>OW026366.1:146553759-147226552 GCA_932273885.2 Leucozona laternaria
GGTTGTATGCTTCTGCAGATTTCTTGGACGCTGTTCGAAGTTTGACAGCTATATCCGCCCTAAGTCTCCTAAACCTTTCTCCTATATCTCCTACTGATTCTATAATTTGATGTCTGTCTATACCCTGATCACTGATTACTATTTCCTCTCTACCACTCGTAGACATTTCTCTGCCAAAAAAATTGGCATAAAAAGGCGAAACTCCTAATACCTCATGTTGAGAGGTGCGTATAGCAGAAGCTACCTTAGCTAATTGAGAATCCCCAATTCGGTGATTCTCTGAAACATAAGCTCTCAACGTTGTTTTTATAATTTGGTTAATTCTCTCCGAGGGGTTAGCCTGAGGATAGTAGTGTGGTGTAAACCTAATCTTAGTTGAATATCCCTCACAAAGCTGTTTTAACTCCCTACTCCTAAATTGAGGACCATTGTCGCAGATGACAACTTTTGGAACTCCAAATAACAAGAAAACATTATCCTCCAACTCCTTGCATACTGCCTTTGCAGTAGCAGACCTCAGTGCAAACAATAACAGAAATTTGGTAAGATAATCTACAACAGTAAGGATGTGCATATATCCTCTACTGGACTTGGGTAATGGCCCTACTAAATCCACACTTATCATCTCCCACGGCGAAGAAACTCCTATCCTCTCAGTCATTAGACCGGCTGGTCTATCATTCACTGGTTTCACTTGCTGACAAATGCTACATTTCCTAACATAACTTGCAACATCTCTTCTCATTTTCAGCCAATAGTACTTAGCTCCTACTCTAGCGAACGTTTTTCGCACCCCCATGTGTCCAGGTAACGGACTATCATGGCAGTCTTTCAAAATCCCTAACCTATCACTTTTGTCGATTTGACAAACTTATATAGCCGGCCACTCTCTACTCTCCAAGCAGGATAATCTAACGGATTCGACTCAACTGTCAAAATCATTTTCGCCAGCCAAGCGTCTAAATCCTCATCCGAAATCCCAGCAACTGCTGGAGCTCCCCGAGAGAACATGTCCGGCACAACATGGTCTTTTCCCTTGCGATGAATGATCTTGAAATCGAACTGCTGAAGGTGAACCGCCCATCGCGCTAATCTACCTTGTGGGTCCTTGAGGTTACTCAACCAAACAAGTGAGTAATGATCTGTTATGACCGTGAATCGAACTCCTTCGATGTAAGGCCGCAACTTCTCAACCGCCCAAAAAACTCCTAAACATTCCTTCTGGGTAGTGGAATAGTTCCTCTCACTTCTATTTAATGAACTTCTTAGGTAACAAATTACCTTTTCGCCCCCCTCAAAAGTTTGGGTAAGTACGGCCCCGATACCGTAATCAGACTCGTCGGCTTGGACCACAAATGGAAGACTGAAATCGGGACAGGTCAAAATGGGAGCCATAATCAAATATTCCTTAGCTTTCCTAACGGAAACTTCACATTCCTGAGTCCAAACGAATTTTTTGCTCTTTTTCAGCAAATCGGTTAAAGGCCTAACTACTGTTGCAAAATTCAGTACGAAACGCCTGCACCTAACCATACTCTCAACTTTTTCCGGATCAACGCGTAATCCGTTCCTATCTACTACGTAACCTAAAAATTTAAGGGATGGCCTGCAAAAATTGCATTTATCCCGCCCTACTTTTAACACTGCTTCACGAAGCCTCTTTAAAACTTCGTTAAGGATTTCTAAGTGTTTTTCAAATGTCGTCAAGATACACGAAACCGAATGGCTCCAACTCTGGCCCTAAAACGCTGTCAATGAACCTTTGCCATGTTGCAAGAGCATTGTGCAATCCAAAAGGCATGCGTTAAAATTAGAACAAACCACTACCCGGAACTGTGAAAGCTTTAAACTTTCGAGATTCTTCCGAAATAGGAATTTGCAAGTAAGCTGACTTAATGTCTAGCGATGTAAGAAACCTAGCATTCCTAAGCTTATCCAAAATCGCCGAGATTATTGGAAGTGGATAAGCATCCCTTTCTGTAACCTGATTCAATTTTCTATAATCGACGCAGAACCTAAAGCTATCATCCTTTTTCTTAATTAAAACTATAGGAGAAGCCCAAGGGCTGTTTGATTTTTCAATCACGTTCTCATCTAACATTTCCTTAAGGGATTTGTCGATGTGAACCTGCATCGCCGCGGCGGTGAAACCGGATAATACCTTTGTTTACTTGGTTCTGATTCGTCCTAATAATATGCTCAACCCTACTTGTAACTCCAAGCCCTTCTGGCATGTCCCTAAACAAATCTCTAACTAAAATATTTAGCCTTGCCCTCTGCTCATCGTCTAACTTAGACTCTTCTGTGATAGACGTGCTATTAATCGAAGCCACAATCTCTTGGCTTGAAAAGCTCCACATGCGTGATCGAAGATTCAGGACGAGTCCCGATTGTGAACAAAAATCCGCACCAAGGATCATTGCATGTGGGAGTGAGGGTATTACCAAACATTCGATCAAGACCGATCTGTCTTCGACAACTATTGGTAAGTTAACTATCCCTAAAACTCCTACACCTGCACCATCTGCTAACTGAACCTGCCTAATATTGCTTTCTTCTAATCCTAAACCTAAGTCCTTAAGAACCCTCCAGACGTCCCTACATATTATTGTTCGGGAAGCCCCCGAATCCAAAAGTCCTAAAAACCTAATCCCATAAATGTTAATTCCTAAATATGGCCGCCTATCATCCCCACTTGTCTCTAACGTGAAACCGAGTTTAACTTTTGTCGCCAGCTGGTCGTCAGCAGGCGACCTATCTAAACGCAACGGTGCTCTTGTCCTGCTGGCCCAAGAGTCCGTTGTTCGTTTCCCGAACATCTTCGACAATCCCGACGTGTAGTTCCTGTAGCCCCACAACCAAAACATTTCCTAGGAGCGGAACAGGTGTTTGAAAAATGGCCTTCACCATTGCAGTTGAAGCATCGAGTGGGCCTACGAGGTTGTAGGTGCCTATCAACTGCAGCTGTTGCCCTTGCTTCCTGAACGGAAGCAACATAGGCAACATGAGGCTCCAAAGACTGCCTGGATCGGTTTCTAGGAGGAGGGACGAAAGATTCGACGTTGGTCCTAATCGTCTCTAATTTTCTACCCAACGCAATGAGTTCGTTGACTGAATTTATATCAGCCAACCCCAATTGCGTCTGGCAGAACGGAGCAATATTCTTCATGAGAATGGACAACTTCCTTTTTCCTCACACAGAGGCTCCGAAAATCTCTTGAAAAGGGTCTGCATGATCACACTCACACATTCCCATCGACTCATCTTTACCCTGGGTACGCCGCCTGACCTCATCTATTAAGAGGTCGTCATAGTTGGAGGGCAAAAACTCCAACTTCAATTCCCTAACTAACTCTTCCCAAGTTGAAATAGTTTCCCTCATCACCCTTAACCAAAGAAGTGCCTTCCCAGTGAATAAATCAACTGCCGACCTAAAACGCCTTGAGCTCGAAACCCCTCGCGATTCTAGTAGCTCTTCTACCCTTTCTAAGAATGAGTTTACTGAGTCTCACCAGTAAACTTCAAGTTCCATTTTTCTATACGCTCAGGAAACCGGTCACAGGGATCGAACTGTAACTGGAGTCCTCAACTCGCACGTTGGCCGACATGTGCAGTTGGCAACGCATCCAGGCCTGCTGTCGACGTTTTTCCTTGATTTTTAGTTTGAGGTGTCTTCTCACCTCCTTCAGTTAAAGTTGCCATAAGTAGCACCAACTCCCCCTTAATGTCGGCCACCTCATCTGTTGACTCTGCCTTCGCCCTATTAATCCTATCTAACGACCATTCAATTTAATTAAATTTGGTCAAAATTTTTAAATATTCCGAAGACTTCGGATTCTTCGGCGGCGTTTTCAAAAGATCCCTAATCTCAAAAATTTTGGCTCGAACAGCCTTAACATCATCCTCAAAAGCAAAGGGGTAAAGCGGGCTTTCCGAAGAAATCGAACCCAAACGCTTTAGAGTACGCGATGCTCTAAGCGTCATCCGCATGCTATCCACCGTACCTTCTTTTAAGCCGCGGGCAACTAACTCGTAAATGAGTTCTTCCTTACTCATCCTATTCACATCCATTATAAAATAGCAAAAGTGAATTAATTCTAATCGAAAACAACAAAAAAAATATTTGATAGAAGTTTTTGTTTAAAAAAAGGAAAAATCTATATATAAAAAAAAATCCAAAACCAACACTCAGTTGATTGTTGATTAAATTTAAACCATTAAATTAAAAAAAAAAACTAAAAAAACAACAGCGGCAACTCCGGTGAAACCGGATAATACCCTTGTTTAATTGGTTCTGATTCGTCCTAATAATATGCTCAACCTTACTTGTAACTCCAAACCCTTCTGGCATGTCCCTAAACAAATCTCTAACTAAAATATTTAGCCTTGCCCTCTGCTCATCGTCTAACTCAGACTCTTCTGTGATAGACGTGCTATTAATCGAAGCCACCATCGAAGATCCGGGACGAGTCCCGATTGTGCCCAAAAATCCGCACCAAGGATCATTGCATGTGGGAGTGAGGGTATTACCAAACATTCGACCAAGACCGATCTGTCTTCGACAACTATTGGTAAGTTAACTATCCCTAAGACTCCTACACCTGCACCATCTGCTAACTGAACCTGCCTAATATTGCTTTCTTCTCATCCTAAACCTAAGTCCTTAAGAACCCTCCAGACGTCCCTACATATTATTGTTCGGGAAGCCCCCGAATCCAAAAGTCCTAAAATCCTAATCCCATAAATGTTAAATCCTAAATATGGCCGCCTATCATCCCCACTTGTCTCTAACGTGAAACCGAGTTTAACTTTTGTCGCCAGCTGGTCGTCAGCAGGCGACCTATCTAAACGCGACGGTGCTCTTGTCCTGCTGGCCCAAGAGTCCGTTGCCCGTTTCCCGAACATCTTCGACAATCCCGACGTGTAGTTCCTGTAGCCCCACAAATAAAACATTTCCTAGGAGCGGAACAGGTGTTTAAAAAATGGCCTTCACCATTGCAGTTGAAGCATCGAGTGGGCCTAAGAGGTGGTAGGTGCCTATCAATTGCAGCTGTTGCCCTTGCTTCCTGAACGGAAGCAACATAGGCAACAACAGGCTCCAAAGACTGCCTGGATCGGTTTCTAGGAGGAGGGACGAAAGATTCGACGTTGGTCCTAATCGTCTCTAATTTTCTACCCAACGCAATGAGTTCGTTGACTGATTTAATATCAGCCAACCCCAATTGCGTCTGGTAGAACGGAGCAATATTCTTCATGAGAATGGACAACTTCCTTTTTCCTAACTCAGAGGCTCCGAAAATCTCTTGAAAGGGGTCTGCATGAGTGCGATGTACATTCCCATCGACTCATCTTTACCCTGGGTACGCCGCCTGACCTCATCTATTAAGAGGTCGTCATAGTTGGAGGGCAAAAACTCCAACTTCAATTCCCTAATTAACTCTTCCCAAGTTGAAATAGTTTCCCTCATCACCCTAAACCAAAGAAGTGCCTTCCCAGTGAATAAATCAACTGCCGACCTGAAACGCCTAGAGCTCGAAACCCCTCGCGATTCTAGTAGCTCTTCTACCCTTTCTAAGAATGAGTTTACTGAGTCTCACCAGTAAACTTCAAGTTCCATTTTTATATACGCTCAGGAAACCGGTCACAGGGATCGACCTGTAACTGGAGTCCTCAACTCGCACGTTGGCCGACATGTGCAGTTGGCAACGCATCCAGGCCTGCTGTCGACGTTTTTCCTTGATTTTTAGTTTGAGGTGTCTTCTCACCTCCTTTAGTTAAAGTTGCCATAAGTAGCACCAACTCCCCCTTAATGTCGGCCACCTCATTGACCTCATCTCTTGACTCTGCCTTCGCCCTATTAATCCTATCTAACGACCATTCAATTTTGGTCAAAACTTTTAAATATTCCGAAGACTTCGGATTCTTCGGCGGCGTTTTCAAAAGATCCCTAATCTCAAAAATTTTGGCTCGAACAGCCTTAACATCATCCTCAAAAGCAAAGGGGTAGTGCGGGCTTTCCGAAGAAATCGAACCCAAACGCTCTAGAGTACGCGATGCTTTAAGCGTCATCCGCATGCTATCCACCGTACCTTCTTTTAAGTCGCGGGCAACTAACTCGTAAATGAGTTCTTCCTTACTCATCCTATTTACATCCATTATAAAATAGCAAAAGTGAATTAATTCTAATCGAAAACAACAAAAAAAATATTTGATAGAAGTTTTTGTTTAAAAAAAGGAAAAATCAATATATAAAAAAAATCCAAAATCAACACTCAGTTGATTGTTGATTAAATTTAAACCATAAAATTAAAAAAAAAAAATTAAAAAAACAACAGCGGCAACTCCGAAGTATAGAAATTGAAAACACTATTATTAGTCCGGGAGCCGACCGTAAGAATACCTACCTCATCGAGTCAATGGAAAATTTAACCATTAACAAATGGTAAATTACACGAAATTTACAAAACTGCTGGGCGGACAATCTTTTTCCGGGCCTTTTGGCGTCAAAATGGTCACTTCCGGTTTCGTTTTTCGGTGTTAGGTTATACCATAGGGTCAATGGAAAATTCAAGTGGAAGTGAATAGAGATTTCATCGTAGATTTCAAATCATTTGGGCGGACAGACAAAATCCGGGCCCTACCCTTTGTCCGACCAGCCCAAAAAACGGGATTTTCGGTGTTGGCCTACCTCATCGGGTCAATGGGCAAATGGGGTATCAAATGAAAGCTTAGACCGTCTACATTAAGAATCTTCTGGGCGGACAAACATTACATGGGGCAAACATTCGTCCGACCACTTTAAAATCTTTTTTTTACTGAATATCAACATTTTTTAAATCAAATTAATACAAAAATTACACCAGAAGAAAAGTTTCCACTGTCAACACAGAAAATAAGGATTTTTTTATATAAATAAAAAAAAAACACAATATACTTACCCACGAACTAACTACTTTGAGCTTTAAAAATTCAATCTGATTTATTAAACAAATTTTACACATATATGGATGTTTGTATGTATGTAGGTAATATTTAGTTTATTTTTTATATATGAGATCAATTCATTTTTTCAAACAAAATATAACATAAACATATCATTTTACATAGAATAAACAAAATAAACTTGGCATACTATCCACCGATTAATTAACAACATTTAAATCATATCATCCTCATCAGAATCTTCCTCACTCAAATATTCGATTTCTTCCTCTTCATCTTCTTTTAAAATTATGTCGTCAACATTAAGCGGGGTGGGATCCCCTTGAAACCAAAGCGGTAATAACTTTTCATCCTTCAATACCCACCCAAAATCTTCTGCTCTCAGTTTGATGCAATCTTCTTCTGTTGCATTCGCCCACATAGAACTAACAAAAACTGTCCTATTAATTTTCTCATTGAGTGACTTAAAACATGGTGGTATCAAGCTGGAGTCAAAGTTTTTTATATTTTTAAAAAAATTACCTACAGCAGTATTTTTAGAAGCATAGAGGTTTTGAAACATTTGAAGTCTGGCTACATTTACACTTTTGCAGTTCTTTAAACCATACATGTGTGATGTAAAGTTTTGAATAACTTCAGTATCTTTTTCTTGTGAATGACTAGTTTGTTTACTCAATGCTTCAAAGGCAGCCTGATAGCGACTACTTTTTTCAAGGATATCCAGAGGTTTAGCTTTTCCTTTTCTAAAAAAACTGGCCGTATAGTCGCAACCTGTAAAGGCGTGAAACGCTGGTAACGCAGCACACAAACTCACTCCCAGTTTCAAAGCCAGTTGCGTACAATTTATGCAATTGAAATCGGTTGTATTTCTTTTCGAGGTGCCACTTGCTAACCAAATCTCTAAGTCTTTGAATTTGTGCATATTTCCAAGTAAAATTATAAGTATGTCTGTGTCAGATGCTCGTACCATAATGTTTGAATTAGGTTTTGATTTGCTTAAATGGTAGATTAATCTCGTATCGGCTTCTTCATGGCTACAACTGTATTCATATTCTTCACGTTTAGAAATATATTGATTTTGAACTTGATACGAGAAACACTTGTCATCTACCGTCAAAAATACTTTTTTGTCTCCTAAAATTGGAATTAAGGAACTATCCTGCCAGTGGAGTCCTAGAAATCCTACAAGAGATTTTTTGAATTTAGGATTTTTGAGGCATTTAACGAAATCATCCGTTCGTTTTTGAAGTGGTCCAGAAATCGTGAAATTTGAGACTTCGACTTCATTTCGAACGCAATGTTCAGAATCTTTAATTGATGGGTGTAAATATCTGTCAAAAACAACATGTACTTCCGGTGCTTCCGTGAAACATACTCTTTTTAAAATCATCTCGGATATTTTGTTAAATGTTT
Organism: Leucozona laternaria; assembly: GCA_932273885.2. Classification (NCBI taxonomy): domain Eukaryota; kingdom Metazoa; phylum Arthropoda; class Insecta; order Diptera; family Syrphidae; genus Leucozona; species Leucozona laternaria. The sequence goes on from OW026366.1 coordinate 146,562,115, forward strand.
GAGGTACTAATGACCCCAAGAGGTGGATAAAGTAGAAGCCATCAATTAATTCTATATCTTTCTTTAACGGCTCGGAAGGAGAAATTCGAGATTTAAGTTTTTTTGCCAAAACGGCCTTGTCAGTTTTGTGCATTTCACCAGTATAGTGGCAAAGGGCTGGAGGGGCTGGACACAATGGATATGATAAACATACCTCCATGTCTATTTTTTTTTCTAAAGCTATTGCTAATAGTCTCCCAAAGACATCCCGTTCCATTTTTAAAAGACCCTTTTTTTTACCATCTCTACTTTTTTGGTATTTTTTTAAGCATTCAGATGCGAAGTTAAGAATTTTGTTGCGCTTTAATGGTTTTTCAAATCGATCAATGTTTTCAGAACACTCTTCAATAAATTTAATTTTTTGTTTTTGGCCTGTTTCATTAACATTTAAAACAAAATTTGTTGTCTGTTGACATGCCGCTCTACCTGTTGTTATGTTAAAAAGAAATTCTTTTCCCAAGTTTGTATCAAAAGGATTTATATTCTGTTTAAAAATATTAACTATTTCAAATAATGCTTTGTTGTCCTTTTGAATTCTATTTCGAGCAAGCTCGTGACATATATCATCTGACTGTCCAATTTTTATTTCAGTTAACATTTTGGAAATTATTTTTGTTCTTATGTTATGACTTAGTGCCCAGCGTTGTCTTGCTGAAATTGAATTTGAAAAATGGGTAACACCAGTTAACGAGTTAGCAGCATCCGCATTAATGGTTTGCTCGAGGGTTAGGTCAACGGGTGACCTAGCAAAACTTTTTGCTGTACGCTTTATACCAAAAGCCCCACGCCTAAATTCATTTATTAAATTGGAATTGTTTATTTTTAAGTCAACTAAGTTAGAGTGATATTTTAATATCCATCTTGCATAATTAAGTTGGTTAAACACACAAAATAAATTTGAAAGTTCGAAAATAGAGTCCACATACAATTCAAAATCACTTGTTCTTATACTCCTTGAAAACCTGAAAAAAACGTTCATGAACTCAATATACTGCATAAAGAACCTAGGAGTTTTACCATGATCGCCTCTGAGGGTAAGATCGATAAACGCTCTGTATTTAGTTAAAATATCGTTAAGCAATGGGCTCAAATTAGGGGATTCATTTGGCTGCAATTGGCTTTGAAATACGTCTTTTAAATCATCTACGGAATCTTCTGAAACATTTATGTTGTTTTCTAAACAAAACCGTTCAAAATGCAAAGTTTGAATGGCACCCGACAGTAAAGGATGGATTCGTTTACATCTATTAAAATGCTTGCCATCAATAAATCCGTTCACTGAACCTTCAGCTAAAACTTCAGATTGCACTAATATATCAACTATGCCAGAACCATCAATAAATTTTCCAAGGGCTTTAAAAAAAGCCATTTGTATATGAAATGCACCTAAATTAATGAAAATATTATTGAATGTAGGACTTTCAGTTATTTGGATTTGCATTGCCATTTTCGCAATAGCTAAGTCATATGTCAAAATGATTTCTTTTTTATTGCATTCATTACAAATTCTCTGAGCATGATTAAGAGTTTTAAAAACAACGGTATAGGATGTGGGAGACAAATTTATTTGTGGCAAGTAATCTATTACTTGAATTTCACTATTGTCTATTATTGTATAACTATTAAATCCTATCCACATTGGTACTTCAGGAATTTTGGATAATGAAACTGCCCAAATTAGATATTTCATTATAGCATTCATTTTTGCTTGCGAAGATTCATTAAATGCACTCATAATTTCTGATAGAGGAAGCAAATTTGTTTTAGAATGAGGTTTTTTCATGTAGGGCTGAATTTCTCGCGGGATTTGTTCGAATCGCCTCCTCTTTCTTGAAGTAAGAAAACTATTATCAGTTTGAATGCTCGAAGTTGCTACAATGCTATCTGTCCCTAATGAAAAACTTGAATCAGATTTGAATTGATAAATAATACCGACAGTATCATGCAGAGTATCTTTTCCACTTACAGTGTCGACGTAACGGTCAAAGTTATCAAAAGCAACATGGGTACTTAAATTGTCATTAATTTCTATACCACTAGGTATGACACTATTTTCATCACAAGCTGTAAATGTCATTTCGGTTTCAAGCTCTGCAGCAGCGGTGTACCCCACACAATGTCCATATTTATTAAGTATAGAAAGAACTTTTTTACTACTCGTCAACGATTTCATCGATAATCCCAACATAAGGTGTTTGGCTGGTTTAATTCTCCCCTTTGAAATTATATAAATTATATCCTGACACAATGACTGTATTCTTATAGAATCATCCTCCGAATTTTGTCTACGGCTATCTGGTCCTTGAACAAGGCAACAAACAAATTCATATAGTTTTTTAGGAGTTAAACATTCTCCTTTTATAACATCATCTGGTTTTAGTTTTTCAGGAAGATTGTTTTTTGTTAAAGATTTAACAGTGTTTCGGAGGTCATAAGCTACTTCTTGAAATTTAAAAATCTCAGCGGATTTAAGAAATAAGGAATCGTTAAGTAGCTTGCTTACGTCAATACCTTTTTTATAGACAATTTTTTTTTTATTACTTGTACTAGACACTTCAATAGTAATCAAACTTCCATACACATGTTGAATTCTGTTTTGTAAATATTGCGGTGTGTAACTTTCAAATTCAAAATCTGTTAAATTACTGTTATTTATTTCTAGCAGCAATGCTTTATATCTTAAAAATAAATCTTTTAAGTAATAAACATGTTCTTCCTGTACAACTTCTTTTAATAAATAAACTGAAAACGCTTCAAATGCTTCTTTATGAACTTTTCTAAGTTCGTGCCAGGTACTGCTTTTTGTTCGACTATTCTTATTAAATCTGCTGAAAACTCTAAGGTTTTTATCCCTACAGATTGGATGGTATGCAAAGTTTTTACAATTTTTCAAACTATTGAGTATTTTAACATCTTTTAGAATTTTGGCAATTTTTAAAGTGGATTGAATCATACTATAACTACTGCAAGTAGATATTTTCTGCTTTCGATCTCCTTTCTTTTTCACAAATTGATTGCAAAAAATACATGTTTTAGTTTTACTATTTTCCCCATTAGTAGTCGACGCAGACGAACATCTTGAATCTATTACTGTTGATTCAGTTTGCAATAATTGAATTTCATTTTCATCTAACTGAATTGTTGGACAACTTGGTTGGGACTAAAATAAACAAGTAATTAGTTTCTACTTTTTCTACCTAAACTATATTTTTTACTTCACAAACTTGTAAATATTGCGTTGAAGTTGTAATAGGATCTTAAACTTCTTTGGGCTGAGTTGCATCTAAATGTGTAGGTAAACTACACATTTGAGCCTGAATAAAGATAAATAAAAAAATTAAAATACCTATATTTCAGTCATACTATACTATATATAATACTTCAGAATGCTGATGTGCATCATGTAATGGGGTTCTTTTCTCCAAGTCATCAAATATCGAACATAGAGTACTTCGTTGAACCTAAATTAAAATAAATACTTAAATTAAACCCAAGCGTATTTATTTTAAACTAGAAACTAGTCTTCTTAGATGATTTCGTAATTATTATGCATGTTTAATCGAAGCAAATTTTTCATAATTCACCTTACAGTGTGCATCATGCTTTAAAGTCGATAAAAAAATATTGATTGCGGATAGCAGTTATCGTTACGATGTGTACAGTAACGGCTTATGAATAGAGTAACCTTGGCGGTCACCAAAGCATAAGGTGCTCCAAACGAGCAAAGTGTTTACATTTTAAAACATTAACTTCAACGAAAAACTATTATAAGAACTTATCTATTAATTGAAAACTAAGTTGGAAAGCTAATAAGGCTCAAATGAGATCAAAATATACAAAAAATATTTAGCCTTGAAACTCTAAGTAACTATAACCGGCCATGAACATAACATTTCAATTTTTTGTAATGCTTTGGTCATTTACAAAAACAATACTACTTACATTTAGTTTAATGTGTGATGGTTTGCTTCGTTTTTGTGATGTTTGGTCAGATTCATTAACATAAATTCTTTTTAAATTAATCAAACGATAACACTTTGCATGGTAGCCAAACTTGTCTTTAGAATCAGGTAATAATTTAATATCCCCGTACTTAAAACCTTTAGTTTTTCGTATCAATATCGTATGAATAGATTTTTTAAATATTTCGTCAGTAAAATTAATGATTTTTGGGAAATCTTCACCACAAACAAAACACTTTTTAACTTCTGATGCCATAATATTCATATATACAAATTAACAGAAAACAACTAAAAAAAGAAAAAAAAAAGTATAGCTTTTATTAATTAACTTGGTACAAAGTTCTTAAAAAAGCATTAACTAGAATTCAAACACTATTTAATTTTATTTCTTCCACGACTTTAACATGAATTAGCTAGCCACTCAACATATCTACCCAAAATGTTTTTGTTAAAATATCTCTAGTGAGATGATAACAGAGATAAGAGTTCAAGGGGTCAGCAGTGGAGAAATGCATTTTAAATAAATCAGCATACAAATTAAGGGTAGTTACATAATCAGTGCAAACTCTGCTATCGGTCCACACGAAATACTATTATTATGAGAATTATACAATGAGAAACAATATTGCAAGAAAATGTGTTGTTTTATTTAAATATATCCTTATTATTAACCATTACAACCAAAAAGTATAATTTAATTAGATACCTGCTCTACATTTATATTTACCTTCATTTTATTATTCACTTTCATTGCAGTTTTTCGTCGGTTAGTATATTGTGTTTTTTTTTTATTTATATAAAAAAATCCTTATTTTCTGTGTTGACAGTGGAAACTTTTCTTCTGGTGTAATTTTTGTATTAATTTGATTTAAAAAATGTTGATATTCAGTAAAAAAAAAGATAAAAAAATTTATAGCATTTTTTTTTTTTAAAGTGGTCGGACGAATGTTTGCCCCATGTAATGTTTGTCCGCCCAGAAGATTCTTAATGTAGACGGTCTAAGCTTTCATTTGATACCCCATTTGCCCATTGACCCGATGAGGTAGGCCAACACCAAAAATCCCGTTTTTTGGGCTGGTCGGACAAAGGGTAGGGCCCGGATTTTGTCTGTCCGCCCAAATGATTTGAAATCTACGATGCAATCTCTATTCACTTCCACTTGAATTTTCCATTGACCCTACGGTATAACCTAACACCGAAAAACGAAACCGGAAGTGACCATTTTGACGCCAAAACGCCCGGAAAAAGATTGTCCGCCCAGCAGTTTTGTAAATTTCGTGTAATTTACCATTTGTTAATGGTTAAATTTTCCATTGACTCGATGAGGTAGGTATTCTTACGGCCGGCTCCCCTACTATATGTACTTTTTCCCAAACAGTTCTTGATAAACGACAAAATCAACTCCCGGTTGATTGTTTTATTTGAATATGTATGTGTGTATTTTTCCAACGTCGCTAAAAAAAAAACACCTAAAAAAAAAACTAAAAGAAAAGTTAAAAGGAAGGTAAAACCAATGTGACTATTAAATTATATATACTCGCGGGGAAAAGAATAAAAATCAACACCCAGTTGATTTTTTTGTTAAAAAAAATAACAATGGCTAAGCACAGGAATATCACTGACCACAACAAACAACGACTTCACCAAAATGTTGATGCACTGAATCTACTACCTAGTCACTTTTCCAATTCAACGGATTAAAAAAAATTTTTTTATCACTCAGGTAAATAAAGTTAACGATTATAAAATTTCACCAGAAAAAAATTCAGAGAATACCAATATGGTCACCCTTATCCTCAAATTGAAAATTGTATTTTTATTCAATCACAGCAATTAAAAAAAAAATAATATTTTCGAGAAACTAAATGCATAGGTAGCCAAAACAAAATAAACCGAGAAAATGTCAAAACAATCGAATGGCCAAACGAAATTATTGTCTGAAAGAGTCAAATATACCACCAAGGAAAATAACTGATATAACTAACATGTAAGCAAAAAAACAATATATAAACAACGTAAGTAAAGTACCGTAGGGAATGTAAAATAAGCAATTCGAAATAAAATAAAAAAAGAGATAAGTAAAACACAATAATAAACTTACTCCAAATCCTATAAAATGTTTCCTTTTTGTTGTCCTATGTTATGTACTTGGAGTAGCTGTATATTTTTCTATGCATAGGAACTAATATGCAACTTGTGTTGAAAAGTAGGTACACCAATTAAATAAAAAACTGAAATTAAAAGAGAAAACTAGGGAAAGTAAAAAGCACAGCACAGAATAAACGAAAACTTCCCTAATTAAAACACACCAACAGGACAATCAAAAGGCAGATATGGGTTTAATTAGGTTTTTTTTTTTTTTGCTTTGCACCGCGGTTGGGATTAGATTTGTACTTCCCTGAGTACTTTTTTGAAAAAAAAGAAGCCCCACGTTTGGGTGCCAATTTGTTACACTTTTACTAACCGAAAACCGAACAAAATAAATGATATTATTTAATTTTAATTTAATACAACCGAACTAATAAAAAAAATAACACGACCGGCGACGACGAGCAGACCACGACTTTTGGTAAGACGAATGTCAACCAAAGGAAGAACGGAAAACGAAAAGAAGTTCGATTTCGAAGTGCAACAGGTAGCACTTCCAATGCTACCACCACGGCTAGGTCACAATTAGGGATGGGTTTTTGCAAATAGAATTTTTATTGTGTCGAATAAAATAGATTCCATGCCACAGGTGCGAAGTACCTGGAAATAAAAGAAAAAGGGCGCCAGCAATTTTTTTTGAAAATAAGGAAATTGCAAACCTTTGGAGCGAAACCGACAGTGAAAGCAATTATTAAATAATAAGAACAAATTTTAAGTTCGAAATTTGTTTTTTAATGAATTTAAACTTGCTTGGGAAACCTTCCAAATGGAGGGCTAAAACCCAAGATCTTTTGCACAAAAATGAACAAAGAATTTGAAGAACAAAGATGGACCGTTAACTCTTCGTCCCGAAAGAAATAAACGGATAAATTAAACCGGGTCACGAGTTCCGCTATTTCGGAAATTTGCGAAAGCAAAAGCCAAACGAATATAACGACTACTTTATTAAGTCGGTAAAAAATAAATCGGAAATTAAACTAACAAAAAAAACTATTTCGCGTCCAAAAGGGACTACCCCTATACTTATCTGTTTAAACGCGAAACTATCAATTTCTCCTGCCTCTATGAGATTAATCTCCTGCTGTTTCTGGTACTTTCCACCAATTTAAGCTATCCTTCCTTTGGTAAAAAACAGTTCTCCCAAAACCGTTTTTTTCCTTTTTCACAAAATTCAATTTCTCCAAACAAAACGCACACTTGAATTTCTTTACTTTTTTTTCAAAATTTTTCTTTTCCGATTGTTAATGAACTTGTCGTTCGCTATGAATCTGGGTAGAAAGTGATCGTCCAGGCTTTCACCATGCCTGGACGACCTCTTCTTTCTTCCAATGCCCTAGTGCTTTCGGCCAATCAGTGACGTGGGTTTCGGTCACGTCATTACTCAGCAACACTCAGCATATTGGCGTGAGTGAGCCAACGTAGTTGAAACCCAGCAGCCTTTCCTACTCGCACTTAACACCCCAGAGTTATGCACCGTCATCATTGAATTCGCCGTCCTCTGGTATGACTTCCAGTGGGCAATTCAATGGGTGCCTTCAGCCACCTTTTCTCACCCACTCAACTTTTGAAAGAAAAGTTTCGAAAAACTGAAAAGAAACTCATAATTTCCGCGTGCATTTTTCCCCGACAATTAAAAAAAAACACTTCTAGTGGAAATTGGTGAAAAGCTCGATTCGAAACACAATTTTTGAGAAGGAGAGATTGGCAGTAAATAATATCCTGTATCGCGAATTTAATTTAAACCGTTGGTTTTTTGCGCAGATTTTGGGAGTGTTTGGGGCTAGCCGTTAACGTTCCATCTTTTACAAATAAAATTAATATATATATTAACGATTTAATAATTACCCAACTACTTTGAATTTGAAACAAGAGAAAATGCTCTAAATGCGCCATCTCTCGGAAAAACTAAACATCAAACCTTCAACCGTTCACAGCGCCATCTTGTGATTCAGCTGAGTATCAATTCCAATGTTCCATGAGTGAAAAAAATGGGTAAAATAGTGAATTTATTGAATTGTGTTGAACTTAAGGCAGAATTGAATAAACGAGGTCTTCCTACTGCTGGAACAAAAAATGACCTCATTATTCGTCTACAAGAAGAGTTGAGACAACACGGAGAAAACCCAGACACGTTTCTCTTTGAGATTGAAATGCCCGAAGAACAAGTAAGTCCTAGCTTAGACATGAGCAATATGATGAATTTGTTGCTTGCTCAGTTCGAAGAACAAAGAAAAGAACAAAAGAATTTGTTCGAAGAACAACGCAATGAACAAAAGAATCTTCTGGAAAAATTTTATGAACAACGCAGGGAGCAAAAGAATCTTCTCAAAGAACAACGCAGCGAGCAAAAGAACCTTCTAGAAGAACAGAAAAACCTTATCGAAGGTAAGCTAGATGCATTTGAAAATAAATTCGTTACTCTTAACGACCGTGTTGAGGGTGTTGAAAAACAATTTTCTAAAGTAGACGCAAAGCTCGAGAAAGTTCAAGAAGTTCAAGAAAAGTTTGAAGATAGAATTCAGAGTATTACTAATGAATTAAATAATGTAAGAAAAATGAAGGTTCGAGAAAGTTCTGGTGACTTTCCCAAGCGAAAGGAAATGCATCCACCAACCTGTGACGGACAAACTTCTTGGTCGATCTACAAGAAGCAGTTTGAGGCAGCCGCAGCAACAAATGGCTGGGATGAGGAAGACAAATATATAGCTCTAACGCTTGCCCTTAGAGGACCTGCTGCTGAACTATTGCAAACTATACCAGCAGACAAGAACGGAAACTTCAGTGCTCTTGTTCAGGCTATCGACAAACGTTTTGGAGATAGCCATATGCAAGAAATCTTCCGCGTCCAACTCAATACCAGAGTCCAGAAAAGAGGAGAAAGTCTGCAGCAACTCCAAACAGACATCGAACGGTTGGCACATCTACCATATCCAACAGCAGGAGATGAAATTGTTAACCAATTAGCAACAGAAGCCGTTGTCCGTGCTGTATCTGACATCAACCTACAGCGAGCAATTCGAACTGCTGGAAAACGGACGCTTCCTTAAGCATTAGCATTCGCTCTGACTATGGAAGCAGCAGAACAGACTTCTTAAGGAGTTCATCGAGTAAGAGAAGTGGAAGTTGAAGAATGCTCATGTCAAAGAGTTGCATTCCAAAGAAACCAGTGAAATGGACCTGCTCGTTCCTGGAATTGTAATAAGACCGGACACCTCCAGCGCCAATGCAGACTACCACCGAGAAGAGATGCATGTCAACATTGTGGAAGCAGAAATAATACTCCAGAACAAAGAAGCAATAACACCAACACTGCTGCTCGACTTGTTTACCAGTCGGGGAAACGAGTAAGAACCAACTTTGAGGGGCAGAAGCTGGTTTCTGGTATCGATGGCCCCAGAACCACCATCCAAGTCCCGCAGACTAAACGAGACAACAAAAGTTTGACAGTGGAGGCAACCTTAAACAACAAGAAACACGTGGCTACAATTTACACCGGTGCCACAGCCTCCATTCTACGAAGGGACTTGGTCAAGATGACATGGCTACATAACACCAACAGCTATCGTCTGAAAACGGCAACAGGAGAAGCAGCAAAAGTGTACGGAGAAGTTCGTCTTCCGATTCGTTTGGCAGAGCTGGAGTTTACACATGTGTTTCTGGTAGCAGACATATGTGATGAATGGAATTGACTTCATGAAAGAACATGGAGTAATCCTGGATATCGGTAAGCAAGTTCTTAAATACAAAAATGTAGAGATTCCAATGGTTTATGGTGACGAAAAACCATCAACTCTAAGAACTGTCATCAAAGAAGACATAAGCTTGCCTCCTTCTTCAGAAGTGTTCGTTTGGACAAAAATAAAGGGTGATTTGGGTAGTCATCGGTACCTCATGGTGGAACCAGCCACTGAGCAATGTTCCCAAAACATCATCCTAGGGAAAACTCTCGTGGCACCAAAGAACAACATGGTTCCTCTACGGATACTCAACATCAAACCGTACGAAGTTAAGCTCAGGAAAGGAGAAATAGTTGGACAATGTGAATCTGTATCCGCGAATCTGTGTCAACGAAGTGGATACACAGAAGTGTGTGAACTCCGAAAAGTTAGAATCCGAAATTCTAAAGTCATCCGATCTTAGTCAACATCAGCTTTATGTCGCTAGAAGCCTTCTTCATGAGTATGCTGATATTTTCTCTTCACTCAGTGGGCAATATGGTCGAACACAACTGGTGCAGCATCGAATCGACACAGGAGATGCAAGACCGATTCGCCAACCAGCAAGACGTCTTTCTTTGGCCAAACAAGCCGAAGTTGAAGAGATGATATCGATGATTATGTCATCGTATATGGCAAACCATTTGACGAACATTGTGGCAATCTTAAAGCTGTATTCCAGAGACTTCGAGAAGCACACCTAAAGTTGAATCCAGACAAATGTGTGCTTTTCAAGACCGAAGTTAAATACTTGGGACATATCATCTCGTCTCAAGGAGTAAAGACCGATCCTGAGAAAGTTGACACCGTCAAGAATTGGCCAACACACTGTACTCTCACAAGTCCATGATGGAGAAGAAAAAGTTGTCGCCCACTACAGCAAGGTACTCTCGAAGCCAGAGCGTAATTATTGTATTACCAGAAGAGAACTTCTAGCTCTGGTCTTAGCAACAAAGCATTTCCATAAATACATCTATGGACAAAAGCTCCTTCTTCGAACGGACCATGGTGCACTCAACTGGCTTTTGAACTTCAAAAATCCTGAAGGTCAAGAAGCAAGATGGATCGAGAGGCTGCAGAACTACGACTATCAGATCCAACATCGAAGAGGAAAACTGCATTCTAACGCAGACGCATTATCTCGGCGACCATGCAATCAAGAAGAAAAGGAGGTGATTGCCGTACAACGAATAAGAGCCGATCCCATTTACGGTTGGAGCAACGAAGAACTCAGGATTGCTCAACAAGAAAACTCAGATATCGAACCCATTCTTGCATGGAAGGAACACCAAGAAAAACCAGAATGGAGTGAAATCTCTTATAGAAGCCCTGCTCTGAAAGCTTATTGGGTCCAATGGGACTCGCTTCATGTGCAAGAAGGGGTACTAAAGCGTAAATGGGAATCCGCAGATGGTAAGTCTTATGTGATGCAGCTTATTGTTCCTCGGTCAAAGGTAAATGATGTTCTTCGAGAGATGCATGATGGAGCTTCTGGAGGTCATTTGGGAGTCAATAAGATGCTGGAAAAGGTACGACAACGGTTCTACTGGCTACATGCAAGAGATGACGTCGAAAAGTGGTGCCGAAAATGTGATACTTGTGCAGCTAGCAAGGGGCCAGGTAGAAAGATTCAAAGTAAAATGCATCAGTACAATGTGGGCACACCTTTCGAAAGGATTGCAGTGGACGTCGCAGGCCCTTCTCCTGAAACAAATAGCGGGAACCGATACATACTTGTAGTGATGGATTACTTCAGCAAGTGGCCTGAGGCATACGCCATTCCAAATCAGGAAACCGTGGACCAGATTGTATTCAATTGGGTGAGCAGGTTCGGCGTACCTATGGAACTGCATTCTGACCAAGGAAGGAACTTCGAATCTAACATCTTTCAGGAAGTTTGCACACTCCTTGGCATTAAAAAGACGAGGACAATCCCGCTTCATCCGCAATCTGATGGGATGGTTGAACGATTCAACAGGACGCTTAAAGAACATCTGTCTAAGGTTGTCGGCGACTATCAATGAGACTGGGACCGACATATTCCATTATTCCTGATGGCTTATCGAAGTGCGGCACATAGCTCGACAGGACATACAACATCCAAGATCCTGTTCGGAACAACAACACGCCTTCCAAGTGAAGTGAAATTTTGATGCCGTACAATTGAGCCGCAAAGAACAGAGGAATATGTGGATAACCTGAAGAAAAGACTTGATGACATTCACCAACGAACAATTACAAACATAAAGACATGCAGTGACCAGATGAAAACTCGATATGACGCACAAGCAACAACGACAGGATTCCAAGAAGGAGACCTTGTGTGGTTTTATAATCCCCACCGACAAAAGGGACTGTCACCAAAAGCCCTTACACTGTTGTCAAATGAATTAATGATGTCGTTTACCGTATACGGAGAGGGGTAAGAGGCAAATTAAAAGTAGTTCATTGTGACCGTTTACATCGTTATAATGGTGAAAGTACTGATAAAACAATCACTAACAACAATCCTAAGAGGGGGGCAATGTAACGATTTCATAATTACCCAACTATTTTGAATTTGAAACAAGAGAAAATCCTCTAACTGTTTGCAGCGCCATCTCTCGAAAAACTAAACATCAAACCTACAACCGTTCACAGCGCTATCTTGTGATTCAGCTGAGTATCAATTCCAATGTTCCATCTGTCAGCGACTGGAAAGGAAACTTCTAGAAAGAGATATACTTGAATATTCCTGTGGATACTAGTGAAGACTAGAACTATTTACTTCCCTATATAAGGAGATGTTTTCGAGCGAGTAGGGACAGTTTAATTTTGAATGTGATAACGTAAAGTAAGAAGTAAAAGTGTATCCAGAAGTGAATTTTAAATTGCATACTATTGTGATTGGAGAATAATAAAATAGATTTGAAGTGAAATAAAGTGTATTTATTTTGAAAAGTAAATAAGTGGAAGTTATTATTTAAAGGAAATAAATTTTATTATCGAACCTAGGTAGAACATTACAATATGTATGTATGTTTGAACGATAGGTTGGGCAGCAAGCCATTCTCACAAGGAGTAACTTCTGCAACCGAGGACCAAGTGTCGCTCGGGCTATTTTCTTGGATTTGGAATAACCAGACCACCCGTCTGTCAATAACTTTGTTTGTACTGGGGACCATCTGTCACCCATACGAAATCGAAGCAGTAGAGTGGATCACCCATCCACTTCAAATGTCAAAATTTGACAACTTCAGTTTTGTTATTTCAAAATACTGAGAGAATGCACCGATGGCTTATGGACCATGGCTGCCCTTCTCTTTCTCTCAGTGTATTGAAATCAACACCTGTAGGGGAAAAGAATAAATGGAGAAGGAAGGAACAAGGATTTGAACGGTTGAAAGAGTGACTTTTGTTGCGGTAAGTTTTACCGTGACAAGGTGCGAGTTTGATTGTTTTTAAAAGACGAAGGTATCGCCAGGCGATTTACAGTCGCATATACACCGCAACAAAACGGTATAGCTGAGCGTCTTAATCGAACCCTAATTAAAATGAGTCGGTGAATGTTATTAGATTCTAAATTGCCTGAGTTCTTGTGGGCCGAAGCCGTAAATACCGCGGCTTATTTGCGTAACCGTTCACCTACGAAGATCCTCTTAGGTATAACCCCATATGAAGCTTGATGTTGTAAGAAACCCAAAGTGTCTCATCTTGAAGTATTTGGAAGACGAGGAATAGTCCTTGACAAATCACCACGTAAGTCAAAATTCGCAGCCAAGGGTGTAGAATGTTTAATGGTGGGCTACGCAAATGAGGTAAAAGGGTACAGGCTATACGACCCAAAACGAAAAACAGTCGTGATAGATCGGGACGTAAGGTTTTTAAAATTAGAAAATAGTTGTTCAACAATATTCTTTGATGAACAGGAACATCCAATTAGTAAGAATATATCTTTGAACAAGAATATATTCAAGGCTGAAATTATTTATGAAAATAATCTTAATTGATGGTTGACAAGATTTTTGATGAAGATGCTAGTTTTCGAAGTTTTGATTATGAAAATTTTGCTGACTGTTTTGGTGAGGTCAAAGGTGCTGAAAATGGGGCAGACGCTGTTGGTGGTGGTGAAGATGCTGATGCTGGAGAAGACGCTGAAGACGTGACAGGCGCTGAAAATGCTGTTGGAAATGTTGTAGATGCTGTTGTTGGTACAATAGGAAGAGAAAAATCTCCTGAAACCAGAAAGACAAATATGGAAAAGGCAAAAGAATATCGGAAGAAACTCCGCTTTGAAAAGCTGGTAAGTAGTCCCCATGTTGTAAGTTTCCTTAAAGACAGAACACCCAATCTACTCACTGTGGAAGAAGCATGTATGCTGCGATGACTTCAGAATACGAGGCTTTAAGCAAAAATAAAACTTGGGAACTAACAGATGCTCCTGATAACCGGCGAATTATAAAATCGAAGTGGGTATTTAATAATAAACGTGATAAACAGGGCGCCCAATTAAGTACAAGGCACGTCTCGTTGCAAAGGGATGCAGTCAACAATTTGGGGTGGATTATAATGAGATATTTTCACCTGTGGTGAGATTTTCTTCAATACGACCTATCCTTGCCTTGGCCGCAGAATATCAACTCTTTGTCCACCAAATGGACGTAGTATCAGCGTACTTAAATGGAGCGCTACAGGAGGAGGTGTTTATGTTTCAACCCGAATGCTTCATCGATGAAAACAACAAAAGCCAAGTCTGCAGATTAAAGAAGGCAATTTACGGCCTGAAGCAATCTGGTCGCAATTGGAACCATTAACTCGACTCAGCTTTCAAACAGATTGGTTTTACTAAATGTCACGGAGATGCGTGTGTTTACGTGCTGAAGAGGGCTGGTGAAATAAACTTAGTAGCCGTTTACGTCGACAATATCCTAATCGCATGTTCCAATCTTGGAAATTTGGAAAAAATAAAACAGCAAATTGGTGACAAGTTTGAAGTCATCGATAAAGGTCCAATCGATCATTTTATAGGCATCGAAATTACAAGAGGACGTAATGGAATCCAGATTTCTCCAGAATCCAGAACCTCTTGGTTGATTTCATAATGATGGACTGCAGAAGCTGTGCAACGCCACTGGAACCAGGGACCAATTTCCAAAAATGTGAAGACTGTTCAAATTGTGAGAAGGTTGATTTGAAGAAGTCCCAGTCTTTGATCGGTTCATTGACGAACTTGGGCGTCGTACAAGACCAGACATCATCCATTCTGTGTTCAAACTTGGTCAGTTTAACACAAATCCTCATGTTGAGCACTTAAATGCTGCAAAGCATTTGTTAAGGTACTAAAGAAGCACCCTTAATATGAAACTAAAATATTTTCAGACTGGTATGAAGCTCGAAGGATATGAAGATGCTGACTGCGATGGGAACTGCATTGACCGAAAATCATATACGCGATTTGCTTTTTTCCTAGCTGGTGCAGCCATATCTTGGGACAGCAAAAAAACAGTCAATCATAGCCCTCAGCAGCACTGAGGCGGAATATGTTGCCCTATCCACAGTTTTGAAAGAAGTTGTATACCTGCGACGATTTCTGGAAGAGTTGGGCTCTGTCGGACTTATTGATGGTCCAACTGAGCTCTTTAGTGACAACCTTAGTTCGCAGAAGCTTGCGAAAAATACTATTTTTCACAACCGTACGAAACACATCGATAACAAGGCGCTCTATGTCCGTGATGTTGCAGAGAAGGAGCTACTTGTATTGAAGTATACACCTACCACTGAAATGACCGCAGATATATTTACTACAAACTTAAAGAAAATTAAACACAGTTAATTCAGTAGTATGTTAGGTTTTAAGGTTTAAAACTTAAAAAAAAGAAAGAAGACAAATGTCACTTTAATATTATATTTATTATGAATGAATTAATATATATGAATTAATTAATTAATATTCTTTTGATACGTAATGGATTTATAAATTTGAAGTCAGTTTTGAGAGAAGGTGTTAGTATTCCTCTGTTATACATAATTGTTATACATAACTAGCCTAATTTATTAGAATTCGCTAAACACCTCTAAACTGCTGAATAGTTATACAGTGCATAAGCATTTATGAAGCCACTATTCAACGTTGCATAAATCCTAATTCATAAAATATTTCCCTACACATTATAGTTATAATGCGCTTGTGTCAAATAAAGTACCAAGAAGGGAAAATCTATTACGTTTTACTGCCACAATTGATTAACAAAACTAAGCTCTGAAAGTGAAAAGTCAATAAACGAATTCTGTTGCACCGATTGGATTTGTTTAAATTTCATTTAATATTGCATAATGTACCTATTCTTATTACTGTTTCTTTTGTGCCGTGTCAGGAAATATAGTTTAATATTTTAGAACAAAAAATTCATGGTTTTTATTGAAATAATTGTTTCATTCACTGACAGTGCGATCAAATTGAGAAGAATATAGGAACATCTATTAGGGTGACAATTATTTTGGCAATGTGTCCCACTGAAAATATTCAATAAACCTCAATTATGGCATACATCTAAGCACATGTATATTATAAATAAAGAATTTCCATCAACTTTTACACTTTCACCGACATTTTAAGTAAAAGACGGAAAACTACGTGTATTTTTAATGAAAAGTTGTAACTTCTCGACCTTAGCCGATTTAAAACAAATTTAACAACATTTTTGTTTGTACAAAGTACCTTCATAATATAGATTGATCACTTTAGGAGGATCACTAAAATAAGCGCCACCCTTATAACATTGTATTTTATTGTCGTCTGTGTGTGAGTCAAAGTGACATTTCGATACTTAAACATCCTTATGTAGGCTCTATTCATCCATCAAACGCGTTTAGCTTCTAATGCCTCTATTGAACGTTGCATAAGTTTTATGAATAATATTTTTGCGTTTAGTGGAATTATAAGGATTGAATAGTTCTACGCACTCGCTATGATGCGTTTATAAATTCGGCTGTATAGTTATAATGCGTTTGTGTTAAATAAAGTACCAAGAAGGGAAAATCTATTACGTTTTACTGCCACAGTTGATTGACAATACTAAGCTCTGAAAGTGAAAAATCAGTAAGAGAATTCTGCTGCGCCGATTAGATTAGTTTAAATTTCTTTTAATATTACTTATGTACCTACCTATTCTTATAACTGTTTCTTTTGTGCCGTGTTAGCAAATATACTTTAATATTTTAGAACAAAAAGTTAATTGTTTTTATTGAAATAATTGTTCCACTGACAGTGCGATCAAATTGAGAAGAATATAGCAACATCTATTAGGGCGGCACTTATTTTGGTAGTTTTTTTTTTATTTTTTCTGTGTGTCCCACTAAAAAAAAATAGTCAATAAACTTTAATTTCGGCATGCATTTAAGCACGTGTATATTATAAATAAAGAATTTCCATCAAATTCTATACTTTCACTGACATTTTAAGTAAAAGTAGGAAAACTGCTTGCATTTTTAATGAAAAGTTTTAACTTCTCTGTGGGATACGTCGCCCTTAGCCGATTTCAAAAAAATTTAACAACATTTTGGTTTGTACAAAGTAGCTTCATAATAAAGCTTGATCACTTTCAGGAGGGGACAAAAAAGATATTTAAGCATTCCCAAAATAAGCGCCACCCTTATAACATTGTATTTTATTATCGTCTGTGTATGAGTCAAAGTGACATTTTGATACTTAAACATCCTAATGTATGCACTATTCAACCTCCAAACGCGTTTAGCTTCTAATGCCTCTATTCAACGTTGCATAAGTTTTATGAATAACATTTTTGCGTTTAGTTGAATTATAAGGAGTGAATAGTTCTATGCACTCGCTATGATGCGTTTGTAAATTCGGCTGAACATGTATTTATATAAGGCATCAACATAAGATGAATATACAACATAAAGCAAAACTGAAGTTAGTTCTTATAATAAAGCAGCCCTGTGTGCAATAATTTAAATCGCTCTGTTGTCCGCTTTTTATTTGGTTTGTCCGAACTTTCAACAACTACGTCCATTTGGTGGACAAAGAGTTGATATTCTGCGGCCAAGGGAAGGATAAGTCGTATTGAAGAATATCTCACAACAGGTGAAAATATCTCATTATAATCCACCCCAAATTTGTTGGCTGCATCCCTTTGCAACGAGACGTACCTTGTACTTGATTGGGGCACCCTGTTTATCACGTTTAATATTAAAAACCCACTTCTATTTTATAATTCGCCGGTTATCAGAAGCATCTGTTAGTTCCCAAGTTGTTACACTTTTAATCAGCGAAACGAACCGATATTAATAGTTATTATTAATTATTATTAGAAATGAAAGAAACACCAGAATACGACGCACACCGAATTAAAATTTTAAACGTTTAAGAAGAGCGAAAGACCGAACTGTCAAAACATCCGGGCGATGGCGAAGCAATAGAGTGAATTAAAAAAAATGCAACAGGCAGCAACAAAAAGTGCTGCCACCACGGCTATGCTCAGCAAAGGGGTGGGTTCGCTTTTTAACACTTATATAGTGATAAAAAGTTAATTAAATTGATTGACGAAGTTAATCAAGAATTGGTAATTGATATATATATATAGGGGCGTAGCTGAAAAGAAAATAAGGGCGCCCGTAATTTTTTTTTGAATAAGGAAATTACAAACCTCCGAAGCGAAACCGACGATAGAAAGTGTTTGAAATAAAAGAAGTGATTTATGACTCTATCAAAGGATTTTTTTTTCTTGTCACAATAAAACTAATTTTGAAAAACACTATACTTAGCTTTTATCTCCTGCTATCTCCTTCTTGACGATAATTTCCTGGAACTTCCCTTCCACCAATTTCAAAACTTCCTTTTTGACTTTCAAGTCAATCCTTACAAAAATTTCTCTCTTCTCTAATTTTTTGCAAAATACGCAACCAAAATTGAGTCTCTTCTTTTCTTTGAAAACTTTCTTTTTCTTTTAAAGAACCTCTGGTTCATTCTAAAGACGGGTACAATATGTGTTCATCCAGGCTTTCACCTTGCCTGGACCACCTCTTCTTTTTTCCAATGCCCCAGTGCTTTTGGCCAATCAGTGACGTGGGTTTCGGTCACGTCATTACTCAGCAACACTCAGCATATTGGCTTGAGTGAGCCAACGTAGTTGAAACCCAGCAGCCTTTCCTACTCGCACTTCACATCCCAGCTTCGTGCACCGTCACCATCGAATTCGCCGACCACTTGTACGACTTCCAGTGAGCGGCAATTCAATGGGTGCATTCAGCCACCTATTCTCGCCCACTCAACTTTTGAAAGAAAAGTTTCGAAAAACTGATAAACTCATAATTTCCGCGTGCATTTTTCCCCGACAATTAAAAAAAACACTTCTAGTGAAAATTGGTGAAAAGCTCGATTCGAAACACAATTTTTGAGAAGGAGAGATTGGCAGTAAATAATATCCTATATCGCAAATTTACTTTAAACCGTTGGTTTTTTGCGCAGATTTTGGGAGTGTTTGGGGCTAGCCGTTAACGTTCCATCTTTTACAAATAAAATTAATATATATGTATGTATGTTTGAACGATAGGTTGGGCAGCAAGCCATTCTCACAAGGAGTAACTTCTGCCACCGAGGACCAAGTGTCGCTCGGGCTATTTTCTTGGATTTGGATTGACCAGACCATCCGTCTGTCAATAACTTTGTTTGTACTGGGGACCATCTGTCACCCATACGAGATCGAAGCAGTAGAGTGGATCACCCACCCACTTCAAATGTCAAAATTTGATAACTTCAGTTTTGTTATTTCAAAATACTGAGAGAATGAACCGATGGCTTATGGACCATGGCTGCCCTTCTCTTTCTCTCAGTGTATTGAAATCAACACCTGTAGGGGAAAAGAATAAATTGAGAAGGAAGGAACAAGGATTTGAACGGTTGAAAGAGTCACTTTTGTTGCGGTAAATTTTACCGTGACAAACTCTACCCTTTCCTCCTTGGAAATGTGTTTACCTTTAGAAAAAGTAAACCATTTCCTACCGATGTGCCTAGTCAACGATAAGACAAGTAAACCCATCAGGCCAAATATGGCAGTCTATAAGAAAAATCCAATTAAGACAAAAAGTGAAAATTCAAAACAAACAAAACAAAATTTACTTTACTTCGGACATTTTAGACTCAATCATTTTCAAAAGATCCGTTATACATTTTAAGATCTTTCGTGTGCCAAGTGCAACGATCTTTTCCATTGTCATCTTCAAGGACATACGTCCAAGGAGATAACCTTTTCCGAATTTTAAAAGGCCCGACATACTTCGGTGCCAATTTTGCAGCAAAGTAGTTTGCCGCATTCGACAAATCAAAATTTCTGGGCCATACAACATCATTCGGAAGATATTGAATGTCTCTCCTCCTGAGGTTGTATGCTTCTGCAGATTTCTTGGACGCTGTTCAAAGTTTGACAGCTATATCCGCCCTAAGTCTCCTAAAATTTTCTCCTATATCTCCTACTGATTCTATAATTTGATGTCTGTCTATACCCTGATCACTGATTACTATTTCCTCTCTACCACTCGTAGACATTTCTCTGCCAAAAAAATTGGCATAAAAAGGCGAAACTCCTAATACCTCATGTTGAGAGGTGCGTATAGCAGAAGCTACCTTAGCTAATTGAGAATCCCCAATTCGGTGATTCTCTGAAACATAAGCTCTCAACGTTGTTTTTATAATTTGGTTAATTCTCTCCGAGGGGTTAGCCTGAGGATAGTAGTGTGGTGTAAACCTAATCTTAGTTGAATATCCCTCACAAAGCTGTTTTAACTCCCTACTCCTAAATTGAGGACCATTGTCGCAGATGACAACTTTTGGAACTCCAAATAACAAGAAAACATTATCCTCCAACTCCTTGCATACTGCCTTTGCAGTAGCAGACCTCAGTGCAAACAATAACAGAAATTTGGTAAGATAATCTACAACAGTAAGGATGTGCATATATCCTCTACTGGACTTGGGTAATGGCCCTACTAAATCCACACTTATCATCTCCCACGGCGAAGAAACTCCTATCCTCTCAGTCATTAGACCGGCTGGTCTATCATTCGCTGGTTTCACTTGCTGACAAATGCTACATTTCCTAACATAACTTGCAACATCTCTTCTCATTTTCGGCCAATAGTACTTAGCTCCTACTCTAGCGAACGTTTTTCGCACCCCCATGTGTCCAGGTAACGGACTATCATGGCCATTGACTTATTATATATGGACTGCTAGTTGGTTGTCAATTCCATACATAACCTGCGGAGATGATGGTTCCAGTTCTCAAAGCGAAATCAGCGACAAGTTCAGGCCTACCGACAATAATAAATACTATTTTTAGCGCCATCTGTTACATACTTCGCCTTAGAATGAAATTTCGTTCATAGAAGGTAAGGCCATCTATGGTCATAGGAAGTCACCAATCGGCGTAGTGTTGGGGGAGCACTGAAAAAAATCCTTTTTTGATTTATCTTATAAAACCTTTGATTTAAGAGTCATATTCGAAATAAAAGATTTTTCAATGAAATGTATTTTCTCCATTTCAAGAGATGTAGTGAAGGAAGATATTTTTAAAACATTATTTCAAGGAAAAATTCGTACAATCGTATTTATAAACTCCGTCTTACTTTAGACGGCCGTCCAAGTTATAAAAAACATTTTTAATGTCTGAAGTTTTCTAACTTTTTACCTACCTTAAGACAATGGAATCTATTGTCTAAACCTGCAATATTTTTTGTATAATTATAAATATAAAGTCAAAAATCTAATAAATACGACTCGCCCACTAGGCAACTTCCGAGCAGCTTTTTAGATATCTTATTTTTCTTGAAAACGTTCGTATTTTTTTTAATTATAACTTATTCATAGGTTCATTCCTTTATTTTAAAATTCTGATTTGTGTGCATTTCAGTCCAAAGTTCTGTCAAAGTTCATAAAAAAACAATAAAATTGTACAAAAATGCCCAAAAATTTGGAGTAAAGGAACGAACCTTACTTTTAATTTATCAGTAAAATTTATCTTAACCGAAATTGTAGAGGATTAGAATTCCCTATAAAAACGCGCTTAAACTGTGTACTTAAAACTACTAGGCGTTTTTTTTTGCAAGTCCATGTGGATTTGTCGAAAAAACAACATCGGAACTAATTGTTTTACACGTAAATACAACAACAACTTAAATCTATATGGACTTAGCTAAGTCCAGATAATTATCGGGACTTACGTACTGTAAGTAAGAAGTCCCGATGTCGTTTTTTCGACAAATCCATATGGACTTGCAAAAAACACGCCTACTAAATATATTCAATATTCTTAGCAAAAAGTGTAAAGCAAAATACTACCTCTACTCATTTACTTTTCAAATCTGCCAGTTTCTACTAATTTTATTTTATTTTATGAACTTCGACATGACTTAGATTTGTATGAATTAACAGTTTTGAAAATTAAGCGAGAAGTTGTTTGTAAAAAAAAGGAAATTTTCGGATTTGGTTAAGGGATTTTTTTTTTTTTTTCAAATAACCCTTAGCACTGGTTTGACATTTATTGTTTGTTTTTATTTTGCAATTCAGTTTCAGAATTCTTTTCGATGATGTTTATTTATTAGTTTGTTGTTATTAATTAAAAAAAAGTATGAAAACAAAGTTGAAACATTGCGAAACTAATTAACAATAGCAACCAATGAAATCAACAAACAGCGGTAATGGTTATCGATTTAAGTGAAAGAAAATTTTATTTGCTCCTAGACAAGAAGTGAAAAATCTCAGTCACGTTCAGCGTCACACAATGTGAAGGATGTCGGAAAGACAGAATGCATGTATTGAAGAAATTATAATATATCTACAATTCGTAATTCATTTGTGTGAGGTGTTTTTCAGATAAAAATATTATTATAAATACTATCTGCACTATCGACGGAACTTAAAGGTTGGAAGTAAAGTTTCAATTTTGGTATTAATGACATCTCAAAAAATTACTAGTTTCCTTTGTAAAATTTGCGTTCAATGACGGTGTTCACATTGGACTCACTCCGCGCGACTCATTTTGACATCTTTCTCTTTTATCTCACTCTACACAACTATATGAGAAATTGAAGCAGGATTTTTAATTTTTTTGAAAAAATCCTGCCTCACTAGACTCTCTCTTTTTCATCATGAATTGGAGTGAGGTAAAACAATGAAATGTCAATATGAGTCGCGCGGAGTGAGTCCAATGTGAACACCGTCAATGAAAGCACTTGACTACATAAATGTAGTCCCTTGTGTCTGCTGAACGTACCCAATGAAAAATAAAATCAGATGGAAAAAAATCCTTCAAAAAAATCCTCGATACAAATGTCAAACAGTAGTATCTGTATTTTCCGAAAGGACTGAACTCGGCGCTTGTAACGCATAGCTTAAAGTGGCGTCAACGTGAAGTTGGCTCCTGGCAGTCCATATATAATTAGTCAATGATCATGGCAGTCTTTCAAAATCCCTAAACTATCACTTTTGTCGATTTGACAAACTTATTTAGCCGG
Source organism: Leucozona laternaria (assembly GCA_932273885.2). Classification (NCBI taxonomy): domain Eukaryota; kingdom Metazoa; phylum Arthropoda; class Insecta; order Diptera; family Syrphidae; genus Leucozona; species Leucozona laternaria. The sequence goes on from OW026366.1 coordinate 146,585,489, forward strand.
CCACTCTCTACTCTCCAAGCAGGATAATCTAACGGATTCGACTCAACTGTCAAAATCATTTTCGCCAGCCAAGGGTCTAAATCCTCATCCTCCAGCAACTGCTGGAGCTCCCCGAGAGAACATGTCCGGCACAACATGGTCTTTTCCCTTGCGATGAATGATCTTGAAATCGAACTGCTGAAGGTGAACCGCCCATCGCGCTAATCTACCTTGTGGGTCCTTGAGGTTACTCAACCAAACAAGTGAGTAATGATCTGTTATGACCGTGAATCGAACTCCTTCGATGTAAGGCCGCAACTTCTCAACCGCCCAAAAAACTCCTAAACATTCCTTCTGGGTAGTGGAATAGTTCCTCTCACATCTATTTAATGAACTACTTAGGTAACAAATTACCTTTTCGCCCCCCCTCAAAAGTTTGGGTAAGTACGACCCCGATACCGTAATCAGACTCGTCGGCTTGGACCACAAATGGAAGACTGAAATCGGGACAGGTCAAAATGGGAGCCATAATCAAATATTCCTTAGCTTTCCTAAAGGAATCTTCACATTCCTGAGTCCAAACGAATTTTTTGCTCTTTTTCAGCAAATCGGTTAAAGGCCTAACTACTGTTGCAAAATTCGGTACGAAACGCCTGTACCTAACCATACTCTCAACTTTTTCCGGATCAACGTGTAATCCGTTCCTATCTACTACGTAGCCTAAAAATTTAAGGGATGGCCTGCAAAAATTGCATTTATCCCGCCCTACTTTTAACACTGCTTCACGAAGCCTCTTTAAAACTTCGTTAAGGATTTCTAAGTGTTTTTCAAATGTGTCTGTTACGATAATAATATCGTCAAGATACACGAAACCGAATGGCTCCAACTCTGGCCCTAAAACGCTGTCAATGAACCATTGCCATGTTGCAAGAGCATTGTGCAATCCAAAAGGCATGCGTTAAAATTAGAACAAACCCCTACCTGGAACTGTGAAAGCTGTAAACTTTCGATATTCTTCCGAAATAGGAATTTGCAAGTAAGCTGACTTAATGTCAAGCGATGTAAGAAACCTAGCATTCCTAAGCTTATCCAAAATCGCCGAGATTATTGGAAGTGGATAAGCATCCCTTTCTGTAACCTGATTCAATTTTCTATAATCGACGCAGAACCTAAAGGTATCATCCTTTTTCTTAATTAAAACTATAGGAGAAGCCCAAGGGCTGTTTGATTTTTCAATCACGTTCTCATCTAACATTTCCTTAAGGGATTTGTCGATGTGAACCTGCATCGCCGCGGCGGTGAAACCGGATAATACCTTTGTTTACTTGGTTCTGATTCGTCCTAATAATATGCTCAACCCTACTTGTAACTCCAAGCCTATCTGGCATGTCCCTAAACAAATCTCCAACTAAACTATTTAGCCTTGCCCTCTGCTCATCGTCTAACTCAGACTCTTCTGTGATAGACGTGCTATTAATCGAAGCCACCATCTCTTGGCTTGAAAAGCTCCACATGCGTGCTCGAAGATCCGGGATGAGTCCCGATTGTGCCCAAAAATCCGCACCAAGGATCATTGCATGTGTAAGTGAGGGTATTACCAAACATTCGATCAAGACCGATCTGTCTTCGACAACTATTGGTAAGTTAACTATCCCTAAAACTCCTACACCTGCACCATCTGCTAACTGAACCTGCCTAATATTGCTTTCTTCTAATCCTAAACCTAAGTCCTCCAGACGTCTCTACATATTATTGTTCGGGAAGCCCCCGAATCCAAAAGTCCTAAAATCCTAATCCCATAAATATTAAATCCTAAATATGGCCGCCTATCATCCCCACTTGTCTCTAATGTGAAACCGAGTTTAACTTTTGTCGCAAGCTGGTCGTCAGCAGGCGACCTATCTAAACGCGACGGTGCTCTTGTCCTGCTGGCAGAAGAGTCCGTTGCCCGTTTCCGGAACATCTTCGACAATCCCGACGTGTAGTTCCTGTAGCCCCACAACCAAAACATTTTCTAGGAGCGGAACAGGTGTTTGAAAAATGGCCTTCACCATTGCAGTTGTAGCATCGAGTGGGCCTACGAGGTGGTAGGTGCCTATCAACTGCAGCTGTTGCCCTTGCTTCCTGAACGGAAGCAACATAGGCAACATGAGGCTCCAAAGACTGCCTGGATCGGTTTCTAGGAGGAGGGACGAAAGATTCGACGTTGGTCCTAATCGTCTCTAATTTTCTACCCAACGCAATGAGTTCGTTGACTGAATTAATATCAGCCAACCCCAATTGCGTCTGGTAGAACGGAGCAATATTCTTCATGAGAATGGACAACTTCCTTTTTCCTCACACAGAGGCTCCGAAAATCTCTTGAAAAGGGTCTGCATGATCACACTCACACATTCCCATCGACTCATCTTTACCCTGGGTACGCCGCCTGACCTCATCTATTAAGAGGTCGTCAAAGTTGGAGGGCAAAAACTCCAACTTCAATTCCCTAACTAACTCTTCCCAAGTTGAAATAGTTTCCCTCATCACCCTAAACCAAAGAAGTGCCTTCCCAGTGAATAAATCAACTGCCGACCTAAAACGCCTTGAGCTCGAAACCCCTCGCGATTCTAGTAGCTCTTCTACCCTTTCTAAGAATGAGTTTACTGAGTCTCACCAGTAAACTTCAAGTTCCATTTTTCTATACGCTCAGGAAACCGGTCACAGGGATCGACCTGTAACTGGAGTCCTCAACTCGCACGTTGGCCGACATGTGCAGTTGGCAACGCATCCAGGCCTGCTGTCGACGTTTTTCCTTGATTTTTAGTTTGAGGTGTCTTCTCACCTCCTTCAGTTAAAGTTGCCATAAGTAGCACCAACTCCCCCTTAATGTCGGCCACCTCATTGACCTCATCTGTTGACTCTGCCTTCGCCCTATTAATCCTATCTAACGACCATTCAATTTTGGTAAAAATTTTTAAATATTCCGAAGACTTCGGATTCTTCGGCGGCGTTTTCAAAAGATCCCTAATCTCAAAAATTTTGGCTCGAACAGCCTTAACATCTTCCTCAAAAGCAAAGGGGTAAAGCGGGCTTTCCGAAGAAATCGAACCCAAACGCTTTAGAGTACGCGATGCTCTAAGCGTCATCCGCATGCTATCCACCGTACCTTCTTTTAAGCCGCGGGCAACTAACTCGTAAATGAGTTCTTCCTTACTCATCCTATTTACATCCATTATAAAATAGCAAAAGTGAATTAATTCTAATAGAAAACAACAAAAAAAATATTTGATAGAAGTTTTTGTTTAAAAAAAGGAAAAATCTATACATAAAAAAAAATCCAAAATCAACACTCAGTTGATTGTTGATTAAATTTAAACCATAACATTAAAAAAAAAACTAAAAAAACAACAGCGGCAACTCCGAAGTATAGAAATTGAAATCACTATTATGTACTTTTTCCCAAACAGTTCTTGATAAACGACAAAATCAACTACCGGTTGATTGTTTAATTCAAATATGTATGTGAGTATTTTTCCAACGTCGCTCAAAAAAAAAAAACCTCAAAAAAAACCAAAACAAAAGTTAAAGGAAGGTAAAACCAATGTGACTATTAAATTATTTATACTCGCGAGGAAAAGAATAAAAATCAACACCCAGTTGATTTTTTTGTTAAAAAAAATAACAATGGCTAAGCACAGGAATATCACTAACCACAACAAACAACGACTTCACCAAAATGTTGATGCACTGATTCTACTACCTAGTCACTTTTCCAATTCAACGGATTAAAATTGTTTTTTTTTATCACTCAGGTAAATAAAGTTAACGATTATAAAATTTCACCAGAAAACAAATTCAGAGAATACCAATATGGTCACCCTTATCCTCAAATTGAAAATCGAATTAAAATTGTATTTTTATTCAATCACAGCAAATAAAAAAAAAATAATATTTTCGACAAACTAAATGCATAGGTAGCCAAAACAAAATAAACCGAGAAAATGTCAAAACAATCGAAAATTATTGTCTGAAAGAGACAAATATACCACCAAGGAAAATAACTGATATAACTAATATGTAAGGAAATAATACAATATATAAACACCGTAGGTAAAGTACCGTAGGGAATGTAAAATAAGCAATTCAAAATAAAATAATAAAAGAGATAAGTAAAACACAATAAAAAACTTACTCCAAATCCTATAAAATGTTTCCTTTTTGTTGTCCTATGTTATGTACTTGGAGTAGCTGTATATTTTCTATGCATAGGAACCAATATGCAACTTATGTTGAAAAGTAGGTACACCAATTAAATAAAAAACTGAAATTAAAAGAGAAAAACTAGGAAAAGTAAAAAGCACAGAACAGAATAAACGAAAACTTCCCTAATTAAAACACACCAACAGGACAATCAAAATTCAGATATGACTTTAATTAGTTTTTTTTTCTTTGCTTTGCACACCGGTTGGGATTAGATTTGTACTTCCCGGAGTACTTTTTTGAAAAAAAGAAGCCCCACGTTTGGGTGCCAATTTGTTACACTTTTACTAACCGAAAACCGAACAAAATAAATGATATTATTTAATTTTAATTTAATACGACCGAACTAATAAAAAAAAATAACACGACCGGCGACGACGAGCAGACCACGACTTTTGGTAAGACGAATGTCAACCAAAGGAAGAATAGAAAACGAAAAGAAGTTCGATTTCGAAGTGCAACAGGTAGTACTTCCAATGCTACCACCACCTCTAGGTCACAATTAGGGGTGGGTTTTCGCGAATAAAATTTTTATTCTGTCGAATAAAATAGATTCGACTAATTAATTAAAAGATGATGTTTTTCTTTGTATGCCACAGGGGCGAAGTACCTGGAAATAAAAGAAAAAGGGCGCCAGCAATTTTTTTTGAAAATTAGGGACTACCCCTATACTTATCTGTTTAAACGCGAAACTATCAATTTCTCCTGCCTCTATGAGATCAATCTCCTGCTGTTTCTGTTACTTTCCACCAATTTAAACTATCCTTCCCTTGGTTAAGAAAAGTTCTCCCAAAACCTTTTTTTTCCTTTTTCACTAAATTCAATTTCTCCAAACAAAACGCACACTTGAATTTCCTTACTTTTTTTCAAATTTTGTATTTTCCGATTGTAAATGAACTTGTCGTTCGCTATGACTCTGGGTAAAAAGTGATCGTCCAGGCTTTCACCACGCCTGGACGACCTCTTCTTTTTCCCAATGCCCTAGTGCTTCCGTAATCAAATATTCCTTAGCTTTCCTAAAGGAGTCTTCACATTCCTGAGTCCAAACGAATTTTTTGCTCTTTTTCAGCAAATCGGTTAAAGGCCTAACTACTGTTGCAAAATTCGGTACGAAACGCCTGTACCTAACCATACTCTCAACTTTTTCCGGATCAACGTGTAATCCGTTCCTATCTACTACGTAACCGTAAGCTTATCCAAAATCGCCGAGATAATTGGAAGTGGATAAGCATCCCTTTCTGTAACCTGATTCAATTTTCCATAATCGACGCAGAACCTAAAGGTATCATCCTTTTTCTTAATTAAAACTATAGGAGAAGCCCAAGGGCTGTTTGACTTTTCAATCACGTTCTCATCTAACATTTCCTTAAGGGACTTGTCGATGTGAACCTGCATCGCCGCGCCGGTGAAACCGGATAATACCTTTGTTTACTTGGTTCTGATTCGTCCTAATAATATGCTCAACCCTACTTGTAACTCCAATCCCTTCTGGCATGTCCCTAAACAAATCTCTAACTAGAATATTTAGCCTTGCCCTCTGCTCATCGTCTAACTCAGACTCTTCTGTGATAGACGTGCTATTAATCGAAGCTACCATCTGTTGGCTTGAAAAGCTCCACATGCGTGATCGAAGATCCGGGATGAGTCCCGATTGTGCCCAAAAATCCGCACCAAGGATCATTGCATGTGGGAGTGAGGGTATTACCAAACATTCGATCAAGACCGATCTGTCTTCGACAACTATTGGTAAGTTAACTATCCCTAAAACTCCTACACCTGCACCATCTGCTAACTGAACCTGCCTAATATTGCTTTCTTCTAATCCTAAACCTAAGTCCTCCAGACGTCTCTACATATTATTGTTCGGGAAGCCCCCGAATCCAAAAGTCCTAAAAACCTAATCCCATAAATATTAAATCCTAAATATGGCCGCCTATCATCCCCACTTGTCTCTAATGTGAAACCGAGTTTAACTTTTGTCGCCAGCTGGTCGTCAGCAGGCAACCTATCTAAACGCGACGCTACCATTGTCCTGCTGGCCCAAGAGTCCGTTGCCCGTTTCCCGAACATCTTCGACAATCCCGACGTGTAGTTCGTGTAGCCCCACAACCAAAACATTTCCTAGGAGCGGAACAGGTGTTTGAAAAATGGCCTTCACCATTGCAGTTGAAGCATCGAGTGGGCCTACGAGGTGGTAGGTGCCTATCAGCTGCAGCTGTTGCCCTTGCTTCCTGAACGGAAGCAACATAGGCAACATGAGGCTCCAAAGACTGGCTGGATCGGTTGCTAGGAGGAGGGATGAAAGATTCGACGTTGGTCCTAATCGTCTCTAATTTTCTACCCAACGCAATGAGTTCGTTGACTGATTTAATATCAGCCAACCCCAATTGCGTCTGGTAGAACGGAGCAATATTCTTCATGAGAATGGACAACTTCCTTTTTCCTCACTCAGAGGCTCCGAAAATCTCTTGAAAAACGTCTGCATGAGTGCGATGTACATTCCCATCGACTCATCTTTACCCTGGATACGCCGCCTGACCTCATCCATTAAGAGGTCGTCATAGTTGGAGGGCAAAAACTCCAACTTCAATTCCCTAACTAACTCTTCCCAAGTTGAAATAGTTTCCCTCATCACCCTAAACCAAAGAAGTGCCTTCCCAGTCAATAAATCAACTGCCGACCTGAAACGCCTTGAGCTCGAAACCCCTCGCGATTCTAGTAGCTCTTCTACCCTTTCTAAGAATGAGTTTACTGAGTCTCACCAGTAAACTTCAAGTTCCATTTTTCTATACGCTCAGGAAACCGGTCACAGGGAGCGACCTGTAACTGGAGTCCTCAACTCGCACGTTGGCCGACATGTGCAGTTGGCAAGGCATCCAGGCCTGCTGTCGACGTTTTTCCTTGATTTTTAGTTTGAGGTGTCTTCTCACCTCCTTCAGTTAAAGTTACCATAAGTAGCACCAACTCCCCCTTAATGTCGGCCACCTCATTGACCTCATCTGATGACTCTGCCTTCGCCCTATTAATCCTATCTAACGACCATTCAATTTTGGTAAAAATTTTAAAATATTCCCAAGACTTCGGATTCTTCGGCGGCGTTTTCAAAAGATCCCTGATCTCAAAAATTTTGGCTCGAACAGCCTTAACATCATCCTCAAAAGCAAAGGGGTAAAGCGGGCTTTCCGAAGAAATCGAACCCAAACGCTCTAGAGTACGCGATGCTCTAAGCGTCATCCGCATGCTATCCACCGTACCTTCTTTTAAGCCGCGGGCAACTAACTCGTAAATGAGTTCTTCCTTACTCATCCTATTTACATCCATTATAAAATAGCAAAAGTGAATTAATTCTAATCGAAAACAACAAAAAAAATATTTGATAGAAGTTTTTGTTTAAAAAAAGGAAAAATCTATATATAAAAAAAATCCAAAATCAACACTCAGTTGATTGTTGATTAAATTTAAACCATAAAATTAAAAAAAAAAAACTAAAAAAACAACAGCGGCAACTCCGGTGAAACCGGATAATACCTTTGTTTAATTGGTTCTGATTCGTCCTAATAATATGCTCAACCCTACTTGTAACTTCAAGCCCTTCTGACATGTCCCTAAACAAATCTCTAACTAAAATATTTAGCCTTGCCCTCTGCTCATCGTCTAACTCAGACTCTTCTGTGATAGACGTGCTATTAATCAAAGCCACCATCTCTTTTCTTAAAAAGCTCCACATGCGTGATCGAAGATCCGGGACGAGTCCCGATTGTGCCCAAAAATCCGCACCAAGGATCATTGCATGTGGGAGTGAGGGTATTACCAAACATTCGACCAAGACCGATCTGTCTTCGACAACTATTGGTAAGTTTACTATCCCTAAAACTCCTACACCTGCACCATCTGCTAACTGAACCTGCCTAATATTGCTTTCTTCTAATTCTAAACCTAAGTCCTTAAGAACCAAAACAAAATAAACCGAGAAAATGTCAAAAAAATCGAATGGCCAAACGAAATTATTGTCTGAAAGAGACAAATATACCACCAAGGAAAATAACTGATATAACTAATATGTAAGCAAAAAAACAATATATAAACACCGTAAGTAAAGTACCGTAGGGAATGTAAAATAAGCAATTCGAAATAAAATAAAAAAAGAGATAAATAAAACACAATAAAAAACTTACTCCAAATCCTATAAAATGTTTCCTTTTTTTTGTCCTATGTTATGTACTTGGAGTAGCTGTATATTTTCTATGCATAGGAACCAATATGCAACTTATGTTGAAAAGAAGGTACACCAATTAAATAAAAAACTGAAATTAAAAGAGAAAAACTAGGAAAAGTAAAAAGCACAGAACAGAATAAACGAAAACTTCCCTAATTAAAACACACCAACAGGACAATCAAAAGGCAGATATGGGCTTAATTTGTTTTTTTTTTTTTTTGCTTTGCACAGCGGTTGGGATTAGATTTGTACTTCCCGGAGTACTTTTTTGAAAAAAAGAAACCCCACGTTTGGGTGCCAATTTGTTACACTTTTACTAACCGAAAACCGAACAAAATAAATGATATTATTTATTTTTAATTTAGTACGACCGAACTAATAAAAAAAATAACACGACCGGCGACGACGAGCAGACCACGACTTTTGGTAAGACGAATGTCAACCAAAGGAAGAATGGAAAACGAAAAGAAGTTCGATTTCGAAGTGCAACAGGTAGCACTTCCAATGCTACCACCACCTCTAGCTCACAATTAGGGGTGGGTTTTCGCGAATAAAATTTTTATTCTGTCGAATAAAATAGATTCGACTAATTAATTAAAAGATGATGTTTTTCTTTGTATTCCACAGGGGCGAAGTACCTGGAAATAAAAGAAAAAGGGCGCCAGCAATTTTTTTTGAAAATAAGAAAATTGCAAACCTTTGGAGCGAAACCGACAGTGAAAGCAATTATTAAATAATAAGAACACATTTTTAGTTCGAAATTAGAGATTTTAATGAATTTAAACTTGCTTGGGAAACCTTGCAAATGGAGGGCTAAAACCAAAGATCTTTTGAACAAAAAAAGAACAAAGAATTTGAAGAACAAAGATGGACCGTTAACACTTAGTCCCGAAAGAAATAAACGGATAAATTAAACCGGGTCACGAGTTCCGTAATTTCGGAAATTTGCGAAAGCAAAAGCCAAACGAATATAACGACTACTTTATTAAGTCGGTAACAAATAAATCGGAAATTAAACTAACAAAAAAAAACTATTTCGCGTCCAAAAGGGACTACCGCTATACTTATCTGTTTAAAGGCGAAACTATCAATTTCTCCTGCCTCTATGAGATCAATCTCCTGCTGTTTCTGTTACTTTCCACCAATTTAAACTATCCTTCCCTTGGTTAAAAAAAGTTCTCCCAAAACCTTTTTTTTCCTTTTTCACTAAATTCAATTTCTCCAAACAAAACGCACACTTGAATTTCTTTACTTTTTTTCAAATTTTGTATTTTCCGATTGTTAATGAACTTGTCGTTCGCTATGACTCTGGGTAAAAAGTGATCGTCCAGGCTTTCACCACGCCTGGACGACCTCTTCTTTTTCCCAATGCCCTAGTGCTTCCGTAATCAAATATTCCTTAGCTTTCCTAAAGGAGTCTTCACATTCCTGAGTCCAAACGAATTTTTTGCTCTTTTTCAGCAAATCGGTTAAAGGCCTAACTACTGTTGCAAAATTCGGTACGAAACGCCTGTACCTAACCATACTCTCAACTTTTTCCGGATCAACGTGTAATCCGTTCCTATCTACTACGTAACCGTAAGCTTATCCAAAATCGCCGAGATAATTGGAAGTGGATAAGCATCACTTTCTGTAACCTGATTCAATTTTCCATAATCGACGCAGAACCTAAAGGTATCATCCTTTTTCTTAATTAAAACTATAGGAGAAGCCCAAGGGCTGTTTGATTTTTCAATCACGTTCTCATCTAACATTTCCTTAAGGGACTTGTCGATGTGAACCTGCATCGCCGCGCCGGTGAAACCGGATAATACCTTTGTTTACTTGGTTCTGATTCGTCCTAATAATATGCTCAACCCTACTTGTAACTCCAAGCCTATCTGGCATGTCCCTACACAAATCTCCAACTAAAATATTTAGCCTTGCCCTCTGCTCATCGTCTAACTCAGACTCTTCTGTGATAGACGTGCTATTAATCGAAGCTACCATCTGTTGGCTTGAAAAGCTCCACATGCGTGATCGAAGATCCGGGATGAGTCCCGATTGTGCCCAAAAATCCGCACCAAGGATCATTGCATGTGTAAGTGAGGGTATTACCAAACATTCGATCAAGACCGATCTGTCTTCGACAACTATTGGTAAGTTAACTATCCCTAAAACTCCTACACCTGCACCATCTGCTAACTGAACCTGCCTAATATTGCTTTCTTCTAATCCTAAACCTAAGTCCTCCAGACGTCTCTACATATTATTGTTCGGGAAGCCCCCGAATCCAAAAGTCCTAAAAACCTAATCCCATAAATATTAAATCCTAAATATGGCCGCCTATCATCCCCACTTGTCTCTAACGTGAAACCGAGTTTAACTTTTGTCGCTAGCTGGTCGTCAGCAGGCGACCTATCTAGACGCGACGGTGCTCTTGTCCTGCTGGCCCAAGAGTCCGTTGCCCGTTTCCCGAACATCTTCGACAATCCCGACGTGTAGTTCCTGTAGCCCCACAACCAAAACATTTCCTAGGAGCGGAACAGGTGTCTGAAAAATGGCCTTCACCATTGCAGTTGAAGCATCGAGTGGGCCTACGAGGTGGTAGGTGCCTATCAACTGCAGCTGTTGCCCTTGCTTCCTGAACGGAAGCAACATAGGCAACATGAGGCTCCAAAGACTGCCTGGATCGGTTTCTAGGAGGAGGGACGAAAGATTCGACGTTGGTCCTAATCGTCTCTAATTTTCTACCCAACGCAAGGAGTTCGTTGACTGATTTAATATCAGCCAACCCCAATTGCGTCTGGTAGAACGGAGCAATATTCTTCATGAGAATGGACAACTTCCTTTTTCCTCACTCAGAGGCTCCGAAAATCTCTTGAAAAGGGTCTGCATGAGTGCGATGTACATTCCCATCGACTCATCTTTACCCTGGGTACGCCACCTGACCTCATCTATTAAGAGGTCGTCATAGTTGGAGAGCAAAAACTCCAACTTCAATTCCCTAACTAACTCTTCCCAAGTTGAAATAGTTTCCCTCATCACCCTAAACCAAAGAAGTGCCTTCGCAGTGAATAAATCAACTGCCGACCTAAAACGCCTTGAGCTCGAAACCCCTCGCGATTCTAGTAGCTCTTCTACCCTTTCTAAGAATGGGTTTACTGAGTCTCACCAGTAAACTTCAAGTTCCATTTTTCTATACGCTCAGGAAACCGGTCACAGGGTTCGACCTGTAACTGGAGTCCTAAACTCGCACGTTGGCCGACATGTGCAGTTGGCAACGCATCCAGGCCTGCTGTCGACGTTTTCCCTTGATTTTTAGTTTGAGGTGTCTTCTCACCTCCTTCAGTTAAAGTTGCCATAAGTAGCACCAACTCCCCCTTAATGTCGGCCACCTCATTGACCTCATCTGTTGACTCTGCTTTCGCCCTATTAATCCTATCTAACGACCATTCAATTTTGGTCAAAGTTTTTAAATATTCCGAAGACTTCGGATTCTTCGGCGGCGTTTTCAAAAGATCCCTAATCTCAAAAATTTTGGCTCGAACAGCCTTAACATCATCCTCAAAAGCAAAGGGGTAAAGCGGGCTTTCCGAAGAAATCGAACCCAAACGCTCTAGAGTACGCGATGCTCTAATCGTCATCCGCATGCTATCCACCGTACCTTCTTTTAAGCCGCGGGCAACTAACTCGTAAATGAGTTCTTCCTTACTCATCCTATTTACATCCATTATAAAATAGCAAAAGTGAATTAATTCTAATCGAAAACAACAAAAAAAATATTTGATAGAAGTTTTTGTTTAAAAAAAGGAAAAATCTATATATAAAAAAAATCCAAAATCAACACTCAGTTGATTGTTGATTAAATTTAAACCATAAAATAAAAAAAAAAAACTAAAAAAACAACAGCGGCAACTCCCAAACAGTTCTTGATAAACGACAAAATCAACTCCCGGTTGATTGTTTTATTTAAATATGTATGTGTGTATTTTTCCAACGTCGCTAAAAAAAAACACCTCAAAAAAACAAAACCAAAAGAAAAGTTAAAAGGAAGGTAAAACCAATGTGACTATTAAATTATTTATACTCGCGAGGAAAAGAATAAAAATCAACACCCAGTTGATTTTTTTGTTAAAAAAAATAACAATGGCTAAGCACAGGAATATCACTAACCACAACAAACAACGACTTCACCAAAATGTTGATGCACTGATTCTACTACCTAGTCACTTTTCCAATTCAACGGATTAAAATTGTTTTTTTTTATCACTCAGGTAAATAAAGTTAACGATTATAAAATTTCACCAGAAAAAAAATTCAGAGAATACCAATATGGTCACCCTTATCCTCAAATTGAAAATCGATTTAAAATTGTATTTTTATTCAATCACAGCAAATAAAAAAAAAATAATATTTTCGACAAACTAAATGCATAGGTAGCCAAAACAAAATAAACCGAGAAAATGTCAAAACAATCGAAAATTATTGTCTGAAAGAGACAAATATACCACCAAGGAAAATAACTGATATAACTAATATGTAAGGAAATAAAACAATATATAAACACCGTAGGTAAAGTACCGTAGGGAATGTAAAATAAGCAATTCAAAATAAAATAAAAAAAGAGATAAATAAAACACAATAAAAAACTTACTCCAAATCCTATAAAATGTTTCCTTTTTGTTGTCCTATGTTATGTACTTGGAGTAGCTGTATATTTTCTATGCATAGGAACCAATATGCAACTTATGTTGAAAAGTAGGTACACCAATTAAATAAAAAACTGAAAATAAAAGAGAAAAACTAGGACAAGTAAAAAGCACAGAACAGAATAAACGAAAACTTCCCTAATTAAAACACACCAACAGGACAATCAAAATTCAGATATGACTTTAATTAGTTTTTTTTTCTTTGCTTTGCACACCGGTTGGGATTAGATTTTTACTTCCCGGAGTACTTTTTTGAAAAAAAGAAGCCCCACGTTTGGGTGCCAATTTGTTACACTTTTACTAACCGAAAACCGAACAAAATAAATGATATTATTTAATTTTAATTTAATACGACCGAACTAATAAAAAAAAATAACACGACCGGCGACGACGAGCAGACCACGACTTTTGGTAAGACGAATGTCAACCAAAGGAAGAATAGAAAACGAAAAGAAGTTCGATTTCGAAGTGCAACAGGTAGTACTTCCAATGCTACCACCACCTATAGGTCACAATTAGGGGTGGGTTTTCGCAAATAAAATTTTTATTCTGTCGAATAAAATAGATTCGACTAATTAATTAAAAGATGATGTTTTTCTTTGTATGCCACAGGGGCGAAGTACCTGGAAATAAAAGAAAAAGGGCGCCAGCAATTTTTTTTGAAAATTAGGGACTACCCCTATACTTATCTGTTTAAACGCGAAACTATCAATTTCTCCTGCCTCTATGAGATCAATCTCCTGCTGTTTCTGTTACTTTCCACCAATTTAAACTATCCTTCCCTTGGTTAAGAAAAGTTCTCCCAAAACCTTTTTTTTCCTTTTTCACTAAATTCAATTTCTCCAAACAAAACGCACACTTGAATTTCCTTACTTTTTTTCAAATTTTGTATTTTCCGATTGTAAATGAACTTGTCGTTCGCTATGACTCTGGGTAAAAAGTGATCGTCCAGGCTTTCACCACGCCTGGACGACCTCTTCTTTTTCCCAATGCCCTAGTGCTTCCGTAATCAAATATTCCTTAGCTTTCCTAAAGGAGTCTTCACATTCCTGAGTCCAAACGAATTTTTTGCTCTTTTTCAGCAAATCGGTTAAAGGCCTAACTACTGTTGCAAAATTCGGTACGAAACGCCTGTACCTAACCATACTCTCAACTTTTTCCGGATCAACGCGTAATCCGTTCCTATCTACTACGTAACCGTAAGCTTATCCAAAATCGCCGAGATTATTGGAAGTAAATAAGCATCCCTAACCTAACCTAAAGATATCATCCTTTTTCTTAATTAAAACTATAGGAGAAGCCCAAGGGCTGTTTGACTTTTCAATCACGTTCTCATCTAACATTTCCTTAAGGGACTTGTCGATGTGAACCTGCATCGCCGCGCCGGTGAAACCGGATAATACCTTTGTTTACTTGGTTCTGATTCGTCCTAATAATATGCTCAACCCTGCTTGTAACTCCAAGCCCTTCTGGCATGTCCCTAAACAAATCTCTAACTAGAATATTTAGCCTTGCCCTCTGCTCATCGTCTAACTCAGACTCTTCTGTGATAGACGTGCTATTAATCGAAGCTACCATCTGTTGGCTTGAAAAGCTCCACATGCGTGATCGAAGATCCGGGATGAGTCCCGATTGTGCCCAAAAATCCGCACCAATGATCATTGCATGTGGGAGTGAGGGTATTACCAAACATTCGATCAAGACCGATCTGTCTTCGACAACTATTGGTAAGTTAACTATCCCTAAAACTCCTACACCTGCACCATCTGCTAACTGAACCTGCCTAATATTGCTTTCTTCTAATCCTTAACCTAAGTCCTCCAGACGTCTCTACATATTATTGTTCGGGAAGCCCCCAAATCCAAAAGTCCTAAAAACCTAATCCCATAAATATTAAATCCTAAATATGGCCGCCTATCATCCCCACATGTCTCTAATGTGAAACCGAGTTTAACTTTTGTCGCCAGCTGGTCGTCAGCAGGCAACCTATCTAAACGCGACGCTACCATTGTCCTGCTGGCCCAAGAGTCCGTTGCCCGTTTCCCGAACATCTTCGACAATCCCGACGTGTAGTTCCTGTAGCCCCACAACCAAAACATTTCCTAGGAGCGGAACAGGTGTTTGAAAAATGGCCTTCACCATTGCAGTTGAAGCATCGAGTGGGCCTACGAGGTGGTAGGTGCCTTTCAGCCGCAGCTGTTGCCCTTGCTTCCTGAACGGAAGCAACATAGGCAACATGAGGCTCCAAAGACTGCCTGGATCGGTTGCTAGGAGGAGGGATGAAAGATTCGACGTTGGTTCTAATCGTCTCTAATTTTCTACCCAACGCAATGAGTTCGTTGACTGATTTAATATCAGCCAACCCCAATTGCGTCTGGTAGAACGGAGCAATATTCTTCATGAGAATGGACAACTTCCTTTTTCCTCACTCAGAGGCTCCGAAAATCTCTTGAAAGGGGTCTGCATGAGTGCGATGTACATTCCCATCGACTCATCTTTACCCTGGGTACGCCGCCTGACCTCATCTATTAAGAGGTCGTTATAGTTGGAGGGCAAAAACTCCAACTTCAATTCCCTAACTAACTGTTCCCAAGTTGAAATAGTTTCCCTCATCACCCTAAACCAAAGAAGTGCCTTCCCAGTGAATAAATCAACTGCCGACCTAAAACGCCTTGAGCTCGAAACCCCTCGCGATTCTAGTAGCTCTTCTACCCTTTCTAAGAATGAGTTTACTGAGTCTCACCAGTAAACTACAAGTTCCATTTTTCTATACGCTCAGGAAACCGGTCACAGGGTTCGACCTGTAACTGGAGTCCTAAACTCGCACGTTGGCCGACATGTGCAGTTGGCAACGCATCCAGGCCTGCTGTCGACGTTTTCCCTTGATTTTTAGTTTGAGGTGTCTTCTCACCTCCTTCAGTTAAATTTGCCATAAGTAGCACCAACTCCCCCTTAATGTCGGCTACCTCATTGACCTCATCTGTTGACTCTGCCTTCGCCCTATTAATCCTATCTAACGACCATTCAATTTTGGTCAAAGTTTTTAAATATTCCGAAGACTTCGGATTCTTCGGCGGCGTTTTCAAAAGATCCCTAATCTCAAAAATTTTGGCTCGAACAGCCTTTAACATCATCCTCAAAAGCAAAGGGGTAAAGCGGGCTTTCCGAAGAAATCGAACCCAAACGCTCTAGAGTACGCGATGCTCTAATCGTCATCCGCATGCTATCCACCGTACCTTCTTTTAAGCCGCGGGCAACTAACTCGTAAATGAGTTCTTCCTTACTCATCCTATTTACATCCATTATAAAATAGCAAAAGTGAATTAATTCTAATCGAAAACAACAAAAAAAATATTTGATAGAAGTTTTTGTTTTAAAAAAGGAAAAATCTATATATAAAAAAAATCCAAAATCAACACTCAGTTGATTGTTGATTAAATTTAAACCATAAAATTAAAAAAAAAACTAAAAAAACAACAGCGGCAACTCCGAAGTATAGAAATTGAAATCACTATTATGTACTTTTTCCCAAACAGTTCTTGATAAACGACAAAATCAACTACCGGTTGATTGTTTTATTCAAATATGTATGTGAGTATTTTTCCAACGTCGCTCAAAAAAAAAAAAAACCTCAAAAAAAACCAAAACAAAAGTTAAAAGGAAGGTAAAACCAATGTGACTATTAAATTATTTATACTCGCGAGGAAAAGAAGAAAAATCAACACCCAGTTGATTTTTTTGTTAAAAAAAATAACAATGGCTAAGCACAGGAATATCACTAACCACAACAAACAACGACTTCACCAAAATGTTGATGCACTGATTCTACTACCTAGTCACTTTTCCAATTCAACGGATTAAAATTGTTTTTTTTTTATCACTCAGGTAAATAAAGTTAACGATTATAAAATTTCACCAGAAAAAAAATTCAGAGAATACCAATATGGTCACCCTTATCCTCAAATTGAAAATCGAATTAAAATTGTATTTTTATTCAATCACAGCAAATAAAAAAAAATAATATTTTCGACAAACTAAATGCATAGGTAGCCAAAACAAAATAAACCGAGAAAATGTCAAAACAATCGAAAATTATTGTCTGAAAGAGACAAATATACCACCAAGGAAAATAACTGATATAACTAATATGTCAGGAAAAAAAAACAATATATAAACACCGTAGGTAAAGTACCGTAGGGAATGTAAAATAAGCAATTCAAAATAAAATAAAAAAAGAGATAAATAAAACACAATAAAAAACTTACTCCAAATCCTATAAAATGTTTCCTTTTTGTTGTCCTATGTTATGTACTTGGAGTAGCTGTATATTTTCTATGCATAGGAACCAATATGCAACTTATGTTGAAAAGTAGGTACACCAATTAAATAAAAAACTGAAATTAAAAGAGAAAAACTAGGAAAAGTAAAAAGCACAGAACAGAATAAACGAAAACTTCCCTTATTAAAACACACCAACAGGACAATCAAAAGGGAGATATGGGTTTAATTTGTTTTTTTTTTTTTTTTTGCTTTGCACAGCGGTTGGGATTAGATTTGTTCTTCCCGGAGTACTTTTTTGAAAAAAAGAAGCCCCACGTTTGGGTGCCAATTTGTTACACTTTTACTAACCGAAAACCGAACAAAATAAATGATATTATTTAATTTTAATTTAATACGACCGAACTAATAAAAAAAAATAACACGACCGGCGACGACGAGCAGACCACGACTTTTGGTAAGACGAATGTCAACCAAAGGAAGAATAGAAAACGAAAAGAAGTTCGATTTCGAAGTGCAACAGGTAGTACTTCCAATGCTACCACCACCTCTAGGTCACAATTAGGGGTGGGTTTTCGCAAATAAAATTTTTATTCTGTCGAATAAAATAGATTCGACTAATTAATTAAAAGATGATGTTTTTCTTTGTATGCCACAGGGGCGAAGTACCTGGAAATAAAAGAAAAAGGGCGCCAGCAATTTTTTTTGAAAATTAGGGACTACCCCTATACTTATCTGTTTAAACGCTTTCACCACGCCTGGACGACCTCTTCTTTTTCCCAATGCCCTAGTGCTTCCGTAATCAAATATTCCTTAGCTTTCCTAAAGGAGTCTTCACATTCCTGAGTCCAAACGAATTTTTTGCTCTTTTTCAGCAAATCGGTTAAAGGCCTAACTACTGTTGCAAAATTCGGTACGAAACGCCTGTACCTAACCATACTCTCAACTTTTTCCGGATCAACGTGTAATCCGTTCCTATCTACTACGTAACCGTAAGCTTATCCAAAATCGCCGAGATAATTGGAAGTGGATAAGCATCCCTTTCTGTAACCTGATTCAATTTTCCATAATCGACGCAGAACCTAAAGGTATCATCCTTTTTCTTAATTAAAACTATAGGAGAAGCCCAAGGGCTGTTTGACTTTTCAATCACGTTCTCATCTAACATTTCCTTAAGGGACTTGTCGATGTGAACCTGCATCGCCGCGCCGGTGAAACCGGATAATACCTTTGTTTACTTGGTTCTGATTCGTCCTAATAATATGCTCAACCCTGCTTGTAACTCCAAGCCCTTCTGGCATGTCCCTAAACAAATCTCTAACTAGAATATTTAGCCTTGCCCTCTGCTCATCGTCTAACTCAGACTCTTCTGTGATAGACGTGCTATTAATCGAAGCTACCATCTGTTGGCTTGAAAAGCTCCACATGCGTGATCGAAGATCCGGGATGAGTCCCGATTGTGCCCAAAAATCCGCACCAATGATCATTGCATGTGGGAGTGAGGGTATTACCAAACATTCGATCAAGACCGATCTGTCTTCGACAACTATTGGTAAGTTAACTATCCCTAAAACTCCTACACCTGCACCATCTGCTAACTGAACCTGCCTAATATTGCTTTCTTCTAATCCTAAACCTAAGTCCTCCAGACGTCTCTACATATTATTGTTCGGGAAGCCCCCGAATCCAAAAGTCCTAAAAACCTAATCCCATAAATATTAAATCCTAAATATGGCCGCCTATCATCCCCACATGTCTCTAATGTGAAACCGAGTTTAACTTTTGTCGCCAGCTGGTCGTCAGCAGGCAACCTATCTAAACGCGACGCTACCATTGTCCTGCTGGCCCAAGAGTCCGTTGCCCGTTTCCCGAACATCTTCGACAATCCCGACGTGTAGTTCCTGTAGCCCCACAACCAAAATATTTCCTAGGAGCGGAACAGGTGTTTGAAAAATGGCCTTCACCATTGCAGTTGAAGCATCGAGTGGGCCTACGAGGTGGTAGGTGCCTATCAGCCGCAGCTGTTGCCCTTGCTTCCTGAACGGAAGCAACATAGGCAACATGAGGCTCCAAAGACTGCCTGGATCGGTTGCTAGGAGGAGGGATGAAAGATTCGACGTTGGTTCTAATCGTCTCTAATTTTCTACCCAACGCAATGAGTTCGTTGACTGATTTAATATCAGCCAACCCCAATTGCGTCTGGTAGAACGGAGCAATATTCTTCATGAGAATGGACAACTTCCTTTTTCCTCACTCAGAGGCTCCGAAAATCTCTTGAAAAAGGTCTGCATGAGTGCGATGTACATTCCCATCGACTCATCTTTACCCTGGATACGCCGCCTGACCTCATCCATTAAGAGGTCGTCATAGTTGGAGGGCAAAAACTCCAACTTCAATTCCCTAACTTACTCTTCCCAAGTTGAAATAGTTTCCCTCATCACCCTAAACCAAAGAAGTGCCTTCCCAGTGAATAAATCAACTGCCGACCTGAAACGCCTTGAGCTCGAAACCCCTCGCGATTCTAGTAGCTCTTCTACCCTTTCTAAGAATGAGTTTACTGAGTCTCACCAGTAAACTTCAAGTTCCATTTTTCTATACGCTCAGGAAACCGGTCACAGGGTTCGACCTGTAACTGGAGTCCTAAACTCGCACGTTGGCCGACATGTGCAGTTGGCAACGCATCCAGGCCTGCTGTCGACGTTTTCCCTTGATTTTTAGTTTGAGGTGTCTTCTCACCTCCTTCAGTTAAATTTGCCATAAGTAGCACCAACTCCCCCTTAATGTCGGCCACCTCATTGACCTCATCTGTTGACTCTGCCTTCGCCCTATTAATCCTATCTAACGACCATTCAATTTTGGTCAAAGTTTTTAAATATTCCGAAGACTTCGGATTCTTCGGCGGCGTTTTCAAAAGATCCCTAATCTCAAAAATTTTGGCTCGAACAGCCTTAACATCATCCTCAAAAGCAAAGGGGTAAAGCGGGCTTTCCGAAGAAATCGAACCCAAACGCTCTAGAGTACGCGATGCTCTAATCGTCATCCGCATGCTATCCACCGTACCTTCTTTTAAGCCGCGGGCAACTAACTCGTAAATGAGTTCTTCCTTACTCATCCTATTTACATCCATTATAAAATAGCAAAAGTGAATTAATTCTAATCGAAAACAACAAAAAAAATATTTGATAGAAGTTTTTGTTTAAAAAAAGGAAAAATCTATGTATAAAAAAAATCCAAAATCAACACTCAGTTGATTGTTGATTAAATTTAAACCATAAAATTAAAAAAAAAAAATAAAAAAACAACAGCGGCAACTCCGAAGTATAGAAATTGAAATCACTATTATGTACTTTTTCCCAAACAGTTCTTGATAAACGACAAAATCAACTACCGGTTGATTGTTTTATTCAAATATGTATGTGAGTATTTTTCCAACGTCGCTCAAAAAAAAAAAACCTCAAAAAAAAACCAAAACAAAAGTTAAAAGGAAGGTAAAACCAATGTGACTATTAAATTATTTATACTCGCGAGGAAAAGAATAAAAAGCAACACCCAGTTGATTTTTTTGTTAAAAAAAATAACAATGGCTAAGCACAGGAATATCACTAACCACAACAAACAACGACTTCACCAAAATGTTGATGCACTGATTCTACTACCTAGTCACTTTTCCAATTCAACGGATTAAAATTGTTTTTTTTTATCACTCAGGTAAATAAAGTTAACGATTATAAAATTTCACCAGAAAAAAAATTCAGAGAATACCAATATGGTCACCCTTATCCTCAAATTGAAAATCGATTTAAAATTGTATTTTTATTCAATCACAGCAAATAAAAAAAAAATAATATTTTCGACAAACTAAATGCATAGGTAGCCAAAACAAAATAAACCGAGAAAATGTCAAAACAATCGAAAATTATTGTCTGAAAGAGACAAATATACCACCAAGGAAAATAACTGATATAACTAATATGTAAGGAAATAAAACAATATATAAACACCGTAGGTAAAGTACCGTAGGGAATGTAAAATAAGCAATTCAAAATAAAATAAAAAAAGAGATAAATAAAACACAATAAAAAACTTACTCCAAATCCTATAAAATGTTTCCTTTTTGTTGTCCTATGTTATGTACTTGGAGTAGCTGTATATTTTCTATGCATAGGAACCAATATGCAACTTATGTTGAAAAGTAGGTACACCAATTAAATAAAAAACTGAAAATAAAAGAGAAAAACTAGGACAAGTAAAAAGCACAGAACAGAATAAACGAAAACTTCCCTAATTAAAACACACCAACAGGACAATCAAAATTCAGATATGACTTTAATTAGTTTTTTTTTCTTTGCTTTGCACACCGGTTGGGATTAGATTTTTACTTCCCGGAGTACTTTTTTGAAAAAAAGAAGCCCCACGTTTGGGTGCCAATTTGTTACACTTTTACTAACCGAAAACCGAACAAAATAAATGATATTATTTAATTTTAATTTAATACGACCGAACTAATAAAAAAAAATAACACGACCGGCGACGACGAGCAGACCACGACTTTTGGTAAGACGAATGTCAACCAAAGGAAGAATAGAAAACGAAAAGAAGTTCGATTTCGAAGTGCAACAGGTAGTACTTCCAATGCTACCACCACCTATAGGTCACAATTAGGGGTGGGTTTTCGCAAATAAAATTTTTATTCTGTCGAATAAAATAGATTCGACTAATTAATTAAAAGATGATGTTTTTCTTTGTATGCCACAGGGGCGAAGTACCTGGAAATAAAAGAAAAAGGGCGCCAGCAATTTTTTTTGAAAATTAGGGACTACCCCTATACTTATCTGTTTAAACGCGAAACTATCAATTTCTCCTGCCTCTATGAGATCAATCTCCTGCTGTTTCTGTTACTTTCCACCAATTTAAACTATCCTTCCCTTGGTTAAAAAAAGTTCTCCCAAAACCTTTTTTTTCCTTTTTCACTAAATTCAATTTCTCCAAACAAAACGCACACTTGAATTTCCTTACTTTTTTTCAAATTTTGTATTTTCCGATTGTTAATGAACTTGTCGTTCGCTATGACTCTGGGTAAAAAGTGATCGTCCAGGCTTTCACCACGCCTGGACGACCTCTTCTTTTTCCCAATGCCCTAGTGCTTCCGTAATCAAATATTCCTTAGCTTTCCTAAAGGAGTCTTCACATTCCTGAGTCCAAACGAATTTTTTGCTCTTTTTCAGCAAATCGGTTAAAGGCCTAACTACTGTTGCAAAATTCGGTACGAAACGCCTGTACCTAACCATACTCTCAACTTTTTCCGGATCAACGTGTAATCCGTTCCTATCTACTACGTAACCGTAAGCTTATCCAAAATCGCCGAGATTATTGGAAGTAAATAAGCATCCCTAACCTAACCTAAAGATATCATCCTTTTTCTTAATTAAAACTATAGGAGAAGCCCAAGGGCTGTTTGACTTTTCAATCACGTTCTCATCTAACATTTCCTTAAGGGACTTGTCGATGTGAACCTGCATCGCCGCGCCGGTGAAACCGGATAATACCTTTGTTTACTTGGTTCTGATTCGTCCTAATAATATGCTCAACCCTACTTGTAACTCCAAGCCCTTCTGGGATGTCTCTAAACAAATCTCTAACTAGAATATTTAGCCTTGCCCTCTGCTCATCGTCTAACTCAGACTCTTCTGTGATAGACGTGCTATTAATCGAAGCTACCATCTGTTGGCTTGAAAAGCTCCACATGCGTGATCGAAGATTCGGGACGAGTCCCGATTGTGCCCAAAAATCCGCACCAAGGATCATTGCATGTGGGAGTTAGGGTATTACCAAACATTCGATCAAGACCGATCTGTCTTCGACAACTATTGGTAAGTTAAATATCCCTAAAACTCCTACACCTGCACCATCTGCTAACTGAACCTGCCTAATATTGCTTTCTTCTAATCCTAAACCTAAGTCCTCCAGACGTCTCTACATATTATTGTTCGGGAAGCCCCCGAATCCAAAAGTCCTAAAAACCTAATCCCATAAATATTAAATCCTAAATATGGCCGCCTATAATCCCCACTTGTCTCTAATGTGAAACCGAGTTTAATTTTTGTCGCCAGCTGGTCGTCAGCAGGCGAACTATCTAAACGCGACGGTGCTCTTGTCCTGCTGGCCCAAGAGTCCGTTGCCCGTTTCCCGAACATCTTCGACAATCCCGACGTGTAGTTCCTGTAGCCCCACAACCAAAACATTTCCTAGGAGCGGAACAGGTGTTTGAAAAATGGCCTTCACCATTGCAGTTGAAGCATCGAGTGGGCCTACGAGGTGGTAGGTGCCTATCACCTGCAGGTGTTGCCCTTGCTTCCTGAACGGAAGCAACATAGGCAACATGAGGCTCCAAAGACTGCCTGGATCGGTTTCTAGGAGGAGGGACGAAAGATTCGACGTTGGTCCTAATCGTCTCTAATTTTCTACCCAACGCAATGAGTTCGTTGACTGATTTAATATCAGCCGACCCCAATTGCGTCTGGTAGAACGGAGCAATATTCTTCATGAGAATGGACAACTTCCTTTTTCCTCACTCAGAGGCTCCGAAAATCTCTTGAAAGGGGTCTGCATGAGTGCGATGTACATTCCCATCGACTCATCTTTACCCTGGGTACGCCGCCTGACCTCATCTATTAAGAGGTCGTTATAGTTGGAGGGCAAAAACTCCAACTTCAATTCCCTAACTAACTGTTCCCAAGTTGAAATAGTTTCCCTCATCACCCTAAACCAAAGAAGTGCCTTCCCGGTGAATAAATCAACTGCCGACCTAAAACGCCTTGAGCTCGAAACCCCTCGCGATTCTAGTAGCTCTTCTACCCTTTCTAAGAATGAGTTTACTGAGTCTCACCAGTAAACTTCAAGTTCCATTTTTCTATACGCTCAGGAAACCGGTCACAGGGTTCGACCTGTAACTGGAGTCCTAAACTCGCACGTTGGCCGACATGTGCAGTTGGCAACGCATCCAGGCCTGCTGTCGACGTTTTCCCTTGATTTTTAGTTTGAGGTGTCTTCTCACCTCCTTCAGTTAAATTGGCCATAAGTAGCACCAACTCCCCCTTAATGTCGGCCACCTCATTGACCTCATCTGTTGACTCTGCCTTCGCCCTATTAATCCTATCTAACGACCATTCAATTTTGGTCAAAGTTTTTAAATATTCCGAAGACTTCGGATTCTTCGGCGGCGTTTTCAAAAGATCCCTAATCTCAAAAATTTTGGCTCGAACAGCCTTAACATCATCCTCAAAAGCAAAGGGGTAAAGCGGGATTTCCGAAGAAATCGAACCCAAACGCTCTAGAGTACGCGATGCTCTAATCGTCATCCGCATGCTATCCACCGTACCTTCTTTTAAGCCGCGGGCAACTAACTCGTAAATGAGTTCTTCCTTACTCATCCTATTTACATCCATTATAAAATAGCAAAAGTGAATTAATTCTAATCGAAAACAACAAAAAAAATATTTGATAGAAGTTTTTGTTTAAAAAAAGGAAAAATCTATATATAAAAAAAAATCCAAAATCAACACTCAGTTGATTGTTGATTAAATTTAAACCATAAAATAAAAAAAAAAACTAAAAAAAACAACAGCGGCAACTCCGAAGTATAGAAATTGAAAAAACTATTATGTACTTTTTCCCAAACAGTTCTTGATAAACGACAAAATCAACTCCCGGTTGATTGTTTTATTTAAATATGTGTGTGTGTATTTTTCCAACGTCGCTAAAAAAAACACCTCAAAAAAACAAAATCAAAAGAAAAGTTAAAAGGAAGGTAAAACCAATGTGACTATTAAATTATTTATACTCGCGAGGAAAAGAATAAAAATCAACACCCAGTTGATTTTTTTGTTAAAAAAAATAACAATGTGTTACGGTAAAATTTTGCCGTAACAAGAATTACTCTTTTGCTTCCCCATCCTATGTTCCTTTCTTCCCAACTTTCGTTTACAGGTGTTTCGTTCAACTTACTGAGAGAGAGAAGGGCAGCCATGGTCCATCAGCCATCGGTTCACTCTCTCAGTACCTTGAAGAAACAAATTATCGAAGTTGTCAATTTTGACACTTAAGTGGATGGTTGATCCACTGCATCATATTTGACAGACAGGTGGTCTGTTTTGAACCACTAATTCCGAGCGCGGGTGACAGTTGGTCCCCGAACGCTAATAATTCTTGACGGACGGGCGGTCTGTACAAACTGTACATACCAAAAGCACGGACGACAGTTGGTCTCCGATGCTGATGTTACTCCTTGTGAGAATGGCTGCTTGCCCAACGTAAACAGTTACTTATTTGTTTTTGTAAAAGATGGAACGTTAACCACTAGTCCTCATCCCCCAAATCTGCGCAAAAGCCCAACGACGTAGAGTAACTTCGCGAAATAGGGAATAACTGCCTGCATCTCCTATCCTGACAAATGTGTATAATCGAATTTTGCTTTCCACCAATTTGTTGCTAGTTGCTAGTTTTTTGTAAATGGAAGGGGAAAAATGCACGCGGGATAAGGTTGAGTTTCTTTTTGGATTTTGGAAACTTCCTTTTAAAAATAGTTTAGTGGGTGAGAATAGGTGGCTGAATGCACCCATTGAATTGCCGCCCACTGGAAGTCGTTCAAGTGTTCGGCGAATTCAATGGTGACGGTGCACGAAGCTGGGGTGTAAAGTGCGAGTAGGAAAGGCTGCTGGGTTTCAACTGCGTTGGCTCACTCACGCGAATATGCTGAGTGTTGCTGAGTGATGACGCGATCGAAGCCCACGTCACTGATTGGCCGAAAGCACTGGGGCATTGGAAAAAAGAAGAGGTCGTCCAGGCAAGGTGAAAGCCTGGATGGGCACTTCTTACCCGTATAGAGTACGAACCAGAGGTTCTTAGAAAAAAAAGGCAAAAATTAAAATATAAGCAAGTTTTCAAAAATCCAAAAAGAGATTCAATTATTTTTCGGTTGCGATTTTTTTTTTTGATATCTAGCAAGGCAGATAATTGTTGTGGAGTGACTTAAAAGTCAAGTGGCAAATTTTTGGAATTTTGGCGAAAAATTGGTGGAAAAAAAAAAAGTCCAGATAAGTTGTCGTCAGGGAGGAGAGTAGCAGGAGTTGAAAAAGCTAAGTATAGTGTTGTGTTGTAATTAGTTTTCTTTTGCATATAAATTCGTTTGCCAGAGTTATTTGTTGAACTCATCTTTAATTTTCGGTTTGGCTTTTGTTCCGTAAGTTTTCCGATAAAGCGGAACTCGCGACCCGTTTTCCATTTTCCGTTTGTTCTTTCGGGACCAAGTGTTAACGGTCCATCTTGTTAGTTAAAATTGAATTTCGTTGTTCTCTTTGTCTAAAAGATCTTGGGTTTTAGCCCTACTTAATTGCAAGGTTTCCCAAGCAATTTAATAAAAAGTGTTAAATTCCCATTCGGAATCATAAATAACTTCTTTCATTTCAAATACTTTCACCGTCGGTTTCGCTTCGGAGGTTTGTAATTTCCTTATTCAAAAAAAAATTACTGGCGCCCTTATTTTCTTTTTCAGCGACGCCCCTGTGGCCATCAACATATCCAATAATTATAAATTCTTGATTAACTTCGTCAATCAGTTTAATTAACTTTTTATCACGATAAAAGTGTTAAAAAGTGAACCCACCCCTTTGCTGAGCATAGCCGTGGTGGCAGCACTTTTGTTGTTGCCTGTTGCACTTCTTCGAATTCGGACTTGTTTTCGTTTTCTATTTTGCTTTCCTTTTGGTTGACATTCTTATAACCAAAAGTCGTGGTCAAATCGTCGATGCCGGTCGCATTTTGTTTTCGCGATAAATAATTAAATTTAAATAAATATTTTGTTCGGTTCGTCGCGAAAAAGTGTATCAATTGGCACCCGAACGTGGGGCTTTTTGATTAAAAAAAAAAACATTCCAAAAACCGCGGTGGAAGTTCTCCAAAAAGAAGAAAATTCTTGAAAAGTTTTTTTTTGTTGTGCAGTTTTTTTAGGGAAGTTTTCGTTTATCTTGTTTTGTGCAATTTACTTTTCCTATTTTTTGTCTCTTCCCCCAGGAAACATTCTGTTGTGAAAAGTGGTGGAAATCTTTTATAATCTTGTGAAAAACAAAACATACGCAGTACCTACATACCTAAGCTGGAATTTAGCACTCAATAGTGTATAGTGCATAGCATACCTACTACGGTTTTTTTTTATTTTTGTTTTCTAAAGAGTGAGTACCTATTTAATATTCTTTTCATTTACATTTTTGATAATTTCTAAATTAATCCCTTCATTAGATTAAATTTACATATACCTACCTACATACATATATATGTTTTTTTCGCATAACCTTTAAGTGTCGCAGGTTTTTATATCTTACTTACGGTGCTTATCTACCTTATACATACCTACGAAGCCCGTTTGAATTGTTTACATAGGTGATCGTGATTGAGTTCTTTTTCTGAGTTTTATTGTGTTGATTTCGTTAAAAAAAAAACGTTTTGTTTACATTTTGCTAGAAGTGCTAGTGCTAGAAGTTATTATATTTTACTTACCTACAGTGCCGTGTAAAAATTTCTTACAGGTAGGAAAATTTATTAAGCAAATATTTTTTTATGGTGATTCTTTTTTTTGTGCGTTAGTCGAGTGCAGTAGTAATTTCTTTTGGAATATTTTTTTTGTTTAATTTTGCAACATTTTGATTTTGGATTTATTTAACGCGTGTTTTCTTTGAATTGGTATAACAATCAACCGGGTGTTAAATTCGTCCAATTTTTGTTTAGTATTTCGGCCTCTTTTTGTTGAATTTGTATAACCATCAACTGGGTGGATTTAGTGGAAAATTAATTAAGCCATTTTTTTTTGAAGATTTTTCTTTTTTGTGCGTTTAAGCTCATATAGTTTTTTTTACTTTACGAACAAATCAGCTGGGTGTTGATTTTGTTAGCTTTTTGTAATATTTTTTTTTGGATTTTTTTTAATTATTGCGTGTTTACTTTTAAATTGGTACAATCATCAACTGGATGTTGATTTGATCCAATTTTTGGTTTAATAAGGCGGTCGTACATTTCATACGGTTTGGTTATTTAATTTTACCTTTGGACGTTAAGTTTTTTTTTCAAGATGGACGTGAATAGGTTAAATAAAGAGGAACTCCTTTATGAGTTACAGGCGCGTGGTCTTAAGGAGGGTACGGTAGACAACATGAGGATGACACTTAGAGCATCCCGTACACTGGAACGGTCGGGTTCCATTTCAAGTGACAGCCCTCACTACCCTTTTTCGTTTGAGGATGATTCGAAAGCGGTTCGAGCTAAAATTATAGAAGTTAGGGACTTGTTGAAAACTCCTCCGAAGAATCCGAAGTCGTCGGAGTATTTGAAAATTCAGACCAAAATTGAATGGTCTCTAGGTAGGATTAGTAGGGCCAAAGCGGAGTCGTCTGAGGAGGTCAATCAGGTGGCCGATATTCGGGGGGAGTTATTGTTGCTGATGGCAACCTTAACGGAAGGGGGTTAGGAAGTACCTCAAGATAGAAACAACGGCAAGGACAACACGTCGACAGCAGGCATGGATGCGTTGCCAACTGCACATGTCGACCAACGTGCGAGTTCAGGATTTCAACTACAGGGGGAACCCTGTGACCGAAATCCTGAGCGTATTGAAAAGTGGAATATAAAATTCTCTGGTGAGCAGTGCGGCTCATCAGTGAATTCATTTATTGAAAGAGTTGAGGAACTAAAGGAATCTCGTGGAGTTTCAGAGGCTAGGGTTTTCAGGTCGGCTGTTGATCTTTTTACTGGGAAGGCACTTCTCTGGTTTAGGGCGGTTAGGGATTCCATCACAACATGGAAAGAGTTGGTTAGGGAGTTGAAGTTGGAGTTTTTGCCCTCCAACTATGACGACCTCTTGTTGGACGAGGTCAGGCGGCGTACCCAGGGTAGGGATGAGACAATGGGAATGTACATTGCTCTCATGCAAACCCTTTTCAAAAGATTCTCTGAGCCGTTGAGTGAGAATAGAAAATTATCTATTCTCATGAAAAACATAGCTCCTTTCTACCAAACGCAATTAGGCTTGGCTGATATCAAGTCAGTCAATGAACTGGTTGCGTTGGGTAGGAAGTTAGAGACAATTAGGTCAAATGTGGAGTCTTTTGTCCCTCCTCCTTCTGGTCGTAACAGGCAGGCTTTGGAGCCTGATGTTGCGTATGTTGCTTCCGTTCAGGAAGCAACAATTGCAGTTGATCGGAACCCACCACCCCCCAATAGGACCATTCGTTGTTTCAACTGCAATAGGGAAGGTCATTTTTCTAATCATTGTTCCGCTCCTAGGCGTTGTTTCGGATGTGGTACTGTAGGTACTACACATCGTAATTGTAGGCGTTGTTCGGGAAACGGGCAACGGACTCTTGGGCCAGCAGGTCAAGAGCGCCGTCGCAATTAGTTAGGTCGCCTGCTGACGACCAGCTGGCAGTTCAAGTTAGATTTGGTTTCACGTTAGATAGTAGTGGGGACGATAGACGTCCATATTTAGGAGTTAACATTTACGGTATTAGGTTTTTAGGCCTACTAGATTCGGGGGCATCTCGAACTATAATTTGTAGGGACGTTTGGAGAGTTTTGAAAGATTTAGGGTTACAGTTAGACAAAACAAATGTTAGGCAGGTACATTTAGCTGATGGTGCAGGGGTAGGAGTTTTAGGAGTTGTAAATCTACCCATTGTTGTCGAAGGCAAATCAGTGTTGGTAGAGTGTTTGGTTATACCCTCCCTCCCACATGCGATGATACTCGGTGCAGACTTTTGGGCACTATCGGGAATCGTCCCGGATCTTCGATCACGCATGTGGAGTTTTTCGAGCCAGGAGATGGTGGCTTCGATAGAAACAACGTCTATCACAGATGAGTCTGAGTTAGATGAGGATGAAAGGGGCAAACTGAATACTTTAATTGAAGATTTGTTTAGGGACATGCCAGAAGGGTTAGGAGTGACAACAATGGTAGAGCATATTATTAGGACGTCGACAGAACCTATTAAGCAGAGGTACTATCCGGTATCACCAGCAATGCAGGTGCATATCGATAAGGCTCTTAACGAGATGTTAGAAGAGGGGGTGATTGAGAAGTCAAATAGTCCTTGGGCTTCTCCAATCGTTTTAATTAAAAAGAAAGATGGTACCTTTAGGTTTTGTGTCGACTATAGGAAACTTAATCAAGTTACAGAGAGAGATGCATATCCACTTCCGATTATTTCAGCCATTTTAGACAAGCTTAGGAACGCGAAATTTTTAACATCACTGGACATTAAGTCAGCGTATTGGCAGATTCCGATGGCGGAGGAATCTCGCAAGTTTACGGCCTTTACGGTACCGGGTAGGGGACTTTTTTATTTTAAAAGAATGCCATTCGGGTTGCACAACGCCCCTGCTACGTGGCAGAGGTTCATAGATAGTGTTTTAGGGCCGGAGTTAGAGCCATATGTTTTTGTATATCTGGACGATATTATTATCGTTACAGATACTTTCGAGAAACATCTCGAAATTCTTAACGAAGTTTTTCGGAGATTGCATCAGGCAGGTTTAAAAGTAGGTAGGGAGAAATGCAACTTTTGCAGACCCTCTCTAAAATTTTTAGGTTACGTGGTTGATCGGAACGGGTTACATGTTGACCCGGAAAAAGTGGATAGCATGGTAAAAATACCTGCACCCAAGAACGTTAAAGAAGTTAGGAGTTTTGTAGGGACTGTTTCGTGGTACAGGCGCTTCGTACCAAATTTTGCTACATTAGTTAGGCCATTGACAGATTTGCTTAAGAAAAGCAAAAAATTCGTCTGGACACAGGAATGCGAAGATTGCTTTAGGAAAGCTAAGGAATGTTTAATCACGGCTCCGATTTTAACATGTCCCGACTTTAATCTTCCATTCGTGGTCCAAACAGACGCATCTGATTACAGTATCGGGGCCGTACTCACACAGACTTTTGAGGAGGGGGAAAAAGTAATATGTTACTTGAGTAGGTCTCTTAATAGGAACGAAAGGAACTACTCCACTACTGAAAAGGAGTGTTTAGCAGTTTTGTGGGCAGTTGAGAAGTTGCGGCCGTACATCGAAGGAGTTCGCTTCACGGTCGTAACTGATCATTACTCATTGATTTGGTTGAGTAATCTCAAGGACCCACAGGGTAGACTTGCGCGCTGGGCAGTTAGGCTCCAGCAGTTTGATTTTCAGATCATTCACCGAAAGGGTAAAGATCATGTCGTTCCGGACATGTTATCTCGGGGAGTTCCAGTAGTGGCTGGGATTTCGGATGAGGATTCTGACCCTTGGGTGGCAAAAATGATTTCGAAAGTTGAGTCAAACCCGTTAGCTTTTCCGGCCTGGAGAGTTGATAATGGCCGTTTGTTTAAATTTATAAAATCGAATCATGTGGTGGTTCATGAAGGTAACGACGAATGGAAATTAGTAGTGAGTAGGAAAGATAGGTTAGGAGTTCTTAAAGAATGTCATGATAGTCCATTAGCTGGACATATGGGGGTTAGGAAAACATTCGCTAGAGTAGGTTCAAAGTATTATTGGCCTAAAATGAGAGGAGATATAACAAGATATGTCAGGAAATGTAGGGTATGTCAACAAGTGAAACCGATAAACGATAAGCCAGCCGGTCTTATGACTGAAAGAGTAGGAGCTTCTTCTCCGTGGGAGATGATAAGTGTGGACTTAGTGGGTCCTCTGCCCAAGTCTAGTAAAGGTTTTATGTATATCCTCACAGTGGTAGATTATTTAACGAAATTTCCGTTACTGTTTCCATTAAGGTCTGCCACTGCAAAGGCAGTGTGCAAGGAGTTAGAAGATAGTGTTTTTCTTTTGTTTGGAGTTCCGAAAATTGTCATTTGCGACAACGGTCCTCAATTTAAGAGTAGGGAACTTAGGATACTCTGTGAAGGATATTCTTCGAAGATTAGGTTTACTCCACATTATCATCCACAGGCTAATCCTGCGGAGAGGATTAACCAGATCATTAAAACAACTTTGAGGGCATATGTTTCGGAGAATCACCGAAGTTGGGATTCTCAGCTAGCTAAAGTGGCTTGTGCCATCCGCACATCCCAACATGAAGTTTTAGGAGTTTCACCATATTACGCTAATTTTGGAAAGGAGATGTCTACTAGTGGACAGGAAAAACTAGGAATTAGTAATGAGGTTTTGGATAAGGAAAATGGTGAACAATCGGTAGGAAATATAGGAGATAGGTTTAGAGAACTAAGGGCTGATATTGCTGCCAAGTTGAAGGCAGCAAGTAAAAAATCAGCGGGTGCATACAACCTCAGGAGGAGAGATGTTCAATATCTCCCGAATGACGTTGTATGGCGGAGAAATTTTGTCCTCTCGGACGCAGCAAATTATTATGCGGCTAAGTTGGCACCGAGATTTGTGGGCCCGTTTAGAATCCGCAAAAGATTGTCTCCTTGGACATATGTCCTTCAAGACGAAAATGGTAAAGATCGTGGCACTTGGCACACTAAAGATCTAAAACCTTTCACTTCGTTATCTGAAAATGATTGAGTCCGTAAGTCCCTATTAAAGTAAAGAGTAATTAATTTTTTTTGTAACTTTTTGATGGTATTGGTTTTTATATTTTGTTTCTCTTTTTTTTAACTTTTTTTTGTTTGGTTTTGAAATGGACTACCATATTTGGTCTGATGGTTTTTTTTACCTTTGTTGTTTGTGTACCTGGTCAATCCGTAGGAAATGGCTTGGTTTTCTTGAAAACCAAGCACATTTCCGAGGAGGAAAGGGTGGGATTTGTTACGGTAAAATTTTGCCGTAACAAGAATTACTCTTTTGCTTCCCCATCCTATGTTCCTTTCTTCCCAACTTTCGTTTACAGGTGTTTCGTTCAACTTACTGAGAGAGAGAAGGGCAGCCATGGTCCATCAGCCATCGGTTCACTCTCTCAGTACCTTGAAGAAACAAATTATCGAAGTTGTCAATTTTGACACTTAAGTGGATGGTTGATCCACTGCATCATATTTGACAGACAGGTGGTCTGTTCTGAACCACTAATTCCGAGCGCGGGTGACAGTTGGTCCCCGAACGCTAATAATTCTTGACGGACGGGCGGTCTGTACAAACTGTACATACCAAAAGCACGGACGACAGTTGGTCTCCGATGCTGATGTTACTCCTTCTGAGAATGGCTGCTTGCCCAACGTAAACAGTTACTTATTTGTTTTTGTAAAAGATGGAACGTTAACCACTAGTCCTCATCCCCCAAATCTGCGCAAAAGCCCAACGACGTAGAGTAACTTCGCGAAATAGGGAATAACTGCCTGCATCTCCTATCCTGACAAATGTGTATAATCGAATTTTGCTTTCCACCAATTTGTTGCTAGTTGCTAGTTTTTTGTAAATGGAAGGGGAAAAATGCACGCGGGATAAGGTTGAGTTTCTTTTTGGATTTTGGAAACTTCCTTTTAAAAATAGTTTAGTGGGTGAGAATAGGTGGCTGAATGCACCCATTGAATTGCCGCCCACTGGAAGTCGTTCAAGTGTTCGGCGAATTCAATGGTGACGGTGCACGAAGCTGGGGTGTAAAGTGCGAGTAGGAAAGGCTGCTGGGTTTCAACTGCGTTGGCTCACTCACGCGAATATGCTGAGTGTTGCTGAGTGATGACGCGATCGAAGCCCACGTCACTGATTGGCCGAAAGCACTGGGGCATTGGAAAAAAGAAGAGGTCGTCCAGGCAAGGTGAAAGCCTGGATGGGCACTTCTTACCCGTATAGAGTACGAACCAGAGGTTCTTAGAAAAAAAAGGCAAAAATTAAAATATAAGCAAGTTTTCAAAAATCCAAAAAGAGATTCAATTATTTTTCGGTTGCGATTTTTTTTTTGATATCTAGCGAGGCAGATAATTGTTGTGGAGTGACTTAAAAGTCAAGTGGCAAATTTTTGGAATTTTGGCGAAAAATTGGTGGAAAAAAAAAGTCCAGATAAGTTGTCGTCAGGGAGGAGAGTAGCAGGAGTTAAAAAAGCTAAGTATAGTGTTGTGTTGTAATTAGTTTTCTTTTGCATATAAATTCGTTTGCCAGAGTTATTTGTTGAACTCATCTTTAATTTTCGGTTTGGCTTTTGTTCCGTAAGTTTTCCGATAAAGCGGAACTCGCGACCCGTTTTCCATTTTCCGTTTGTTCTTTCGGGACCAAGTGTTAACGGTCCATCTTGTTAGTTAAAATTGAATTTCGTTGTTCTCTTTGTCTAAAAGATCTTGGGTTTTAGCCCTACTTAATTGCAAGGTTTCCCAAGCAATTTAATAAAAAGTGTTAAATTCCCATTCGGAATCATAAATAACTTCTTTCATTTCATATACTTTCACCGTCGGTTTCGCTTCGGAGGTTTGTAATTTCCTTATTCAAAAAAAAATTACTGGCGCCCTTATTTTCTTTTTCAGCGACGCCCCTGTGGCCATCAACATATCCAATAATTATAAATTCTTGATTAACTTCGTCAATCAGTTTAATTAACTTTTTATCACGATAAAAGTGTTAAAAAGTGAACCCACCCCTTTGCTGAGCATAGCCGTGGTGGCAGCACTTTTGTTGTTGCCTGTTGCACTTCTTCGAATTCGGACTTGTTTTCGTTTTCTGTTTTGCTTTCCTTTTGGTTGACATTCTTATAACCAAAAGTCGTGGTCAAATCGTCGATGCCGGTCGCATTTTGTTTTCGCGATAAATAATTAAATTTAAATAAATATTTTGTTCGGTTCGTCGCGAAAAAGTGTATCTAATGGCTAAGCACAGGAATATCACTAACCACAACAAACAACGACTTCACCAAAATGTTGATGCACTGAATCTACTACCTAGTCACTTTTCCAATTCAACGGATTAAAAAATTTTTTTTTATCACTCAGGTAAATAAAGTTAACGATTATAAAATTTCACCAGAAAAAAAATTCAGAGAATACCAATATGGTCACCCTTATCCTCAAATTGAAAATTGAATTAAAATTGTATTTTAATTCAATCACAGCAATTAAAAAAAAAATAATATTTTCGAGAAACTAAATGCATAGGTAGCCAAAACAAAAAAAACCGAGAAAATGTCAAAACAATCGAATGGCCAAACGAAATTATTGTCTGAAAGAGTCAAATATACCACCAAGGAAAATAACTGATATAACTAATATGTAAGCAAAAAAACAATATATAAACAACGTAAGTAAAGTACCGTAGGGAATGTAAAATAAGCAATTCGAAATAAAATAAAAAAAGAGATAAATAAAACACAATAATAAACTTACTCCAAATCCTATAAAATGTTTCCTTTTTGTTGTCCTATGTTATGTACTTGGAGTAGCTGTATATTTTTCTATGCATTGGAACTAATATGCAACTTGTGTTGAAAAGTAGGTACACCAATTAAATAAAAAACTGAAATTAAAAGAGAAAAACTAGGAAAAGTAAAAAGCACAGCACAGAATACACGAAAACTTCCCTAATTAAAACACACCAGCAGGACAATCAAAAGGCAGATATGGGTTTAATTAGGTTTTTTTTTTTTGCTTTGCACCGCGGTTGGGATTAGATTTGTACTTCCCGGAGTACTTTTTTGAAAAAAAGAAGCCCCACGTTAGGGTGCCAATTTGTTACACTTTTACTAACCGAAAATCGAACAAAATAAATGATATTATTTAATTTTAATTTAATACGACCGAACTAATAAAAAAAAATAACACGACCGGCGACGACGAGCAGACCACGACTTTTGGTAAGACGAATGTCAACCAAAGGAAGAATAGAAAACGAAAAGAAGTTCGATTTCGAAGTGCAACAGGTAATTAGTACTTCCAATGCTACCACCACCTCTAGGTCACAATTAGGGGTGGGTTTTCGCGAATAAAATTTTTATTCTGTCGAATAAAATAGATTCGACTAATTAATTAAAAGATGATGTTTTTCTTTGTGTGCCACAGGGGCGAAGTACCTGGAAATAAAAGAAAAAGGGCGCCAGCAATTTTTTTTGAAAATTAGGGACTACCCCTATACTTATCTGTTTAAACGCGAAACTATCAATTTCTCCTGCCTCTATGAGATCAATCTCCTGCTGTTTCTGTTACTTTCCACCAATTTAAACTATCCTTCCCTTGGTTAAAAAAAGTTCTCCCAAAACCTTTTTTTTCCTTTTTCACTAAATTCAATTTCTCCAAACAAAACGCACACTTGAATTTCTTTACTTTTTTTCAAATTTTGTATTTTCCGATTGTTAATGAACTTGTCGTTCGCTATGACTCTGGGTAAAAAGTGATCGTCCAGGCTTTCACCACGCCTGGACGACCTCTTCTTTTTCCCAATGCCCTAGTGCTTCCGTAATCAAATATTCCTTAACTTTCCTAAAGGAGTCTTCACATTCCTGAGTCCAAACGAATTTTTTGCTCTTTTTCAGCAAATCGGTTAAAGGCCTAACTACTGTTGCAAAATTCGGTACGAAACGCCTGTACCTAACCATACTCTCAACTTTTTCCGGATCAACGTGTAATCCGTTCCTATCTACTACGTAACCGTAAGCTTATCCAAAATCGCCGAGATAATTGGAAGTGGATAAGCATCCCTTTCTGTAACCTGATTCAATTTTCCATAATCGACGCAGAACCTAAAGGTATCATCCTTTTTCTTAATTAAAACTATAAGAGAAGCAAAAGGGCTGTTTGATTTTTCAATCACGTTCTCATCTAACATTTCCTTAAGGGACTTGTCGATGTGAACCTGCATCGCCGCGCCGGTGAAACCGGATAATACCTTTGTTTACTTGGTTCTGATTCGTCCTAATAATATGCTCAACCCTACTTGTAACTCCAAGCCCTTCTGGCATGTCCCTAAACAAATCTCTAACTAGAATATTTAGCCTTGCCCTCTGCTCATCGTCTAACTCAGACTCTTCTGTGATAGACGTGCTATTAATCGAAGCCACCATCTCTTGGCTTGAAAAGCTCCACATGCGTGATCGAAGATCCGGGATGAGTCCCGATCGTGCCCAAAAATCCGCACCAAGGATCATTGCATGTGGGAGTGAGGGTATTACCAAACATTCGATCAAGACCGATCTGTCTTCGACAACTATTGGTAAGTTAACTATCCCTAAAACTCCTACACCTGCACCATCTGCTAACTGAACCTGCCTAATATTGCTTTCTTCTAATCCTAAGCCTAAGTCCTCCAGACGTCTCTACATATTATTGTTCGGGAAGCCCCCGAATCCAAAAGTCCTAAAAACCTAATCCCATAAATGTTAAATCCTAAATATGGCCGCCTATCATCCCCACTTGTCTCTAACGTGAAACCGAGTTTAATTTTTGTCGCCAGCTGGTCGTCAGCAGGCGACCTATCTAAACGCGACGGTGCTCTTGTCCTGCTTGCCCAAGAGTCCGTTGCCCGTTTCCCGAACATCTTCGACAATCCCGACGTGTAGTTCCTGTAGCCCCACAACCAAAACATTTCCTAGGAGCGGAACAGGTGTTTGAAAAATGGCCTTCACCATTGCAGTTGAAGCATCGAGTGGGCCTACGAGGTGGTAGGTGCCTATCAACTGCAGCTGTTGCCCTTGCTTCCTGAACGGAAGCAACATAGGCAACATGAGGCTCCAAAGACTGCCTGGATCGGTTTCTAGGAGGAGGGACGAAAGATTCGACGTTGGTCCTAATCGTCTCTAATTTTCTACCCAACGCAATGAGTTCGTTGACTGATTTAATATCAGCCGACCCCAATTGCGTCTGGTAGAACGGAGCAATATTCTTCATGAGAATGGACAACTTCCTTTTTCCTCACTCAGAGGCTCCGAAAATCTCTTGAAAAGGGTCTGCATGAGTGCGATGTACATTCCCATCGACTCATCTTTACCCTGGGTACGCCACCTGACCTCATCTATTAAGAGGTCGTCATAGTTGGAGAGCAAAAACTCCAACTTCAATTCCCTAACTAACTCTTCCCAAGTTGAAATAGTTTCCCTCATCACCCTAAACCAAAGAAGTGCCTTCGCAGTGAATAAATCAACTGCCGACCTAAAACGCCTTGAGCTCGAAACCCCTCGCGATTCTAGTAGCTCTTCTACCCTTTCTAAGAATGGGTTTACTGAGTCTCACCAGTAAACTTCAAGTTCCATTTTTCTATACGCTCAGGAAACCGGTCACAGGGTTCGACCTGTAACTGGAGTCCTAAACTCGCACGTTGGCCGACATGTGCAGTTGGCAACGCATCCAGGCCTGCTGTCGACGTTTTCCCTTGATTTTTAGTTTGAGGTGTCTTCTCACCTCCTTCAGTTAAAGTTGCCATAAGTAGCACCAACTCCCCCTTAATGTCGGCCACCTCATTGACCTCATCTGTTGACTCTGCTTTCGCCCTATTAATCCTATCTAACGACCATTCAATTTTGGTCAAAGTTTTTAAATATTCCGAAGACTTCGGATTCTTCGGCGGCGTTTTCAAAAGATCCCTAATCTCAAAAATTTTGGCTCGAACAGCCTTAACATCATCCTCAAAAGCAAAGGGGTAGTGCGGGCTTTCCGAAGAAATCGAACCCAAACGCTCTAGAGTACGCGATGCTCTAATCGTCATCCGCATGCTATCCACCGTACCTTCTTTTAAGCCGCGGGCAACTAACTCGTAAATGAGTTCTTCCTTACTCATCCTATTTACTTCCATTATAAAATAGCAAAAGTGAATTAATTCTAATCGAAAACAACAAAAAAAATATTTGATAGAAGTTTTTGTTTAAAAAAAGGAAAAATCTATATATAAAAAAAATCCAAAATCAACACTCAGTTGATTGTTGATTAAATTTAAACCATAAAATTAAAAAAAAAAAACTAAAAAAACAACAGCGGCAACTCCGGTGAAACCGGATAATACCTTTTTTAATTGGTTCTGATTCGTCCTAATAATATGCTCAACCCTACTTGTAACTCCAAGCCCTTCTGACATGTCCCTAAACAAATCTCTAACTAAAATATTTAGCCTTGCCCTCTGCTCATCGTCTAACTCAGACTCTTCTGTGATAGACGTGCTATTAATCAAAGCCACCATCTCTTTTCTTGAAAAGCTCCACATGCGTGATCGAAGATCCGGGACGAGTCCCGATTGTGCCCAAAAATCCGCACCAAGGATCATTGCATGTGGGAGTGAGGGTATTACCAAACATTCGACCAAGACCGATCTGTCTTCGACAACTATTGGTAAGTTAACTATCCCTAAAACTCCTACACCTGCACCATCTGCTAACTGAACCTGCCTAATATTGCTTTCTTCTAATTCTAAACCTAAGTCCTTAAGAACCAAAACAAAATAAACCGAGAAAATGTCAAAACAATCGAATGGCCAAACGAAATTATTGTCTGAAAGAGTCAAATATACCACCAAGGAAAATAACTGATATAACTAATATGTAAGCAAAAAAACAATATATAAACACCGTAAGTAAAGTACCGTAGGGAATGTAAAATAAGCAATTCGAAATAAAATAAAAAAAGAGATAAATAAAATACAATAAAAAACTTACTCCAAATCCTATAAAATGTTTCCTTTTTTTGTCCTATGTTATGTACTTGGAGTAGCTGTATATTTTCTATGCATAGGAACCAATATGCAACTTATGTTGAAAAGTAGGTACACCAAATAAATAAAAAACTGAAATTAAAAGAGAAAAACTAGGAAAAGTAAAAAGCACAGAACAGAATAAACGAAAACTTCCCTAATTAAAACACACCAACAGGACAATCAAAAGGGAGATATGGGTTTAATTTGTTTTTTTTTTTTTTTTGCTTTGCACAGCGGTTGGGATTAGATTTGTTCTTCCCGGAGTACTTTTTTGAAAAAAAGAAGCCCCACGTTTGGGTGCCAATTTGTTACACTTTTACTAACCGAAAACCGAACAAAATAAATGATATTATTTATTTTTAATTTAGTACGACCGAACTAATAAAAAAAAATAACACGACCGGCGACGACGAGCAGACCACGACTTTTGGTAAGACGAATGTCAACCAAAGGAAGAATGGAAAACGAAAAGAAGTTCGATTTCGAAGTGCAACAGGTAGCACTTCCAATGCTACCACCACCTCTAGGTCACAATTAGGGGTGGGTTTTCGCGAATAAAATTTTTATTCTGTCGAATAAAATAGATTCGACTAATTAATTAACAGGGGCGAAGTACCTGGAAATAAAAGAAAAAGGGCGCCAGCAATTTTTTTTGAAAATAAGGAAATTGCAAACCTTTGGAGCGAAACCGACAGTGAAAGCAATTATTAAATAATAAGAACACATTTTTAGTTCGAAATTAGAGATTTTAATGAATTTAAACTTGCTTGGGAAACCTTGCAAATGGAGGGCTAAAACCAAAGATCTTTTGAACAAAAAAAGAACAAAGAATTTGAAGAACAAAGATGGACCGTTAACACTTCGTCCCGAAAGAAATAAACGGATAAATTAAACCGGGTCACGAGTTCCGTAATTTCGGAAATTTGCGAAAGCAAAAGCCAAACGAATATAACGACTACTTTATTAAGTCGGTAACAAATAAATCGGAAATTAAACTAACAAAAAAAAACTATTTCGCGTCCAAAAGGGACTACCGCTATACTTATCTGTTTAAAGGCGAAACTATCAATTTCTCCTGCCTCTATGAGATCAATCTCCTGCTGTTTCTGTTACTTTCCACCAATTTAAACTATCCTTCCCTTGGTTAAAAAAAGTTCTCCCAAAACCTTTTTTTTCCTTTTTCACTAAATTCAATTTCTCCAAACAAAACGCACACTTGAATTTCTTTACTTTTTTTCAAATTTTGTATTTTCCGATTGTTAATGAACTTGTCGTTCGCTATGACTCTGGGTAAAAAGTGATCGTCCAGGCTTTCACCACGCCTGGACGACCTCTTCTTTTTCCCAATGCCCTAGTGCTTCCGTAATCAAATATTCCTTAGCTTTCCTAAAGGAGTCTTCACATTCCTGAGTCCAAACGAATTTTTTGCTCTTTTTCAGCAAATCGGTTAAAGGCCTAACTACTGTTGCAAAATTCGGTACGAAACGCCTGTACCTAACCATACTCTCAACTTTTTCCGGATCAACGTGTAATCCGTTCCTATCTACTACGTAACCGTAAGCTTATCCAAAATCGCCGAGATAATTGGAAGTGGATAAGCATCACTTTCTGTAACCTGATTCAATTTTCCATAATCGACGCAGAACCTAAAGGTATCATCCTTTTTCTTAATTAAAACTATAGGAGAAGCCCAAGGGCTGTTTGATTTTTCAATCACGTTCTCATCTAACATTTCCTTAAGGGACTTGTCGATGTGAACCTGCATCGCCGCGCCGGTGAAACCGGATAATACCTTTGTTTACTTGGTTCTGATTCGTCCTAATAATATGCTCAACCCTACTTGTAACTCCAAGCCTATCTGGCATGTCCCTACACAAATCTCCAACTAAAATATTTAGCCTTGCCCTCTGCTCATCGTCTAACTCAGACTCTTCTGTGATAGACGTGCTATTAATCGAAGCTACCATCTGTTGGCTTGAA
The DNA here is from genome assembly GCA_932273885.2 of Leucozona laternaria. Lineage (NCBI taxonomy): Eukaryota > Metazoa > Arthropoda > Insecta > Diptera > Syrphidae > Leucozona > Leucozona laternaria. The sequence continues at coordinate 146,627,456 of OW026366.1, forward strand.
AAGCTCCACATGCGTGATCGAAGATCCGGGATGAGTCCCGATTGTGCCCAAAAATCCGCACCAAGGATCATTGCATGTGTAAGTGAGGGTATTACCAAACATTCGATCAAGACCGATCTGTCTTCGACAACTATTGGTAAGTTAACTATCCCTAAAACTCCTACACCTGCACCATCTGCTAACTGAACCTGCCTAATATTGCTTTCTTCTAATCCTAAACCTAAGTCCTCCAGACGTCTCTACATATTATTGTTCGGGAAGCCCCCGAATCCAAAAGTCCTAAAAACCTAATCCCATAAATATTAAATCCTAAATATGGCCGCCTATCATCCCCACTTGTCTCTAACGTGAAACCGAGTTTAACTTTTGTCGCTAGCTGGTCGTCAGCAGGCGACCTATCTAGACGCGACGGTGCTCTTGTCCTGCTGGCCCAAGAGTCCGTTGCCCGTTTCCCGAACATCTTCGACAATCCCGACGTGTAGTTCCTGTAGCCCCACAACCAAAACATTTCCTAGGAGCGGAACAGGTGTTTGAAAAATGGCCTTCACCATTGCAGTTGAAGCATCGAGTGGGCCTACGAGGTGGTAGGTGCTTATCAACTGCAGCTGTTGCCCTTGCTTCCTGAACGGAAGCAACATAGGCAACATGAGGCTCCAAAGACTGCCTGGATCGGTTTCTAGGAGGAGGGACGAAAGATTCGACGTTGGTCCTAATCGTCTCTAATTTTCTACCCAACGCAAGGAGTTCGTTGACTGATTTAATATCAGCCAACCCCAATTGCGTCTGGTAGAACGGAGCAATATTCTTCATGAGAATGGACAACTTCCTTTTTCCTCACTCAGAGGCTCCGAAAATCTCTTGAAAAGGGTCTGCATGAGTGCGATGTACATTCCCATCGACTCATCTTTACCCTGGGTACGCCACCTGACCTCATCTATTAAGAGGTCGTCATAGTTGGAGAGCAAAAACTCCAACTTCAATTCCCTAACTAACTCTTCCCAAGTTGAAATAGTTTCCCTCATCACCCTAAACCAAAGAAGTGCCTTCGCAGTGAATAAATCAACTGCCGACCTAAAACGCCTTGAGCTCGAAACCCCTCGCGATTCTAGTAGCTCTTCTACCCTTTCTAAGAATGGGTTTACTGAGTCTCACCAGTAAACTTCAAGTTCCATTTTTCTATACGCTCAGGAAACCGGTCACAGGGTTCGACCTGTAACTGGAGCCCTAAACTCGCACGTTGGCCGACATGTGCAGTTGGCAACGCATCCAGGCCTGCTGTCGACGTTTTCCCTTGATTTTTAGTTTGAGGTGTCTTCTCACCTCCTTCAGTTAAAGTTGCCATAAGTAGCACCAACTCCCCCTTAATGTCGGCCACCTCATTGACCTCATCTGTTGACTCTGCTTTCGCCCTATTAATCCTATCTAACGACCATTCAATTTTGGTCAAAGTTTTTAAATATTCCGAAGACTTCGGATTCTTCGGCGGCGTTTTCAAAAGATCCCTAATCTCAAAAATTTTGGCTCGAACAGCCTTAACATCATCCTCAAAAGCAAAGGGGTAAAGCGGGCTTTCCGAAGAAATCGAACCCAAACGCTCTAGAGTACGCGATGCTCTAATCGTCATCCGCATGCTATCCACCGTACCTTCTTTTAAGCCGCGGGCAACTAACTCGTAAATGAGTTCTTCCTTACTCATCCTATTTACATCCATTATAAAATAGCAAAAGTGAATTAATTCTAATCGAAAACAACAAAAAAAATATTTGATAGAAGTTTTTGTTTAAAAAAAGGAAAAATCTATATATAAAAAAAATCCAAAATCAACACTCAGTTGATTGTTGATTAAATTTAAACCATAAAATAAAAAAAAAAAACTAAAAAAACAACAGCGGCAACTCCCAAACAGTTCTTGATAAACGACAAAATCAACTCCCGGTTGATTGTTTTATTTAAATATGTATGTGTGTATTTTTCCAACGTCGCTAAAAAAAAACACCTCAAAAAAACAAAACCAAAAGAAAAGTTAAAAGGAAGGTAAAACCAATGTGACTATTAAATTATTTATACTCGCGAGGAAAAGAATAAAAATCAACACCCAGTTGATTTTTTTGTTAAAAAAAATAACAATGGCTAAGCACAGGAATATCACTGACCACAACAAACAACGACTTCACCAAAATGTTGATGCACTGAATCTACTACCTAGTCACTTTTCCAATTCAACGGATTAAAATTGTTTTTTTTATCACTCAGGTTAATAAAGTTAACGATTATAAAATTTCACCAGAAAAAAAATTCAGAGAATACCAATATGGTCACCCTTATCCTCAAATTGAAAATCGAATTAAAATTGTATTTTAATTCAATCACAGCAATTAAAAAAAAATAATATTTTCGAGAAACTAAATGCATAGGTAGCCAAAACAAAATAAACCGAGAAAATGTCAAAACAATCGAACAAACGAAATTATTGTCTGAAAGAGTCAAATATACCACCAAGGAAAATAACTGATATAACTAATATGTAAGCAAAAAAACAATATATAAACAACATAAGTAAAGTACCATAGGGAATGTAAAATAAGCAATTCGAAATAAAATAAAAAAAGAGATAAATAAAACACAATAATAAACTTACTCCAAATCCTATAAAATGTTTCCTTTTTGTTGTCCTATGTTATGTACTTGGAGTAGCTGTATATTTTTCTATGCATAGGAACTAATATGCAACTTGTGTTGAAAAGTAGGTACACCAATTAAATAAAAAACTGAAATTAAAAGAGAAAAACTAGGAAAAGTAAAAAGCACAGCACAGAATAAACGAAAACTTCCCTAATTAAAACACACCAGCAGGACAATCAAAAGGCAGATATGGGTTTAATTAGGTTTTGTTTTTTTGCTTTGCACCGCGGTTGGGATTAGATTTGTACTTCCCCGAGTACTTTTTTGAAAAAAAGAAGCCCCACGTTTGGGTGCCAATTTGTTACACTTTTACTAACCGAAAACCGAACAAAATAAATGATATTATTTAATTTTAATTTATTACGACCGAACTAATAAAAAAAATAACACGACCGGCGACGACGAGTAGACCACGACTTTTGGTAAGACGAATGTCAACCAAAGGAAGAATGGAAAACGAAAAGAAGTTCGATTTCGAAGTGCGACAGGTAGCACTTCCAATGCTACCACCACGGCTAGGTCACAATTAGGGGTGGGTTTTCGCAAATAGAATTTTTATTGTGTCGAATAAAATAGATTCCATGCCACAGGGGCGAAGTACCTGGAAATAAAAGAAAAAGGGCGCCAGCAATTTTTTTTGAAAATAAGGAAATTGCAAACCTTTGGAGCGAAACCGACAGTGAAAGCAATTATTAAATAATAAGAACAAATTTTAAGTTCGAAATTAGAGATTTTAATGAATTTAAACTTGCTTGGGAAACCTTCCAAATGGAGGGCTAAAACCCAAGATTTTTTGCACAAAAATGAACAAAGAATTTGAAGAACAAAGATGGACCGTTAACACTTCGTCCCGAAAGAAATAAACGGATAAATTAAACCGGGTCACGAGTTCCGCAATTTCGGAAATTTGCGAAAGCAAAAGCCAAACGAATATAACGACTACTTTATTAAGTCGGTAAAAAATAAATCGGAAATTAAACTAACAAAAAAAACTATTTCGCGTCCAATCTTATATCTATACTTATCTGTTTAAACGCGAAACTATCAATTTCTCCTGCCTCTATGAGATTAATCTCCTGCTGTTTCTGGTACTTTCCACCAATTTAAACTATCCTTCCTTTGGTAAAAACAAAGTTCTCCCAAAACCGTTTTTTTCCTTTTTCACAAAATTCAATTTCTCCAAACAAAACGCACACTTGAATTTCTTTACTTTTTTTTCAAAATTTTTCTTTTCCGATTGTTAATGAACTTGTCGTTCTGTGAAGGGACCACACCAGTAGTCATCAAAAATAAATAAATTAATTCAATACTTAAACCCAAATACATACGTCATAGCGCCAGACGACACAGAATGACTCAAACACAATATATTCATATTTCATGTTACTTGTCGCTACCATCGCGAAGCATAACACATCATGTTAGGCATTCGGGTTACCAACCAGCCAATGTGCAGCGTCAGCTTATGACTCTTACTAGGTCAGTATATTAAATGCAGTAATTCAAAAATAGCTGATATGACAGTATGTATCTGAATTAATTTGGGTTTAATTATTGAATATTATAGAAATTGTAATTGATCGTTTAGGTATAAATACGGAACAATAAATAAAACAAATTGTATTCGATTTTGAACTACCAAACTAAGTGTTATTTATTTAAGGGCTCTTCAGCTCAATAATAACTCTAGTTGTCATTTCTCTGTTCTAAGCCCATACCTGGCTAACTTAGCAATACTTTGCTTACCAGGTCAAAGCGATTAAGCTTAACTGCTAACGCGAATGGGTTCCTAGAATCACTCGAACCACCAACTTTACATGGTGATCTTGCCAGGAGCCCAGAAGTATATGACGACTCCAGCAGAAAAAGGAAAAACGACAACTAGACTGCCTTTTTAACACCATAGTTAAAACCCACCAAAAATGGGCACAACAAAAAGCAAACATGCATCATTCGTGCCACAAACCACCGACACGAACCATATAGCCGCCATACTACTGATGATGTTTATCACCGCCATCCTCGTAGGATTGATTTACCTGGGTCTACAACACTTCCGCAGAAAAATATTAGCCGATGTTCTAAAACATTTAGAAAAAAGGCCGTCAACTATATACACTTGCTACAACTTTTTTTATATCTACAAAAATATTTTAAGAACAAAAAAAAAAAAAAAAATATATATTAGTAAAAAAAAAAAAATTATAAATCTTTTGCATTAAATTTGGTCATCAATGTCATTCACACTATTAGAAAAATCCTTAGAAGATCTCAAGAACTGTTATATAAGTTTAAAAAAAAATCCTTATAGAAAACGAAAACCTGAAGGAGTACAAGCTAAACTTGAGCAAATAGAATCATTTTGGAAAGATTTTGTATCATATTTTACGACTATTGACCAAGCCCGTCTCTCATAATACGAGCGCATTTACTTACAACGGCTTATAAAGGAAGCTAAAGAATTTAAGAAGCATTCAGAGGACATTGTAAATAACAGTATTGACACAACTACTACAACCAACGAACTTGATCCCGAAGAAACTGTAAAACAATCCACTGCTCAACAAGCAACTGAAAATTCAGACTCTACACAACAGACACAAATAAACAGGATGATTGACGTTTTCAATTTCAGTACTGCGCAAAAACTGCCAGTACTTAACTGTGACGTAGACGACAAACGATCTGAGCACATAAGGGATTTCCTTAACAGCATTGAATTTTACTATGATAACCTAAACACCGCTGGTCAAACCACCTTAATAAAATTCTTGCTTAAATGCAAAATACAGGGCAAAGCCTTAACTGAATTAGGTTCCGCAACACCTGAAAACTTTGTACAACTCAAATCAGCATTAGTGACGAAGTGTGGCCCAAAAGAGACAATCGAAACTATTCAGGCCAAACTTGATAAAACTCGTCAAGGGAACCGTCCTATGCGTGAATACGTTTCAGAAATAGAAACATTAATAACAAAAATGACAGAACTTGAAGTCAATCTTCAAGGTAATCGCAGAGGCCTTGCATTTTTAAAGAAAGGAGTTCATGACAGATATAAAATAGTATTAGACAGTGCTCGACACAACAATTTAAAGGACGCAATCGACCATTTACTCGAACTTGATACAGGTAATACAGCTACCCATAGTGAAACAATTCGTTATATAAACAGTAACGTAAATCGTAATAGATACCAACCACGATCTAACCAAAGTAATAGAAATAATTAATTTTTCACCCAGACAACAAAACAATTGTCGCAATCATAATCAACGCAACAATTATTCCTTCCCACATAACCAAAATTATTCCAGAAACTCAAATTTTAACAATCCTAGAAGTAGTTCTAATAATAACCCGCGGAATTTTAATGCATATAATTACAATGACCGGAATACCGGAATTAATCATAATATAGTAACGCCAAATCCGTCTAGTAACCGTTACGGTAACTATCAAAGTAATAAAAATTGTGGCAACAGATATAATAGAGAGCAAGCTACTCGCAGTAATGGATATAGACAAGAAACTGATCGTAATAATTCCCAAAACTCAGTAAGAAATAACAGATATTCACCAGATAATAGAATACTAGCAATATATCAGGGAAACGACATGCCCGCCGGTTTGGAAGCCGACCAATCGGAAAGGGAACATTAAGCTCAGAGCCACCAATCGCCATTTGCACCGGAGGCATAGCAAACGGCATATACTTACTGATTCAGGTTAATAATAAGCCAAATATTAAATTCCTTATTGATACAGGAGCATCAATTTGTACGATAAAACACCAAGTATTAGATAAAACAACTTTTGTAAACAAAGATAATAGTACAACAATAATGGGTATTTCAGGAAATATTATAACTATAGGAACATGTACGAACACACTTCTTTTAGGACAATATCAGACTAAGTACGACTTTCATGTTGTACCAGAATCCTTTCCAGTACCAGCTGATGGTATTATTGGATCTAACTTCTTACAACATTTTGGAGCTAAGATAGACCTAGAGTACTTTACTTTAAAACTTAATCTTGACAAACATACAATTTCACTCCCAATTTTAAATCAAAATGAATTATTATCAGTGAACCTTCCACCAAGGTGTGAAGCAACCTATTGGTTAGGGACAAAACATTCAGGTAACAGAATATTCAATTCAGAAGAATTATGCGAAGGTGTTTTTATGGCTAGTTCCGTTTCTCAAACAAAAGAAGGAAAAATACCAGTAAAAATATTAAATACTCGTGAATCTGAAGTCAAACTTAAATGGACTGAACCTAAATCACTTCCCTCTTCTGACTACTACATTCTTAAATACGAAAACGCAGATAAATCCATAACATCCCAAACAAAAAATGTACTCGCCGAAATTAATTTTGACACATTAAACGACGAAGAAAAGACTGAAATTATAATTTGCTCCAAGTTTCAAGATATCTTTCACCTTGATCATGATAAATTAACAAACACTAACATAAGTCAGGCTCATATTACACTCAAAGAAGGAATTTCACCTAAATATACTAAACCTTACAGACTACCCCACTCACAGAAACAAGGCATACAAGAAGTACAAAAAATGTTAGCAGATGAAATTATCGAACCTTCTATTTCCGCATGGAATTCCCCGATATTAGTTGTACCCAAGAAAAAAGATCCGATTACTGGATTACAAAAATTTAGACTTGTTATTGACTATAGGAAGGTTAATGATTCTATAGAAGATGATAAGTTTCCTTTACCTAACATTACGGATATTTATGACATGGTAGGGGGAGCTTCATATTTTTCATGCATAGATCTTAGCCAAGGGTACTATCAAATGGAGCTAGATTCTGAGAGTAGACCTTGTACAGCTTTCTAAACGGAAAATGGTCACTATCAGCTTAAACGTCTTCCGATGGGACTGAAAATTTCACCCAGCACGTTTTCAAGAATGATGTCTATACTCTATAGCCATGTCAGGTTTAACTTATTCAAAATGCTTTGTTTACCTTGATGATCTAATAGTATTTGGACGTAATTTAGAACAACATCGTAAAAATTTAATTGAAGTCTTTCAAAGGCTAAGGGAAGTTAATCTAAAAATTCACCCTGGAAAGTGTTCATTTCTAAGAAAGGAAGTTTTATATTTAGGACATATAATTTCTGATAAAGGAATATTACCCGATCCATCTAAATCTGATATAATGAAAAATTTTCCAATTCCGAAAAACGCCGATGAAGTCAAAAGATTTGTAGCATTTGCGAATTACTACAGAATGTTTATACCAAACTTTGCTACTATAGCAATACCTTTAAACCGGTTACTAAGAAAAAATATAGAATTTGATTTCAATGAAGATTGCAAAACATCATTTAATTTACTCAAAGAAATTCTTACCAGCCCCAAAGTTCTACAATTCCCAAATTTCGACAAGGAATTTATTTTACGAACCGACGCATCTGGTTTCGCTTTAGGAGCTATTTTGTCAAACTTTGACGACAGACCCATAGCATATGCAAGCAAAAATCTAAATAAAGCGGAGAAAAATTACAGTACAATCGAAAAAGAGTTACTTGCTATAGTATGGGCCGTCAAACATTACCGACCATACCTTTTCGGAAGAAAATTTAAAATCCTAACAGATCACAGACCACTTGTTTACCTTTTCTCATTGAAAGAACCATCAAGCAGATTGACAAAATTTAGATTACTTCTAGAAGAATATAATTTTTATGTGGAATATTCACCCGGAAAAGATAATAGTACTGCTGATGCCCTCAGCAGAATAACACTTCAATCAGAAGATCTGAAAAAATTATACATTTGTGTGACTACCAGACCACAATCAAACAAAATCGAATCGGACAGTAGAAAAGAACCGACAAAAATATTAAATAAAAATCAAATAATTACCGAGTTATTAAAACCGCCAGAAAATGGATTAAAAATAGTCGAATTAAAAATAATCAAAAGTTTCAATAAAGGATTAGAAGAAATAAAGGGAACTAAAATATTAGGTCCAAATAAAGTTTTGGCATATATTCCAGAAACAAACTGTTTGCTGATAAATTGCTCAATGATTGGCACCCCAGCTCAATTAGAATCATTTGGCAAAGTGAATCTAAGAGACGTGCATAACAATTGTGAGACATTAAACTATAATAAAGAAGAATCCAAGGGTTGCACTATTGCCCGATCGGCATCATTTTCTCAAATGTTGTTGAGGGACGTGCAGAAAATCTGCGGACCTTTATCTGTGAATAAAATTTTTATAACTAAAGAAGAATTAAGAAAACTCTCAGGTGGCCGCCATAAATATAAAATAAATGATTTAAAGAAAGAATTACAAGAAATTTTCAAAGAGAGTAAAATAAAAGTTTACCTAATAAATAATCAAAGTATTGAAATAACAGACACATACAAGAAAAATCTTGTACTTAACGACTACCATATGCTACCAACTAGTGGACATGCTGGAATTAATCGCATGTTACGAAACATTAGAAAGAAGTACTTTTGGACAGGAATGCAAAACGATGTGACGACATTTGTTAAGCATTGCGCAATTTGTCAACGTAACAAACACGTTCGACCCAAAAGACAACCAATGACAATTACTACGACAGCTGAGACTAGTTTCGATAAAATATTTTTAGATTTAGTAGGTCCTTTAGATGAATCCGAGCACGGATCAAAATATATTCTAACTTTACAAGATGAACTAACGAAATTTATTGAAGCGATACCACTTCAAAACAAAGAAGCAAATACTGTAGCCAAGAGCTTAGTAGAATGTTTTATTCTAAAACATGGTGTACCACATACCATAGCTTCCGATCAAGGTTCCGAATTCATTAACAAAGTATTCACTGGCATATGTAAACTGTTAAAAATAGAACAGTTAAGTTCTACGGCTTACCACCATGAAAGCATAGGAGCATTAGAAAACACACAAAAAGTTTTAGGAGCTTACCTTAGAAGCTTTGTTTCAGAAAAACATACAGATTGGGACACATGGTTGCCCTATTATGTTTTTTGTTACAACACTACGGTTCATTCAGAGACAGGATTTACACCTTTCGAGTTAGTATTTGGAAAACAATGTATACTGCCTTCAAATTTAACCAAAAATGTAGATCCAGTCTACAACTACGATGACTATGTGATAGATTTAAAACAAAAATTGCAAATTGCTCACAGAGATGCTAGGAACAGTTTAATCGAATGATACGGAATTTCGAACAAAGTCTTCTAATTTAGCTAAAGGTAGTTTAGTTCTATTACGAAACGAAAATAGGAAAAAATTGGACCCAATTTACGTAGGACCATTTGAGGTTATATCCCAAAATGGAGTAAATTGCGAAATTAAAAGAGAAAACAAAATAGTGAATGTTCATAAAAATAGATTAAAACCTTTTTATACTTATTTACTTATGATATGAAATTAATTATAATAAAATCAATACAAATAAAAATTTTTAGATTAAAAAAAAAAAAAAAAAAAAAAAATATATATATATAAATTGTAGAGAATATGATGAGATAATAAGATTAAATAAAACAGTATATACATAAATGATAAACAATAGGATGTTAATAAAAACAATACATAATAAAAATAGTATTTAGACACAATTTTAACAATAGTTGTAAATATATATATTATAAATATACATACATAATTATGTAAATGTATACATCTATGTAAAAAAAAAAAAAAAAAGAGAAACTCTGCGTTGCAACAAAGATATATCTGCTAATCATTAAATTTATAAGAAAGTTAACAATACCTAATTTGGAAATGATAATTAAAATGATTGATAAAAGAAGAAGAATACAAATACAAAAATGCATACACAATATTAAATGAACAAATTAGCAATACGGAAATATGTATAAATGTAAAGATCCCATTATTGTTATATGACACGGAAAAGAAGAAACCTCACAGGTTTAAGTTTTCTTCTTTTTCCCCAGGAAGGGTGGTGTGAAGGGACCACACCAGTAGTCATCAAAAATAAATAAATTAATTCAATACTTAAACCCAAATACATACGTCATAGCGCCAGACGACACATAATGACTCAAACACAATATATTCATATTTCATGTTACTTGTCGCTACCTTCGCGAAGCATAACACATCATGTTAGGCATTCGGGTTACCAACCAGCCAATGCGCAGCGTCAGTTTATGACTCTTACTAGGTCAGTATATTAAATGAAGTAATTCAAAAATAGCTGATATGACAGTATGTATCTGAAGTAATTTGGGTTTAATTTTTGAATATTATAGAAATTGTAATTGATCGTTTAGGTATAAATACGGAACAATAAATAAAACAAATTGTATTCGATTTTGAACTACCAAACTAAGTGTTTTTTATTTAAGGGCTCTTCAGCTCAATAATAACTCTAGTTGTCATTTCTCTGTTCTAAGCCCATACCTGGCTAACTTAGCAATACTTTGCTTACCAGGTCAAAGCGATTAAGCTTAACTGCTAACGCGAATGGGTTCCTAGAATCACTCGAACCACCAACTTTACATGGCGATCTTGCCAGGAGCCCAGAAGTATATGACGACTCCAGAAGACTTAGCTAAAGCTGCAGACTACATCAGGAGAGCAGAACAAATATTGAACCAATCTGCACAACCCCTGGCGGAAGATAAATCAGTGGGACTTAGGCCCCTTACCATAGAAGAGTACAGATTAAGGACAGCCAAGAAAGCCACTCCAGCAGTTGACACGATAAACAGCCCACTTAAACAAAAACAGTCCCGAGGGGGAAAACAAGCCCAATTTCGTAAGAAATTAACGGAATTGTATCGTCTCGCCGGCATTCCCGGACTATCGACGGAAGCCCGCAACACCGAAATAAAAGAACTTCGACGAGCAAGACGACAAGAGCAGCAGTAGCAGAAAAAGGAAAAACGACAACTAGATTGCCTTTTTAACACCATAGTTAAAACCCACCAAAAATGGGCACAACAAAAAGCAAACACGAAACTATAAACACTGGACCCCAGATGCTAAATGAATCATTCGTGCCACAAACCACCGGCACGAACCATATAGCCGCCATACTACTGATGATGTTTATCACCGCCATCCTCGTAGGATTGATTTACCTGGGTCTACAACACTTCCGCAGAAAAATATTAGCCGATGTTCTAAAACATTTAGAAAAAAGGCCGTCAACTATATACACTTGCTAAAACTTTTTTTATATCTACAAAAATATTTTAAGAACAAACAAAAAAAAAAAAAAATATATATTAGTAAAAAAAAAAAAATTATAAATCTTTTGCATTAAATTTGGTCATCAATGTCATTCACACTATTAGAAAAATCCTTAGAAGATCTCAAGAACTGTTATATAAGTTTAAAAAAAAATCCTTATAGAAAACGAAAACCTGAAGGAGTACAAGCTAAACTTGAGCAAATAGAATCATTTTGGAAAGATTTTGTATCATATTTTACGACTATTGACCAAGCCCGTCTCTCAGAATACGAGCGCATTTACTTACAACGGCTTATAAAGGAAGCTAAAGAATTTAAGAAGCATTCAGAGGACATTGTAAATAACAGTATTGACACAACTACTACAACCAACGAACTTGATCCCGAAGAAACTGTAAGACAATCCACTGCTCAACAAGCAACTGAAAATTCAGACTCTAAACAACAGACAGAAATAAACAGGATGACTGACGTTTTCAATTTCAGTACTGCGCAAAAACTGCCAGTACTTAACTGTGACGTAGACGACAAACGATCTGAGCACATAAGGGATTTCCTTAACAGCATTGAATTTTACTATGATAACCTAAACACCGCTGGTCAAACCACCTTAATAAAATTCTTGCTTAAATGCAAAACACAGGGCAAAGCCTTAACTGAATTAGGTTCCGCAACACCTGAAAACTTTGTACAACTCAAATCAGCATTAGTGACGAAGTGTGGCCCAAAAGAGACAATCGAAACTATTCAGGCCAAACTTGATAAAACTCGTCAAGGGAACCGTCCTATGCGTGAATACGTTTCAGAAATAGAAACATTAATAACAAAAATGACAGAACTTGAAGTCAATCTTCAAGGTAATCGCAGAGGCCTTGCATTTTTAAAGAAAGGAGTTCATGACAGATATAAAATAGTATTAGACAGTGCTCGACACAACAATTTAAAGGACGCAATCGACCATTTACTCGAACTTGATACAGGTAATACAGCTACCCATAGTGAAACAATTCGTTATATAAACAGTAACGTAAATCGTAATAGATACCAACCACGATCTAACCAAAGTAATAGAAATAATTAATTTTTCACCCAGACAACAAAACAATTGTCGCAATCATAATCAACGCAACAATTATTCCTTCCCACATAACCAAAATTATTCCAGAAACTCAAATTTTAACAATCCTAGAAGTAGTTCTAATAATAACCCGCGGAATTTTAATGCATATAATTACAATGACCGGAATACCGGAATTAATCATAATATAGTAACGCCAAATCCGTCTAGTAACCGTTACGGTAACTATCAAAGTAATAAAAATTGTGGCAACAGATATAATAGAGAGCAAGCTACTCGCAATAATGGATATAGACAAGAAACTGATCGTAATAATTCCCAAAACTCAGTAAGAAATAACAGATATTCACCAGATAATAGAATACTAGCAATATATCAGGGAAACGACATGCCCGCCGGTTTGGAAGCCGACCAATCGGAAAGGGAACATTAAGCTCAGAGCCACCAATCGCCATTTGCACCGGAGGCATAGCAAACGGCATATACTTACTGATTCAGGTTAATAATAAGCCAAATATTAAATTCCTTATTGATACAGGAGCATCAATTTGTACGATAAAACACCAAGTATTAGATAAAACAACTTTTGTAAACAAAGATAATAGTACAACAATAATGGGTATTTCAGGAAATATTATAACTATAGGAACATGTACGAACACACTTCTTTTAGGACAATATCAGACTAAGTACGACTTTCATGTTGTACCAGAATCCTTTCCAGTACCAGCTGATGGTATTATTGGATCTAACTTCTTACAACATTTTGGAGCTAAGATAGACCTAGAGTACTTTACTTTAAAACTTAATCTTGACAAACATACAATTTCACTCCCAATTTTAAATCAAAATGAATTATTATCAGTGAACCTTCCACCAAGGTGTGAAGCAACCTATTGGTTAGGGACAAAACATTCAGGTAACAGAATATTCAATTCAGAAGAATTATGCGAAGGTGTTTTTATGGCTAGTTCCGTTTCTCAAACAAAAGAAGGAAAAATACCAGTAAAAATATTAAATACTCGTGAATCTGAAGTCAAACTTAAATGGACTGAACCTAAATCACTTCCCTCTTCTGACTACTACATTCTTAAATACGAAAACGCAGATAAATCCATAACATCCCAAACAAAAAATGTACTCGCCGAAATTAATTTTGACACATTAAACGACGAAGAAAAGACTGAAATTATAATTTGCTCCAAGTTTCAAGATATCTTTCACCTTGATCATGATAAATTAACAAACACTAACATAAGTCAGGCTCATATTACACTCAAAGAAGGAATTTCACCTAAATATACTAAACCTTACAGACTACCCCACTCACAGAAACAAGGCATACAAGAAGTACAAAAAATGTTAGCAGATGAAATTATCGAACCTTCTATTTCCGCATGGAATTCCCCGATATTAGTTGTACCCAAGAAAAAAGATCCGATTACTGGATTACAAAAATTTAGACTTGTTATTGACTATAGGAAGGTTAATGATTCTATAGAAGATGATAAGTTTCCTTTACCTAACATTACGGATATTTATGACATGGTAGGGGGAGCTTCATATTTTTCATGCATAGATCTTAGCCAAGGGTACTATCAAATGGAGCTAGATTCTGAGAGTAGACCTTGTACAGCTTTCTAAACGGAAAATGGTCACTATCAGCTTAAACGTCTTCCGATGGGACTGAAAATTTCACCCAGCACGTTTTCAAGAATGATGTCTATACTCTATAGCCATGTCAGGTTTAACTTATTCAAAATGCTTTGTTTACCTTGATGATCTAATAGTATTTGGACGTAATTTAGAACAACATCGTAAAAATTTAATTGAAGTCTTTCAAAGGCTAAGGGAAGTTAATCTAAAAATTCACCCTGGAAAGTGTTCATTTCTAAGAAAGGAAGTTTTATATTTAGGACATATAATTTCTGATAAAGGAATATTACCCGATCCATCTAAATCTGATATAATGAAAAATTTTCCAATTCCGAAAAACGCCGATGAAGTCAAAAGATTTGTAGCATTTGCGAATTACTACAGAATGTTTATACCAAACTTTGCTACTATAGCAATACCTTTAAACCGGTTACTAAGAAAAAATATAGAATTTGATTTCAATGAAGATTGCAAAACATCATTTAATTTACTCAAAGAAATTCTTACCAGCCCCAAAGTTCTACAATTCCCAAATTTCGACAAGGAATTTATTTTACGAACCGACGCATCTGGTTTCGCTTTAGGAGCTATTTTGTCAAACTTTGACGACAGACCCATAGCATATGCAAGCAAAAATCTAAATAAAGCGGAGAAAAATTACAGTACAATCGAAAAAGAGTTACTTGCTATAGTATGGGCCGTCAAACATTACCGACCATACCTTTTCGGAAGAAAATTTAAAATCCTAACAGATCACAGACCACTTGTTTACCTTTTCTCATTGAAAGAACCATCAAGCAGATTGACAAAATTTAGATTACTTCTAGAAGAATATAATTTTTATGTGGAATATTCACCCGGAAAAGATAATAGTACTGCTGATGCCCTCAGCAGAATAACACTTCAATCAGAAGATCTGAACAAATTATATATTTGTGTGACTACCAGACCACAATCAAACAAAATCGAATCGGACAGTAGAAAAGAACCGACAAAAATATTAAATAAAAATCAAATAATTACCGAGTTATTAAAACCGCCAGAAAATGGATTAAAAATAGTCGAATTAAAAATAATCAAAAGTTTCAATAAAGGATTAGAAGAAATAAAGGGAACTAAAATATTAGGTCCAAATAAAGTTTTGGCATATATTCCAGAAACAAACTGTTTGCTGATAAATTGCTCAATGATTGGCACCCCAGCTCAATTAGAATCATTTGGCAAAGTCAATCTAAGAGACGTGCATAACAATTGTGAGACATTAAACTATAATAAAGAAGAATCCAAGGGTTGCACTATTGCCCGATCGGCATCATTTTCTCAAATGTTGTTGAGGGACGTGCAGAAAATCTGCGGACCTTTATCTGTGAATAAAATTTTTATAACTAAAGAAGAATTAAGAAAACTCTCAGGTGGCCGCCATAAATATAAAATAAATGATTTAAAGAAAGAATTACAAGAAATTTTCAAAGAGAGTAAAATAAAAGTTTACCTAATAAATAATCAAAGTATTGAAATAACAGACACATACAAGAAAAATCTTGTACTTAACGACTACCATATGCTACCAACTAGTGGACATGCTGGAATTAATCGCATGTTACGAAACATTAGAAAGAAGTACTTTTGGACAGGAATGCAAAACGATGTGACGACATTTGTTAAGCATTGCGCAATTTGTCAACGTAACAAACACGTTCGACCCAAAAGACAACCAATGACAATTACTACGACAGCTGAGACTAGTTTCGATAAAATATTTTTAGATTTAGTAGGTCCTTTAGATGAATCCGAGCACGGATCAAAATATATTCTAACTTTACAAGATTAACTAACGAAATTTATTGAAGCGATACCACTTCAAAACAAAGAAGCAAATACTGTAGCCAAGAGCTTAGTAGAATGTTTTATTCTAAAACATGGTGTACCACATACCATAGCTTCCGATCAAGGTTCCGAATTCATTAACAAAGTATTCACTGGCATATGTAAACTGTTAAAAATAGAACAGTTAAGTTCTACGGCTTACCACCATGAAAGCATAGGAGCATTAGAAAACACACAAAAAGTTTTAGGAGCTTACCTTAGAAGCTTTGTTTCAGAAAAACATACAGATTGGGACACATGGTTGCCCTATTATGTTTTTTGTTACAACACTACGGTTCATTCAGAGACAGGATTTACACCTTTCGAGTTAGTATTTGGAAAACAATGTATACTGCCTTCAAATTTAACCAAAAATGTAGATCCAGTCTACAACTACGATGACTATGTGATAGATTTAAAACAAAAATTGCAAATTGCTCACAGAGATGCTAGGAACAGTTTAATCGAAAAAAAACTAATTCGAAAAAGTAGATATGATACGGAATTTCGAACAAAGTCTTCTAATTTAGCTAAAGGTAGTTTAGTTCTATTACGAAACGAAAATAGGAAAAAATTGGACCCAATTTACGTAGGACCATTTGAGGTTGTATCCCAAAATGGAGTAAATTGCGAAATTAAAAGAGAAAACAAAATAGTGAATGTTCATAAAAATAGATTAAAACCTTTTTATACTTATTTACTCATGATATGAAATTAATTATAATAAAATCAATACAAATAAAAATTTTTATATTAAAAAAAAAAAAAAAAAAAAAATATATATATATATAAATTGTAGAGAATATGATGAGATAATAAGATTAAATAAAACAGTATATACATAAATGATAAACAATAGGATGTTAATAAAAACAATACATAATAAAAATAGTATTTAGACACAATTTTAACAATAGTTGTAAATATATATATTATAAATATACATACATAATTATGTAAATGTATACATCTATGTAAAAAAAAAAAAAAAAAAAGAGAAACTCTGCGTTGCAACAAAGATATATCTGCTAATCATTAAATTTATAAGAAAGTTAACAATACCTAATTTGGAAATGATAATTAAAATGATTGATAAAAGAAGAAGAATACAAATACAAAAATGCATACACAATATTAAATGAACAAATTAGCAATACGGAAATATGTATAAATGTAAAGATCCCATTATTGTTATATGACACGGAAAAGAAGAAACCTCACAGGTTTAAGTTTTCTTCTTTTTCCCCAGGAAGGGTGGTGTGAAGGGACCACACCAGTAGTCATCAAAAATAAATAAATTAATTCAATACTTAAACCCAAATACATACGTCATAGCGCCAGACGACACATAATGACTCAAACACAATATATTCATATTTCATGTTACTTGTCGCTACCTTCGCGAAGCATAACACATCATGTTAGGCATTCGGGTTACCAACCAGCCAATGCGCAGCGTCAGTTTATGACTCTTACTAGGTCAGTATATTAAATGAAGTAATTCAAAAATAGCTGATATGACAGTATGTATCTGAAGTAATTTGGGTTTAATTTTTGAATATTATAGAAATTGTAATTTATCGTTTAGGTATAAATACGGAACAATAAATAAAACAAATTGTATTCGATTTTGAACTACCAAACTAAGTGTTTTTTATGTAAGGGCTCTTCAGCTCAATAATAACTCTAGTTGTCATTTCTCTGTTCTAAGCCCATACCTGGCTAACTTAGCAATACTTTGCTTACCAGGTCAAAGCGATTAAGCTTAACTGCTAACGGGAATGGGTTCCTAGAATCACTCGAAACACCAACTTTACAGTTCGCTATGAATCTGGGTAGAAAGTGATCGTCCAGGCTTTCACCATGGCTGGACGACCTCTTCTTTCTCCCAATGCCCTAGTGCTTTCGGCCAATCAGTGACGTGGGTTTCGGTCACGTCATTACTCAGCAACACTCAGCATATTGGCGTGAGTGAGCCAACGTAGTTGAAACCCAGCAGCCTTTCCTACTCGCACTTAACACCCCAGAGTTATGCACCGTCATCATTGAATTCGCCGTCCTCTGGTATGACTTCCAGTGGGCAATTCAATGGGTGCCTTCAGCCACCTTTTCTCACCCACTCAACTTTTGAAAGAAAAGTTTCGAAAAACTGAAAAGAAACTCATAATTTCCGCGTGCATTTTTCCCCGACAATTAAAAAAATATGCACGACTGGGTCGCACGAACTTGCTCTTATGCGCGATCACATTGTGGTTCCATAGTCTGAAATAAATTAGCTATAGGAGTATATATTTTATCCATTTGCCAAATCTTAGTTTAGTTTCAGGTGGTAAATATTATGTGAGTATACAAAAATTAACAATATAGCCTAGTGTTGCACATATGCAATATGCATAAAAGGAAATTATACTATTTAAACTAGTAAATTGTTTTAAATCAACAAAATTAGAAAGAAATTGATTAAAATACTTTGAATCCGTTTTAACCCAACGCGATGTACACCATCTGATTTCTTATATAAATCTTTATTTATGAGAAAAAAATTTTGAAAATCGTAGGAGCGGTTTTAAAAATAATTAATTTTTTATATATAAAATTTCGTTAACATTTTTGAGAAAAATAACTGGTACGCCAATTTAAAGCATTTATTAATGTTGCGTTAAAAATTGAACTTCACAAAAAAATCTGCTACCAGTTTTCGAAATATCGAATTTTCAAAAAAATAATTTTGATTTTTTTTTTAAAAATCCAAAAATCATTTTTTAGAAAATTTTGATACGCACTTTTATTGATATTTGTTACAAGCTTCTGTATAAAAAATCTAATTTTATTCGGTTGATCATATGTTGAGATAGTCGAAAATCAAAGAAAACGTTCTATGAGAGGTACTGTTAATAAACGTAAAATATAAACTTTAAAAATTTTAAATGGTAGATCGTACTAATTTTAACACAGAAATAAACTTTTATGAAAATCGTAGGAGTCGTTTTTGAGAAGCAAAATATTTTTCTTAACGGTTTTTTAACATTTGTATGGGAGGTACCGTTAGTTTTGGGTATTAGAATATTTGTTGTCAAAAATCTTCTAGATAAAGTTAAAAAACTGTTATTTACCAAGTTTAATAAAAATCGACCATGTCGTTTTTGAAATATTGAGTTTTCAAAAAAAAATATTAAAACTTTTTTTAAAAATCTAAAAAATATTTTGGAACACAATATTATTTAAAATGTGTCAATAATTCTTCATAAAAAAATTGATCAGAATCAGTTTAACCGTTTTCGAGAAAAGCGAAAATCAAAAAAATGGTTCTTTGGGAGGTACCATTAATAACCATTTTTCGGAACCATTTTTTTTATTAAACGGCAACTTATAACTATTTAAATTTATTAAGTTCTTAAAAACAAATTCGGTAGCGCTGGATTTGAGAAAAATAAGTTTTTCCTTTTTGGCCAAGAAATTTTGTATGACAGCTACTGTTAATTTTGGTCCTAAAAAAAAAGAGAAAAAAACGGGTGGGGGGAATGTCCAAAAAACGCTAGGTACCAAGTTTAAAGAAAATCGACCCATCCGTTTAGGCTGTAGTCGAACCGACAGACAGACAGACAGACAGACGGACGTTTTTGCGAGACCCACTTTTTTTGACTTCTCTATCATCGTTATGTAAAGTTTGATCAAAATCTCGAGTTCGATTTTTTGTACGAATCCATAACTTCCCATATAGTACCTATATCGCAAGTAAAAAACACTTCTAGTGAAAATTGGTGAAAAGCTCGATTCGAAACACAATTTTTGAGAAGGAGAGATTGGCAGTAAATAATATCCTGTATCGCGAATTTAATTTAAACCGTTGGTTTTTTGCGCAGATTTTGGGAGTGTTTGGGGCTAGCCGTTAACGTTCCATCTTTTACAAATAAAATTAATATATATTGTAACGATTTAATAATTGCCCAACTACTTTGAATTTGAAACAAGAGAAAATCCTCTAAATGCGCCATCTCTCGGAAAAACTAAACATCAAACCTTCAACCGTTCACAGCGCCATCTTGTGATTCAGCTGAGTATCAATTCCAATGTTCCATCTGTCAGCGACTGGAAAGGAAACTTCTAGAAAGAGATATACTTGAATATTCCTGTGGATACTAGTGAAGACTAGAACTATTTACTTCCCTATATAAGGAGATGTTTTCGAGCGAGTAGGGACAGTTTAATTTTGAATGTGATAACGTAAAGTAAGAAGTAAAAGTGTATCCAGAAGTGAATTTTAAATTGCATACTATTGTGATTGGAGAATAATAAAATAGATTTGAAGTGAAATAAAGTGTATTTATTTTGACTAGTAAATAAGTGGAAGTTATTATTTAAAGGAAATAAGTTTTATTATCGAATCTAGGTAGAACATTACATTGGTGTCAGAAGAGTGAAATAAGACTTATTTCATCAGATAATCTACGGTGAAAAGTGGAAGATAAAAGTGAAAAAAAATGGGTAAAATAGTGAATTTATTGAATTGTGTTGAACTTAAGGCAGAATTGAATAAACGAGGTCTTCCTACTGCTGGAACAAAAAATGACCTCATTATTCGTCTACAAGAAGAGTTGAGACAACACGGAGAAAACCCAGACACGTTTCTCTTTGAGATTGAAATGCCCGAAGAACAAGTAAGTCCTAGCTTAGACATGAGCAATATGATGAATTTGTTGCTTGCTCAGTTCGAAGAACAAAGAAAAGAACAAAAGAATTTGTTCGAAGAACAACGCAATGAACAAAAGAATCTTCTGGAAAAATTTTATGAACAACGCAGTGAGCAAAAGAATCTTCTCGAAGAACAACGCAGCGAGCAAAAGAACCTTCTAGAAGAACAGAAAAACCTTATCGAAGGTAAGCTAGATGCATTTGAAAATAAATTCGTTACTCTTAACGAACGTGTTGAGGGTGTTGAAAAACAATTTTCTAAAGTAGACGCAAAGCTCGAGAAAGTTCAAGAAGTTCAAGAAAAGTTTGAAGATAGAATTCAGAGTATTACTAATGAATTAAATAATGTAAGAAAAATGAAGGTTCGAGAAAGTTCTGGTGACTTTCCCAAGCGAAAGGAAATGCATCCACCAACCTTTGACGGACAAACTTCTTGGTCGATCTACAAGAAGCAGTTTGAGGTAGCCGCAGCAACAAATGGCTGGGATGAGGAAGACAAATATATAGCTCTAACACTTGCCCTTAGAGGATCTGCTGCTGAACTATTGCAAACTATACCAGCAGACAAGAACGGAAACTTCAGTGCTCTTGTTCAGGCTATCGACAAACGTTTTGGAGATAGCCATATGCAAGAAATCTTCCGCGTCCAACTCAATACCAGAGTCCAGAAAAGAGGAGAAAGTCTGCAGCAACTCCAAACAGACATCGAACGGTTGGCACATCTACCATATCCAACAGCAGGAGATGAAATTGTTAACCAATTAGCAACAGAAGCCGTTGTCCGTGCTGTATCTGACATCAACCTACAGCGAGCAATTCGAACTGCTGGAAAACGGACGCTTCCTGAAGCATTAGCATTCGCTCTGACTATGGAAGCAGCAGAACAGGCTTCTTAAGGAGTTCATCGAGTAAGAGAAGTGGAAGTTGAAGAATGCTCATGTCAAAGAGTTGCATTCCAAAGAAACCAGTGAAATGGACCTGCTCGTTGCTGGAATTGTAATAAGACCAGACACCTCCAGCGCCAATGCAGACTACCACCGAGAAGAGATGCATGTCAACATTATGGAAGCAGAAATAATACTCCAGAACAAAGAAGCAATAACACCAACACTGCTGCTCGACTTGTTTACTAGTCAGGGAAACGAGTAAGAACCAACTTTGAGGGGCAGAAGCTGGTTTCTGGTATCGATGGCCCCAGAACCACCATCCAAGTCTCGCAGACTAAACGAGACAACAAAAGTTTGACAGTGGAGGCAACCTTAAACAACAAGAAACACGTGGCTACAATTTACACCGGTGCCACAGCCTCCATTCTACGAAGGGACTTGGTCAAGATGACATGGCTACATAACACCAATAGCTATCGTCTGAAAACGGCAACAGGAGAAGCAGCAAAAGTGTACGGAGAAGTTCGTCTTCCGATTCGTTTGGCAGAGCTGGAGTTTACACATGTGTTTCTGGTAGCAGACATATGTGATGAATGCATTATCGGAATTGACTTCATGAAAGAACATGGAGTAATCCTGGATTTCGGTAAGCAAGTTCTTAAATACAAAAATGTAGAGATTCCAATGGTTTATGGTGACGAAAAACCATCAACTCTAAGAACTGTCATCAAAGAAGACATAAGCTTGCCTCCTTCTTCAGAAGTGTTCGTTTGGACAAAAATAAAGGGTGATTTGGGTAGTCATCGGTACCTCATGGTGGAACCAGCCACTGAGCAATGTTCCCAAAACATCATCCTAGGGAAAACTCTCGTGGCACCAAAGAACAACATGGTTCCTGTACGGATACTCAACATCAAACCGTACGAAGTTAAGCTCAGGAAAGGAGAAATAGTTGGACAATGTGAATCTGTATCCGCGAATCTGTGTCAACGAAGTGGATGCACAGAAGTGTGTGAACTCCGAAAAGTTAGAATCCGAAATTCTAAAGTCATCCGATCTTAGTCAACATCAGCTTTATGTCGCTAGAAGCCTTCTTCATGAGTATGCTGATATTTTCTCTTCACCCAGTGGGCAATATGGTCGAACACAACTGGTGCAGCATCGAATCGACACAGGAGATGCAAGACCGATTCGCCAACCAGCAAGACGTCTTTCTTTGGCCAAACAAGCCGAAGTTGAAGAGATGATATCGATGATTATGTCATCGTATATGGCAAAACATTTGACGAACATTGTGGCAATCTTAAAGCTGTATTCCAGAGACTTCGAGAAACACACCTAAAGTTGAATCCAGACAAATGTGTGCTTTTCAAGACCGAAGTTAAATACTTGGGACTCAAGGAGTGAAGACCAATCCTGAGAAAGTTGACACCGTCAAGAATTGGCCAACACACTGTACTCTCACAAGTCCATGATGGAGAAGAAAAAGTTGTCGCCTACTACAGCAAGGTACTCTCGAAGCCAGAGCGTAATTATTGTATTACCAGAAGAGAACTTCTAGCTCTGGTCTTAGCAACAAAGCATTTTCATAAATACATCTATGGACAAAAGTTCTTTCTTCGAACAAACCATGGTGCAATCAACTGGCTATTGAACTTCAAAAATCCTGAAGGTCAAGTAGAAAGATGGATCGAGAGACTGCAGACCTACGACTATCAGATCCAACATCGAAGAGGAAAACTGCATTCTAACGCAGACGCGTTATCTCGGTGACCATGCAAACAAGGCTGCAAATATTGCACGCATCAAGAAGAAAAGGAGGTGATTGCCGTACAACGCATAAGAGCCGATCCCATTCACGGTTGGAGCAACGAAGAACTCAGGATTGCTCAACAAGAAAACTCAGATATCGAACCCATTCTTGCATGGAAGGAACACCAAGAAAAACCAGAATGGAGTGAAATCTCTTATAGAAGCCCTGCTCTGAAAGCTTATTGGGTCCAATGGGACTCGCTTCATGTGCAAGAAGGGGTACTAAAGCGTAAATGGGAATCCGCAGATGGTAAGTCTTATGTGATGCAGCTTATTGTTCCTCGGTCAAAGGATGTTCTTCGAGAGATGCATGATGGAGCTTCTGGAGGTCATTTGGGAGTCAATAAGACGCTGGAAAAGGTATGACAACGGTTCTACTGGCTACATGCAAGAGATGACGTCGAAAAGTGGTGCCGAAAATGTGATACTTGTGCAGCTAGCAAGGGGCCAGGTAGAAAGATTCAAAGTAAAATGCATCGGTACAATGTGGGCACACCTTTCGAAAGGATTGCAGTGGACGTCGCAGGCCCTTCTCCTGAAACAAATAGCGGGAACCGATACATCCTTGTAGTGATGGATTACTTCAGCAAGTGGCCTGAGGCATACGCCATTCCAAATCAGGAAACCGTGGACCAGATTGTATTCAATTGGGTGAGCAGGTTCGGCGTACCTATGGAACTGCATTCTGACCAAGGAAGGAACTTCGAATCTAACATCTTTCAGGAAGTTTGCACACTCCTTGGCATTAAAAAGACGAGGACAACCCCGCTTCATCCGCAATCTGATGGGATGGTTGAACGATTCAACAGGACGCTTAAAGAACATCTGTCTAAGGTTGTCGGCGACTATCAATGAGACTGGGACCGACATATTCCATTATTCCTGATGGCTTATCGAAGTGCGGCACATAGCTCGACAGGACATACAACATCCAAGATCCTGTTCGGAACAACAACACGCCTTCCAAGTGAAGTGAAATTTTGATGCCGTACAATTGAGCCGCAAAGAACAGAGGAATATGTGGATAACCTGAAGAAAAGACTTGATGACATTCACCAACGAACAAGGACAAACATAAAGACATGCAGTGACCGGATGAAAACTCGATATGACGCACAAGCAACAACGACAGGATTCCAAGAAGGAGACCTTGTGTGGTTTTATAATCCCCACCGACAAAAGGGACTGTCACCAAAAGCCCTTACACTGTTGTCAAAAGAATTAATGATGTGGTTTACCGTATACGGAGAGGGGTAAGAGGCAAATTAAAAGTAGTTCATTGTGACCGTTTACATCGTTATAATGGTGAAAGTACTGATAAAACAATCACTAACAACAATCCTAAGAGGGGGGCAATGTAACGATTTCATAATTACCCAACTATTTTGAATTTGAAACAAGAGAAAATCCTCTAACTGTTTGCAGCGCCATCTCTCGAAAAACTAAACATCAAACCTTCAACCGTTCACAGCGCCATCTTGTGATTCAGCTGAGTATCAATTCCAATGTTCCATCTGTCAGCGACTGGAAAGGAAACTTCTAGAAAGAGATATACTTGAATATTCCTGTGGATACTAGTGAAGACTAGAACTATTTACTTCCCTATATAAGGAGATGTTTTCGAGCGAGTAGGAACAGTTTAATTTTGAATATGATAACGTAAAGTAAGAAGTAAAAGTGTATCCAGAAGTGAATTTTAAATTGCATACTATTGTGATTGGAGAATAATAAAATAGATTTGAAGTGAAATAAAGTGTACTTATTTTGAAAAGTAAATAAGTGGAAGTTATTATTTAAAGGAAATAAATTTTACTATCGAACCTAGGTAGAACATTACAATATGTATGTATGTTTGAACGATAGGTTGGGCAGCAAGCCATTCTCACAAGGAGTAACTTCTACAACCGAGGACCAAGTGTCGCTCGGGCTATTTTCTTGGATTTGGAATAACCAGACCGTCCGTCTGTCAATAACTTTGTTTGTACTGGGGACCATCTGTCACCCATACGAAATCGAAGCAGTAGAGTGGATCACCCATCCACTTCAAATGTCAAAATTTGACAACTTCAGTTTTGAATTAATAATAATTTGACCAATTATTTGAACTATGATTGTTAAGTTAAATCGGGCTTTTTTGGTCACTTCCTTTCATATGCAAATAAAACTTTATTTCATACTTTTCCCTACGTTTCGTCGTAATTTCTCGACTTCATCAGGGGTAGTTTATTAAATCTGTATATAGAAACTTACGATTAACAATTTGGGTACACTTTTAAATTTGTTTATAAATTAAACTTACATGAATAAAACTTTTGTTACATTTAATAATAATTATTGAACGATGACAATTCTTAATTTTTGAATTTTCTAAAATAAAAATGAATTATTTAAAATTATTTGAAAATAAATAAACAAAATTAAATAAAAAACCTACAGCACAGCACTTGAGACAAACTAAATGAAAGTAAAGCAATTTAAATCGAATTAAAAATTACACCGCTCTTAATGCAAGAGAATAACTAGCTATTGTGTTGTCTCTATCTTCCTGTGTATTCATTGTTTTGTCTATATTTTGTTGTATACGTAGACTTTCAAGTGTGTACCTATTATTTGTTCTCTTTTCCTTGTCCATTATTACTGTGTTATCAAAGTCTGCGGAGTGTCCAGTTTCTAGTATGTGCTGTGATAACCCAGTGGATTCTCTTTTGTTCCGAATATCAGCTTTGTGTTCGATTAATCTCGTCTCCAGTGATCTCTTAGTTGTCCCAATGTAGATCAGATTGCACGTCTCCCCTTCCTTGCCATTGCACCCAATTTTATAAATGATGTCATGTTGTTGTTCTTTTTCTATTTTGGTTTTTGTGTTGGTGAATAGTTGTCTTATTGTTGAGTTTGATTTGTGAGCAAATGTCACATTTTTTTTATTTATTATTTTATTTAAGTTTCTCTTATCAGTAAGATTTGGAATGTATGCAATACCATAGTACCGCATAGTGTTGCCAACTTCTGGATTTTGTTGAGAATTTTTGTTTTCGTTAGTTCTATTGATATTCTTGTTGATTAAATTATTTATTAAGTAATGTGGAAAATTGTTCATGTGTAAAATTGTTTTAATTGTTTTTATGTTTTCTTCTTTGAATTCTGTATCGCTTATATTTATTATTTTGTTGATAAAATTGTTTGCAGTGTTAGTTTTTTGTTGTAAGGGTTGAGTAGAGAGGAAATTAATCATTCTGCCAGATGCTGTAATTTTAGAATACCAGTTAAATTTAATTTTATTTCTTGTTCTGTAAATTCTGATGTCTAGGTAGGGTAAGCTTTGGTTTTGTTCTATTTCAACTGTGAATTAAAGTTTTGTGTGGTAATGGTTCAGGTAATTCAAGATCTCGTCCTTATCTTTTTCTTTAATGATAGCAAACACGTCGTCTACGTACTTGGTGATGAATTTGATGTTAATTTGTTTTTCATTTTTAAGTTCTTCTATTGTTTTTTCTATTAAATCGTCCAAAATGATGTCAGCTATTGTGGGGGAGAGCGGATTTCCCATGGGCATACCAAAAGTCTGGTTGTATATTTTATCTCGGAATTTGAAGTAGTTGTTATCTTTCAGACAAAATTCTAGAATTCTTAAAAACTGTGTTTTTGGTATTTTTGTTAAGTTTTTTATTGTGTCCCACTTCTTCATTATTATTTTTATAGCGAGGTAAGTCGGAATGTTCGTGAAGAGTGAAACAGCGTCAAAAGAAACTAGAAAATCATCTTCCTCTAAAACAATGCCTTCTAATTGAGTTTTTAGTTGAAATGAGTTCTTAATGTTAAGATTTTCGTTTACTATGTTTTTCAAAATTTGTCCTATGTGTTTTGATAGTTGATAGCATGGAACGTTTGTCGAAGAGGAAATAGGTCTCAGTTGTAGATCTGGCTTGTGTATTTTTGGCAAGCCATATAATCTCGGTGCTGTTGATGATGAAGAGTACATTATATGCTTTTGCCATTGGTCGATGTAATTATTTTTGAAAAGTTCATTTACTAAGCTGTTATTGGTTTTTTGGAGTTTTGTTCTAACTGTTTTGTAAATATTTTTATCTTCGAGTAGTATTGACATTTTGTTAAAGTAATCAGATTTGTACATAATAACAGTTTTATTGCCCTTATCTGCCTTGGTCACAACAATTTCGTTTTTGTACCGTCTGAGGAATTTTTGCGTATCTTTATGTATTTTAAGTATGAATTTTTCTATTGTTGTATTTTTTATTCTTCTATTGTGTTGTAAAATGCGGTTGGTAACTCTAGATCTGGTTATTTCCTTTTCCCTCTCATCTTCAAAAGTTCTAATGCTTTGCTCGATGTCAGCAATTACATGTATCGGTGAGAAATTCTCGCGTGTCACAGGGATTGTGAACTTTTCTCCTAAGGAGAGTAACCATTTAACCTCTTTCGAAAAAGAGATGTTAGTTTTGTTTACAAACCATGTGTCATTGAAAACTACTCCTAACTTGTCTAGCTGTGTGTCTTTTAATTTCTGTATTTTCAATGAATGTGTTTGTCTGATGCCTTGACTGATTTGGTCATACCTATATTTTTGTTTTGATGTAAAATTATTATATTCTATAGCATTAAGAACTGACTTTATTTTAATATCGATGTGAAAGAGATTTTTCTTGACTGAGTTAATGTTGGACGTTGGTGTTAGTTTGCTTTATTTCTAAGTTTAATATTTGTTTATGGAATTTGTATTCTATTTTTTGCAGTTTTTGGTTTATGGAAGTTGTTGTGAAATTATTTTTGATATTTGAAGTAGCATTAGTGATATGTTTTGGTAAAATTCCGTATTCTCTACAAGAGAGTAGGAATTTAAGTCTCTCTTTCTGTTTCATTAGTCTTTCTGTTTGCTTACTGTAGTATTTTAATGTTATGCATGTTTCTATGTCGTATTTAATTTTAATGTGGTTGAAGAATTGTTTCATTGTATTCTGATTTAATAGAACTGTGTTTAATCGGCAGGCCCTCCGAGAATATAAATTGAATTAATAATAATTTGACCAATTATTTGAACTATGATTGTTAAGTTAAATCGGGCTTTTTTGGTCACTTCCTTTCATATGCAAATAAAACTTTATTTCATACTTTTCCCTACGTTTCGTCGTAATTTCTCGACTTCATCAGGGGTAGTTTATTAAATCTGTATATAGAAACTTACGATTAACAATTTGGGTACACTTTTAAATTTGTTTATAAATTAAACTTACATGAATAAAACTTTTGTTACATTTAATAATAATTATTGAACGATGACAATTCTTAATTTTTGAATTTTCTAAAATAAAAATGAATTATTTAAAATTATTTGAAAATAAATAAACAAAATTAAATAAAAAACCTACAGCACAGCACTTGAGACAAACTAAATGAAAGTAAAGCAATTTAAATCGAATTAAAAATTACACCGCTCGAAATTACGACGAAACGTAGGGAAAAGTATGAAATAAAGTTTTATTTGCATATGAAAGGAAGTGACCAGAAAGCCCGATTTAACTTAACAACTTCAGTTTTGTTATTTCAAAATACTGAGAGAATGCACCGATGGCTTATGGACCATAGCTGCCCTTCTCTTTCTCTCAGTATATTGAAATCAACACCTGTAGGGGAAAAGAATAAATGGAGAAGGAAGGAACAAGGATTTGAACGGTTGAAAGAGTGACTTTTGTTGCGGTAAGTTTTACCGTGACAAGGTGCGAGTTTGATTGTTTTTAAAAGACGAAGGTATCGCCAGGCGATTTACAGTCGCATATACACCGCAACAAAACGGTATAGCTGAGCGTCTTAATCGAACCCTAATTAAAATGAGTCGGTGAATGTTATTAGATTCTAAATTGCCTGAGTTCTTGTGGGCCGAAGCCGTAAATACCGCGGCTTATTTACGTAACCGTTCACCTACGAAGATCCTCTTAGGTATAACCCCATATGAAGCTTGGTGTTGTAAGAAACCCAAAGTCTCTCATCTTGAAGTATTTGGAAGACGAGGAATAGTCCTTGAAAAATCACCACGTAAGTAAAAATTCGCAGCCAAGGGTGTAGAATGTTTAATGGTGGGCTACGCAAATGAGGTAAAAGGGTACAGGCTATACGACCCAAAACGAAAAACAGTCGTGATAGATCGGGACGTAAGGTTTTTAAAATTAGAAAAGAGTTGTTCAACAATATTCTTTGATGAACAGGAACATCCAATTAGTAAGAATATATCTTTGAACAAGAATATATTCAAGGCTGAAATTATTTATGAAAATAATCTTAATTCATCCGTTGACAAGATTTTTGATGAAGATGCTAGTTTTCGAAGTTTTGATTATGAAAATTTTGCTGACTGTTTTGGTGAGGTCAAAGGTGCTGAAAATGGGGCAGACGCTGTTGGTGGTGGTGAAGATGCTGATGCTGGAGAAGACGCTGAAGACGTGACAGGCGCTGAAAATGCTGTTGGAAATGTTGTAGATGCTGTTGTTGGTACAATAAGAAGAGAAAAATCTCCTGAAACCAGAAAGACAAATATGGAAAAGGCAAAAGAATATCGGAAGAAACTCCGCTTTGAAAAGCCGGTAAGTAGTCCCCATGTTGTAAGTTTCCTTAAAGACAGAACACCCAATCTACTCACTGTGAAAGAAGCATGTATAGTCCAGATGCGGAAAAATGGAGAGCTGCGATGACTTCAGAATACGAAGCTTTAAGCAAAAATAAAACTTGGGAACTAACAGATGCTCCTGATAACCGGCGAATTATAAAATCGAAGTGGGTATTTAATAATAAACGTGATAAACAGGGTGCCCAATTAAGTACAAGGCACGTCTCGTTGCAAAGGGATGCAGTCAACAATTTGGGGTGGATTATAATGAGATATTTTCACCTGTGGTGAGATATTCTTCAATACGACCTATCCTTGCCTTGGCCGCAGAATATCAACTCTTTGTCCACCAAATGGACGTAGTATCAGCGTACTTAAATGGAGCGCTACAGGAGGAGGTGTTTATGTTTCAACCCGAATGCTTCATCGATGAAAACAACAAAAGCCAAGTCTGCAGATTAAAGAAGGCAATTTACGGCCTGAAGCAATCTGGTCGCAATTGGAACCATTAACTCGACTCAGCTTTCAAACAGATTGGTTTTACTAAATGTCACGGAGATGCGTGTGTTTACGTGCTGAAGAGGGCTGGTGAAATAAACTTAGTAGCCCTTTACGTCGACAATATCCTAATCGCATGTTCCAATCTTGGAAATTTGGAAAAAATAAAACAGCAAATTGGTGACAAGTTTGAAGTCATCGATAAAGGTCCAATCGATCATTTTATAGGCATCGAAATTACAAGAGGACGTAATGGAATCCAGATTTCTCCAGAATCCAGAACCTCTTGGTTGATTTCATAATGATGGACTGCAGAAGCTGTGCAACGCCACTGGAACCAGGGACCAATTTCCAAAAATGTGAAGACTGTTCAAATTGTGAGAAGGTTGATTTGAAGAAGTCCCAGTCTTTGATCGGTTCATTGACGAACTTGGGCGTCGTACAAGACCAGACATCATCCATTCTGTGTTCAAACTTGGTCAGTTTAACACAAATCCTCATGTTGAGCACTTAAATGCTGCAAAGCATTTGTTAAGGTACTAAAGAAGCACCCTTAATATGAAACTAAAATATTTTCAGACTGGTATGAAGCTCGAAGGATATGAAGATGCTGACTGCGATGGGAACTGCATTGACCGAAAATCATATACGCGATTTGCTTTTTTCCTAGCTGGTGCAGCCATATCTTGGGACAGCAAAAAAACAGTCAACCATAGCCCTCAGCAGCACTGAGGCGGAATATGTTGCCCTATCCACAGTTTCGAAAGAAGTTGTATACCTGCGACGATTTCTGGAAGAGTTGGGCTCTGTCGGACTTATTGATGGTCCAACTGAGCTCTTTAGTGACAACCTTAGTTCTCAGAAGCTTGCGAAAAATACTATTTTTCACAACCGTACGAAACACATCGATATCAAGGTGCTCTATGTCCATGATGTTGCAGAGAAGGAGCTACTTGTATTGAAGTATACACCTACCACTGAAATGACCGCAGATATATTTACTACAAACTTAAAGAAAATTAAACACAGTTAATTCAGTAGTATGTTAGGTTTTAAGGTTTAAAACTTAAAAAAAAAAAGAGGACAAATGTCACTTTAATATTATATTTATTATGAATGAATCAATATATATGAATTAATTAATTAATATTCTTTTGATACGTAATGGATTTATAAATTTGAAGTCAGTTTTGAGAGAAGGTGTTAGTATTCCTCTGTTATACATAATTGTTATACATAACATGTATTTATATAAGGCATCAACATAAGATGAATATACAACATAAAGCAAAACTGAAGTTAGTTCTTATAATAAAGCGGCCCTGTGTGCAATAATTTAAATCGCTCTGTTGTCCGCTTTTTATTTGGTTTGTCCGAACTTTCAACAACTACGTCCATTTGGTGGACAAAGAGTTGATATTCTGCGGCCAAGGCAAGGATAAGTCGTATTGAAGAATATCTCACCACAGGTGAAAATATCTCATTATAATCCACCCCAAATTGTTGGCTGCATCCCTTTGCAACGAGACGTACCTTGTACTTGATTGGGGCACCCTGTTTATCACGTTTAATATTAAAAACCCACTTCTATTTTATAATTCGCCGGTTATCAGAAGCATCTGTTAGTTCCCAAGTTGTTACACTTTTAATCAGCGAAACGAACCGATATTAATAGTTATTATTAATTATTATTAGAAATGAAAGAAACACCAGAATACGACGCACACCGAATTAAAATTTAAAACGTTTAAGAAGAGCGAAAGACCGAACTGTCAAAACATCCGGGCGATGGCGAAGCAATAGAGCGAATTAAAAAAAAATGCAATAGGCAGCAACAAAAAGTGCTGCCACCACGGCTATGCTCATCAAAGGAGTGGGTTCGCTTTTTAACACTTATATAGTGATAAAAAGTTAATTAAATTGATTGACGAAATTAATCAAGAATTGGTAATTGATATATATATATAGCCACAGGGGCGTAGCTGAAAAGAAAATAAGGGCACCCGTAATTTTTTTTTGAATAAGGAAATTACAAACCTCCGAAGCGAAACCGACGATAGAAAGTGTTTGAAATAAAAGAAGTGATTTATGACTCTATCAAACGATTTTTTTTTCTTGTCACAATAAAACTAATTTTGAAAAACACTATACTTAGCTTTTATCTCCTGCTATCTCCTTCTTGACGATAATTTCCTGGAACTTCCCTTCCACCAATTTCAAAACTTCCTTTTTGACTTTCAAGTCAATCCTTACAAAAATTTCTCTCTTCTCTAATTTTTTGCAAAATACGCAACCAAAATTGAGTCTCTTTTTTTCTTTGAAAACTTTCTTTTTCTTTTTAAAGAACCTCTGGTTCGTTCTAAAGACGGGTAAAAAATGTGTTCATCCAGGCTTTCACCTTGCCTGGACCACCTCTTCTTTTTTCCAATGCCCCAGTGCTTTTGGCCAATCAGTGACGTGGGTTTCGGTCACGTCATTACTCAGCAACACTCAGCATATTGGCTTGAGTGAGCCAACGTTGTTGAAACCCAGCAGCCTTTCCTATTCGCACTTTACACCCCAGCTTCGTGCACCGTCACCATCGAATTCGCCGACCACTTGTACGACTTCCAGTGGGCGGCAATTCAATGGGTGCATTCAGCCACCTATTCTCGCCCAATAAACTATTTTTAAAAGAAAGTCTCTAAGAACCAACAAAAACTCAACCTTATCCCGCGTGCATTTTTCCCCTTTGATTTAAAAAAACTAGCAACAAATTGGTAGAAAGCAAAATTCAATTATACACATTTTTCAGGATAGGAGATGCAGGCAGTTATTCCCTATTTCGCGAAGTTACTCTACGTCTTTTGCGCAGATTTGGGGAATGAGGACTAGTGGTTAGCCTTCCATCTTTTACAAAAACAAATAAATTACACTTTTACGTTGGGCAAGCAGCCATTCTCACAAGGAGTAACATCAGCATCGGAGACCAACTGTCGTCCGTGGTTTTGTGTTCAATCATTTTGTGCAGACCGCCCATCTGTCAAGAATTATAAGCGTTCGGGGACCAACTGTCACCTGCGCTTGGTAATAGTGGTTTAGAACAGACCACCCGTCTGTCAAATATGATGCAGTGAATCAGCCATCCACTTAAGTGTCAAAATTGACAACTTCGATAATTTGTTTCTTCAAGGCACTGAGAGAGTGAACCGATGGCTGATGGACCTTGGCTGCCCTTCTCTCTTTCAGTAAGTTGAAGGAAACACCTGTAAAAGAAAGTTGGGAAAAAAGGAAACTAGGATGGGGAAGCGAAAGAGCAATTCTTGTTACGGCAAAATTTTAGGGTAACAAAGTTTTATTTTTTTTTTAAAGCCTCGTATTCGGAAATCATCGCAGCTCTCCATTTTTCCGCATCTCTAGAATGTATTGCTTCTTCCACAGTGAGTGGATTGGGTGTTCTGTCTTTAAGGAAATTTACAACATGGGGACTTCTTACCGGCTTTTCAGAACGGAGTTTCTTCCGATATTCTTTTGACTTTTGCATATTTGTCTTCCTGGTTTCAGGAGATTTTTCTCTTCTTATAGTACCAACAAAAGCATCTACAACATTTCCAACAGCATCTCCAGCGCCTGCAACGTCTTCAGCGTCTTCTCCAGCATCAGCATCTTCACCACCACCACCAGCGGCTGCCCCATTTTCAGCACCCCTGACCTCACCAAAACAGTCAGCAAAATTGTCATAATCGGAACTTCGAAAACTAGAATTTTCATCAAAAATCTTGTCAACGGATGAATTAAGATTATTTTCATAATTAATTTCAGGCTTAGCCTTAAATATATTCTTGTTCAAAGATATATTTTTACTAATTGGATGTTCCTGTTGATCGAAGAATATTGTTGAACAACTCTTTTCTAATTTTAAAAACCTGAAGTCTCGACCTATCACGACTTTATTTCGCTTTGGGTCGTATAGCCTGTACCCTTTTGCCTCATTTGCGTAGCCCACCATATAACATTCTACACCCTTGGCTGCGAATTTTGACTTACGCGGTGATTTGTCAAGGACTATTCCTCGTCTTCCAAATAAAAAAAAATAGGAAACTCCCAATAAATAAAAATTAAGCATCAGCCAGCAAGAACTCTTGAAGATACCCATATCAAAGGACTTGAACAATCAAAAACGCACTTCAACAGAGTTCAAATTAATTTTATTTCCTAAAATTGAAATATTAAACAAAAGGATTAAAATAAAATATAATATCTTACAATTGGTTTAATCCTTAATTAATTGTGCAAATGAAATCTGGAACTGCCGGCTCAAATATAACTTCTAACCAAATTGCGGGATGAGAGCCATGCGCCAGCAAATTACGACTTAATAAATAGTTGTCTCTTTCGAAAGTAAGAGACAAATTTATGTTTCTAATAAAAATGATAATTTAAATTCTTAAGGACTCGATGACATTCCGGGGGCCGTCTGAGAAGTAGGCCAAGACTCTAAGTCCAACACAGCGAGTCTTCCAATTGATCTTTTCACCTTAATAGAACCATTTGATAGCTTAACGTCGGCCATCCGAACAACTCCATCTGGTCCAGCGTACACTTTCACAATACGACCCAAATGCCAAGCCGAGCGTATCTCATTGGGTTCGATAACAATGACGATATCGTCCACTTGAACAGGTTTTGTTTTCGTAAACCATTTTAATCGTCGTGTAATAGTAGGCGAATTTTCGTTATACCATCGTTTTGTTAATTGAGCCATCAAATGTTGAGATCGACGGCTATAGAATTTGCTGCAATAATCTCCTGGTGAAAATATTACTGGGGCAGTAACGTCTCGATCATCCTCTCCGAATAGCATTGAATTAGGAGTTAAAAGCTTGGGATCTTCAGGATCAACCGGGATATGAGTGAGCGGGCGCCGATTTATTTGGCCCTGAGCCTCAATAAGCGCGTTCCTTAAGACATCCTCTTTAGGTACGAGACACTTAAGAACGAAATTGATGCTCGTATGCTTATTACCCAAGCGGACGTACGAATATCAGATATTACCGCAGCAGTTCCTATGTGCGAATTCTTCCGATGATGATAATCGATAAAAAGATCAACCGAACGATGTCTGTTGGGAAGTGTCGCTGGATTTCGGAATGAATAGGAAGAGTTGGCTTTTTGCGCTCTCGAGCTTAGGCGTAACGTTCCATCTTCATAAAGGAACGGTGAAAGGCTCAGAATTGAACTCGACGAGCTTACCTTAGCACTGGATCTGAAAGAAGCTATATCGACTGGAAAAGACTCTTCCTGAATCTTCCTAAACATCCATTCTTCGGCTTTGGAAAACTCAAAAGGTGTGATGTAAATCTCTTTGTCGGTGGGCTTTCTCTGATGTACTTGAACCTTAGCAAAAACGCAATAGCGCGAACGGATGAAGACCAACTAGCCTGAAATCTAGCAGATAAGAACTCGAACGCACCGTAGCAAAGCTTTTGTTTATGAGCATGAAGAAAAATCTTAGTAGTCTTACTGTCTTCGTTTTCTAGATCCATAGTACCCATGCAAGGAGAAACGGGCCAGTCTCCAAATGGACGTTTTAAAAAGTTTGGACCTTGAACCACCGGGTGTCTTGATCTCCCATTGATATGTCGAATCGTTTTGTACCATCATCAGCCACGTTATTGAGCGAGCCAACGTGGAACCATTCACGAGGTGAAGTAGAGTCCAGTATCTCACCTATTCTTGAAGCGACGAAGGAGGGCAATTTATAATTAGAGGAGTTAATCCAGGCCAGCACAGTTTTCGAGTCTGACAAAAACAGAGACTCGTCAATTCTAATCGTGTGCGACTCCTTAATTGTAGATGCCAATCGAACCCCTTGCACAGCAGCTTGCAACTCTAAGCGGGGTATTGTTTGACGGGTGCGACCCTAGCCTTCGCCATTACTTGCGTCACTTGAACCTCATCGTTGCAAGCAAAACGAAAATAAGCCACAGCAGGAAATGCTTTTTCCGAAGCATCAACGAAGGTTATCAAACTTACTTTGCAGTCATCAGGGTTTCTCAATGGATAACGACGAGGAATCTTTATATCTTCGATGTTCTTCAACGCTGTGATAAATTCCAGCCACGAACTGCGTAATTGAGATGATACCACCTCGTCCCAATCAAACCCTTCTCTCCATACCTCTTGAAGTATGATCCGCCCACGAATTATAAATTGTGAGACCAATCCTAGAGGATTGAAAATCTTCATTATGGTTTTGAGCATTTTTCTTTTCGTAATAATTGCATCCTCGGCCAACATGTCTTTTAAAACTGCATCATCCGAGATCTTACAGGAAAAGTGATCAGATGACGGATGCCAATACATTCCTAAAATTTTGGAAACCAAACTATAGCTTTCATTAGGATTAATGCAAACTAACCTGGTGTTAATATTAGCTTCTGGCATTTGATTCAAAAGGTCACGGCTGTTTGATTGTATTCCTATAAAGTTTTCAAATGCGTGACATCGATAGACTGACTAGTGTATACGTTTCTGCGAGTGTTTACACCAGACACTGAAAATGTAGTTCTCTTACAATCCTCGACACGAGAAACGCCCTTTGTCCACTGCAATGTGAATCCAAGAAGGCATAGGTATCCACAAACATATCGCCATTACCATAAATTCGGATCGGAACTATTTTAAACATGATTGAGTCATCAGCTCCGACGTGGGAACAATGAATATGTGGTTGTGGGACGAATGGCACTGCACTTGAATTCAACTCCGAGTTGCTGGGATTTGATGACGTGTGCAACAACGGATGTCTGCTACAGGCATCGGTACCACAGCAACGTTTTTTGGCACACTCTTTCCACTGATGACGAGATGGATCCAGACATGTGAAACAAATAGATTTCCTTTTCGCAAACTTTTGCTTTTGAATTGGTGTTAATGCCAAAAACTCTTCGCATTAATGTAAAGCATGCTGTGTTTTGTTGCACTTGCAGCAGATCTCAGTCGTAGACACAGGAATAGGTTGATGTAAGAGCACTCGAGATTGATTTTGTAGTACCAGCTGATTGTGACTTCTTCTGTTTTTGTCCAAGTTTCATCAGATCTGGAGGTAGGTCAATAACCTTCTCGGAAAGGAACTCAGCAAACTGTTGAAAATTAACCTTCGACAAACCCGTCTTCCGTTTTTGCCACTCTTGGTAGAGACTTGCACCTTACCTAGAAGCTCGTTCGTTTAGACATAGCCATTTGTTAGGTCCTCTTCCCTGTCCATGGATTTCAGATCTGCTACAAATCCACTAATTTTCACCGCCCACATGCGCAACTTGGGATCACATTTTGACGAGAGCTTCGGGAGGCTTTATAATTCTGACGTTAAATCATGAACCAGAACGTCAGAACGCCCAAACATTGTTCGAAGCGAATCCATAATCGCGTCAGCATCTGATGAATACTTCAGGCGATCACTTACCATATGATACGCCTCTCCCTTCAATGCAACCAGTGACGTTTTCTTTGGCGCTGTATCTTCCCTCAATCGTGGTTGATTTGTAGACCTCTTCAAAATAGGGCCACTCCCTTTTGTTCTCGCCAGAGAAATTCGGTAACTCTGAGAAGCGTTGCCACATCTTGATCTCGGAAAGAACTTTCACGAGCCCTTGAATCCTTGTCAGGAAATTCTCGAAACGGAGTAGACTGGCTTGGACGTTCATTGGAGTTTTCTTTCAGCGTACTGCTCAAAAGTGCTTCATGATTGGCCTGAATTTTCTTTATTATATGCAGCTTAGCTAAATGCGTAGCATTTAAACTTGATTTCGGAGCGTTGCTGCAAGAGGGAAGCGAGTGATCTTTAGCATTAGAGACTTTTGACAATTTTAACTTTGTCTCCGCAAGTTCAGCACGAAGCTCCATCAGCTCTTTGTCTCGTAGGGCCACTGCGGCTTGCGCAATGATTAAATCCACATTTTGTTCAAGATCATCTGTTGCTGCAGGTGCCGCCAAGGAATTTCTGCGACTCGCTTGCGCATCTTGAGAATTGCTGTCTTCTCGGAAGACACAGTCTTCCTCCTCACAAAACCACGGAGTAAATGTTTTATATTTTTCGGATTCAAAACCATGGCAATCATAGTGCCACCAGCGTTTACACTTGTCGCAAGACACCATCAAATCATCATCTGGTCTGGTGCACTTCAATGACGTGCAATGGTGAGCCTCTCCTTCCATCTTCAATTGGCAAGAATTCCGCCGTGAACAATCTCAAATAAACAATTGAAATAAAATAATGTTGTTCCAAATCAAAAAAAAATAGGAAACTCCCAATAAATAAATACTAAGCATCAGCCAGCAAGAACTCTTGAAGATACTCAGATCAAAGGACCTGAACAATCAAAAACGCACTTCAACAGAGTTCAACTTAATTTTATTTCCTAAAATTGAAATATTAAACAAAAGGATTAAAATAAAATATAATATCTTACAATTGGTTTAATCCTTAATTAATTGTGCAAATGAAATCTGGAACTGCCGGCTCAAATATAACTTCTAACCAAATTGCGGGATGAGAGCCATGCGCCAGCAAATTACGACTTAATAAATAGTTGTCTCTTTCGAAAGAAAGAGACAGATTTATGTTTCTAATAAAAATGATAATTTAAATTCTTAAGGACTCGATGACATTCCGGGGGCCGTCTGAGAAGTAGGCGAAGACTCTAAGTCCAACACAGCGAGTCTTCCAATTGATCTTTTCACCTTAATAGAACCATTTGATAGCTTAACGTCGGCCATCCGAACAACTCCATCTGGTCCAGCGTACACTTTCACAATACGACCCAAATGCCAAGCCGAGCGTATCTCATTGGGTTCGATAACAATGACGATATCGTCCACTTGAACAGGTTTTGTTTTCGTAAACCATTTTAATCGTCGTGTAATAGTAGGCGAATTTTCGTTATACCATCGTTTTGTTAATTGAGCCATCAAATGTTGAGATCGACGGCTATAGAATTTGCTGCAATAATCTCCTGGTGAAAATATTACTGGGGCAGTAACGTCTCGATCATCCTCTCCGAATAGCACTGAATTAGGAGTTAAGAGCTTGGGATCTTCAGGATCAACCGGGATATGAGTGAGCGGGCGCCGATTTATTTGGCCCTGAGCCTCAATAAGCGCGTTCCTTAAGACATCCTTCCTAGGTACGAGACCCTTAAGAACGAAATTGATGCTCCTTTTGACGGATTGAATGAGACGCTCCCAAGCTCCTCCCATCCAGGGAGAGTAAGCAGGTATAAAGCGCCATAAGATGCCCTCGTACTTTGAGGAATACTCACTGAGGGCGATCTCCATCTCCTTTACATCTTTCTTCAGTAAATTTTTTGTTCCAACGAAATTGAAACCGTTGTCTCTGCAGAAAAATCTTTTCACGACACGGTTGATTATAAAACGCCGGACAGCCATAGTGCACTCGTCTAAGCTTAGGTCGTTCAACAACTCTATTTGTACTGCTCTGAAGGTAAGGCACGTAAATAGCATGCCGTACCGTTTCACTGTGCCTCGACCAAACTTCACCCACATAGGCCCGAAACAATCTACCCCAACATGAGTAAAAGGTCTGCAATCAAACACCAGGCGAGCTTCAGGAAGCTGACCCATGACCGGCAAAATCGGCTTAGCCTTGAGACGTTTGCACATATAACACCCTCTTCGTACTCTCTCAACAGCTCCACGTATGCTTATTACCCAAGCGGACATACGAATATCAGATATTACCGCAGCAGTTCCTATGTGCGAATTCTTCCGATGATGATAATCGATAAAAAGATCAACCGAACGATGTCTGTTGGGAAGTATCGCTGGATTTCGGAATGAATAGGAAGAGTTGGCTTTTTGCGCTCTCGAGCTTAGGCGTAACGTTCCATCTTCATGAAGGAACGGTGAAAGGCTCAGAAT
Source organism: Leucozona laternaria (assembly GCA_932273885.2). Taxonomy (NCBI): domain Eukaryota; kingdom Metazoa; phylum Arthropoda; class Insecta; order Diptera; family Syrphidae; genus Leucozona; species Leucozona laternaria. The sequence goes on from OW026366.1 coordinate 146,668,398, forward strand.
TGAACTCGACGAGCTTACCTTAGCACTGGATCTGAAAGAAGCTATATCGACTAGAAAAGACTCTTCCTGAATCTTCCTAAACATCCATTCTTCGGCTTTGGAAAACTCAAAAGGTGTGATGTAAATCTCTTTGTCGGTGGGCTTTCTCTGATGTACTTGAACCTCAGCAAAAACCAACTAGCCTGAAATCTAGCAGATAAGAACTCGAACGCACCGTAGCAAAGCTTTTGTTTATGAGCATGAAGAAAAATCTTAGTAGTCTTACTGTCTTCGTTTTCTAGATCCATAGTACCCATGCAAGGAGAAACGGGCCAGTCTCCAAATGGACGTTTTAAAAACTTTGGACCTTGAACCACCGGGTGTCTTGATCTCCCATTGATATGTCGAATCGTTTTGTACCATCATCAGCCACGTTATTGAGCGAGCCAACGTGGAACCATTCACGAGGTGAAGTAGAGTCCAGTATCTCACCTATTCTTGAAGCGACGAAGGAGGGCAATTTATAATTAGAGGAGTTAATCCAGGCCAGCACAGTTTTCGAGTCTGACAAAAACAGAGACTCGTCAATTCTAATCGTGTGCGACTCCTTAATTGTAGATGCCAATCGAACCCCTTGCACAGCAGCTTGCAACTCTAAGCGGGGTATTGTTTGACGGGTGCGACCCTAGCCTTCGCCATTACTTGCGTCACTTGAACCTCATCGTTGCAAGCAAAACGAAAATAAGCCACAGCAGGAAAGGCTTTTTCCGAAGCATCAACGAAGGTTATCAAACTTACTTTGCAGTCATCAGGGTTTCTCAATGGATAACGACGAGGAATCTTTATATCTTCGATGTTCTTCAACGCTGTGATAAATTCCAGCCACGAACTGCGTAATTGAGATGATACCACCTCGTCCCAATCAAACCCTTCTCTCCATACCTCTTGAAGTATGATCCGCCCACGAATTATAAATAGTGAGACCAATCCTAGAGGATTGAAAATCTTCATTATGGTTTCGAGCATTTTTCTTTTCGTAATAATTGCATCCTCGGCCAACATGTCTTTTAAAACTGCATCATCCGAGATCTTACAGGAAAAGTGATCAGATGACGGATGCCAATACATTCCTAAAATTTTGGAAACCAAACTATAGCTTTCATTAGGATTAATGCAAACTAACCTGGTGTTAATATTAGCTTCTGGTAGTTCTCTTACAATCCTCGACACGAGAAACGCCCTTTGTCCACTGCAATGTGAATCCAAGAAGGCATAGGTATCCACAAACATATCGCCATTACCATAAATTCGGATCGGAACTATTTTAAACATGATTGAGTCATCAGCTCCGACGTGGGAACAATGAATATGTGGTTGTGGGACGAATGGCACTGCACTTGAATTCAACTCCGAGTTGCTGGGATTTGATGACGTGTGCAACAACGGATGTCTGCTACAGGCATCGGTACCACAGCAACGTTTTTTGGCACACTCTTTCCACTGATGACGAGATGGATCCAGACATGTGAAACAAATAGATTTCCTTTTCGCAAACTTTTGCTTTTGAATTGGTGTTAATGCCAAAAACTCTTCGCATTAATGTAAAGCATGCTGTGTTTTGTTGCACTTGCAGCAGATCTCAGTCGTAGACACAGGAATAGGTTGATGTAAGAGCACTCGAGATTGATTTTGTAGTACCAGCTGATTGTGACTTCTTCTGTTTTTGTCCAAGTTTCATCAGATCTGGAGGTAGGTCAATAACCTTCTCGGAAAGGAACTCAGCAAACTGTTGAAAATTAACCTTCGACAAACCCGTCTTCCGTTTTTGCCACTCTTGGTAGAGACTTGCACCTTACCTAGAAGCTCGTTCGTTTAGACATAGCCATTTGTTAGGTCCTCTTCCCTGTCCATGGATTTCAGATCTGCTACAAATCCACTAATTTTCACCGCCCACATGCGCAACTTGGGATCACATTTTGACGAGAGCTTCGGGAGGCTTAATAATTCTGACGTTAAATCATGAACCAGAACGTCAGAACGCCCAAACATTGTTCGAAGCGAATCCATAATCGCGTCAGCATCTGATGAATACTTCAGGCGATCACTTACCATATGATACGCCTCTCCCTTCAATGCTTTACGCAAACCAGTGACGTTTTCTTTGGCGCTGTATCTTCCCTCAATCGTGGTTGATTTGTAGACCTCTTCAAAATAGGGCCACTCCCTTTTGTTCTCGCCAGAGAAATTCGGTAACTCTTGCACATTGTTACGATTGAGAATCGTGAGAAGCGTTGCCACATCTTGATCTCGGAAAGAACTTTCACGAGCCCTTGAATCCTTGTCAGGAAATTCTCGAAACGGAGTAGACTGGCTTGGAAGTTCATTGGAGTTTTCTTTCAGCGTACTGCTCAAAAGTGCTTCATGATTGGCCTGAATTTTCTTTATTATATCTAGCTTTGCTAAATGCGTAGCATTTAAACTTGATTTCGGAGCGTTGCTGCAAGAGGGAGGCGAGTGATCTTTAGCATTAGAGACTTTTGACAATTTTAACTTTGTCTCCGCAAGTTCAGCACGAAGCTCCATCAGCTCTTTGTCTCGTAGGGCCACTGCGGCTTGCGCAATGATTAAATCCACATTTTGTTCAAGATCATCTGTTGCTGCAGGTGCCGCCAAGGAATTTCTGCGACTCGCTTGCGCATCTTGAGAATTGCTGTCTTCTCGGAAGACACAGTCTTCCTCCTTACAAAACCACGGAGTAAATGTTTTATATTTTTCGGATTCAAAACCATGGAAATCATAGTGCCACCAGCGTTTACACTTGTCGCAAGACACCATCAAATCATCATCTGGTCTGGTGCACTTCAATGACGTGCAATGGTGAGCCTCTCCTTCCATCTTCAATTGGCAAGAATTCCGCCGTGAACAATCTCAAATAAACAATTGAAATAAAATAATGTTGTTCCAAATCAAAAAAAAATAGGAAACTCCCAATAAATAAATACTAAGCATCAGCCAGCAAGAACTCTTGAAGATACTCAGATCAAAGGACCTGAACAATCAAAAACCCACTTCAACAGAGTTCAACTTAATTTTATTTCCTAAAATTGAAATATTAAACAAAAGGATTAAAATAAAATATAACATCTTACAATTGGTTTAATCCTTAATTAATTGTGCAAATGAAATCTGGAACTGCCTGCTCAAATATAACTTCTAACCAAATTGCGGGATGAGAGCCATGCGCCAGCAAATTACGACTTAATAAATAGTTGTCTCTTTCGAAAGAAAGAGACAAATTTATGTTTCTAATAAAAATGATAATTTAAATTCTTAAGGACTCGATGACATTCCGGGGGCCGTCTGAGAAGTAGGCGAAGACTCTAAGTCCAACACAGCGAGTCTTCCAATTGATCTTTTCACCTTAATAGAACCATTTGATAGCTAAACGTCGGCCATCCGAACAACTCCATCTGGTCCAGCGTACACTTTCACAATACGACCCAAATGCCAAGCCGAGCGTATCTCATTGGGTTCGATAACAATGACGATATCGTCCACTTGAACAGGTTTTGTTTTCGTAAACCATTTTAATCGTCGTGTAATAGTAGGCGAATTTTCGTTATACCATCGTTTTGTTAATTGAGCCATCAAATGTTGAGATCGACGGCTATAGAATTTGCTGCAATAATCTCCTGGTGAAAATATTCCTGGGGCAGTAACGTCTCGATCATCCTCTCCGAATAGCATTGAATTAGGAGTTAAAAGCTTGGGATCTTCAGGATCAACCGGGATATGAGTGAGCGGGCGCCGATTTATTTGGCCCTGAGCCTCAATAAGCGCGTTCCTTAAGACATCCTCCCTAGGTACGAGACCCTTAAGAACGAAATTGATGCTCCTTTTGACGGATTGAATGAGACGCTCCCAAGCTCCTCCCATCCAGGGAGAGTAAGCAGGTATAAAGCGCCATAAGATGCCCTCGTACTTTGAGGAATACTCACTGAGGGCGATCTCCATCTCCTTTCCATCTTTCTTCAGTAAATTTTTTGTTCCAACGAAATTGAAACCGTTGTCTCTGTAGAAAAATCTTTTCACGACACGGTTGATTATAAAACGCCGGACAGCCATAGTGCACTGGTCTAAGCTTAGGTCGTTCAACAACTCTATTTGTACTGCTCTGAAGGTTAGACACGTAAATAGCATGCCGTACCGTTTCACTGTGCCTCGACCAAACTTCACCCACATAGGCCCGAAACAATCTACCCCAACATGAGTAAAAGGTCTGCAATCAAAGACCAGGCGAGCTTCAGGAAGCTGACCCATGACCGGCAAAATCGGCTTAGCCTTGAGACGTTTGCACATATAACACCCTCTTCGTACTCTCTCAACAGCTCCACGTATGCTTATTACCCAAGCGGACATACGAATATCAGATATTACCGCAGCAGTTCCTATGTGCGAATTCTTCCGATGATGATAATCGATAAAAAGATCAACCGAACGATGTCTGTTGGGAAGTATCGCTGGATTTCGGAATGAATAGGAAGAGTTGGCTTTTTGCGCTCTCGAGCTTAGGCGTAACGTTCCATCTTCATGAAGGAACGGTGAAAGGCTCAGAATTGAACTCGACGAGCTTACCTTAGCACTGGATCTGAAAGAAGCTATATCGACTGGAAAAGACTCTTCCTGAATCTTCCTAAACATCCATTCTTCGGCTTTGGAAAACTCAAAAGGTGTGATGTAAATCTCTTTGTCGGTGGGCTTTCTCTGATGTACTTGAACCTCAGCAAAAACCAACTAGCCTGAAATCTAGCAGATAAGAACTCGAACGCACCGTAGCAAAGCTTTTGTTTATGAGCATGAAGAAAAATCTTAGTAGTCTTACTGTCTTCGTTTTCTAGATCCATAGTACCCATGCAAGGAGAAACGGGCCAGTCTCCAAATGGACGTTTTAAAAAGTTTGGACCTTGAACCACCGGGTGTCTTGACCTCCCATTGATATGTCGAATCGTTTTGTACCATCATCAGCCACGTTATTGAGCGAGCCAACGTGGAACCATTCACGAGAGGTGAAGTAGAGTCCAGTATCTCACCTATTCTTGAAGCGACGAAGGAGGGCAATTTATAATTAGAGGAGTTAATCCAGGCCAGCACAGTTTTCGAGTCTGACAAAAACAGAGACTCGTCAATTCTAATCGTGTGCGACTCCTTAATTGTAGATGCCAATCGAACCCCTTGCACAGCAGCTTGCAACTCTAAGCGGGGTATTGTTTGACGGGTGCGACCCTAGCCTTCGCCATTACTTGCGTCACTTGAACCTCATCGTTGCAAGCAAAACGAAAATAAGCCACAGCAGGAAATGCTTTTTCCGAAGCATCAACGAAGGTTATCAAACTTACTTTGCAGTCATCAGGGTTTCTCAATGGATAACGACGAGGAATCTTTATATCTTCGATGTTCTTCAACGCTGTGATAAATTCCAGCCACGAACTGCGTAATTGAGATGATACCACCTCGTCCCAATCAAACCCTTCTCTCCATACCTCTTGAAGTATGATCCGCCCACGAATTATAAATAGTGAGACCAATCCTAGAGGATTGAAAATCTTCATTATGGTTTTGAGCATTTTTCTTTTCGTAATAATTGCATCCTCGGCCAACATGTCTTTTAAAACTGCATCATCCGAGATCTTACAGGAAAAGTGATCAGATGACGGATGCCAATACATTCCTAAAATTTTGGAAACCAAACTATAGCTTTCATTAGGATTAATGCAAACTAACCTGGTGTTAATATTAGCTTCTGGCATTTGATTCAAAAGTTCACGGCTGTTTGATTGTATTCCTATAAAGTTTTCAAATGCGTGACATCGATAGACTGACTAGTGTATACGTTTCTGCGAGTGTTTACACCAGACACTGAAAATGTAGTTCTCTTACAATCCTCGACACGAGAAACGCCCTTTGTCCACTGCAATGTGAATCCAAGAAGGCATAGGTATCCACAAACATATCGCCATTACCATAAATTCGGATCGGAACTATTTTAAACATGATTGAGTCATCAGCTCCGACGTGGGAACAATGAATATGTGGTTGTGGGACGAATGGCACTGCACTTGAATTCAACTCCGAGTTGCTGGGATTTGATGACGTGTGCAACAACGGATGTCTGCTACAGGCATCGGTACCACAGCAACGTTTTTTGGCACACTCTTTCCACTGATGACGAGATGGATCCAGACATGTGAAACAAATAGATTTCCTTTTCGCAAACTTTTGCTTTTGAATTGGTGTTAATGCCAAAAACTCTTCGCATTAATGTAAAGCATGCTGTGTTTTGTTGCACTTGCAGCAGATCTCAGTCGTAGACACAGGAATAGGTTGATGTAAGAGCACTCGAGATTGATTTTGTAGTACCAGCTGATTGTGACTTCTTCTGTTTTTGTCCAAGTTTCATCAGATCTGGAGGTAGGTCAATAACCTTCTCGGAAAGGAACTCAGCAAACTGTTGAAAATTAACCTTCGACAAACCCGTCTTCCGTTTTTGCCACTCTTGGTAGAGACTTGCACCTTACCTAGAAGCTCGTTCGTTTAGACATAGCCATTTGTTAGGTCCTCTTCCCTGTCCATGGATTTCAGATCTGCTACAAATCCACTAATTTTCACCGCCCACATGCGCAACTTGGGATCACATTTTGACGAGAGCTTCGGGAGGCTTAATAATTCTGACGTTAATTCATGAACCAGAACGTCAGAACGCCCAAACATTGTTCGAAGCGAATCCATAATCGCGTCAGCATCTGATGAATACTTCAGGCGATCACTTACCATATGATACGCCTCTCCCTTCAATGCTTTACGCAAACCAGTGACGTTTTCTTTGGCGCTGTATCTTCCCTCAATCGTGGTTGATTTGTAGACCTCTTCAAAATAGGGCCACTCCCTTTTGTTCTCGCCAGAGAAATTCGGTAACTCTTGCACATTGTTACGATTGAGAATCGTGAGAAGCGTTGCCACATCTTGATCTCGGAAAGAACTTTCACGAGCCCTTGAATCCTTGTCAGGAAATTCTCGAAACGGAGTAGACTGGCTTGGAAGTTCATTGGAGTTTTCTTTCAGCGTACTGCTCAAAAGTGCTTCATGATTGGCCTGAATTGTCTTTATTATATCCAGCTTAGCTAAATGCGTAGCATTTAAACTTGATTTCGGAGCGTTGCTGCAAGAGGGAGGCGAGTGATCTTTAGCATTAGAGACTTTTGACAATTTTAACTTTGTCTCCGCAAGTTCAGCACGAAGCTCCATCAGCTCTTTGTCTCGTAGGGCCACTGCGGCTTGCGCAATGATTAAATCCACATTTTGTTCAAGATCATCTGTTGCTGCAGGTGCCGCCAAGGAATTTCTGCGACTCACTTGCGCATCTTGAGAATTGCTGTCTTCTCGGAAGACACAGTCTTCCTCCTCACAAAACCACGGAGTAAATGTTTTATATTTTTCGGATTCAAAACCATGGAAATCATAGTGCCACCAGCGTTTACACTTGTCGCAAGACACCATCAAATCATCATCTGGTCTGGTGCACTTCAATGACGTGCAATGGTGAGCCTCTCCTTCCATCTTCAATTGGCAAGAATTCCGCCGTGAACAATCTCAAATAAACAATTGAAATAAAATAATGTTGTTCCAAATCAAAAAAAAATAGGAAACTCCCAATAAATAAATACTAAGCATCAGCCAGCAAGAACTCTTGAAGATACTCAGATCAAAGGACCTGAACAATCAAAAACGCACTTCAACAGAGTTCAACTTTATTTTATTTCCTAAAATTGAAATATTAAACAAAAGGATTAAAATAAAATATAATATCTTACAATTGGTTTAATCCTTAATTAATTGTGCAAATGAAATCTGGAACTGCCGGGTCAAATATAACTTCTAACCAAATTGCGGGATGAGAGCCATGCGCCAGCAAATTACGACTTAATAAATAGTTGTTTCTTTCGAAAGAAAGAGACAAATTTATGTTTCTAATAAAAATGACAAATTAAATTCTTAAGGACTCGATGACACTTCAAGATGAGACACTTTGGGTTTCTTTCAACACCAAGCTTCATATGGGGTTATACCTAAGAGGATCTTCGTAGGTGAATGTTTACGTAAATAAGCGGCGGTATTTACGGCTTCGGCTCACAAGAACTCAGGCAATTTAGAATCTAATAACATACACCGACTCATTTCAATTAGGGTTCGATTAAGACGCTCAGCTATACCGTTTTGTTGCGGTGTATATGCGACTGTAAATGGCCTGGCGATACCTTCGCCTTTTAAAAAACAATCAAACTCGCGACTGACATATTCGCCCCCATTATCCGAGTGTAGCGCTTTTATTTTCTTTCAGGTTTCAAGTTCAACTTTCGATTTAAACAATTTTAATATTTCAAAAACATCACTTTAATTTTTATAAAATAAATGAAAATTTTGCGGCTAAAATCATCAACGAACGACACCATGTACTTTGCACCGCTAAGGGATGGAGTGGGCATCGGGCCGCACACATCACTGTGTATAATTTCTAAAATCGAATAACTTCATTTTTCCGAAAATTTTGGGAAAGGCAACACACTCATCTTGCCTTTAAGGCATATATCGCACTCTTACTTCACTGCTGTTTTAAAATTTAATCCATGCACCATATTTTCTTTTGCCAATAATTCTAAGCTTTTTAAATTTAAATTCCCACATTACGATGCCACTCAATAATGTTCGTATCATTTTCATTTACCTTCGCGATGCACAACCTACTTTGTTTTATTTCTGGTATATAAGTGAACAAATCACCCGTTCGTTTCGCTGGCAAAACCTCAACACCGGTCACACCATTTATTATTTTTGCAAAATCATCCCCTAAATTTACTTTGCACGATCCCGTTAATAAGCTCACTGACAAAAAATTCATTTTCAACTGGGGATCATATAAAACAATATGTAAGTTGATGTTTGTAGTTTTTAGTACAAGGGTACAACACCTTCCGAGTATATAAAGTTTTCTCCAGCCAACTCGATTTTTTCTTTGTGGATTTCTATGTTGCTGAACATTGCTTTGCAATAACATATATGGCTGGTCGACCCACTGTCAAGAACCCAAACTGAACGGTTGATCTCGGTGTATGTGTTGGCAACTTGTCGCTCGATTCTATTGCTATAACGAAATTATCGTACGTCTTATAGGCAAGCTGCAGAGCATGATTATGGCTAATAATTCGTCTTGCAATTTTATTTCCAGCTCAACAAGCTTTTCGAGCAAATCAAAAAATTTGTTTAAATGGTCCGAAATCGACGACCCTTCGCTCATTTTTAATTTAACCAATGATTTAAAAACAGTTACTTTTCTCGCCAGTCCACTTGGCGAATGCATATCATGCAATAGCTTCCATGCATCCTTGGACGTAGATGCGTTCTTAATGTGGAGCAATTGTGTTGATCTAACACACAAGATCAATGTGGCGAGAGCCTTTTCATCGCTCAGCTTCCATTCGGCCAATGCAGCGGGATCTACGGGCAACATTTCCACCCGAAACAAAATCCCACAGACCACAATGAACCAACACCGAACGCATTAAAATTTTCCACGAATCGTAATCAGAGTCGTCTAATTCTCCGATCTGATACAGCGCATAACTCATTTCGATTTTTAATAGAAATAATTGCGAATAAAATATGTTTTTTTTTTTTTTTTTTTTTTTGTATGCGCGCACTCAAGGGGTTATGACTACCCTTATAATGATAAACATAGTGCGAGCGTTAGGAAAATAGGGAAGGGTTTAATAGGAGATACCGATGCACATTGGTTTTGAATTTCTGGATATTACAATGGGAGGGAAAAATAGAGCTAGGCAAAGCATTCCACATTCGAGTTGTGCGGCTAAAGAAAGAATCTCTGTACTTGACTGTACGTCCGAAATTGGGCTCAAGGGTAAGCTGATGTGCATTCCTAGAAGCGCGAGTATTACGGTGGAATTGTTTTAGGGGAGGAATGCAACTGGCTATTTCGCTTGAACACTGTTTGTAAAAATAGCGATAGAATAAAGAAAGACATGAAACACTGCGTCGGTGTTCCAGAGTAGTAATTGTATCTGTTATATTTCTATCACCTATCATTTTAAAAGCTTTATTTTCAATTCTGTCCAAGAGATTCAAGTGAGTTATAGAAGCACCTGCCCAGATGTGGGAGTTATACTCAAGCTTAGGACGGATTAAGGCTTTGTAGATTATAGCCAGATCAGAAGGAGAGAAACATTTCTTGCATCGCCGAAGAAAACGTTAACATTTAGCAGCGTTTTTGGCAACGTTAAGTATCTGGTCATTCCACAAAAGGTGGTCTGTGATGTACATTCCCAGAACTGAAAGCTGTTTAGTTTCTTCAATACAAGTACCGCTCATGGATAGGAGACAGGAGACAGCATTGAGTTTTTGAAGCATTAAATTCTACGCGGTTTTTGATTCCCCATTGGACAATGCTATCAAGATCAGAATTTAATGAGCTTTTCATACACTGCCGCTCTAGTTCCACATCCAAAGGACAAGGATGTGAATCTAGAAACGAATATGAAAAGCTGAGGGTACTGTCGTCAGCAAAACAATTTAATGGATTAGAAGTTTCAGACAAAAGATCATTGATGAAAATGAGAAAGAGAGTCGGAGACAAAACGGAGCCCTGGGGCACAGCAGCATTTATGTTATGAATATCAGACTTAAAACCATCCAATACGACTTGTATTGAGCGGTCCGAAAGGTAATTTCTAATTCAACGAAGAAGAAATTCATCGATACCAAATGCACGCATTTTCGATAAGAGAGCTTGATGCCAAACTCTATCAAACGCTTTTGAAATGTCAAGTGCAATAATCTTACTTTCGTTAAAACGATGTAAAGATTTGTTCCACTGTTCGGTGAGATATACCATCAGATCAACAGTGGACCTATTGCTACGAAAGCCATACTGCCGGTCATTAAGAAGCTTTCGTTCTTTAAGATATTTCTTAAGCTGATGATAAATCAGCGTTTCCATGACCTTGGAAAGAAGGGACGTAAGCGCAATTGGACGATAGTTAGAGGGTGATGAAGATTCGCCTGTTTTCCATCCATCCACTCGGAACGAGACCAGTAGAGTAGGACAGATGGAAAAGCTTACGCAGTGGTCTTGCCAGCGTTGAAGAATACCTCTTCAGAACAGTAGGAGGGATACGATCCGGGCCAGCGGATTTATGTACATCAAGGTCTTTAAGAACTCTTGCAACTGCACGAGTGCGAAAGAAGATTTGTCCCATGAAATAATTATCGCTCTCAAGTACAGTGGGAGTTATAACACTTACTGGCAACGTCGAATTAACAGCAAACTGTGCTGCAAGCAAATTGGCTTTCTCTAACGAGATAACAGCACGGGTGTCATTGAAAACGAGCGTTGGAACCGAAGACGAGGTAGTATTTCGTATTTTTTTTTGCAAATGACCAAAAATGTTTACTACCTTTGGGACATTGTAGTATTTTTTGCCTTAATTTTTATCATGCAAAAATTTGGTTCATCCAATATGGACGCTACAGGTCTTTCTAGCTTGTTTGAACTTATTCCGGTTTTCCTCAGTGGGGTTGGTCTTATAACTTCGGAAACTTACTTCTCTAACCCGGATAACCTCTTTACAGCTCGAATCAAACCATGAGTTTTCTTTTGGTTTGATAGATTTTTCCCTATTCGGGGTAAAATTTCTCATTCCAAAAAGAATTAAGTTTGTAATCATATCTGCACTGGAGTCTACGTCACTACCGAGGAAGCATAGTGAACAGTTAAAGTTCTTGAAGAAATCGTTGAGACCGTCTCAGTTGGCTTTCTCGAATTGCCAAATGGTTCTCTTGGGGGATTTTTCTTTAACTGGGTTTATTGTGCACGAGAAATTTGCAGATATGACACAATGGTCTGACGTGCCTAGAGGCGATAATACACTGATAGTGTATTTACCAGGGTCAGAGGTAAGAAACAAGTCTAGAGTGTTGGTGGTTAGACCTGCAACTTCAGGTATTCGAGTTGGCTCGTCAACAAGCTGAGTCAGTGGGTTTAACTCAGCAAAGACCTCGACATACCTTCCTTCGGGTGTTGTCTGGCCTGAAAAGCGAAGCCAACTAGAATTGTGTACATTGAAATCGCCCGTAATGACGATTTCAGTGTGAGGGTAATGGGAAACAATTCTTTGGATGGAGTCAGACAGAGCATCAAATTCATTAGAAGTTGAATTACTGTCCAGATTTGGACTTCGATAAATGAAGCAGGTATGTATGATGCGCTTATTAACAGAAAATTTAAACCACATAAAGTTGAAATTTGTGTTAACACATTGTGGTTGAAGTTGGTATGCAACATCATTCCTAATATAAATCGCGATATCGTGATGGGAAAAGAATAATGGCACTAAGTTATACCCATGCAGATTAAATTTCGAGTGATCGGTATTTTCACCTACCTGGGTTTCACTCAGCGCCAAAACAGCTGGCCTGTTAACTACAGTATAGACGTACACGGCACAGAAAGTCGCTCTCAGCCCCAAATGTTAGAATAATCAACTCTAAAATTACTAACCATTGCAAAAACAAAAATTAAAAAAACCAAAGCAGACGATTAATCTAAATTAATTATTAATCTGAACACCAAAAAACTTTTCGACACATATTACCACTAGTGTTATGCCTCAGTGACAATATGAACGATCCTCCCCTGGATATTCAGAACAATATTTAATCATCCATCCGCCGTTATCATAGCTTGAACATTACATTACATGGTCAACTATACACAACTGTGAGTAGTGAAGGGGAAAGGAAGGTTTGGATAACTTCTCGCTATATTATGTATTTATATTTGTGTTTTTTTTTGTTAAAGGTAATCTGTCTCGATATCTCTTTTTATTTATTTGTTTATTCGATTCACTTACTAATACTTAACCGATTTGACGTTTCAGAGATCCATTTAATGCCACACTCACGTACACTGTATTTGTGACAAATGGCGCTTCCATACATTTCTACGTTTGACATTCGCTTTCGATGTCAAAAATAGGCCGATTGTAAAACGAAAGAGGAGAAAGCGAAAGCAGTAGTACCAAAGTCCCCTTTCACACGAGGAAACTGAGTTGCCAGCAACAATCAGTTTGTGGGTGAGCAGGGCAAGAAGTAAGAGGGAAAAATTAAATCTCCCCGGTCAACGATTCGAGGAGATTTTTTTGACATTCCTCTTCACACACACAGTAGTGTGTTTAACCAAGCTATTTTAAAAGGAAAATACAGAAAGTTTCCACGATTTTGTTTCTTCGTGTGAAAGGTACAGGAGATTTTTAAGGAAATTAAAAGCAAACGTCAAAAAAATCTCCAGCAACTTGTTTCCTCGTGTGAAAGGGGACAAAGCTTATTTTCGCCTATCAAAACAATTAATTCATCACAGTCCACTAAAACAAAAACAATTTAATTTTTTTCTATTGTTTTCGTTCTTCTTCTTTATTAAAACAATTCACATATGTCGTTTTCGTTTGGTTGTTCGGAGTACTCTTTCTGTACTCCTTTTTCACTCCAACAACTCCAAAAGCCTGCGATTGGTTGTTCCGAGTAACGTTTTCGGAGTGTTTTTCTGTTCCCAATTTCATAATGGAGCAGACAAGATACACACACATACATATAAGGTCTTACGTCTGATTACTTGTCAAAATAGATAAATGCTTGAAGAACCCATTTTCCAAAATGGCGACCTTTGGTAGTGTGTGTATAAACTTTGGAAGTCGATGTTTTCATATTCGCTTGGAATGTAAAAGGAGTACAACAGTTAGAAAATAAAATCGAAAACGACATTAGTATTCCCTAATCAGGGGGGTCATTCCGTAATTCGATTATCGACACACGATATCGTTATGACTACAGCCGTGCATCACATAAAAGCGTGATTATTGCTGACGACTGAAATATCGTCTTGACGATCGAAAATTTGCTCTCCGTAACTCAAAAGTCGTCAAAATGTGATCGTTAAATCGTTAGCACTTGAACGATACCTACCCATTAAGCTATCGTCTTGTGTCGTCTTGTTTGTTTTTGTAAGCAATTTATGTATTTTATCATATGATGAAGCAACGAACTGTAGGGTTTTCAATAAAATTGTCCACTGAATGGGTCTACTCAAATTTGGGCACCAAACTCTAGATAATCGACTTGGAAGGACACCCATGTAAACCGTAAAGTGGGTGCAACGCACGTATCGTTGCCTAAAATATTTTTATATTTAAGTTTTATCATTTGGACGTGTTGTTCAATCGTGTAACTTGGCATGGTGATTTGGCATCAGTAACTGAATAATAAACAATAGATTTGACATGTCAATAATAAGTAGTTTTCAGGATATTGATAACCGATTTTGTGAGGCGACATCACGTTTTGGCTGCACTTTTTCTTCACTTCTTCTTGACATTTAGGTAAAACAAATGTTCAATGGTTTTTTTAATATTTCACAAATATATATGAGATAAATAACTTACATTTTTATTTTTTTCATTGGCACCAAACATAAAACAACACAAAAATAAATTACAGAATTATCATTTATGACAATGATTGAAAATTCAATCCTTCTCAAAGTGTGATTTATAATAAACGATTGAGGAGACGAGTGATTGTGTTACGTGACGCAAATTGATGACGATAAGGTGCACGATTATTGTTTTAAAAATTACGCAATGACCCCCAGGCCACTGATTACTTCAGCGCCACCACCCAAAAAAGCATTTGGTATAAATACAATTATTGTTAAACAGAGTGCATGTTTGAGTTTTTTTTTGCGGAAGAGATAGCGAAGTTGGCAGAAAAAAGGTTGCTGTTTGAAAAACACAATACCGATCGAAGAGTTATACTATGTTTCCACCGACCATAAAACCGGGATTAACTGAAATCTTCCCTAAATCTTCTTGAAATCTCAAGATTTACCATACAATTATTTCTCGTAAATCTAATAGATTTGAAATAAATCTTATATAAATCTTCAGAAAACGGATAATTGTGCTAATCGAACAAACCCAAATGATGAGACTGAACGCACTCATTCATCTTTTGACATAAAAAAAAACTATAGATCTGTCAAAGAATGATAACGGTACTGACCCAAGTAGAGACGCAGTCAAACTCAAGTCAAATAAATTTTGTTCGTTTAATTGGACTGCAGCAAAGAAAAAGTAACTATAATTTGTTGTTCATTAATTTATTTTCTATTTTTATCAAAATATTTTTAGAAAATCATGGGCGATATCGTCATAAAAAACAAAAAAGAACGAAGGACATGCTGGTCGACAGCCGATGAGGCCTTTTTAGTTGAGCTATGGGCTGAAAAGTTCTTGGAACTTCGTGGACCCAGGAAAAACCTGCACGTTTATAAGGAAATGGAGGAGAGCTTCTCAGCTCGCCCAAAGCAGTATTCAGCAGAGGAGATAAAAATAAAAATCCATAATTTAACCAATAAATACAGGTGAGTGCCGTCCAAAAAAAAGAAAGTTTTTGATTTAATACGTATGTTGCAATTAATGATTCTGTTTTTAGGAAAGAGAAAAAATCTGTTGGTCCTTCTGGGGGCTCTCCTTCCGAGTGGAACCTTTTTAAAGACATTCATGCCATTTTGGGAGGTTTAAGAATAAACAATTTAGATTGTTTACTAGAAGACAGTATCACAAAGGGTAATACGAGCAATATGCATAAACATTACCTACTTTTATTCACTTGTGTCTTGCTTTTAAGATTCTATGATGACCTCATTACCATCGCATAATGCTGAAAATGTTGAACCGACATATATTTCCTACACTTCTTCTCCTGATAAGGTTGGAGAATCAATCCCAAAAGCTGCAAAAAGACGAAGAATGGAAAGCAAATTGGAACAAACTGACAACATAATGAAAGAATAAATGGAAGCTTTCAGACAAAGCTATGAAAGAATGGTAGATATCGAGGAACAACGAAACCGTCTCCTTGAAAGGTCCATTATCTCTTGCGAAAATGCAAATAGAGATATATTAGGTTTTATGAAAAATAACAGTTAAATTAAAACTGTTTCAAAAGAACTGTAACTGTAAGAAACTTTGAATTAAAACATTTCGGCAGCTAAGCCATTCACCACACAGTCGCAGCAAATAACTTTTTTGCGATTCTCTGCAGTTTCCGGGGTATTTGTTTTTGCTTTGAGTAAAGGTCGTTATTCCTCTTTCACTTTGTTCCTTTAGATACAATTTGGGTTTGTATTCTTCTATGTACTTCTTTTTTTGGGGCTTCAGCCTTCAGAGTTTTTTGCGTAAACAAAATGAAAACATGGAATGACGACTCTAAAAGGAAGCGAGGTTTGCCTTTCGCGTGGTCAGGTTAAAAGTTTTTTTGAAGTTTCTTATTCTTGTTTTGTATTTGTATTTATCGTCCTCCCAGAAGCATGAATGAACTGCTCTGGCGAAGTATTTTCTGCTGGAAGTACATACATACAAGATGAACCGTATATAAGATTTTTTTCAAAAAATAAAATGTGAGACGTTCGGGATGTCTTACCGGAACCCTACTACTTTTCAGAAGAGTCTGATTCCGTAAATGAGAACTAAGGAAGGTAGGTATTACGTAATAATTGTTATCATTTGCTATAATTGTTGTCATTTATTAGATAAAACATACCTATACATATGTATATTGAATTTAATTGGCTTTTTTCTAATTTATCTTAAGGAAAGTCATTCTTATTGAAACATGAATGGAATTATTTTTATAATTTTTTGTGCCATAAATGTGAATGGGCCAAATCTCGGGAAAGGGAAGAGGTGGCAACAAAAAACCTATGTCAGCTTAAAGAGCAAAATGACGAAGTGATTTACAAATATTTTTTTTTTTCAGAAATCAAACCTTTACAAGAGTAATTAGCAAAACATGATTCCCAACATTTTCATTTTTGTTTCTATTAAAATTTTTATTTATGAATTCATGCATTTAGTTGTTTTACAACAGTTTACAAACGCTTTTTTTAATTAAATAATGTTATCTCCGTCGCCTTCTCTGAGTTCTAAAGAGCCGAGCGGATCTTCCATTTCATTTACTTCATTTTCAAATACTGGTTCGCCTGCATTAATCTCTTCAAAGGCTGTAAAGGGAAAAATTATTGACCTTCTTAGTACGCAGCTATTAATAGTAATTTTTTCTTGTGGTGAGAGCTATTTGAAAAATCATACAAAATAATTCTAGCTTTTAAACAATCATGAATACCTACTTATTATAAGTTAGCGTTTGAAAAAGTCAAAATTTGAAATAAGAATATACTTATATCTACATACAAATGAATGTATTTGGAAAGCTTATTTAATGAAAACGAAGGTGTTAAGATTATTGTTCACCATAATATTGTAAGTAAAGTACATACCCAAGAACCTAGTAATGGCTTCTCTTATTCGGATAGCTGTAGGATTTTCATCATTGATTTGGGTTGTACGTCCTGGTTGTTCTCTTTGAGTAAAATTTCCAGGTCACAGCCACTGATTGTTGATTTCATTGTTTTGGATATTTAAAAAGTTGTGTAGCACGCAGCTTGTTTTGATAATAAGGGAAGTATTATCAATGCGATTGTCAAGTCCTTTTCCTATTCTTCTAAAGCGTGCTTTTAAGTGGCCAAAAGCATTTTCGACAACTCATCGAGATTTAGATAACATATAATTAAATCTTTTTTCATCTACTGTTGCTGCAGTATTATAGGCATACGGTTTCATTAGAATTTCAGAAAACCGAAATGCCGAATCACCTATGAGGACAACCGGAACATCTACACCACACAAATTTCTCGACATCATTCTTAATATCGAACTTTGGTGTTCTGTTTTAAGTGAAGAGTTCTCAAAAATTGAGAGTCGTTACATCTTCCTGGGCTACAAACGTTTACATATAGAAACCTGTATCTAATCACATAAATATTAGTTAGGTTTTTATTCTAATTTAAAATGTTTTACCTGTAATCTACCACAGCTAGCAGAACGGTTGAATATCAACCTTTGTAATTGTAATAGTCAACGGCATCATCTGCTGGAGGTCTTACTTCGATGTGACATCATTCTTTAAAATATTTTTTTAGGATATAGACATAATTTGTAATAAAAATTATATTTACCGATTGCTCCAAAGCACTGAGGAAAACCTAGTTTTTGAAAGCCGTTCACATTTTCAGAAATTTTTTCTTCCGTAAGCGGGTAGGTGGGTAAGTATGTAGGTGCCATTATTCTCCACATTTCTTGGCAAAATTCTTTTAAAAGTTTTCCTAGCGTACATTTCCCCACTCCAAAAAGATTTGCTATGCTTCTGTATTCGGCTGAAGATCCAAGCGCATACAACCCAATCGCTATTCTCTTCCGTAGTGGGATTGATTTCCTGTAGTTTGTATCAAGTTTTTTGAGACCTTGTAACTCGTGGCACAATATGTCAAAAGACTCTCGCGAGATGCGAAAGTTTTCTTTGAAAAAATCATCGTTGTTCTCTGCCACGTCTTTTTCCCAGAAAATGGTTTATCGATTCTGAAAATTGTCCAATTCTCTAGTGTGTAATACAAAATAAGTATCGTACATACCTTTTTCCAAACAATTCTTGAATTAATTTGATTAAAGATAATCATTCTTTTTCGCCTAGCGACTAAAATTTTAATCAATTGTTGACGGCGTTTTTTTCGATAAAAGCTGCTTCTTTTGTTTAATAAAATCATAACACTCTTAAAATTTTCTTGAAGCTTCAATTGGTACTTAAACAACATCTTCAAATTGTTAGTTAACATATTTGTATTATATATTTTAGTCAAAAAAGTTGGAAGACACTTCTCCGCAATGAACAATTAAATTTGATATATGATTTTCCCGATTTTGACATGTGCTGTCAAAATAAATCTTTTTGACTGGTGGAAACACTTCAAAGATTAACCTAAACTTTTTGCCATAAAACTGAGATTTAGCTTTGGTGGAAACATAGTATTAAGCACACTCTCCACATTCTTACAAAAGCTTTCCTTATCTCTTTTATTGTAACCTCTAGCTACATCCTGATTCCTTTCCATTATTTCAACAATGGCATTTATTTGCTTTGTTTGATTATAGCGGTGTTAACAACCCTGCCTTCTACACAGTCAGCCAACATAATAGTACAAAATATATTCACATGTCTTTTTTCTTGTGGAATTGAGAGGTTAGTTTTTGGGCATAGCCAACCAATTTTGAAAATAAAATTTGATCATTAAAAGTTAAAGTATTTCATAAAAAGCTAGAAATATAAATTGAAGAAAAAACAAATCTAACTTAGGTTAGGTTAGGTAGAAGGGCTGACAGTTGATCTTGTTACCGTCACACTTAGATCTATGTAGATCCGTTGTGATACCCTAGGAAGTTGTATCCCACTTAATGTAAAAACCTATGTGTTCTGTTAGCAATCAAGCCAATTAGAGGCATTGACGAAGTTCAGAAGACTGTTCGCCGAAGTTCTAGAAAGATCCTCTAAATCATCAAAGAAATGATTACCTAAGTGTTTCTTTCTTAAGTGACAGAGTGCTGGGCAGTGACAAAGGAAGTGTAAGGTGTCCTCATGTGCTTCTTCATCGCTGCAGGATCTGCAAAGGTCGTCAGTACTGAGCCTCATTTTCTTTCTGTGGTATCCCAGTAGGTTGTGTCCGGTGATTATGCTGACAAGGGAACGAAGATGTTTTTTGTTCATTTGCATAATTTTGTCTGTCCTCTGCTTATTGAAATTGGGCCACAATTTTCTAGTTGCGGCGCATGTTTCAAGCAGGTTCCATCTTTCATTGTTTTTTTCTGATATTTTGTTACCAATATCCTGTTTGATGTTACAGTTCGGTACTTTAATATGTCGTTCGGCTTGACTTGAATCAAGTGACGATCCCGTTCTCGCCAGTTCATCAGCTCTTTTGTTTCCTTGTACATTGCTGTGACCAGGAACCCAGCAGAGTCTAATGTTATGCTGCATGCCAAGAACCCTAAGCTCTTCGCGACAGCAATTTACAAGCTTCGAATGTATTTCGGTGGCGGAAATTGCTTTAATTGCTGCTTGGCTATCAATAAAGAGGGTGATGTCAGCTCGTGGTATCGCCATCATTGATATTTGCGTAGCTGCTTTGGTCACTGCCAAGACCTCAGCTTGGAAGACGCTGCAAAAGTCTGGAAGTCTGAAGGAGCTAGCTAGTCCCAGAGTTTCCGAGAAGATTCCTGCACCAACTCCAGTGTCCATCTTAGAACCATCAGTGAAGACGGTTATCGTAGATTCGTTACTGAGAGGTTGGTTGTTTTTCCACTCCTCTCTGTTAGGAAAAGAGGTAGTGAATGGTCTGTCGAAGTTTAAATGGGGTGTTATGTAGTCTGTGCAAACATTAATTCCCACATATCTCTGAAGAATCTGAGTATGACCCGTTGTGCTTTGCTTCCAGCAGTTAGTCTGGCTTAGTCGCAAGGCACTGTATGCTGCTGATTCTTGCACGAATAGATCTAAGGGTTTCAGGTTGAGTATCGCTTCCAGCCCCGCTGTGGGGGTGGTTTTCAACGCCCCTGTAATACCTACGCATGCTAATCTTTGAACTTTTGTTAAGATTTTCAGGTTTGTTGTTTTCTCTGTCGCGTTCCACCAAACTAGATTACCGTAGGTTAGTATCGGTCTAACTATTGCCGTGTACATCAACCTGATAATTTTTGGGTTTGGTCCCCAGGATTTTCCGAAAATCCTGTTGCAGGAATAGAATGCGACCATAGCTTTCTTTGCTCTTTCTTTGGTGTTGAGACACCAGTTCAGTTTCTTATCAAGGATCACACCAAGGTATCTGGCCTGATCTGAGATTTTGAGTGGTGTCCCTTCTATTGATGGTAGTCTAAACATTGGTATTTTCCTTCTGTTAGTGAAGAGAACCAATTCTGTTTTCAATGGATTAACCATTAGACCACATTTCTTTGTCCAGTTGTTGACCTTTGACAGGGCAAACTCGATCTGTTCACCTATAGTGGATGGGAATTTTCCTGTCGCAAGTAGTGCTAGGTCGTCCGCATAGGCTACTACTTTGACTCCACTATATTTTAATTTTACAAGAATTTCGTTCATAACTAGTATCCAAAGAAGTGTAGAGAGTGCCCCTCCCTGGGGTGTTCCTCTAGATGTGGATACTTTTAAACGTGATTCTCCAAGTTCTGTGTTTATATGCCTGTTTCTTAACATGCACATAGTCCAATTTATAATTGAACTTTCTATATTCAGCTCTACAAGGGTTCTCTTAACTGCATCACTTTCCACATTATTGAATGCTCCTTCAATATCCAGAAAGGCAGCGAGAGTGTATTCCTTGTCTTTGAGAGTTTTTTCAATTGTATTAACAACACAGTGAAGTGCTGTTTCTACGCTTTTGCCTTTTGTATAGGCATGCTGCATTGGAGAAATTACCTCCGGGTTCAGTGTGCTGCGAATATAGATGTCCAACAGTCTTTCGAAGGTTTTAAGAGTAAACGACGTGAGACTGATTGGTCTATAGTCTTTAGCTTCCGTGTGACTAGGTTTACCAGCCTTCGGGATGAAAACAACCTTGACTTCACGCCATACTTTAGGTACATATCCCCATCTGAGGCTGCTTGAGAATATGTTTTTTAGGTGCGGAGTAATGAGGTTTTCACTTTTTTGTAACATCATTGGAAAGATGCCATCTAGTCCCGGGGATTTATAAAGGGAGAAAGAGTTTATTGCCCATTTAATCTTGTCTTCCGTTACAATATCCGACGGTGCTCTGTGCTCTGTATGGATCTCACTCACCTGGTTATAGCTCGGGTTAGAGTTACACCCGGGAAAATGAGCATTAACTAAGAGTTTAAGAGTTTCACTGCATGATTCTGTCCAACGACCATTTGGTTCTTTTCGGGAACCCAAGGTAGTTGGCTCTTTAGAGAGAATTTTCCTTAGTCTAGCTGATTCATTGGTGCCTTCTACTTCATCGCAGAAGGTTCTCCACGAGCTTCGTTTGGCTCGCTGTGTTTCAGCTTTGAATTTTCTTTGACTGGATTTGTAGTTCTCCCAGTCTATGTCTAATCTAGTGTGTTTTGCGATATTGAAAAGTCGCCTAGTTTCTTTCCTAATATCGCCCAGTTCTTTTGTCCACCAAGGTGGTTTTTTGTTGCCTTTACTACCTGATTTTAAAGGACATCCTTTGACAAAAGCATTGCTGGGTATTTCTGTGAATTTCTCGGCAGCTTTGTCTAAGTTATCAGGATTATCAATTTCATTGGCATTAAGCAATGTGATTCTATTCCCTACTTCCCCATTAAAAATATACCAGTTAGTTTTCCTAAAATTTCTAAAAGGTTTTTGAGAATTTGTTGTGTTAAGTATAAAGAATTCAATTAACCTATGATCGGAAAAAGATTCTTCCTTAAGTACTTTCCACTGTTCTATTGAGACGGTATTCGAGTTGCTCAAGGGTGATATCGAGTACTTCCTCGCGGTTCTTAGTCACAAATGTTGGTTCATTACCTCTATTCGCTACTAGTATGTTATTTCCTATGATAAATTCAAAAAGAGACTCACCTCGATCGTTGATGTCGGTGCTCCCCCATTGAGTATGATGTGCATTCTCCACAGCTGCGCGTTCAACAAGTTGGGACGTGATATTTGCAGTCGGTCCCTCCGTTCCATCGTAAGGCATATAGCATGATGCCAAGATAAGCGGTGGAAGCCCATCGCGCTCCAACTTTATCGCAGTTTGGTCTAGGTTACTGTATGTAGATAAAAGAAAGAGATTAATCTGTTTTCTAGCTACAATACATGCTCTATGATTACTAATTGTACCTGCAAAAGAGGATTTAAACAAAGTAAGTCCCTTTGAGTGGAGCCCCCTAATTTTGCCGCCTGATACCCAGGGTTCTTGAACTAGGGCAATGTCTATTTGTCTACTCTCCATGAGGTAGACCAGGTTGGCGCTGGCAGATTTACTGTGATGAAGATTTACTTGTACAAATTTCATTATAAGTTTTTAACTACCACCCCCTTATTTACCTGTTTTTTCTTATTGGCTATCATCCTGAGCTTGCATCGGTTTATACCGACGCGTACTTTGTAGCCAATTTTCCGAAGAAGTGGCATCGATTTGTGGCTTAAACTCACGATTACTTCGGTGCCATCTTTGGTGGGTTCGCCAACCTTAACAACCTCCCAATTCTGGCTGAGTTGGTCGGTGTTGAGGGACTTGAGGTACCGCTTTATCCTGTCTCTTGGGATCACGGGTCCTCTCAGTGTCAGCACTGCTTTTGGCCTACTAAGTTCGCTGATTTCCTTCTTGCTGATCAAACGAAGGTCAGCGTTTGGCCAAGGAGCTTCGGTCTTCTCGATGAACTCTCGGAGCCATGTGAGAGTGTTGCCATCTTCACATGTCATCACCTTGAATCCATGGACAGTGCTGAGGTTACCGAATAGCGGCGGAAGCCTGTTTTTGACGATAGCCTCATTTACCCCGTCCAGAATTCGGAGTTCCATCAATTGCCATTGATCATCCGTCAGTTTCCTTGAAGGGTTTCCAAAGTCTGCTATCGCAGTTTGTTGGCCCACCATGGTCACCCGGGAGAATTTGGCTTTCTTCTTCTTGTTCCCTGGTGAGGGAACAGCTGGTGACGTTGTGTCGTCGTGCCTAGCTCTTTTGGAACCGCTCGCGGTTGGATGAGGGCTAGG
The DNA here is from genome assembly GCA_932273885.2 of Leucozona laternaria. Lineage (NCBI taxonomy): Eukaryota > Metazoa > Arthropoda > Insecta > Diptera > Syrphidae > Leucozona > Leucozona laternaria. The sequence continues at coordinate 146,692,146 of OW026366.1, forward strand.
CGGGGGCAAGAGGCCATCCTTTCCTTTCCCTTTCACCTTCCTTTGAGCTGTCCTCGAGTTCGGCTCGTCCTTAGTTCGTCTGTCCGTACTATCTGTCCGTGACTTAGTGTCGTCATGCCTAGCTTGATAGGACGTACCCGCAGTTGGGTGAGAGCTAGGTGGAGGCAAGAGGCCGTCCTTTCCTTTCTTCACCTTTCCTTGGGCAGTCCTCAAGTTCGGCTCGTTCTGGGTCAGTCTGTCCGTACCCGTATCATCCGTCCGTGACGGATTGTCGTCTTGCCTAGCTTGGTTGGACGAACCCGCAGTTGGGTGAGAGTCAGGCGGAGGCAAGAGGCCATCCTTTCCCTCCTTCACCCTTCTTTGAGTAGTCCTCAAGTTCGGCACGTCCTCAGTACGTCTGTCCGTACCCGTGCTAACTGTCTTAGTCGAAAGTCTCTGAGTACATCTCTCCAGAGCTAGCTTTTCCTTGGCCGTTAAGGATTCAGGATTTCTTTTAGCTAGCCGCCGGAGGATCCTCTCAGCGTTCCGTTTTTGCCTGCGGAGTATCTGACTTTCGTTCAGGAGACCTGTCACCTTGCGCTTGCAACGCTCAGCTCGGGCCTCCACAACTGTCTTCTCGGTGTCCATTGTTGAGTCAGTCGGTTTGCAATCCCCTGTCTGAGAGGAGGTGGACGCATTCAGACTGCATTCAAGGTTGTGGTTCCTAATGCAACCCGAGTGCGATTCCTCCAACTCGACCACTTCCGGTTCATGCGTCCTGTCTTTTGGTATGTCCGTCTTTGCAAGCACAGCCGATGAGGCCAACCCCTTCCTTACCTGGGATTTACCAGCAGGGGGTTCGGGTGGTCCCATCAGCGTGTGCACGCGTGTGCCCTGCACAGAAGGAGCCTTCTCCGGTGTTAAGACAGTAGGCCCAACCTCCTTTGCAGACTTTTCCTGCAGAAGCGCACGCGCGTTATGCAATCGTTTCCGTTCAAGTTCCGTAAGTTCTTCCCAACTCCTTGTGCCAAGTCGTTCAATCACTCTTCTGCAGTTGCGGTATTTACTCCGCACCGAAGAAGAAGATAATCGTGAGATGCTGGAGCTGGCAACGGAAAGGCAGTCACTGATGTCGTCAGTGTCAACAGTTACGATGCTGGCCCCATCATCCACACCGAGATTGGCAAAGGGGTTGAGAAGAAGGTCTTCCTCTTCCTGAGTCAATTCCGTCGTTGTGTCGTTCTTGTCTTTGTTATCGTTTGCGTTTTTTGTCACTGGCGACTTCTCCCTTCGTTCGATACGAGGGGCCAAGCCCACGCCGGTAGCCGCGACTTCTACCGACGGTTTAGCGTATATCCCCGCTAGTTTGTTTTGTCTTTTGTGTGTGTTGTCCATAGTTTTTACGTTTGGGTTCCTCTTAGTTGGCCTAGAATCTTCAGCTGTCCAGCTGCGGATCCCTTAATCAGTCAGTTCGTACTATCTGTCGTCCGTACTTGCCGTCATGCCTAGCTTGATTGGACGTACCCGCAGTTGGGTGAGAGCTAGGCGGAGGCGAGAGGCCGTCCTTTCCTTTCTTCACCTTTCCTTGAGCAGTCCTCAAGTTTGGCTCGTTCTAAGTTAGTATGTCCGTACCCGTATTATCGTTGTCTTGGTCTTGCTTAGCCTGGTTGGTCATAATCGAAGTTGGGTTAGGGATGGGCGGAGGCAAGAGGCCATCCTTTCCCTCCTTCACCCTCCCTTGAGCAGCCACCAGGTTCGGCTCGTCCTCAAGCAGATCCAGGAGGTCCACAGCTGGCCAGCTGAAGACCTAAACGTAAGCCTCCCCACCACTAAAAGGTGGAAACCCGTCGGGGAGGCTAACTTAAGTAAACTAAAAGTATGCATATTTAAAATATGTATTCTTGAAATTAATAACTTTGGTTTACAGTAATTTTGTAACCCGACAAAATAAAATTGAAATACCTGCTAATTTGGACTCGTTTTCTTTGTGGGTTCACAAAATCTGAAAAGTAAAATCAACATTTTACAAAATTCTTTTATGGTGATCATCTTTAAGAATAAAATCCAAAATGTTTCCCAGAACCCCGCCTTTCGCCCAAGCAAACCAACTTGTCAAATCCATCGCGCCACAAAACGCAGCGAAGGAATATAACTGCAAAGCGTGTAGCGAATCGTATTCCTTGGAAAATATGGTATTGTGCGACAATCCACCATGTGGTTCTTGGTTTCATTATAATTGTGTAGGCGTTGATAGTATGGTTGCTCTTCGCCCATGGATGTGCGCAACGTGCACTCAAAGTTTCGCTCACGCCGCACGAGCATCTGCATCTGCAACAGCAGCAGCCTTCTCATATTTCCAGATCTTCAAAAGCATCAGCCAGCAGACATCTGCAACTTGAACTGCGAAAGTTAGACGAAGAAAGACCCCTAGCCGAGAGGAAAGAACAAAGCGAACGCGAGTACATCAATAAAAAGTACCAGATTTTAAGCCTTATGGCAGTCGCAACGGCGATTGTAAATGTTCCAGTCCAAAGGCCATCGCAGATCCCCAAGCGTTCATCTGATTTTCAACAGCGACCACAACCATCTTACCAACAACAGCATTCTTCACCCATCGATTTACTATTTACAGCTTCCTATTTTGGTGCCACTAATCCGATCATCACAAGAAATCACCTGGCGACTCGTCATTCAATATCTAAAGAGCTGAAAACCTTTAGTGAAGATCCTGGTGAATGGCCTCTTTTTATAAGAAGCTTTGAAAGAAGCACGGAGTTATGTGGATTCTCAAGCGAGGAGAACCTCATGCGTCTTCAACAGTCTCTTAAAGGTAAGGCTCTAGAATCAGTCAAAAGCTTGCTGATACAACCAGATTGTGTCCCTTTTATTACGAGAGCTCGTGGACAAGTTACCTCCAGCAATTCGTTTGAACTGGGCTATGTATACTCAGACTCTTCCCGTCGATAATCACACTCTCTCGAACTTTAGCTCATAAAATGTACAAAAGGGCTGAAGCGGTTAATATGGTCAGTCTACCGAGCTCACTAAGTAGGGATAAGCAGACTAAAACAATTAACGACAAGGGATTTCTGCATGTGCATTCTCAAGACGTTGAGGAGAGTAAATGAATTAATGATGAAAAAGATTCCCGAGTGCAAAGATCACAAACTGAGGCTGAGAAATCGGAAGAAATATCGACTCATCACGATGACCATTTTCACCACCATAACCCCGAAGCTATCCTTTTCCGAGTGAACCCTGTGACCCTTTATGGCGACGGTTCTAAGGTTAATATTTGTGCCCTTTTTGACGAAGGCTCATCAGTAACCTTGCTTGATGAGGAAGTAGCCCACCAACTTAAAATGGAAGGCATCGCTTCACCATTGCGTTTGAGATGGACTGCTGATGAACATCGGTGTGAGAACGAATCTGAGGTTATGGATCTTAAATTATCTGGTATTTCTTTTCAAAATAAAAAGTATACGATAGGAAAAGTCCACAATGTTAAAAGCCTTGAACTACCCCAGCAATCAGTAGATAATAAACAGCTTCAAATACATTTATATTATTTAAAAGGTTTACCAATTAGTTTCTTTGTCAACCAAAGACCTGCCGGCTAGTTTTGAAATGGGTTACAATCGCTTCAAAAGCTTACAAAAACGAATGGTAAAAGATTCAGAGCTAGCCAAAGTTCTTCAAAACAAAATGCAAGATTATCTCTTAAAAGGCTACGCGCGAAAGTTGAGCAGTCAGGAAGTTAAAGAAAAGCACCAGCGCTCGTGGTACCTGCAAATATTTCCAGTGACGAATCCGAACAATCCATCTAAACTGTGGATTGTGTGCAGACGCCGCAGCCAAAGTTCGAGGTATGTCCCTAAATTCATTTCTGATGAAGGGTCCGGACCAGCTTACTAGTTTGATTTCAGTTCTCTATAAATTCAGAGAAAAGAGAATAGCTGTTTGTGGAGACATCATGGAGATGTTCCACCAAGTAAAGATTCGAGTTGAAGACCAATACTCCCAGCTTTTTTTGTGGTGTGATAGCGAAAACGAGTTTCCTGAGACCTACGCAATGAACGTCATGACGTTTGGTGCAACCTGTTCACCCGCCTGTGCACAGTATGTCAAAAACGAGAACCCCAAGGAGTTTGTAGACGTTAACCAAGCAGCTGTAAAAGCAAATCTTGAGAATCACTAGGTCGACGACCTGCTTGTTAGCGTCGATACCCAACAAGAGGCAATAGAGCTGGCTGAAAATATACGCTTCGTTCATGGCCAAGGAGGTTTTTATATTAGAAACTGGGTATCGAACTCCACAGAGGTAGTGAAAGCTCTAAAATCCAGCAACAACGACCTAATGAATTTAAATATGAACCCCGAACTCGTTTCAGAGAAAGTGTTGGGTATATGGTGGTGTACCACCACCGACATGTTTGTATTCAAACCAACAGCTAAGCTTAGATTTTCATCGATTCTTTCTGGAAATTGCCGTCCTACTAAGCGAGATGTTCTGCGGCTATTGATGACCATATTCGACCCCTTGTGCCTGATCGCTCATTTTTCAATAATTCTTAAAGTTCTCCTTCAAGAGATTTGGAGATCAGGTATTGCCTGGGATGAAAAAACTAAAGATCAACAAAATCATAAATGGCTTAACTGGGTTCATATTTTGCCCAAAGTCGAAAATCTTCAATTGCCTAGGTGCCACATCAATATGAAGTTTGACAACCCGCCTGTAATGCAGCTCCACATGTTTGTTGACCCAAGTGAAGACGGCTATGCAGCTGTAGCGTACTTGAGATGTTGAGATGGACGTTCTACAGAGGTATCTCTGATTGGAGCGAAGACACGAGTAGTCCCATTAAAAAGTCTATCAATACCTAGATTGGAATTGCAAGCAGCAACTCTTGGTGCTCGTTTAGCTAGATCAATAATACAATCGCATTTCATTTCCTTCACCAGCAAAGTTTTTTGGTCTGACTCAGAGAATGTACTCTCCTGGCTTCGATCAGACCTTTGTATATAAAGACTATAGTACTATCATGGGGACGAATTTTGTAGTATTGCATACAGCCTGTGGCGGCTCTACAATCGCCAGCAATTCCACGTTAAGATGGTGGTAAGGTGAAGGGTAGGGTAAGGAATGACAAGACTCGTAAGAGCGAGAGAATCAGCTGTTTAAGACATGGCAAAGAGCATGATAAGGAAAGGAAAATGAAAAAAATATTTGTCCTGTCTGCTTTGAAGTTATACAAAGTTTATTTTTATTTGTTTTGAATGTACGAAAAGAGTTTTTTGTTTCTATTGGGTAGTTTAGTGTCCTATAGGTATTATGGATATTGTTTTTTGCTCTTCGGTTGGTGGGTAGGTAGGTTTTTGATTTTTGATTTTTGAGGGTAGGTTTAGGAATTGAAATTTTCATGAAAAACCATTTGCCGTCGGCAAAGTTAAGTTTAGTCAATGATCGAACTTCGCTTGAATAGTTAACTAGGTAGGTACCTAATTATAAGAAAACAAATGAAAACAATATACCTACCTAGGTAGGTACCTAACCTACCTACATAATGTAGGTAGTAGGTATATTGTTTTTTTTTTGTGGACTGGGTAGGTAGGTAGGAAGGTAGTATTAAGGCTCTCCCAAACCAACGCGAAACATTCGGCGCGACAACGAAACTTCCGTCAGTCTTAATTTAATTACATGGAGATTAATGGGAGCACCCACACTTGCGCGATGCGAATCTTCGAACATTATTCAGTCGTCGCATATTCGCGCGAATGTTTCGCTTTGGTTTGGGACAGCCTTTATACTTTTAATTGAAGTTAAGTGAATATTATAATTTCATTTAAGCGAAGTTATATCTGTGGCATGGTTGCCAGTTTAGGGGTTTTCCCCCTAGATTTAGGGTTTTTTTGTCGTTGGGGGGTTTTCTGGGGGGACGAGTTGTTTGGGGGGGGAATCTGGGGGGAATAATTCAGAGCTAAAAGGTTGATAAATCGTATAGGTATTTAAACAGCTGACAGTATTCCACGAGTTAGATATTCCTTACATTCTGGGTGTCAGAATTTTGAACCCACAAAAGAAATGCTGAAAACTTTCACAAGTGAGAAAATGTATCAAACCGACGCGACAACTAAAACGAAAGTGACGAATAAGTATTGTACTAGATTTAGAACATTTTTAAACAAGTGCAAAAAAAAATTTAATTCATTTATATTTTTATTTTCATATTAATTTTTGGTGAGTTAAACCAGTGCGAGCTAACTCTAGAACTTAATTAACCCACAGTGAACTGAGGAAGAAGTTTTTCGATGGAGAATGTATGCGAAATGACTAAACAAACTCGTTGCATAAAACATGAAAAGCATCTGTTCAGTTAATCCCGAGGTTACCCACCAAATGTGATGATTTAACTAGGGTTAACCTTTAATCGCGCACTGAAAAACTGTACCTAAGGGCTTGTTTCACAATATCTAAATAAATAAGCAATTTGGAACTTTTTAGTTAATTATCAACCTCCCTTATGTTTCACACTATCTGAATAGTATATTTTATAATTAAAGTTCGAAGTATTTTAATGGCCCGATTAAGTGTCGATTAGGATTAGCAAATTTATGTACTTGGCAATTTAAATATTATTCATTATTTTTTCCAGTTTTCATCAGTGAAAACTATTTTGTCTTTAAAACTGGATCATCTAATTGACACATACATTTATTATTTCGAAAAAATGTGAAACGCAAAGTTTTATACTGGGAGGATTTAATTTGCGAATAATTTGAATGTCGAGTAAACAATCAGAACTTTACTCAGAAATTGTTAAGAAAACCCTAAACAAATTTTCTTTTATTACTTAGTACTTTTCTTACAAATGTTTTTTTATTGTAGCTATGTGAATTAATAAAATATAAAATTAAAAACAAATTTAAGAGCTGTGAATAAAAATAAAAAGTTGAAAACAAATTTAGGGGTTTTTGTTGATAAAATGTGGTAACCTGGGGGGTTTCTAAATTTTTCTGGGGGGGAATTTTTTTTTCATCTGGCAACACTGATCTGTGGTGTTTGGTATAAATATGATAACTCCATATTTTTAGTTTTTCACAAAACGCATTTGAATGTTTATTCAACAATAGTAAAAAAGTGTTTGAAAATAATGATGTTAATTTAAAGGTATAAGTTTATGCATATTGTTAAGCATCAAGTTAAACATATTGGTAGACCAAACAGAAAAAAATCAATTTTTGGAGTTATCATGTTTATACCAAACACCACAGATATCGAAGTTCACTAAGGTATGCAGAGTTCATTAGAGTCTAAAACAAATGGTTCAGTTAATGTTAAAAAACCAAAATCGTTGTTTCCAAGTCGGTACCTAAAATAAAAATCGACCGAGTTGTTTTTAAAATATTTAGTTTTCAAGAAAATTACACGTTTGAACAAAATATCGATATATAATTTTTTACGAATACATGGCTTGCCATATACATATGTGTGAATGTATGTAGTACCAAAAATCAAAAATTAAATAAAAATAATTGTTTAGTGAGTAGAAATTTCGACTTGTTTTACTTTTGAAAATTGAAAATTTCGGTGAAAACAAGTCCTAAAAGTCAAAAATGAACCCTGAAAAAACTATGTTTGGTTAAAATCTGTTAGATTATTTCATTCAGTTTTCAAAAATCCAAAACATGTTCTTAAAAAATTCCGAACACAATAGGTATTATTGAAGAAATATAAATTATTCTTCATAAAAAAATTGATCAAAATCGTTTGAACTGTTTTCGATAAAAGTGAAAATAAAAAGTGGTACTTTTTGAGTTGACATTTTTTGGATCCATTTTTTAACCAAAAGGCAGTACATACCTGACACCTGTGACCTAAATTTTACTGATTTTTTTTATTAATCTGTGGGCCAATTTTGAAAAAATAAAGATTTTCCTTTTTGGCCCAAAAATGTTCTTTTATAGTTCTGTAGCTGTAGCCGATCAAACAGCGGGCACACGGAAGTTTTGCGAGACCCATTTTTTTGGTCTTCCCTATATCATCGCAATGTCATGTTTGATCAAAATATCAAGTTCGATTTCTTTGTACGAATCCAAAACTTGCTTGAGGAGATAGGTAGGTGGATAGGTACATACCTACATATGTACCTACATATATCTCAAATAAAACCTGCTGAGAAAAATAAGATTTTCCAGCCACAAAATGCATTTTACGGTGGTTACGAGTTCATTGAAATTAAAAATGTTTCTTCTTGGGCAGGAAAAATAAAGCTGATGACTTCAATTATTATTTTTTTAAAAAAAATGCATTCCAATAATCTGTTAATAAGATCACAGATATAGGTACCTACCTAGGTTATAACGTAAGACGTGACATAAAAACTAATACCTACAGGCCAGCGAACGCAAATATACCTATAACTAATATATCGTTGAAACTTGGAAGTCGTAAAGACCAAGAAATTAAAACAAAAAAATTACCTATAACAATACACCAAATCCAACCAACATACAACATCAACATCCAAAGAAGAGATAACGATCTGAAAATCAAAAATACCTACAAAAATGTAACAATAACTACACATATACCTAACTATACCTGTGCGCTATTCCTTCTCACAATTCCTTTTTAAAGAAAATCAAATTCGCGACAAAAAATACAATTTCTTTTCCCTAACCATGACAGAATGACAAAAATTGAAGAATATAAACAAAACATACAAAATCGTTTCTCTTCTTCATCCCTTATCATAATTCTTCATTATCTTTATTTCATTTTGAAATGACTATATCTATTGCTACATACCTATTCTGCAAAACCGAAGTATTGCGTAAGTGCTGCAGATGTCGCTTCTGTCGCTCCCCGCCATGATAGTACTATAGTTTCTATATACAAAGATCAGACCATCGAAAATACAAGCAGTTTGTGGCGTTTCGCGTAAGTGAGATTCTGGAGCTTTCCGATATGGCAGAGTGAAGGTGGGTTCCGTCTAAAGAAAACGTAGCTGACGAAGCCACAAAATGGACCAAAATTCCAGATTTCTGCTCGTCCAGTCGATGGTTTTTGGGCCAATCGTTCTAACTTCAGCCTCCAGAAACTTGTAGTTGAAAAAGGTAAACAAAACAACACACCCGATGAATTGAGAAGTCAACACGTTAGCATGCATATTGTTTCTAAGGAAACCCTATTTTCAGCAGACTGATTTGCGCAATGGGCTTTTCTTCATCGGTTTCTGAAAAAGTCTCAGGCAAGAGCAAAGCTCAAACGAATTTTTTCCGAAAGCTTCGCTAGAACGAAACATGAGCTCATCGAAATCAAACTATTACAAGAGGCAGCAAGCATTGGTGGACCTCTCATTCAAATGGAACTCCAGCAAGCAGAGATGACCCTACTTAAGGACGTGCAGCTTTCAACATATGTAGATGAAATTGATTGTTTGTCTAAAAATAAACCGGTTAGTAAAACAAGCTCTATTTTCAAACTTTGTCCTTACCTAGATGAATATGAATTAATACGCGCTAGTGGAAGAGTTGAGCTCTCTAAGGATGTGGGTCATGACTTTAAGCGCCCAATCCTTCTATCGGGAAAACATCAGATCACTAGACTAATTATTCTTGATTACCATGAACGCTACAAACATCAACAAACATATAACAAATCTGAGAACTGTTTTCAACTCTGTTCGGCGGTCTTGTCAAAATTGCAAGAATCTTAAAGCACAGCCAAACCCACCCATCATGGCTCAACTACCACCTGCCAGGCTGGCCTCTTTTAGCCGTCCATTTTCATTCGTAGGCATCGATTACTTTGGTCCGTTGAATGTAACAATCCATATAGAGATAATACATATAGAGGTCTCCCACTCCTTATCCACTGACTTTTGGATACTTGCTATTCGAAATTTTACTACTCGACGAGGAATGCCTATTGAATTTCACTGCGACAACGGTACCAACTTTCACGGTGCAGAACGAGAATTGAAGGAAGCTTATATAAACGTCAACAAAGAAAAACTAATAGAAACATTCACATCAGTTGTGACCAAATGGGTGTTCATTCCGCCAGGGTCACCACACATGGGAGGAAGCTGGGAAAGATTGGTCAGAGTATGCTTACTCGCAATCCCTCAGACGAACTTTTACGGAGCTCATTAATTGAGGTAGAAAGCATCATTAATTCGCGTCCTTTAACATATCTGCCAATAACAAATGAACACGAAGAGGCGCTGACTCCGAATCATTTCTTGCTTGGGTCTTCCAGTGGAGTGAAGCCAATAGCAATCTTCAACGATGATGGGTTGGTGCTTAAGAAAAACTGGATGACCAGTCAGCAATATTCAGACCATTTTTGGAAGCGGTGGGTACAAGAATACCTCCCTACTATTACGAGGTGCTCGAAGTGGTTTACGCCTGCCAAGCCAATTGAATTAGGCAGCATTGTAATCATCGTAGACCCTAACAACCCACGCAATTGCTGGCCGAACGGAACTAGACGTTCCAGAGATGGACAGGTACGGAGCGCTACCATCCAAACCAGTTCAGGGGTATACGAACGTCCTGCTGTGAAGTTGGCTGTGTTAGATGTCGGTGTTATGGATTTGGTAAAGTCCACTTCACCCACTGGCCATACCGGGGGGGAGTGTTAACAACCCTGCCTTCTACACAGTCAGCCAACATAAAAGTACAAAATATATTTACATGTCTGTTTTCTTGTGGAATTGAGAGGTTAGATTTTGGGCATAGCCAACCAATTTGGAAAATAAAATTTGATCATTAAAAGTTAAAGTAATTCATAAAAAGCTAGAAATATAAATTGAAGAAAAAACAAATCTAACTTAAGTAAACTAAAAGTATGTAAATATATTTAAAAAATGTATTCTTGAAATTAATAACTTTGGTTTACAGAAATTTTGTAACCCGACAAAATAAAATTGAAATACCTACTAATTTGGACTCGTTTTCTTTGTGGGTTCACAAAATCTGAAAAGTAAAATCAACAAGCAGGTTATTTTAAACATAAATATAAAAGAAAATATATTCAAAAAATTAAAGATAAATGCAAAACTTTACATGTTTTTATTTTGATTTTTTTTTAGGGAAATGTTATTGATTTTCGCTCCGAAAATATGTGTATATATCCGATACCTACTATTTTCCATGCAATTTGTACTTCTACAAAAATTATTTATGATTATAGAGTATGATGCGTTGAAAAAAACGCGGGGAGATTTTCTTCCCAATAAGGCTGGGCCTGTATCGCGTAATGCAGCCCATAGACACAACACTTGTGTACACACCAATCGAAACACCGACACCAAAAATCAAACATTTTAATGTTTTGTATCTCTATTGGTGTGATGTGTATGATAAAGTGTCATGACACCGGTGTGCACACAAGTGCTGTGTGTATTTGCCGCATAAAGGCTCTCCCAAACCAACGCGAATATTTCAGAACGACGACGAAACTTTCGCCTGTCTTAATTTATTTACATGGAGATTAATGGGAGCACCCACACTGGCGCGATGCGAATCTTCGAACATTTTTCAGTCGTCGCATATTCGCGCGAATGTTTCGCGTTGGTTTGGGACAGCCTTAAGACTAAAGTGATCGCTCTATTAGGTGATTGTCGTTTTTACGATTGCTCACTCTATTATTCCCTATATGTAGATGGGATATAGACAGCTATCATGAAAGCGAAAATCAAAAAATTGATAATCAACAATCACCTTAGTCGATTCCACCACTGATTATCTACAATTTTTTAGCAAAGTAATGCAAATCACAATTAATTTTATGAAAAAAATTGGTTGCATTATTAACCAATATTTAAGTGCGAAAATTGAAAAATATTAAAATCAATATATAGACGGGGTGATCTAAGACCTGGCTCAAAGTAGTGGTTCTTCGAAAATTAAATAAAAATAGGCGTTAATCGAAAACCATTATGATTCGGTATGAGCAAGAGGCCGGTTATAGCTATCAGAAAACGATCTTTTCGATAATTTAATGCGTTAACTTACAATTTAAAAAATAAAAATGATACGAATCTATGAGGAATCACTTGAAAAATTTTGTTCGCAAAAAAACTTTCCTTGGGACAACTATTTTTTCTTAAAAAAACCTTGATTAATTTTCCTGTTGCAAATTCGTTTTCCGTACAGAATCCCGTAATTCGATTATCGCCACACGATATCGTTTTGACGACAGCTTTGCAACACGTAAAAGCAATAATCACTATCGACTGAAAGATATCGTGTTGCTCTCCGTAACTCAAAAATCGTCAAAACGTGATCGTTGAATCGTTAGCATTTGAACGATACCTGTTAAGCTATCGTATTGTGTCGCCTTGTTTGTTTTTGTAAGCAATTTATGCATTTAATCATATGAAGCAACTAAATGTATGGTTTTCAATAAGGGCGGGTAGAAGTTTTTGGTTGATCCTGGGTTTCGTTGACGCAAAGGGACGTTGGCTGATTGTCCACTGAATTGGTGGACTCAAATTTGGGCACCAAACTTTGGATAATCAACTTGGAAGGTCAACCATGTAAACCGTAAAATGGGCGCAACGCACGTATCGTTGCCTAAAAGATTTTTATATTTAAGTTTTATAATTTTTACGTGTTGTTCAATCGTGTAACTTGTCATGGTGATTTGGCATCATATTTGATATCACCGTCAAAATCTACCCGCTGCAATTGGAAGACCCTATAATTAATTAAATGTAGCTTTAAGGATATATGGATAACCGATTTGGTTAGGCGACATCAAGTTTTCGCTGCACTTTTCTTCACTTCTTCTTAATAAAAATTGACATTTTTTGGGCGTTACTGACCTATAGGTAGAATAAATGTTTGACGCGTTTTTAATATTTCGTAAATAAATATAAGATAAATAACTAACATTTTTGTTTTTTTCATTGGCCCAAACATAAAACAACACAAAAATAAATTACAGAATTGTCATTTATGACAATGATAGAAAAGTCAATCCTTCTCAAACTGTGATTTATAATAGCCGTGTTCCATTGGGCCTTCCAAAGTACTTTTTAGTACTTCCCAGTAGATGATGAATGGAATGCTTTCATTTTGCCAAAAGTAAAATCTAACCTCAATATCAATTTAATTTCGGTTGTTTTTTTTTGTATTTTACTTTTACCTTGAAAAATGTCAACAGCAACAATCTACTACGTAATTTCTTTTGATTGGTGATGTCTTTTTCTTGTTTGGAAACATTTTGCAACTAGATTAATGAACTACTTTGAACTACTTCGACCACAGAGTAGAAGTAGTTGACTGCAGCCAGAAGTACTTGGCAGTAGATACTGGAGCCCAAAGGAACACACCTAATAACGATTGACGAGACGATAGGGATTGTGTTGCGTGAAGCAAATTGATGACGATAACGTGCACGATTATCGTTTAGACGATTATCGTTTTAAAAATTACGGAATGACCCCCCAGGGTTAGTTAGTTACTATATTTTGAAGTCATGACCTGTCCCAGCTTGGTTATGTGACAACATGTATATACATAACGTATGTATATATTGTTGGCATTAGTATTTATTATGAACATAACTATAACTATTAATTTCATTACTACGATTGTATTACCAAATGCTAGTTTCATGTTTTTATAGGTCTTAAAACGATTGCACGTTTTATATATTTGTTATTTTTATAACTGCTAGGTTCACATTTGTATTATAACTATAACAATTGCTAGTTTAATATTTGTATTATTTTTAGTTTGTAAACTTCTTAGGAGTTCATTGTTATATTTATTAACAATGTTTTTCATTTCCTATTTAATTGTGATAATACATAATAATACATCATGATGAACATAATAATTTTGAATTTATTGTAATTTTATCACACATTGTAGCAAGAAATTTGTTGCATTTGTTGTTGGAATGAATTTACTGCCGATATCGCATCGGCAGAAGATTTAGCAGCTGAAAATTGAGGTAATACTTGAAAATCCCCACGAGTTGCCATAACGGATTTGGATGATAAAGCTGTAGAATCTGAATGTGATGATATTCCTGTTAAATATGGATGGACCCGATGTGATCTTAAATAGTGCCGGAACTTTTCACTACTAGTTATAAGATTGTTTTGATTAATGCTTTCATTATTACTAGCATTTAGTGTTCTATACATATCTTGGAGCGGTGTTGGCGTAGTATCAGGTCCGGCCTGAATATTACTAGGAACTGTTGCAATAGGACTTCGATGAATCATAAACAGTGAAGGTGTGGTGATTGCTTTAGGATTCCAAGGCAGCTTAGTAATATCAACCAGGCACTTAGGCACAATTTTGTTTTTTCCAGCCGAGGTGATGTTGTTACTACCGCTTTTATTCATTTCGTTTCGCAAAGAGATGTTGTTACTTGCTGATGCTAATTTGGTGGTGTATCCAACACTTCCCGATATCATAGCATCGCGCTTTCCTAATGTTGAACTTGCTACAATGGAACAATCGGCGGCCTCACAAAGATTATTGAAAGAAGCAGAAGGAAGTTTATTTGGATTCTGGTCAGCGATGGACGATTTTACTGCGACCAGTTGATCCCATTGGACTGCTGCTGACCTGAATGGCGAGGAGGAATTTTGTACTAGGTGGTCTTGTTGTTGATTTCTTTTATTTTTTGTTTGTTGAGTTGAACAAATAATGTGATGATGATTAGGCCGATTAAAGATAGCAATGGCAGTTCGTTGGATTGGTATTGAAGAATTTTCTAAAAACTTTGAACTTCCTTCCGGATAGGGAGCTGGTTGAGGCATTAGCGCCAAGTTGGGTTGCGTTTTAAGATGCTGTTTGCTATCTAGTTTTTGCAACTGTTGCTGCTGATCAGTGTTATTAATCGGGCCATACTGAGAAGATGAATTCTGCCTGGTATTGTAATGATGTTGATAATTTCGAACAGATGTTCTTTTTAACGACAAAGCGGAGGCAGATGCAAGTGCAATGTTTGAACCTTGTGAAAGAAGAGCTACTCCTACAAACGTTGAAGCACTATTTCGAGAAGTATTTGGCATATTGTTGATAAAAGGGCTGCGGCGTTGAGACTCCATTTTACGAAAGTAACAAGGATGAATCATGAGAAGGGGCTCTACCCTCTGTCCCGCTGGTGGTTTGGGTTGCTTTGGCAGTTCATATTCTACACTACAGTCCACATGCAATGGAACAAAATAATTTTTTGGCGTATTAATGTAATTTTTGGCTACGGCAACTGCTAACCCTCCTGATGCTGACGAAATATAAGACTTCTGCTGCTGCAACTGCTGAGGCATCTGACGATGTTGTTGCTGCTGCAACTGATGTTGTTGGAATAAAAGAGGAGCAGCGTTAAATTCCTGAGAAATCGACAATTCATAGTTAGGATAACAAGCAGCCATCTTCGTCATAATTATTTTGGATCATTAAAAAAAATAATCAACTTAACCTTCAATTAGCCAACATTTAATTTAAGTAAGAAATCACATATTTCCAAGTCGAAAAATAGAACGCACGATTATTTTATTTTTTACACAAAATATATCTATTTCGGTTGTCCATTTGATATGTGGATGGAAATCATTGCGATTATAAATACTTGCTTAAACAATTTTTAAATTGGCGTTTAAACAAAATTTGCAATTCAAAATTTCTAAAACCGAAATAGAAAAATATCACAAACTTCTTTAAACTCAGGCTTTTCACTTTTAATTAATGTTTATTGCCATTTTTTTCTTTCTGTATAAGTTGGATTGATGTTTTTTAATTCAAAGTACGTATTATCGTGTGTCATTTCGAGCTACAGTATTCGAATAAACTTTGATTTATTTAAATTCTCTTATTCTTATTATTTAATAATTAGTTGGCTAGTAACTAAACTATTTTCAAGTATATACTTTAATTAATTTCTTTCGACAATTATCAATTATAAATTAAAATTAATACATAACATTCTTTTTTTAAATAGACAAAAAACATATAGGTATCGAGTGTTTTTGAAGTAGACTATCAACCACAGATTAGCCACATGAAGATGAGAATGTTTCGTACGTTTCACCATCCAAAACCCATTTGTTTACATTGTTGTATTTGTAATTTTTTCCCGCGTCGATGAATAGATGTGAATTCCAACAACAATTTAACCAGGTGTGTGAAGATCCCTACTGTCTATGTGTGAGATTTTTATACACACATTCTCATTTTTTATCTGATAACTGCCAGTTCAAGCTTGTAGGCAAATTAAAATGGCTGCCGGGGATTCTCATCTTCATGTGGCTAATCTGTGCTATCAACATCAATCGAGTTTATCAAAGATATAATTATAAGAAACTCGGCTGTCATTCTATTTTGCCAAGAGCTGCTAGGACAGCTGGCAATGGTGAAAATCAAAAAGTTGCCCTAGTGTGCTTGTTATAACGCATACAAGTGCAACTAAGAGCCCGATTCTCCCCATCATCACTAATACCTCACAAGTCACTAGAAGAGGTGAAAGTAATATTGTGACTTTTTCGAATTCTCCCCCAGAGTCACAACCACTGATATCTATAATACCTCCGTGGACGGTGTTCACATTGGACTCACTCCGCCCGACTCATTTTGACATCTCTTTCTTTTATCTCACTTCAGCTCACTATATGAGAAAGTGAGGCAGGATTTTTCGATTTTTTTTTTAAATCCTGCCTCACTAGACCATCTCTGTTTCATCATGAGGTGGAGTGAGATAAAACAAATAAATGTCGCACAGAGTGAATCTTATGTGAACACCGTCATTTATTTTAGGACGGTTCACATTGGACTCACTCCGCGCGACTCATTTTGACATTTCTTTGTTTCATCTCACTCCACCTCATGAGGAGAAAGAGATAGTCTAGTAAGGAAAGATTTTTTCAAAAAAATCAAAAAAAATCCTGCCTCACTTTCTCATCAGTGTTGTTCCTCTACGTGTCGGCTTTAATTGTCTACATTTCAACGTGGACAATCGCGTCAACAATGTCAACAAAGTCGAGAATGTCAACAATGTCTACAATCAAGTCGACAATATAAACAATTGCGTTGACAACTCTGACACACAATGAAATCATCGAGAAAGTATTGATACAATCGATAGACACGTGGTTGGATATTTATAATACTGTAATTTTCTACCTAGGTTCGATTATAAAACTTATTTCCTTTAAATAATAACGTCCACTTATTTTCTTTAAAAACACACACTTTATTTCACTTCAAATCTATTTTATTACTCTCCAATCACAATAGTATGCAATTTAAAATTCACTTCAAAATTAAACTGTGTCTAATCACTCGAAAACATCTCCTTATAAAGTCAAGTAAATAGTTCTAGTCTTCACTAGTATCCACTGGATTATTCGAGTATATCTACTTCTAGAAGTTTCCTTTCCAGTCGCTGACAGATGGAACACTGGAATTGATACTCAGCTGAATCACAAGATGGCGCTGTGAACGGTTGAAGGTTTGATGTTTAGTTTTTCCGAGAGATGGCGCTGCAAACAGTTAGAGGATTTTCTCTTGTTTCAAATTCAGTACTTTCACCATTATAAAGCCTTAACTACATAAGCCAAAAAGTACTTTTGTACAAAAGCAAAAATATTTTTTTTCCCGCTAGCGCAGTGTTTTTTGAAAAAACTATACAAATTTTTTTTTAGACCAAAATCTAAGCTTTCTGCATCATTTTTATAAGTTTTCCAGTCAGAAAAACTATTCCAAAATGAGTGAAACTTTTCACTTTTGTACTTTTTCACTTTTTGGGCTTATGTAGTTAAGCCTTAACTATGTAAACGGTCACAATGAACTACTTTTAATTTGCCTCTTACCCCTCTCCGTATACGATAAATCACATCATTAATTCTTTTGACAACAGTGTAAGGGCCTTCCCAGTTTTGTTGAAGTTTTGGTGACAGTCCCTTTTGTCGGTGGGGATTATAAAACCACACAAGGTCTCCTTCTTGCAATCCTGTCGTTGTTGCTCGTGCGTCATATCGAGTTTTCATCCGGTCACTGCATGTTTTTATGTTTGTCCTTGTTCGTTGGTGAATGTCATCAAGTATTTCCTTCAGGTTATCCTCATATTCCTCTGTTCTTTGCGGCTCAATTGTACGGCATCCAAATTTCACTTCACTTGGAAGCCGAACAAGATATCGGATAGTGTATGTCCTATCGAGCTATGTGCCGCACTTCGATAAGCCATCAGGAATAATGGAATATGTCGGTCCCAGTTTCGTTGATAGTCGCCGACAACCTTAGACAGATGTTCTTTAAGCGTCCTGTTGAATCGTTCAACCATCCCATCAGATTGCGGATGAAGCGGGGTTGTCCTCGTCTTTTTAATGCCAATCAGTGTGCAAACTTCCTTAAAGATGTTAGATTCGAAGTTCCTTCCTTGGTCAGAATGCAGTTCCATAGGTACGCCGAACCTGCTCACCCAATTGAAGAAAATCTGGTCCACGACTGTTTTGGTTTGCTGATTTGGAATGGAGTATGCCTCAGGCCACTTGCTGAAGTAACCATCACTACAAGGATGTATCGGTTCCCGCTATTTGTTTCAAGAAAAGGGCCTGCGACGTCCACTGCAATCCTTTCGAAAGGTGTGCCCACATTTTACTGATGCAATTTACTTTGAATCTTTCTACCTGGCCCCTTGCTAGCTGCACAAGTATCACATTTTTGGCACCACTTTTCGACGTTATCTCTTGCATGTAGCCAGTAGTCGTTGTCGTACCTTTTCCAGCGTCTTATTGACTCCCAAATGATCTCTCGAAGAACATCATTAATAAGCTGCATCACATAGGACTTACCATTTACGCTTTAGTACCCCTTCTTGCACATGAAGCGAGTCCCATTGGGCCCAATAAGCTTTCAGAGCAGGGCTTCTATCAGAGATGTCACTCCATTCTGGTTTTTCTCGGTGTTCCTTCCATGCAAGAATGGGTTCGATATCTGAGTCTTCTTGTTGAGCAATCCTGAGTTCTTCGTTGCTCCAACCGTAAATGGGATCGGCTCTTATTCCTTGTACGGCAATCTTCTCCTTTTCTTCTAGATGCGTGCAATGTTTGCAGTCTTGTTTGCATGGTCACCGAGATAATGCGTCTGCGTTAGAATGCAGTTTTCCTCTTCGATGTTGGATCTGATAGTCGTAGGTCTGCAGTCTCTCGATCCATCTTGCTACTTGACCTTCAGGATTTTTGAAGTTCAAAAGCCAGTTGAGTGCACCATGGTCCCTTCGAAGAAAGAACTTTTGTCCATAGATGTATTTATGGAAATGCTTTGTTGCTAAAACTAGAGCTAGAAGTTCTCTTCTGGTAACACAATAATTACGCTCTGGCTTCGAGAGTACCTTGCTGTAGTAGGCGACAACTTTCTCTTCTCCATCATGGACTTGTGAGAGTACAGCTCCAATTCCAACGTTACTTGCATCAGCGTCGATGATAAAATGTTTTCCTGGAGTCGGATAGGTCAGCACAGTAGCATTACATAAGCGCAGCTTCAGTTCTTGAAAGCTTTTCTCGCACTCACCTGACCATTTGAACGGCTTCCCTTTTTGGCGATTCCAGCAAAATCTTTCACGAAACGCCGATAATATGTGGCTAAACCAAGAAAGCTTCGGAGTTGATGTTTGTCCTGTGGTGTTGGCCAATTCTTGACGGTGTCAACTTTCTCAGGATCGGTCTTTACTCCTTGAGACGAGATGATATGTCCCAAGTATTTAACTTCGGTCTTGAAAAGCGCACATTTGTCTGGATTCAACTTTAGGTGTGCTTCTCGAAGTCTCTGGAATACAGCTTTAAGATTGCCACAATATTCGTCAAATGTTTTGCCATATACGATGACATCATCCAAATAGACTAGGCAAGATTTACAAGTAAGTCCATGCAGAACACACTCCATCAAACGATCGAATATTGCCGGAGCGTTGCAAGGTCCAAACGGCATCACTTTGAACTCCCACAGACCATTTCCTGTGGAGAAAGCCGTCTTCTCTCGATCTTCTGGATGTATTTCTTCCTGCCAATAGCCAATAGCCGCTCTTCAAGTCCAAAGTTGAGAACCATTGGGCTCCTTCCATTGCATCTAAAATATCGTTGATTCTGGGCAGAGGGTAGCTGTCTTTGTTTGTCACGTCGTTAAGCCTTCTGTAGTGAACACACTTCTGTGTATCCACTTCGTTGATTTTGGTTATCGCGAATACAGATTCACATTGTCCAACTATTTCTCCTTTCCTGAGCTTAACTTCGTACGGTTTGATATTGAGTATCCGTACAGGCACCATGTTGTTCTTTGGTGCCACGAGAGTTTTCCCTACGATGATGTTTTGGGAACATTGCTCAGTGGCTGGTTCCACCATGAGGTACCGATGACTACCCAAATCACCCTTTATTTTTGTCCGAACGAACACTTCTGAAGAAGGAGGCAAGCTTATGTCTTCTTTGATGACAGTTCTTAGAGTTGGTGATTTTTCGTCACCATAAGCCATTGGAATCTCTACATTTTTGTACTTAAGAACTTGCCTACAAATATCCAGGATTACTTCATGTTCTTTCATGAAGTCAATTCCGATAATGCATTCATCACATATGTCTGCTACCAGAAACACATGTGTAAACTCCAGCTCTGCCAAACGAAATGGAAGACGAACTTCTCCGTACACTTTTGCTGCTTCTCCTGTTGCCGTTTTCAGACGATAGCTATTGGTGTTATGTAGCCATGTCATCTTGACCAAGTCCCTTCGTAGAATTGAGGCTGTGGCACCGGTGTAAATTGTAGCCACGTGTTTCTTGTTGTTTAAGGTTGCCTCCACTGTCAAACTTTTGTTGTCTCGTTTAGTTTGCGAGACTTAGATGGTGGTTCTGGGGCAATCGATACCAGAAACCAGCTTCTGCCCTCGAAGTTGGTTCTTACGCATTTTCCGATTAGCGACTGGGAAACAAGTAGAGCAGGAGTGTTGGTGTTATTGCTGCCTTGTTCTTGATTATGGTTTCTGCTTGCACAATGTTGACATGCAGTTTTTCTCGGTGGCAGTCTGCACTGGCGCTGGAGGTGCCAGGTCTTATTACAATTCCAACAACAAGCAGGTCCATCTCGCTGGTTTCTTTGAAATGCAACTCTTTGACATGAGCATTCTTCAACTTCCACTTCTCTTACTCTATTAACTCCTTGAGAACCCTGTTCTGCTGCTTCCATAGTCAGAGCGAATGCTAATGCTTCAGGAAGCGTCTGTTTTTCAGCAGTTCGAATTGCTCGCTGTAGGTTGATGTCAGATACAGCACGGACAAAGGCTTCTGTTGCTAATTGGTTAACAATTTCATCTCCTGCTGTTGGGTATGCTAGATGTGCCAACCGTTCGATGTCTGCTTGGAGTTGCTGCAGACTTTCTCCTCTTTTCTGGACTCTGGTATTGAATTGGAAGCGGAAGACTTCTTGCATATGGCCATCTCCAAAACGATAGCCTGAACAAGAGCACCGAAGTTGCCGTTCTTGTCTGCTGGTATGGTTTGCAATAGTTCAGCAGCGCAGGTCCTCTAAGGGCAAGCGTCAGAGCTATATATTTGTCTTCGTCATACCAGCCATTTGTTGCTGCGGCTGCCTCAAACTGCTTCTTGTAGATCGACCAAGAAGTTTGTCCATCAAAGGTTGGTGGATGCATTTCCTTTCGCTTTGGAAAATCCCCAGAACTTTCTCGGACCTTCATTTTTCTTACTTTATCCAATTCATTTGTAATGCTCTGAATTTGGTCTTCGAACTTTTCTTGAACTTTTTCGAGCTTTGCGTCTACTGTTAGAAATTGTTTTTCGACACGTTCGTCAAGAGCAATAAATTTGTTCTCGAAAGCATCCAGCTTACCTTCCAGGAGATTTTTCTGTTCTTGAAATCTTTCCAGCATATTGTTTTCTTCTTTTTTTAGAAGATTCTTTTGCTCGTTGCGTTGTTGTTCGAGAAGATTCTTTTGCCCATTGCGTTGTTCATCAAATTTTTCCAGAAGATTCTTTTGTTCATTGCGTTGTTCATCAAATAGAGCAAACAACAAAGTCATCATATTGCTCATGTCTAAGCTAGGACTAACTTATTCTTCGGGCATTTCAATCTCAAAGAGAAATGTGTCTGGGTTTTCTCCGTATTGTCTTAATTCCTCTTGTAGACGAATAATGAGGTAATTTTTTGTTCCAGCACTAGAAAAACCTCGTTTATTCAATTCTGCCTTAAGTTCAACACAATTCAATAAGTTCCCTATTTTACCCATTTGTTCTACTTTTTTTTATTTTTTTTTTCACTTTTATTTTCCACTTTTCACCGTAGGTTATCTGATGAAATAAGTTTTATTCCACTCTTCTGACACCAATGTAATGTTCTACCTAGGTTCGATAATAAAACTTATTTCCTTTCAATAATAACGTCCACTTATTTACTTAACAAAACACACACTTTATTTCACCCCAAATTTTTTTTATTATTCTCCAATCACAATAGTATGCAATTTAAAATTCACTTCCGGATACACTTTTACTTCTTACTTTACGTTATCACATTCAAAATTAAACCTTCTAGAAGTTTCCTTTCCAGTCGCTGACAGATGGAACATTGGAATTGATACTCAGCTGAATCACAAGATGGCGCTGTGAACGGTTGAAGGTTTGATGTTTCGTTTTTCCGAGAGATGGCGCTGCAAACAGTTAGAGGATTTTCTCTTGTTTCAAATTCAAAGTAGTTGGGTAATTATTAAATCGTTACATTGCCCCCCTCTTAGGATTGTTCGTCCCGAACAATTTCATCAGTACTTTCACCATTATAACTATGTAAACGGTCACAATGAACTACTTTTAATTTGCCTCTTACCCCTCTCCGTATACGATAAACCACATCATTAATTCTTTTGACAACAGTGTAAGGGCCTTCCCAGTTTTGTTGAAGTTTTGGTGACAGTCCCTTTTGTCGGTGGGGATTATAAAACCACACAAGGTCTCCTTCTTGCAATCCTGTCGTTGTTGCTCGTGCGTCATATCGAGTTTTCATCCGGTCACTGCATGTTTTTATGTTTGTCCTTGTTCGTTGGTGAATGTCATCAAGTATTTCCTTCAGGTTATCCACATATTCCTCTGTTCTTTGCGGCTCAATTGTACGGCATCCAAATTTCACTTCACTTGGAAGCCGAACAGGATCTCGGATGGTGTATGTCCTGTTGAGCTATGTGCCGCACTTCGATAAGCCATCAGGAGTAATGAAATATGTCGGTCCCAGTCTCATTGATAGTCGCCGACAACCTTAGACAGATGTTCTTCAAGCGTCCTGTTGAATCGTTCAACCATCCCATCAGATTGCGGATGAAGCGGGGTTGTCCTCGTCTTTTCAATGCCAATCAGTGTGCAAACTTCCTGAAAGATGTTAGATTCGAAGTTCCTTCCTTGGTCAGAATGCAGTTCCATAGGTACGCCGAACCTGCTCACCAAATTGAAGAAAATCTGGTCTACGATTGTTTTGGTTTCCTGATTTGGAATGGCGTATGCCTCAGGCCACTTGCTGAAGTAATCCATCACTACAAGGATGTATCGGTTCCCGCTATTCGTTTCAGGAAAAGGGCCTGCGACGTCCACTGCAATCATTTCGAAAGGTGTGCGCACATTGTACTGATGCATTTTACTTTGAATCTTTCTACCTGGCCCCTTGCTAGCTGCACAAGTATCACATTTTCGGCACCACTTTTCGACGTCATCTCTTGCATGTAGCCAGTAGTCGTTGTCGTACCTTTTCCAGCGTCTTATTGACTCCCAAATGACCTCCAGAAGCTCCATCATGCATCTCTCGAAGAACATCATTTACCTTTGACCGAGGAATAATAAGCTGCATCACATAAGACTTACCATCTGCGGATTCCCATTTACGCTTAAGTACCCCTTCTTGCACATAAGGCGAGTCCCATTGGGCCCAATAAGCTTTCAGAGCAGGGCTTCTATCAGAGATGTCACTCCATTCTGGTTTTTCTCGGTGTTCCTTCCATGCAAGAATGGGTTCGATATCTGAGTCTTCTTGTTGAGCAATCCTGAGTTCTTCGTTGCTCCAACCGTGAATGGGATCGGCTCTTATGCGTTGTACGGCAATCACCTCCTTTTCTTCTTGATGCGTGCAATATTTGCAGCCTTGTTTGCATGGTCACCGAGATAATGCGTCTGCGTTAGAATGCAGTTTTCCTCTTCGATGTTGGATCTGATAGTCGTAGGTCTGCAGTCTCTCGATCCATCTTGCTCCTTGACCTTCAGGATTTTTGAAGTTCAAAAGCCAGTTGAGTGCACCATGGTCTGTTCGAAGAAAGAACTTTTGTCAATAGATGTATTTATGGAAATGCTTTGTTGCTAAAACTAGAGCTAGAAGTTCTCTTCTGGTAACACAATAATTACGCTCTGGCTTCGAGAGTACCTTGCTGTAGTAGGCGACAACTTTTTCTTCTCCATCATGGGCTTGTGAGAGTACAGCTCCAATTCCAACGTTACTTGCATCAGCGTCGATGATAAAATGTTTTCCTGGAGTCGGATAGGTCAGCACAGAAGCATTACATAAGCGCAGCTTCAGTTCTTGAAAGCTTTTCTCGCACTCACCTGACCATTTGAACGGCTTCCCTTTTTGGCCATTCCAGCAAAATCTTTCACGAAACGCTGATAATATGTGGCTAAACCAAGAAAGCTTCGGAGTTGATGTTTGTCCTGTGGTGCTGGCCAATTCTTGACGGTGTCAACTTTCTCAGGATCGGTCTTTACTCCTTGAGACGAGATGGTATGTCCCAAGTATTTAACTTCGGTCTTGAAAATCGCACATTTTTCTGGATTCAACTTTAGGTGTGCTTTCGTTGTACGGCAATCACCTCCTTTTCTTCTTGATGCGTGCAATGTTTGCAGTCTTGTTTGCATGGTCACCGAGATAATGCGTCTGCGTTAGAATGCAGTTTTCCTCTTCGATGTTGGATCTGATAGTCGTAGGTCTGCAGTCTCTCGATCCATCTTGTTACTTGACCTTCAGGATTTTTGAAGTTCAAAAGCCAGTTGAGTGCACCATGGTCCGTTTCTTAGAAAGAACTTTTGTCCATAGATGTATTTATGGAAATGCTTTGTAGCTAAAACTAGATCTAGAAGTTCTCTTCTGGTAACACAATAATTACGCTCTGGCTTCGAGAGTACCTTGCTGTAGTAGGCGACAACTTTTTCTTCTCCATCATGGACTTGTGAGAGTACAGCTCGAATTCCAACGTTACTTGCATCAGCGTCGATGATAAAATGTTTTCCTGGAGTCGGATAGGTCAGCACAGTAGCATTACATAAGCGCAGCTTCAGTTCTTGAAAGCTTTTCTCGCACTCACCTGACCATTTGAACCCTTTTTGGCGATTCCAGCAAAATCTTTCACGAAATGCCGATAATATGTGGCTAAACCAAGAAAGCTTCGGAGTTGATGTTTGTCCTGTTGTGTTGGCCAATTCTTGACGGTGTCAACTTTCTCAGGATCGGTCTTTACTCCTTGAGAGGAGATGGTATGCCCCAAGTATTTAACTTCGGTCTTGAAAAGCGCACATTTGTCTGGATACAACTTTAGGTGTGCTTCTCGAAGTCTCTGGAATACAGCTTTAAGATTGCCACAATGTTCGTCAAATGTTTTGCCATATAGGATGACATCATCCAAATAGACAAGGCAAGATTTCTAAGTAAGTCCATGCAGAACACACTCCATCAAACGCTCGAATGTTGCCGGAGCGTTGCAAAGTCCAAACGGCATCATTTTGAACTGCCACAGACCATTTCCTGTGGAGAAAGCCGTCTTCTCTCGATCTTCTGGATGTATTTCTACCTGCCAATAGCCGCTCTTCAAGTCCAAAGTTGAGAACCATTGGGCTCCTTCCATTGCATCTAAAGTATCGCTGATTCTGGGCAGAGAGGGTAGCTGTCTTTCTTTGTCACGTCGTTAAGCCTTTTGTAGTGAACACAAAATCTAGTGCTTCCATCTTTCTTTTTCACAAGAACCACTGGAGATGCCCAAGGGCTTTTGGAATTTTCGATTAGCCCATCCATCTTCATGTCCGATATCATCTCTTCAACTTCGGCTTGTTTGGCCAAAGGAAGACGTCTTGCTAGTTGGCGAATAGGTCTTGCATCTCCTGTGTCGATTCGATGCTGCACCAGTTGTGTTCGACCATATTGCCCACTGGGTGAAAAGAAAATATCAGCATACTCATGAAGAAGGCTTCTAGCGACATAAAGCTGATGTTGACTAAGATCGGATGACTTTAGAGTCTCGGATTTTAACTTTTCGGAGTTCACACACTTCTGTGTATCCACTTCGTTGATCTTGGTTATCGCAGATACAGATTCACATTGTCCATCTATTTCTCCTTTCCTGAGCTTAAATTCGTACGGTTTGATATTGAGTATCCGTACAGGCACCATGTTGTTCTTTGGTGCCACGAGAGTTTTACCCTACGATGATGTTTTGGGAACATTGCTCAGTGGCTGGTTCCACCATGAGGTACCGATGACTACCCAAATCACCCTTTATTTTTGTCCGAACGAACACTTTTGAAGAAGGAGGCAAGCTTATGTCTTCTTTGATGACAGTTCTTAGAGTTGATGATTTTTCGTCACCATAAATCTCTACATTTTTGTACTTAAGAACTTGCTTACCCAAATCCAGGATTACTCCATGTTCTTTCATGAAGTCAATTCCGATAATGCATTCATCACATATGTCTGCTACCAGAAACACATGTGTAAACTCCAGCTCTGCAAAACGAATCGGAAGACGAACTTCTCCGTACACTTTTGCTGCTTCTCCTGTTGCCGTTTTAAGACGATAGCTATTGGTGTTATGTAGCCATGTCATCTTGACCAAGTGCCTTCGTAGAATGGAGGCTGTGGCACCGGTGTAAATTGTAGCCACGTGTTTCTTGTTGTTTAAGGTTGCCTCCACTGTCAAACTTTTGTTGTCTCGTTTAGTCTGCGAGACTGGTGGTGGTTCTGGGGCCATCGATACCAGAAACCAGCTTCTGCCCCTCGAAGTTGGTTCTTACTCGTTTTCCGACTAGCGACTGGGAAACAAGTAGAGCAGGAGTGTTGGTGTTATTGCTTCCTTGTTCTTGATTATGGTTTCTGCTTGCACAATGTTGACATGCAGTTCTTCTCGGTGGCAGTCTGCACTGGCGTTGGAGGTGCCCGGTCTTATTTCAATTCCAGCAGGTCCATCTCGCTGGTTTCTTTGAAATGCAACTCTTTGACATGAGCATTCTTCAACTTCCACTTCTCTTACTCTATGAACTCCTTGAGAAGCCTGTTCTGCTGCTTCCATAGCCAGAGCGAATCCTAAAGGCTTAGGAAGCGTACGTTTTCCAGCAGTTCGAATTGCTCGCTGTAGGTTGATGTCAGATACAGCACGGACAAAGGCTTCTGTTGCTAATTGGTTAACAATTTCATCTCCTGCTATTGGGTATGCTAGATGTGCCAACCGTTCGATGTCTGCTTGGAGTTGCTGCAGACTTTCTCCTCTTTTCTGGACTCTGGTATTGAGTTGGATGCGGAAGACTTCTTCCTTATGGCCATCTCCAAAACGTTTGTCGATAGCCTGAACAAGAGCACTGAAGTTGCCGTTCTTGTCTGCTGGTATGGTTTGCAATAGTTCAGCAGCGCAGGTCCTCTAAGGGCAAGCGTCAGAGCAATATATTTGTCTTCGTCATCCCAGCCATTTGTTGCTGCGGCTGCCTCAAACTGCTTCTTGTAGATCGAACAAGAAGTTTGTCCATCAAAGGTTGGTGGATGCATTTCCTATCGCTTTGGAAAGTCCCCAGAACTTTCTCGAATCTTCATTTTTCTTAATTATTCCTATTTCGTGACCTTTTATAATTTATATAATAATACTAAGCGGGCTTTCTTGATTTATTTTTTGATTATTATCAAATAGACGACGTTTCGTACGTGCTTACGTACTTAGGATAAATTAAATTTAAGTATTATATATTTAACGAAAAATAAATTTTAATTTAAAGTTTCTCTAGAGACCTGAAGAAGTACGTAAGCACGTACGAAACGTCGTCTATTTGATAATAATCAAAAAATAAATCAAGAAAGACCTAAAGCCCGCTTAGGATTATTATACTTCATTTTTCTTACTTTATCCAATTCATATGTAATACTCTGAATTTGGTCTTCGAACTTTATTGAACTTTCTCGAGCTTTGCGTCTACTGTTAGAAATTATTTTTCGACACGTTCGTCAAGAGGTATAAATTTGTTCTCGAAAGCATCTAGCTTACCTTCCAGGAGATTTTTCTGTTCTTGGAATCTTTCCAGCATATTAATTTCTTCTTTTTTGAGAAGATTCTTTTGCTCGTTACGTTGTTCTTCGAGAAGATTCTTTTGTTCATTGCGTTGTTCATTAAGTCGTTCGAGAAGGTTCTTTTGTTCATTCTTTTGCTCGTTGCGTTGTTGTTCGAGAAGATTCTTTTGCCCATTGCGTTGTTCATCAAATCTTTCCAGAAGATTATTTTGTTCATTGCGTTGTTCATCAAATCGAGCAAACAACAAAGTCATCATATTGCTCATGTCTAAGCTAGGACTAACTTGTTCTTCGGGCATTTCAATCTCAAAGAGAAATGTGTCTGGGTTTTCTCCGTGTTGTCTTTACTCCTCTTGTAGACGAATAATGAGGTAATTTTTTGTTCCAGCAGTAGGAAGACCTCGTTTATTCAATTCTGCCTTAAGTTCAACACAATTCAATAAGTTCCCTATTTTACCCATTTGTTCTACTTTTTTTTTATTTTTTTTTTCACTTTTATTTTCCACTTTTCACCGTAGGTTATCTGATGAAATAAGTTTTATTCCACTCTTCTGACACCAATGTAATGTTCTACCTAGGTTCGATAATAAAACTTATTTCTTTTCAATAATAACGTCCACTTATTTACTTAACAAAACACACACTTTATTTCACTCCAAATTTTTTTTATTATTCTCCAATCACAATAGTATGCAATTTAAAATTCACTTCCGGATACACTTTTACTTCTTACTTTACGTTATCACATTCAAAATTAAACCTTCTAGAAGTTTCCTTTCCAGTCGCTGACAGATGGAACATTGGAATTGATACTCAGCTGAATCACAAGATGGCGCTGTGAACGGTTGAAGGTTTGATGTTTCGTTTTTCCGAGAGATGGCGCTGCAAACAGTTAGAGGATTTTCTCTTGTTTCAAATTCAAAGTAGTTGGGTAATTATTAAATCGTTACATTGCCCCCTCTTAGGATTGTTCGTCCCGAACAATTTCATCAGTACTTTCACCATTATAACTATGTAAACGGTCACAATGAACTACTTTTAATTTGCCTCTTACCCCTCTCCGTATACGATAAACCACATCATTAATTCTTTTGACAACAGTGTAAGGGCCTTCCCAGTTTTGTTGAAGTTTTGGTGACAGTCCCTTTTGTCGGTGGGGATTATAAACCACACAAGGTCTCCTTCTTGGAATCCTGTTGTTGTTGCTCGTGCGTCATATCGAGCTTTCATCCGGTCACTGCATGTTTTTATGTTTGTCCTTGTTCGTTGGTGAATGTCATCAAGTCTTTCCTTCAGGTTATCCACATATTCCTCTGTTCTTTGCGGCTCAATTGTACGGCATCCAAATTTCACTTCACTTGGAAGCCGAACAGGATCTCGGATGGTGTATGTCCTGTCGAGCTATGTGCCGCACTTCGATAAGCCATCAGGAATAATAGAATATGTCGGTCCCAGTCTCGTTGATAGTCGCCGACAACCTTAGACAGATGTTCTTTAAGCGTCCTGTTGAATCGTTCAACCATCCCATCAGATTGCGGATGAAGCGGGGTTGTCCTCGTCTTTTCAATGCCAATCAGTGTGCAAACTTCCTGAAAGATGTTAGATTCGAAGTTCCTTCCTTGGTCAGAATGCAGTTCCATAGGTACGCCGAACCTGCTCACCAAATTGAAGAAAATCTGGTCCACGACTGTTTTGGTTTCCTGATTTGGAATGGCGTATGCCTCAGGCCACTTGCTGAAGTAATCCATCACTACAAGGATGTATCGGTTCCCGCTATTCGTTTCAGGAAAAGGGCCTGCGACGTCCACTGCAATCCTTTCGAAAGGTGTGCCCACATTGTACTGATGCATTTTACTTTGAATCTTTCTACCTGGCCCCTTGCTAGCTGCACAAGTATCACATTTTCGGCACCACTTTTCGACTTCATCTCTTGCATGTAGCCAGTAGAACCGTTGTCGTACCTTTTCCAGCGTCTTATTGACTCCCAAATGACCTGCAGAAGCTCCATCATGCATCTCTCTAAGAACATCATTTACCTTTGACCGAGGAATGATAAGCTGCATCACATAAGACTTACCATCTGCGGATTCCCATTTACGCTTTAGTACCCCTTCTTTCACATGAAGCAATAAGCTTTCAGAGCAGGGCTTCTATCAGAGATGTCACTCCATTCTGGTTTTTCCTGGTGTTCCTTCCATGCAAGAATGGGTTCGATATCTGAGTCTTCTTGTTGAGCAATCCTGACTTCTTCGTTGCTCCAATCGTAAATGGGATCGGCTCTTATTCGTTGTACGGCAATCACCTCCTTTTCTTCTTGATGCGTGCAATATTTGCAGCCTTGTTTGCATGGTCACCGAGATAATGCGTCTGCGTTAGAATGCAGTTTTCCTCTTCGATGTTGGATCTGATAGTCGTAGGTCTGCAGTCTCTCGATCCATCTTGCTACTTGACCTTCAGGATTTTTGAAGTTCAAAAGCCAGTTGAGTGCACCATGGTCCGTTCGAAGAAAGAACTTTTGTCCATAGATGTATTTATGGAAATGCTTTGTTGCTAAAACTAGAGCTAGAAGTTCTCTTCTGGTAACACAATAATTACGCTCTGGCTTCGAGAGTACCTCTGGCTTCGAGAGTACAGCTCCAATTCCAACGTTACTTGCATCAGCGTCGATGATAAAATGTTTTCCTGGAGTCAGATAGGTCAGCACAGGAGCATTACATAAGCGCAGCTTCAATTCTTGAAAGCTTTTCTCGCACTCACCTGACCATTTGAACGGCTTCCGTTTTTGGCGATTCCAGCAAAATCGTTCACGAAACGCCGATAATATGTGGCTAAACCAAGAAATCTTCGGAGTTGATGTTTGTCCTGTGGTGTTGGCCAATTCTTGACGGTGTCAACTTTCTCAGGATCGGTCTTTACTCCTTGAGACGAGATGGTATGTCCCAAGTATTTAACTTCGGTCTTGAAAAGCGCACATTTGTCTGGATTCAACTTTAGGTGTGCTTCTCAAAGTCTCTGGAATACAGCTTTAAGATTGCCACAATATTCGTCAAATGTTTTGCCATATACGATGACATCATCCAAATAGACTAGTCAAGATTTCCAAGCAAGTCCATGCAGAACACATTCCATCAAACGCTCGAATGTTGCCGGAGCGTTGCAAAGTCCAAACGGCATCACTTTGAACTGCCACGGACCATTTCCTGTGGAGAAATCCGTCTTCCCTCGATCTTTTGGATGTATGTCTACCTGCCAATAGCCGCTCTTCAAGTCCAAATTTGAGAACCATTGGGCTCCTTCCATTGCATCTAAAGTATCGCTGATTCTGGGCAGAGGGTAGCTGTCTTTCTTTGTCACGTCGTTAATTCTTCTGTAGTCAACACAAAATCTTTCTTTTTCACAAGAACCACTGGAGATGCCCAAGGGCTTTTGGAATTTTCGATTAGCCCATCCATCTTCATGTCCGATATCATCTCTTCAACTTCGGCTTGTTTGGCCAAAGGAAAACGTCTTGCTGGTTGGCGAAACGGTCTTGCATCTCCTGTGTCGATTCGATGCTGCACCAGTTGTGTTCGACCATATTGCCCACTGGGTGAAGAGAAAATATCAGCATACTCATGAAGAAGGCTTCTAGCGACATAAAGCTGATGTTGACTAAGATCGGATGACTTTAGAGTCTGCACTGGCGCTGGAGGTGCCCGGTCTTATTACAATTCCAGCAACGAGCAGGTCCATCTCGCTGGTTTCTTTGAAATGCAACTCTTTGACATGAGCATTCTTCAACTTCCACTTCCGTTTTCCAGCAGTTCGAATTGCTCGCTGTAGGTTGATGTCAGATACAGCACGGACAAAGGCTTCTGTTGCTAATTGGTTAACAATTTCATCTCCTGCTGTTGGGTATGCTAGATGTGCCAACCGTTCGATGTCTGCTTGGAGTTGCTGCAGACTTTCTCCTCTTTTCTGGACTCTGGTATTGAGTTGGATGCGGAAGACTTCTTCCTTATGGCCATCTCCAAAACGTTTGTCGATAGCCTGAACAAGAGCACTGAAGTTGCCGTTCTTGTCTGCTGGTATGGTTTGCAATAGTTCAGCAGCGCAGGTCCTCTAAGGGCAAGCGTCAGAGCAATATATTTGTCTTCGTCATCCCAGCCATTTGTTGCTGCGGCTGCCTCAAACTGCTTCTTGTAGATCGAACAAGAAGTTTGTCCATCAAAGGTTGGTGGATGCATTTCCTATCGCTTTGGAAAGTCCCCAGAACTTTCTCGAATCTTCATTTTTCTTAATTATTCCTATTTCGTGACCTTTTATAATTTATATAATAATACTAAGCGGGCTTTCTTGATTTATTTTTTGATTATTATCAAATAGACGACGTTTCGTACGTGCTTACGTACTTAGGATAAATTAAATTTAAGTATTATATATTTAACGAAAAATAAATTGCAATTTAAAGTTTCTCTAGAGACCTGAAGAAGTACGTAAGCACGTACGAAACGTCGTCTATTTGATAATAATCAAAAAATAAATCAAGAAAGACCTAAAACCCGCTTAGGATTATTATACTTCATTTTTCTTACTTTATCCAATTCATATGTAATGCTCTGAATTTGGTCTTCGAACTTTATTGAACTTTCTCGAGCTTTGCGTCTACTGTTAGAAATTATTTTTCGACACGTTCGTCAAGAGGTATAAATTTGTTCTCGAAAGCATCTAGCTTACCTTCCAGGAGATTTTTCTGTTCTTGGAATCTTTCCAGCATATTAATTTCTTCTTTTTTGAGAAGATTCTTTTGCTCGTTACGTTGTTCTTCGAGAAGATTCTTTTGTTCATTGCGTTGTTCATTAAGTCGTTCGAGAAGGTTCTTTTTTTCATTCTTTTGCTCGTTGCGTTGTTGTTCGAGAAGATTCTTTTGCCCATTGCGTTGTTCATCAAATCTTTCCAGAAGATTATTTTGTTCATTGCGTTGTTCATCAAATCGAGCAAACAACAAAGTCATCATATTGCTCATGTCTAAGCTAGGACTAACTTGTTCTTCGAGCATTTCAATCTCAAAGAGAAATGTGTCTGGGTTTTCTCCGTGTTGTCTTAACTCCTCTTGTAGACGAATAATGAGGTAATTTTTTGTTCCAGCAGTAGGAAGACCTCGTTTATTCAATTCTGCCTTAAGTTCAACACAATTCAATAAGTTCACTATTTTACCCATTTGTTCTACTTTTTTTTTTATTTTTTTTCACTTTTATCTTCCACTTTTCACCGTAGGTTATCTGATGAAATAAGTTTTATTCCACTCTTCTGACACCAATGTAATGTTCTACCTAGGTTCGATAATAAAACTTATTTCTTTTCAATAATAACGTCCACCTATTTACTTAACAAAACACACACTTTATTTCACTCCAAATTTTTTTTATTATTCTCCAATCACAATAGTATGCAATTTAAAATTCACTTCCGGATACACTTTTACTTCTTACTTTACGTTATCACATTCAAAATTAAACCTTCTAGAAGATTCCTTTCCAGTCGCTGACAGATGAAACATTGGAATTGATACTCAGCTGAATCACAAGATGGCGCTGTGAACGGTTGAAGGTTTGATGTTTCGTTTTTCCGAGAGATGGCGCTGCAAACAGTTAGAGGATTTTCTCTTGTTTCAAATTCAAAGTAGTTGGGTAATTATTAAATCGTTACATTGCCCCCTCTTAGGATTGTTCGTCCCGAACAATTTCATCAGTACTTTCACCATTATAACTATGTAAACGGTCACAATGAACTACTTTTAATTTGCCTCTTACCCCTCTCTGTATACGATAAACCACATCATTAATTCTTTTGACAACAGTGTAAGGGCCTTCCCAGTTTTGTTGAAGTTTTGGTGACAGTCCCTTTTGTCGGTGGGGATTATAAACCACACAAGGTCTCCTTCTTGGAATCCTGTTGTTGTTGCTCGTGCGTCATATCGAGCTTTCATCCGGTCACTGCATGTTTTTATGTTTGTCCTTGTTCGTTGGTGAATGTCATCAAGTCTTTCCTTCAGGTTATCCACATATTCCTCTGTTCTTTGCGGCTCAATTGTACGGCATCCAAATTTCACTTCACTTGGAAGCCGAACAGGATCTCGGATGGTGTATGTCCTGTCGAGCTATGTGCCGCACTTCGATAAGCCATCAGGAATAATAGAATATGTCGGTCCCAGTCTCGTTGATAGTCGCCGACAACCTTAGACAGATGTTCTTTAAGCGTCCTGTTGAATCGTTCAACCATCCCATCAGATTGCGGATGAAGCGGGGTTGTCCTCGTCTTTTCAATGCCAATCAGTGTGCAAACTTCCTGAAAGATGTTAGATTCGAAGTTCCTTCCTTGGTCAGAATGCAGTTCCATAGGTACGCCGAACCTGCTCACCAAATTGAAGAAAATCTGGTCCACGACTGTTTTGGTTTCCTGATTTGGAATGGCGTATGCCTCAGGCCACTTGCTGAAGTAATCCATCACTACAAGGATTTATCGGTTCCCGCTATTCGTTTCAGGAAAAGGGCCTGCGACGTCCACTGCAATCCTTTCGAAAGGTGTGCCCACATTGTACTGATGCATTTTACTTTGAATCTTTCTACCTGGCCCCTTGCTAGCTGCACAAGTATCACATTTTCGGCACCACTTTTCGACTTCATCTCTTGCATGTAGCCAGTAGAACCGTTGTCGTACCTTTTCCAGCGTCTTATTGACTCCCAAATGACCTGCAGAAGCTCCATCATGCATCTCTCTAAGAACATCATTTACCTTTGACCGAGGAATGATAAGCTGCATCACATAAGACTTACCATCTGCGGATTCCCATTTACGCTTTAGTACCCCTTCTTTCACATGAAGCAATAAGCTTTCAGAGCAGGGCTTCTATCAGAGATGTCACTCCATTCTGGTTTTTCTTGGTGTTCCTTCCATGCAAGAATGGGTTCGATATCTGAGTCTTCTTGTTGAGCAATCCTGACTTCTTCGTTGCTCCAATCGTCAATGGGATCGGCTCTTATTCGTTGTACGGCAATCACCTCCTTTTCTTCTTGATGCGTGCAATATTTGCAGCCTTGTTTGCATGGTCACCGAGATAATGCGTCTGCGTTAGAATGCAGTTTTCCTCTTCGATGTTGGATCTGATAGTCGTAGGTCTGCAGTCTCTCGATCCATCTTGCTACTTGACCTTCAGGATTTTTGAAGTTCAAAAGCCAGTTGAGTGCACCATGGTCCGTTCGAAGAAAGAACTTTTGTCCATAGATGTATTTATGGAAATGCTTTGTTGGTAAAACTAGAGCTAGAAGTTCTCTTCTGGTAACACAATAATTACGCTCTGGCTTCGAGAGTACCTCTGGCTTCGAGAGTACAGCTCCAATTCCAACGTTACTTGCATCAGCGTCGATGATAAAATGTTTTCCTGGAGTCAGATAGGTCAGCACAGGAGCATTACATAAGCGCAGCTTCAGTTCTTGAAAGCTTTTCTCGC
The DNA here is from genome assembly GCA_932273885.2 of Leucozona laternaria. Taxonomy (NCBI): domain Eukaryota; kingdom Metazoa; phylum Arthropoda; class Insecta; order Diptera; family Syrphidae; genus Leucozona; species Leucozona laternaria. The sequence goes on from OW026366.1 coordinate 146,727,934, forward strand.
ACTCACCTGACCATTTGAACGGCTTCCGTTTTTGGCGATTCCAGCAAAATCTTTCACGAAACGCCGATAATATGTGGCTAAACCAAGAAATCTTCGGAGTTGATGTTTGTCCTGTGGTGTTGGCCAATTCTTGACGGTGTCAACTTTCTCAGGATCGGTCTTTACTCCTTGAGACGAGATGGTATGTCCCAAGTATTTAACTTCGGTCTTGAAAAGCGCACATTTGTCTGGATTCAACTTTAGGTGTGCTTCTCAAAGTCTCTGGAATACAGCTTTAAGATTGCCACAATATTCGTCAAATGTTTTGCCATATACGATGACATCATCCAAATAGACTAGTCAAGATTTCCAAGCAAGTCCATGCAGAACACATTCCATCAAACGCTCGAATGTTGCCGGAGCGTTGCAAAGTCCAAACGGCATCACTTTGAACTGCCACAGACCATTTCCTGTGGAGAAATCCGTCTTCCCTCGATCTTTTGGATGTATGTCTACCTGCCAATAGCCGCTCTCCAAGTCCAAAGTTGAGAACCATTGGGCTCCTTCCATTGCATCTAAAGTATCGCTGATTCTGGGCAGAGGGTAGCTGTCTTTCTTTGTCACGTCGTTAATTCTTCTGTAGTGAACACAAAATCTTTCTTTTTCACAAGAACCACTGGAGATGCCCAAGGGCTTTTGGAATTTTCGATTAGCCCATCCATCTTCATGTCCGATATCATCTTTTCAACTTCGGCTTGTTTGGCCAAAGGAAAACGTCTTGCTGGTTGGCGAAACGGTCTTGCATCTCCTGTGTCGATTCGATGCTGCACCAGTTGTGTTCGACCATATTGCCCACTGGGTGAAGAGAAAATATCAGCATACTCATGAAGAAGGCTTCTAGCGACATAAAGCTGATGTTGACTAAGATCGGATGACTTTAGAGTCTGCACTGGCGCTGGAGGTGCCCGGTCTTATTACAATTCCAGCAACGAGCAGGTCCATCTCGCTGGTTTCTTTGAAATGCAACTCTTTGACATGAGCATTCTTCAACTTCCACTTCCGTTTTCCAGCAGTTCGAATTGCTCGCTGTAGGTTGATGTCAGAAACAGCACGGACAAAGGCTTCTGTTGCTAATTGGTTAACAATTTCATCTCCTGCTGTTGGGTATGCTAGATGTGCCAACCGTTCGATGTCTGCTTGGAGTTGCTGCAGACTTTCTCCTCTTTTCTGGACTCTGGTATTGAGTTGGATGCGGAAGACTTCTTCCTTATGGCCATCTCCAAAACGTTTGTCGATAGCCTGAACAAGAGCACTGAAGTTGCCGTTCTTGTCTGCTGGTATGGTTTGCAATAGTTCAGCAGCGCAGGTCCTCTAAGGGCAAGCGTCAGAGCAATATATTTGTCTTCGTCATCCCAGCCATTTGTTGCTGCGGCTGCCTCAAACTGCTTCTTGTAGATCGACCAAGAAGTTTGTCCATCAAAGGTTGGTGGATGCATTTCCTTTCGCTTTGGAAAGTCCCCAGAACTTTCTCGAATCTTCATTTTTCTTAATTATTCCTATTTCGTGACCTTTTATAATTTATATAATAATCCTAAGCGGGCTTTAGGGCTTTCTTGATTTATTTTTTGATTATTATCAAATAGACGACGTTTCGTACGTGCTTACGTACTTAGGATAAATTAAATTTAAGTATTATATATTTAACGAAAAATAAATTTTAATTTAAAGTTTCTCTAGAGACCTGAAGAAGTACGTAAGCACGTACGAAACGTCGTCTATTTGATAATAATCAAAAAATAAATCAAGAAAGACCTAAAGCCCGCTTAGGATTATTATACTTCATTTTTCTTACTTTATCCAATTCATATGTAATGCTCTGAATTTGGTCTTCGAACTTTATTGAACTTTCTCGAGCTTTGCGTCTACTGTTAGAAATTATTTTTCGACACGTTCGTCAAGAGGTATAAATTTGTTCTCGAAAGCATCTAGCTTACCTTCCAGGAGATTTTTCTGTTCTTGGAATCTTTCCAGCATATTAATTTCTTCTTTTTTGAGAAGATTCTTTTGCTCGTTACGTTGTTCTTCGAGAAGATTCTTTTGTTCATTGCGTTGTTCATTAAGTCGTTCGAGAAGGTTCTTTTGTTCATTCTTTTGCTCGTTGCGTTGTTGTTCGAGAAGATTCTTTTGCCCATTGCGTTGTTCATCAAATCTTTCCAGAAGATTATTTTGTTCATTGCGTTGTTCATCAAATCGAGCAAACAACAAAGTCATCATATTGCTCATGTCTAAGCAAGGACTAACTTGTTCTTCGGGCATTTCAATCTCAAAGAGAAATGTGTCTGGGTTTTCTCCGTGTTGTCTTTACTCCTCTTGTAGACGAATAATGAGGTAATTTTTTGTTCCAGCAGTAGGAAGACCTCGTTTATTCAATTCTGCCTTAAGTTCAACACAATTCAATAAGTTCCCTATTTTACCCATTTGTTCTACTTTTTTTTTATTTTTTTTTTTCACTTTTATTTTCCACTTTTCACCGTAGGTTATCTGATGAAATAAGTTTTATTCCACTCTTCTGACACCAATGTAATGTTCTACCTAGGTTCGATAATAAAACTTATTTCTTTTCAATAATAACGTCCACTTATTTACTTAACAAAACACACACTTTATTTCACTCCAAATTTTTTTTATTATTCTCCAATCACAATAGTATGCAATTTAAAATTCACTTCCGGATACACTTTTACTTCTTACTTTACGTTATCACATTCAAAATTAAACCTTCTAGAAGTTTCCTTTCCAGTCGCTGACAGATGGAACATTGGAATTGATACTCAGCTGAATCACAAGATGGCGCTGTGAACGGTTGAAGGTTTGATGTTTCGTTTTTCCGAGAGATGGCGCTGCAAACAGTTAGAGGATTTTCTCTTGTTTCAAATTCAAAGTAGTTGGGTAATTATTAAATCGTTACATTGCCCCCTCTTAGGATTGTTCGTCCCGAACAATTTCATCAGTACTTTCACCATTATAACTATGTAAACGGTCACAATGAACTACTTTTAATTTGCCTCTTACCCCTCTCCGTATACGATAAACCACATCATTAATTCTTTTGACAACAGTGTAAGGGCCTTCCCAGTTTTGTTGAAGTTTTGGTGACAGTCCCTTTTGTCGGTGGGGATTATAAACCACACAAGGTCTCCTTCTTGGAATCCTGTTGTTGTTGCTCGTGCGTCATATCGAGCTTTCATCCGGTCACTGCATGTTTTTATGTTTGTCCTTGTTCGTTGGTGAATGTCATCAAGTCTTTCCTTCAGGTTATCCACATATTCCTCTGTTCTTTGCGGCTCAATTGTACGGCATCCAAATTTCACTTCACTTGGAAGCCGAACAGGATCTCGGATGGTGTATGTCCTGTCGAGCTATGTGCCGCACTTCGATAAGCCATCAGGAATAATAGAATATGTCGGTCCCAGTCTCGTTGATAGTCGCCAACAACCTTAGACAGATGTTCTTTAAGCGTCCTGTTGAATCGTTCAACCATCCCATCAGATTGCGGATGAAGCGGGGTTGTCCTCGTCTTTTCAATGCCAATCAGTGTGCAAACTTCCTGAAAGATGTTAGATTCGAAGTTCCTTCCTTGGTCAGAATGCAGTTCCATAGGTACGCCGAACCTGCTCACCAAATTGAAGAAAATCTGGTCCACGACTGTTTTGGTTTCCTGATTTGGAATGGCGTATGCCTCAGGCCACTTGCTGAAGTAATCCATCACTACAAGGATGTATCGGTTCCCGCTATTCGTTTCAGGAAAAGGGCCTGCGACGTCCACTGCAATCCTTTCGAAAGGTGTGCCCACATTGTACTGATGCATTTTACTTTGAATCTTTCTACCTGGCCCCTTGCTAGCTGCACAAGTATCACATTTTCGGCACCACTTTTCGACTTCATCTCTTGCATGTAGCCAGTAGAACCGTTGTCGTACCTTTTCCAGCGTCTTATTGACTCCCAAATGACCTGCAGAAGCTCCATCATGCATCTCTCTAAGAACATCATTTACCTTTGACCGAGGAATGATAAGCTGCATCACATAAGACTTACCATCTGCGGATTCCCATTAACGCTTTAGTACCCCTTCTTTCACATGAAGCAATAAGCTTTCAGAGCAGGGCTTCTATCAGAGATGTCACTCCATTCTGGTTTTTCTTGGTGTTCCTTCCATGCAAGAATGGGTTCGATATCTGAGTCTTCTTGTTGAGCAATCCTGACTTCTTCGTTGCTCCAATCGTAAATGGGATCTTATTCGTTGTACGGCAATCACCTCCTTTTCTTCTTGATGCGTGCAATATTTGCAGCCTTGTTTGCATGGTCACCGAGATAATGCGTCTGCGTTAGAATGCAGTTTTCCTCTTCGATGTTGGATCTGATAGTCGTAGGTCTGCAGTCTCTCGATCCATCTTGCTACCTGACCTTCAGGATTTTTGAAGTTCAAAAGTCAGTTGAGTGCACCATGGTCCGTTCGAAGAAAGAACTTTTGTCCATAGATGTATTTATGGAAATGCTTTGTTGCTAAAACTAGAGCTAGAAGTTCTCTTCTGGTAACACAATAATTACGCTCTGGCTTCGAGAGTACCTCTGGCTTCGAGAGTACAGCTCCAATTCCAACGTTACTTGCATCAGCGTCGATGATAAAATGTTTTCCTGGAGTCAGATAGGTCAGCACAGGAGCATTACATAAGCGCAGCTTCAGTTCTTGAAAGCTTTTCTCGCACTCACCTGACCATTTGAACGGCTTCCGTTTTTGGCGATTCCAGCAAAATCTTTCACGAAACGCCGATAATATGTGGCTAAACCAAGAAATCTTCGGAGTTGATGTTTGTCCTGTGGTGTTGGCCAATTCTTGACGGTGTCAACTTTCTCAGGATCGGTCTTTACTCCTTGAGACGAGATGGTATGTCCCAAGTATTTAACTTCGGTCTTGAAAAGCGCACATTTGTCTGGATTCAACTTTAGGTGTGCTTCTCAAAGTCTCTGGAATACAGCTTTAAGATTGCCACAATATTCGTCAAATGTTTTGCCATATACGATGACATCATCCAAATAGACTAGGCAAGATTTCCAAGCAAGTCCATGCGGAACACATTCCATCAAACGCTCGAATGTTGCCGGAGCGTTGCAAAGTCCAAACGGCATCACTTTGAACTGCCACAGACCATTTCCTGTGGAGAAATCCGTCTTCCCTCGATCTTTTGGATGTATGTCTACCTGCCAATAGCCGCTCTTCAAGTCCAAAGTTGAGAACCATTGGGCTCCTTCCATTGCATCTAAAGTATCGCTGATTCTGGGCAGAGGGTAGCTGTCTTTCTTTGTCACGTCGTTAATTCTTCTGTAGTGAACACAAAATTTTTCTTTTTCACAAGAACCACTGGAGATGCCCAAGGGCTTTTGGAATTTTCGATTAGCCCATCCATCTTCATGTCCGATATCATCTCTTCAACTTCGGCTTGTTTGGCCAAAGGAAAACGTCTTGCTGGTTGGCGAAACGGTCTTGCATCTCCTGTGTCGATTCGATGCTGCACCAGTTGTGTTCGACCATATTGCCCACTGGGTGAAGAGAAAATATCAGCATACTCATGAAGAAGGCTTCTAGCGACATAAAGCTGATGTTGACTAAGATCGGATGACTTTAGAGTCTGCACTGGCGCTGGAGGTGCCCGGTCTTATTACAATTCCAGCAACGAGCAGGTCCATCTCGCTGGTTTCTTTGAAATGCAACTCTTTGACATGAGCATTCTTCAACTTCCACTTCCGTTTTCCAGCAGTTCGAATTGCTCGCTGTAGGTTGATGTCAGATACAGCACGGACAAAGGCTTCTGTTGCTAATTGGTTAACAATTTCATCTCCTGCTGTTGGGTATGCTAGATGTGCCAACCGTTCGATGTCTGCTTGGAGTTGCTGCAGACTTTCTCCTCTTTTCTGGACTCTGGTATTGAGTTGGATGCGGAAGACTTCTTGCTTATGGCCATCTCCAAAACGTTTGTCGATAGCCTGAACAAGAGCACTGAAGTTGCCGTTCTTGTCTGCTGGTATGGTTTGCAATAGTTCAGCAGCGCAGGTCCTCTAAGGGCAAGCGTCAGAGCAATATATTTGTCTTCGTCATCCCAGCCATTTGTTGCTGCGGCTGCCTCAAACTGCTTCTTGTAGATCGACCAAGAAGTTTGTCCATCAAAGGTTGGTGGATGCATTTCCTTTCGCTTTGGAAAGTCCCCAGAACTTTCTCGAATCTTCATTTTTCTTAATTATTCCTATTTTGTGACCTTTTATAATTTATATAATAATCCTAAGCGGGCTTTAGGGCTTTCTTGATTTATTTTTTGATTATTATCAAATAGACGACGTTTCGTACGTGCTTACGTACTTAGGATAAATTAAATTTAAGTATTATATATTTAACGAAAAATAAATTTTAATTTAAAGTTTCTCTAGAGACCTGAAGAAGTACGTAAGCACGTACGAAACGTCGTCTATTTGATAATAATCAAAAAATAAATCAAGAAAGACCTAAAGCCCGCTTAGGATTATTATACTTCATTTTTCTTACTTTAACCAATTCATATGTAATGCTCTGAATTTGGTCTTCGAACTTTTATTGAACTTTCTCGAGCTTTGCGTCTACTGTTAGAAATTATTTTTCGACACGTTCGTCAAGAGGTATAGATTTGTTCTCGAAAGCATCTAGCTTACCTTCCAGGAGATTTTTCTGTTCTTGGAATCTTTCCAGCATATTAATTTCTTCTTTTTTGAGAAGATTCTTTTGCTCGTTACGTTGTTCTTCGAGAAGATTCTTTTGTTCATTGCGTTGTTCATTAAGTCGTTCGAGAAGGTTCTTTTGTTCATTCTTTTGCTCGTTGCGTTGTTGTTCGAGAAGATTCTTTTGCCCATTGCGTTGTTCATCAAATCTTTCCAGAAGATTATTTTGTTCATTGCGTTGTTCATCAAATCGAGCAAACAACAAAGTCATCATATTGCTCATGTCTAAGCTCGGACTAACTTGTTCTTCGGGCATTTCAATCTCAAAGAGAAATGTGTCTGGGTTTTCTCCGTGTTGTCTTAACTCCTCTTGTAGACGAATAATGAGGTAATTTTTTGTTCCAGCAGTAGGAAGACCTCGTTTATTCAATTCTGCCTTAAGTTCAACACAATTCAATAAGTTCCCTATTTTACCCATTTGTTCTACTTTTTTTTTATTTTTTTTTTCACTTTTATCTTCCACTCTTCACCGTAGGTTATCTGATGAAATAAGTTTTATTCCAGTCTTCTGACACCAATGAAATGTTCTACCTAGGTTCGATAATAAAACTTATTTCCATTCAATAATAACGTCCACTTATTTACTTAACAAAACACACACTTTATTTCACTTCAAATCGTTTTTATTATTCTACAATCACAATAGTATGAAATTTAAAATTCACTTGCAGATACACTTTTACTTCTTACTATACGTTATCACCATTGACACACTATATATGGACTGGAAGTCGAATCTCATTTCCATACAAAAGCAATTATAAAAGGCGTTCAGCCACTTCTTACCAACAAGTGCAACAATAAGCGGCAAAAAAAAACAACAATTCTGCATGCCATCTCTTGCCACTTGGCCTAAACTATCATTTTTTTCCAAAGAAGCTAAGGACATCTTTTAGTTTTTCTTTAAAAAAACAGAGCCATCTGCTTTCATTCAAGTGTAAATTTTGACGTCTGCCGTTTTTGTGTCATCGATTAATTTAATTAGGATATTTTTTTTTAATTTATAGAACAAAACAAAACGATTCCAATGGCCGAGTTCAACGCACATCTGAATATTCAGAATTCTGAATATTCAGATGTGCGTTGAACACGGCCAATCTTTTGAGGTATGGCATCCATCCCAAGTTTCTGGCTAATGCGTTAAAGTCTTAACCTCATTTTAATATTCTAGATACAACATTTTATTTTAGTTAATTTAGTAAAATGTTTCTGTTCCAACAAAAAAATCGAAGAATCCGCACCAAAATCTAAACAAGTAAAGAAATCCGCAAAAGAAGCGTCACTGAAGAGCCCAATACTGCCATTATGTATCTCATTCCATTTCGCAGACTGTTGTTCGACTAGAAAGATCACCATTAATTAATGGCGAATTCCTTTCAAAAAAGAAATCGAATTTTTTCTAAACGGAATCGAATTTTTTCTGTCAATTGAAAGGAATTCGTATTTAGTAAAAGAATCGATTTTTTTTTGGTGTGATTGTGTTTGTGACTTTATAGCTGCAATTGACGCAAAACGTCAAGAAATTATTCACAAAACTGGTTGTTTGTTTTTGTTGTGAGAAAAATGTTTTACCAATAGAATTAAATTAATAAATAAAAGATATTAGCCAGCTTATACGGTTCATTTTATTTGTTTGAACTTCTATTTGCACATATATTTGTAAAGAATATTATTATTGAGAAGTTTTCATCACATGCACTGAAAGTTTTTAACACGTCTTTCACTCGCGAAAGCTATTTTTTTTTTGTCAAATTTGTGTTTGATAATGAACAACGCACAATAAATTATTTTTATAGCTGTATTGACTGAATATATTGTTGAATATTTATTATTAAATTATGTAGAATTCGTTCCAACCAAAAAATAAACAACTCGTCTTCCAAAAATTCCGCGACATTCAATTTATGACGTATTAGAAATGTCAAGTCTTCATAGTGTGTGTGCAAATCAGCGTGAAATCTTGCTAAAAACGCAAGATTTGTTTTGACAGAAAAGAATCGATTTTGTTTAGAAAAAATTCGATTCTGTTTAGAAAAAATTCGAATTTTTTGTTGAAAGGAATTCGCCATAAAATAAAGAATAATCCCAGTTCGAAGTCTGCCGATACTAGTAGTGGTACTAAAACAAAACTTCTTTCGCCTGTCCGAGCAGGTCTACGAAGCGGCTTTGTTTAAATGATTTTATTTTACTAATTCATATTAAAAGAAGATTCAAAAATTAAACATTTTGATGTAAGACTTGAGTTTTTTCTTAATACAAATATTTCAATTTCTGGGCAATGGCAGAATGGCACTCGAAATTCAGTCAGGTCTAAGACGAAAGTTGATGCTCTAGATTTCCATGTAATTCTGCCTGATTTGGATGGGGATGGGGTGTATGAGATTCTTCTAGCTACAACTTCTCCGATTCTTCATTCCAATTCTAAACCAAAAAACTTCATAAAGCCCCATGAGAACTTCCACGGTGATGCACCATCTGGAGGTAGGAATCTTCTTAGATTAGAATACTGTCCGGTAGAATTGGTAGCCATAATCGATGGACCAACTGGAAAAGAAAGACATTATTACTTTCAACTGTGTTCAGAGGTAAAAGGCGCTTACGGAGCTCTTTTCGCTGGTCACCAATCGATCGATAAAAAGTGAAAATACACTCCAGCCCTAAAGATCTCCTAGCACCATCACTATGGTCAATGAAAAGAGACCGAAGCTCAGAGGAACATCTATTCTCTGAGTGGTCGAGAGTTGATTGTAGAGAATCGTGGGAAATGTCAAAATGACTGCAATGTCTCCTTTATTCTGAGCGAGGAACGGGAATGGAAAGGTAATTTCACCAAACCCTGAATGTGAGGCATGGTGCCGGCTCAGTGATACTTCAAGAACAGCAAATCCAAGATGTCTGGTTTTATGGTGAAATTCTGGCAGCGGAAGAATGACTCTGGCCCGATCGGTCGTTGCTAAATAAATAAAATCTTAAAAAAACTGAAAGGTGATATCCATATGCCAAAGAATTTATCAAAGAAGATGTTTCCAATTACTTATACCTATTCTAGCTACGACATCATCGTTGGTGCTGTTTTGAATTTTCTTAAAATGAAATATAAACAATAAACAAATAAGCACAAATCTGAAGTGTCAAATGTTGCATTGTGTTTTCTGCCATACCTACGCAAGCGCTGGTAGCGTTTAGTTAGATTATAAAACATACGTGAAGTTGGCTCCTGGCAGTCCATATATAGTAAGTCAATGGTTATCACATTCAAAATTAAACTGTCCCTACTCGCTCGAAAACATCCGTTTATTTTAGGGAATTAAATGGTTCTAGTCTCCACTAGTACCTACTAGAACATTCGAGCATATCTCCTTCTAGCAATTTTCATTCCAGTGCTGACAAGAATTTATATTCTGCCGAACAACAAGATGGCGCTGTGAACAGTTGAAGGATAGCTTTTCAGAAAGATGTAGTAGCTATTATAGTAGATACACAATCATTATAGTTTATAGTAAAGTTCATTATTTTGTAAGATCTACTTTTAGGCGTTTTTACATTAGTTGTTGATTAATTACTAAAGGTATACGTTAAGATTGTTCTTTTGCTACAAAGTAGTTAGGGCGTAATTGAATCGTTACATTGCCCCCCTCTTAGGATTGTTCGTCCCAAACAATTCCATCAGTACTTTCACCATTTTAACGATCTAAACGGTCACAAGGAACTACTTTTAATTTGCCTCTTACCCCTCTCCGTATACGGTAAACCACATCATTAATTCTTTTGACAACAGTGTAAGGGCCTTCCTAGTTTTGTTGAAGTTTTGGTCACAGTCCCTTTTGTCGGTGGGGATTATAAAACCACACAAGGTCTCCTTCTTGAAATCCTGTCGATGTTGCTCGGGCGTCATATCGTGTTTTCATCCGCTAACTGCATGTTTTTATGTTTGTCCTTGTTCGTTGGTGAATGTCATTCAGTCTTTCTTTCAGGTTATCCACATATTCCTCTGTTCTTTGTGGCTCAATTGTACGGCATCCAAATTTCACATCACTTGGAAGCCATATTGTTATTCCGAACAGGATCTCCAATGGTGTATGTCGCACTTCGATAAGCCATCAGGATTAATGGAATATGTAGGTCCCAGTCTCGTTGATAGTCGCCGACAACCTCTTAGACAGATGTTCCTTAAGCGTCCTGTTGAATTGTTCAACCATCCCATCAGATTGCGGGCGAAGCAGGGTTGTCCTCGTCTTTTTAATGCCAAGGAGGGTGCAAACTTCCTGAAAGGTGTTAGATTCGAAGTTCCTTCCTTGGTCAGAATGCAGTTCACGCCAGCCTGCTCACCCAATTGAAGACAATCTGGTCCACGACTGTTTTGGTTTCTTGATTTGGACTGGCGTATGCCTCAGGCCAATTGCTGAAGTAATCCATCACTACAAGGATGTACCGGTTCCCGCTATTTGTTTCAGGAAAAGGGCCTGCGACGTCCACTGCAATCCTTTCGAAAGGTGTGTCCACATTGTACTAATGCATTTTACTTTGAATCTTTCTACCTTTTCGGCACCACTTTTAGACGTCATCTCTTGCATGTAGCCAGAACCATTGTCGTACTTCTCCTAAATGACCTCCAGAAGCTCCATCATGCATCTCTCGAAGAAAATCATTTACCTTTGACCGAGGAATGACAAGCTGCATCACAAAAGACTTACCATCTGCGGATTCCCATTAACGCTTTAGCACCCCTTCTTGCACATGAAGCGAGTCCCATTGGTACCAATAAGCTTTGAGAGCAGGGCTTCTGTCACAAATGTCACTCCATTCTTTTTTTTTTTGGTTTTCCTTCCGTGCATGATATCCGAGTCTTCTTGTTGAGCAATCCTGAGCTCTTCGTTGCTCCAACCGGAAATGGGATCGGCTCTTATACGTTGTACGGCAATCACTTCCTTTTCTTCTTGCCGCGTGCAATGTTTGCAGTCTTGTTTGCACGGTCGCCGAGATAATGCGTCTGAATGCAGTTTTCCTCTTCCATGTTTAATCTGATAATCGTAGGTCTGCAGTTTCTCGATCCACCTTGCTTCTTGACCTTCAGGATTTTTGAAGTTCAAAAGCTGTAGTAGGCGACAACTTTTTTTCTCCATCATGGACTTGTACAGCTCCATTTCCAACGTTACTTGCATCAGCATCGATAATGAAAGGTTTTCCTGGAATTGGTTAGGTCAGCACAGGCGCTTTACATAAGCGAAGCTTTAGTTCTTGAAAGCTTTTCTCGCAATCACCTGACCATTTGAACGGCTTCCCTTTTTCAGTAAGCTGATGCAAGCTTTTGGCGATTCCAGCAAAATCTTTCACGAAACGCCGATAATATGTCGCTTAACCAAGACCGCTTCGGAGTTGATTTTTGTCCTGTGGTGTTGGCCAATTCTTGACGGTGTCAACTTTCTCAGGATCGGTCTTTACTCCTTGAGACGAGATGGTATGTCCCAAGTATTTAACTTCGGTCTTGAAAATCGCACATTTGTCTAGATTCAACCTTAGGTGTGCTTCTCGAAGTCTCTGGAATACAGCTTTAAACTTGCCACAATGTTCGCCAAATGTTTTGCCATATACGATGACCTCATCCAAATAGACTAGGCAAGATTTCCAAGCAAGTCCATGCAGAACACACTCCATCAAACGCTCGAATGTTGCCGAAGCGTTGCAAAGTCCAAACGGCATCACTTTGAACTGCCACAGACCATTTCCTGTGGAGAAAGCCGTCTTCTCTCGATATTCTGGATGTCTTTCTACCTGCCAATAGCCGCTCTTCAAGTCCAAAGTTGAGAACCATTGGGCTCCTTCCATTGCATCTAAAGTGTCGCTGATTCTGGGCAGAGGGTAGCTGTGTTTCTTCGTCACGTCGTTAAGCCTTCTGTAGTCCACACAAAATCGAGTGCTTCCATCTTTCTTTTTCACAAGAACCACTGGAGATGCCCCGGGGCTTTTGGAATTTTCGGTTAGCCTATCTTTCTTTATGGTCGATATCATCTCTTCGACTTCGGCCCACTGGGTGAAGAGAAAATATCAGCATACTCATGAAGAAGGCTTCTAGCTACATTAAGCTGATGTTGACTAAGATTGTTCTGTTCTGTTCTGTTTTCCAGCAGTTCGAATTGCTCGCTGTAGGTTGATGTCAAATAGAGCACTGTCAAAGACTTCTGTTGTTAACTGGTTAACAATTTCATCTCCTGCTGTTGGATATGCTAGATGTGCCAACCGTTCGATGTCTGCTTGGAGTTGCTGCAGACTTTCTCCTCTTTTCTGGACTCTGGTATTGAGTTGGATGCGGAAGACTTCTTGCTTATGGCCATCTCCAAAACGTTTGTCGATAGCCTGAACAAGAGCACTGAAGCTGCCGTTCTTGTCTGCTGGTATGGTTTGCAAAAGTTCGGCAGCAGGTCCTCTAAGGGCAAGCGTCAGAGCTATATAATTGTCTTCGTCATCCCAGCCATTTGTTGCTGCGGCTGCCTCAAACTGCTTCTTGTAGATCGACCAAGAAGTTGGTCCATCAAAGGTTTGTGGATGCATTTCCTTTCGCCTTGGAAAGTCCCCAGAACTTTCTCGAACCTTCATTTTTCTTACTTTATCCAATTCATATGTAATGCTCTGAATTACTGTTAGAAATTGTTTTTCGACACGTTCGTCAAGAGCAATAAATTTGTTCTCGAAAGCATCTAGCTAACCTTCCAGGAGATTTTTCTGTTCTTGGAATCTTTCCAGCATATTAATTTCTTCTTTTTTGAGAAGATTCTTTTGCTCATTACGTTGTTCTTCGAGAAGATTCTTTTGTTCATTGCGTTGTTCATTAAGTCGTTCGAGAAGGTTCTTTTGTTCATTCTATTGCTCGTTGCGTTGTTCTTCGAGAAGATTCTTTTGCCCATTGCGTTGTTCATCAAATCTTTCCAGAAGATTCTTTTGTTCATTGCGTTGTTCATCAAATCGAGCAAACAACAAAGTCATCATATTGCTCATGTCTAAGCTAGGACTTACTTGTTCTTCTGGCATTTCAATCTCAAAGAGGAATATGTGTCTGGGTTTTCTCCGTGTTGTCTTAACTCCTCTTGTAGACGAATAATGAGGTCATTTTTTGTTCCAGCAGTAGGAAGACCTCGTTTATTCAATTCTGCCTTAAGTTCAACACAATTCAATAAGTTCACTATTTTACCCATTTTTTCTACTTTTTTTTATTTTTTTTTCACTTTTATCTTCCACTCTTCACCGTAGGTTATCTGATGAAATAAGTTTTATTCCACTCTTCTGACACCAATGAAATGTTCTACCTAGGTTCGATAATAAAACTTATTTCTATTCAATAATAACGTCCACTTATTTACTTAACAAAACACACACTTTATTTTACTTCAAATCGTTTTTATTATTCTACAATCACAATAGTATGAAATTTAAAATTATTGGAAAAAACTTAAACCAGTGGTTATGTTCTTTAAAAGAATAATTGATAAACACGACCTTTTCGATATGGAAAATATTAAATAATAATAATTGTTTTGAAACAGAAATCATAGATATATAATTTGTATATCACTTTGATAATGATAAAATAAAAACTTAGAGTGGTTGAACGTTAAATATTTCAACACTCCCCCTCGTTCAAACATTTAAATAATCTTACAATTTATTCTCAATTTTATATGTCTGGCTGGTGGCAAGGGTTTCGTGAAAATATCCGCGATCATTTTTTCTGTGGGACAAAACTTGCAAGTGACGAGTTTTTTTTTTTTTTTTTTGTCAATGTAATCTTTAACAAAATGAAATTTTGTATCTATATGTTTTGTGCGATTGCTAAATTTTTCTTCTTTGATAATTTTTAAACAGCTTTGATTGTCCTCGAAAATGGTTGTTGGATTTTTAACTCCCTCGTGCATGTCTTCTAATAATCTTTGAAGCCAAATTGCTTCTTGGCATGTGTCAGATAAGGCGATGAATTCCGCTTCAGTTGATGATAAGGATACGCACGTTTGTTTTCTACATGACCAATTAATGATTCCTCCATTTAAAAAGAAAACGTAGCCGCTGTTGGATTTTCTTGTCTGTTTATCCTCTGCCCAATTTGCATCCGAATACCCAATCAGTTCCTGTTTGTCGTTGTTATTGTCGCTAAGCTTCAGCTTAAGGTTTGAAGTTCCTTTCAGGTATTTTACCACGCGTTTGAGCTGCTCCCAATCCTCTTGATTTGGACTCGAAGCCTTCTGAGCTAAGATGTTTACACTTGCGGTAATGTCCGGTCTAGTATTTATTGATATATACAGAAGACATCCTAATAGTTTCTGATAATTTGTGTTGCTGATCATTCTGTTTGACGAATTACAAGGTGACTTGTAATATCCTATTTCCATTGGTGTATTTTGTTCCTTTGCATCTTGTAGTCCAAACATCCTTGAAACTTGATGAATATAATTACTTTGACACATTTCAAAATTTCCCTGTTTGTCTCTTGTTATTTCTATTCCAAGGTAATGTTTTATCTCTCCAAGATCTTCCATTTCAAACTTTGCTGCCAGTAGTTGCTTTATGGTCATCACATCTTCTTTATTTTTGCAGGCAACCACAATGTCATCAACATAAATGAGTACATAGCACCAATTACCTTCGATTCTTCTGATATACAAGCATGGGTCAGCCTTTCCTTGAATAAATCCACCGTCAATCAAGGTCACTCTAACTTTCTCGTTCCCAGTTCTCGCTGCTTGCTTAAGACCATAGAGACTTTTCTTAAGCAGGCATACTTTACTTGGATTTTCAAAGTTGAAACCTGGTGCTTGTTTCATGAAAATGGTCTCCTCCAAACTTCCATTAAGAAAAGCCGATTTAGCATCCACATGATAAACAATCAATCCTCTTTTTCCAGCAACAGACAGCAAAGTTCTGAGCGTTGATTGGCGAACAACTGGTGCGAAAACTTCGTTAAAATCTATTCCAAATTTTTGGGAAAATCCTTGGGCTACAAGTCGTGCTTTGTATTTTTTTATGTTTCCCTTCTCGTCCTTTTTTACCTTAAACACCCATTTACTTCCAATAGCTTGTCTTTTGTTGGGTAGATCTGTTAGTTCCCATGTGTTATTCTTTTTAAGTGTCTCCATTTCCGCTTCCATCGCCATTATCCATTTAGCCCGGTCTTTACTAGAAATCGCTTCTTCAAAATTCTTGGGCTCTTGAGTTTCTTCAATGGTGCAATTTATTTCTTCGATCAATCTTTTAGCTGGTTTTCCTTTATTTGACCTTGTTGAGATTTTTTTTTTAGGATACGGTTCTTCATTATCTTCCATATTCTCTGCTGTGACATTATGCTTTTCTATTGTACCCTTTTGTTGCATCAATCTTGTTACTGGTTTTACTTTCCTTGTTGAGATTTTTGTAGAGATTGGTTCTTCGTTATCTTGCATATTCTCTGGTTCTTCGTAACAGGTGACACTATTCTTTTCTATTGTGTCCTCTTCTTTCTTTCTCTTGGGTTTTCTTAAGCGAGAATGTAAATCAACTTCGATATCTGTAGTACTTTTGAATTCTGTTACAAATCTGACGTCACGACTTATTTCTACTTTGCGTGCTGCTGTATCATAACATCGAAAAGCTTTCGAGTTGGTGTCATATCCGAGAAAAATCATTTCCTTTCCTGTATGATCCAGTTTCTTCCTTTTTTCAGTAGGCACGTGTACAAAACATTTGCTTCCAAAAGGATGAAGATTTTCGAATGTAACTCTACTTCCGCTCCACTGCTCGTACGGGATTGAATTTGTAGATCTTGTTAGAATACGATTTTGAATAAAGACTGCTGTTGATACTGCTTCTCCCCAAAAGGAATTTGGGAGACCAGCGTCAATCAACATGCAGCGAGCCATTTCAATGATCGTCCTATTTTTTCTTTCAGCAACCCCGTTTTGTTGAGGTGTATACCCTGCTGTTAATTGAGTTGTGATTCCTTCTGCTTTTAGGTATTCCTTCAGCTGATTTCCCGTGTATTCTCCTCCTCGATCCGAACGCAGAACTTTCGGTTTCTTTTCAAATTTCGTTTTCGTCATTGCAACAAATTCTTTTATAGATTTTTCGACTTCATTTTTGTGAGTTAAAAGTTTAACAACTGTGAAGCGCGAAAAATCATCTATAAATGTGATGATATATCGTTTTCCACTCGGAGTAGCCGTTTGCATAGGTCCGCAAACATCTGTATGCACAAGGTCTAACAAAGCTTTACTTTTGTTCAAGGATTCCTTTGGGAAAGGTTGTCTTGTCATTTTTCCTTTTGCACACGTTTCACACAACTCTTTAATACCACACTCTATAATCTTTATTCCGTCAACAAGTTTCTTTGCAGCTATCTTTCGGATCGCTTCAGGATCTCTATGTCCTAATATTTTATGCCAGCTATGAATACAATTGGCACTATGTGCCAATTCCATAATATTTACCTTATCTGATTTTCGCAGCTCGTATAAATTATTTATTCGGTCCACTACTGCTAGGCTTGTGTTATTCTTAGCTATAATACAGTTGTTTTTCTTGAATACAATTTCAAACCCATTATCGGCTAATTTTTCAATTGACAAAACGTTACCGACAAGTTCTGGTGCATATAATACCTCTTGCGCTAATATTTCCTGGACTTCATCGCTTTGATTTAGGAATTGCACATTTCCGCTGCCTATGCCAGATACTTTAAATTTTTCTCCATTTCCAACTTCAATTGTTGCTTGATAAGATTTATCCAGAGATTTGAAAAATTGCTTATTATTTGTGACGTGCCTTGTTGCTCCAGAATCAAGCAACCAACTATCCTTGCTCTTCTGATTTACTGAAAAAACAAAATCATTTTGCTCTGAACTTAATGTGTTCACTTTATCCGCATATTTTTTCTTATTTGTTCCATGTCCTTGTTTTTTGGAAAGCCATTTTTTGTATTCCGCACAGTCCTTTTTTATATGATTTAGCTTTTTGCAGAAAAAACATGTAATTCCGGTGCTTTTGGCCTTTTCAGAAATTTTTAGCATCATTTCAGCACTTGAATCTCCTCCTGCATGAACACGTCGCTCATACTCTGCAATTAACTTTTGTTGCACAAATCCGAATGTCAGATCATTCTCATTTCTAGCCTCAAGTGCAATAATAAGGGTGTCATAACTCTTGGGCAAACTGCTTAGCAACATCGCTACGCTCCAGGGTTCCGATAAATCTTCATTGCTTATGTCCTTAAGTTTTACGAACAAATTTCGCATCTCATTTATATGTTCTGCTACACGTCCATTTTCCTCCATCTTCAATGAGCAAATCATTCGCATCAAATGAACTTTGTTGCTCAGTGTTGCCTTTTCATGGTACTGTTTCAAATTGTTCCAAGCACCGAGTGTTGTAGTTGCATGACGAATGTGAATGATTTGGTCATCTTCGATCGACAAACCGATCAAAGAAAAAGCCTGTTCATCAATTCGGTCCCACTCTTCCTGTAGTTGTTTTCTTTGATCTTTGGCGATCGCCGTAGCTTCAACCGCTAAATCCTCTGGCCTTGCCCTATTCACTGCTGTCCACAAGAGCTCCTTTTTCAACAACAGCTCAATCTTAAATTTCCAGTTCATGTAATTTGAATTATTTAACTTTTCAAATTTTCCTTTATAATCTGCCATATCGATCAATATTACATTCACATTATCCTTTAACCGTTATCTGGGCCCATAACCTATTGGAAAAACTTAAACCAGTGGTTATGTTCTTTAAAAGAATAATTGATAAACACGACCTTTTCGATATGGA
Source organism: Leucozona laternaria (assembly GCA_932273885.2). NCBI lineage: Eukaryota > Metazoa > Arthropoda > Insecta > Diptera > Syrphidae > Leucozona > Leucozona laternaria. The sequence goes on from OW026366.1 coordinate 146,746,501, forward strand.
AAATATTTAATAATAATAATTGTTTTGAAACAGAAATCATAGATATATAATTTGTATATCACTTTGATAATGATAAAATAAAAACTTAGAGTGGTTGAACGTTAAATATTTCAACAAAAATTCACTTGCGGATACACTTTTACTTCTTACTATACGTTATCACCATTGACACACTATATATGGACTGCAAGTCGAATCTCATTTCCATACAAAAGCAATTATAAAAGGCGTTCAGCCACTTCTTACCAACAAGTGCAACAATAAGCGGCAAAAAAAAAACAACAATTCTGCATGCCATCTCTTGCCACTTGGCCTAAACTATCATTTTTTTTTCCAAAGAAGTTAAGGACATCTATTAGTTTTTCTTTAAAAAAACAGAGCCATCTGCTTTCATTCAAGTGTAAATTTTGACGTCTGCCGTTTTTGTGTCATCGATTAATTTAATTAGGATATTTTTTTTTAATTTATAGAACAAAACAAAACGATTCCAATGGCCGAGTTCAACGCACATCTGAATATTCAGAATTCTGAATTTTTGAAGCTCTTGATTGGCCAGCTGTCAGATGTCATCTGAATTTTCAGATCTTTTTCTGACAGCTGGCCAATCAAGAGCTTCAAAAATTCAGAATTCTGAATATTCAGATGTGCGTTGAACACGGCCAATCTTTTGAGGTATGGCATCCATCCCAAGTTTCTGGCTAATGCGTTAAAGTCTTAACCTCATTTTAATATTCTAGATACAACATTTTATTTTAGTTAATTTAGTAAAATGTTTCTGTTCCAACAAAAAAATCGAAGAATCCGCACCAAAATCTAAACAAGTAAAGAAATCCGCAAAAGAAGCGTCACTGAAGAGCCCAATACTGCCATTATGTATCTCATTCCATTTCGCAGACTGTTGTTCGACTAGAAAGATCACCATTAATTAATGGCGAGTTCCTTTCAAAAAAGAAATCGAATTTTTTCTAAACAGAATCGAATTTTTTCTGTCAATTGAAAGGAATTCGTATTTCGTAAAAGAATCGATTTTTTTTGGTGTGATTGTGTTTGTGACTTTATAGCTGCAATTGACGCAAAACGTCAAGAAATTATTCACAAAACTGTTAAGGTTGTTTGTTTTTGTTGTGAGAAAAATGTTTTACCAATAGAATTAAATTAATAAATAAAAGATATTAGCCAGCTTATACGGTGCATTTTATTTGTTTGAACTTCTATTTGCACATATATTTTTAAAGAATATTATTATTGAGAAGTTTTCATCACATGCACTGAAAGTTTTTAACACGTCTTTCACTCGCGAAAGCTATTTTTTTTTGTCAAATTTGTGTTTGATAATGAACAACGCACAATAAATTATTTTTATAGCTGCATTGACTGAATATATTGTTGAATATTTATTATTAAATTATGTAGAATTCGTTCCAACCAAAAAATAAACAACTCGTCTTCCAAAAATTCCGCGACATTCAATTTATGACGTATTAGAAATGTCAAGTCTTCATAGTGTGTGTGCAAATCAGCGTGAAATCTTGCTAAAAACGCAAGATTTGTTTTGACAGAAAAGAATCGATTTTGTTTAGAAAAAATTCGATTCTGTTTAGAAAAAATTCGAATTTTTTGTTGAAAGGAATTCGCCATAAAATAAAGAATAATCCCAGTTCGAAGTCTGCCGATACTAGTAGTGGTACTAAAACAAAACTTCTTTCGCCTGTCCGAGCAGGTCTACGAAGCGGCTTTGTTTAAATGATTTTATTTTACCAATTCATATTAAAAGAAGATTCACAATTAAACATTTTGATGTAAGACTTGAGTTTTTTCTTAATACAAATATTTCAATTTCTGGGCAATGGCAGAATGGCACTCGAAATTCAGTCAGGTCTAAGACGAAAGTTGATGCTCTAGATTTCCATGTAATTCTGCCTGATTTGGATGGGGATGGGGTGTATGAGATTCTTCTAGCTACAACTTCTCCGATTCTTCATTCCAATTCTAAACCAAAAAACTTCATAAAGCCCCATGAGAACTTCCACGGTGATGCACCATCTGGAGGTAGGAATCTTCTTAGATTAGAATACTGTCCGGTAGAGTTGGTAGCCATAATCGATGGACCAACTTGAAAAGAAAGACATTATTACTTTCAACTGTGTTCAGAGGTAAAAGGCGCTTACGGAGCTCTTTTCGCTGGTCACCAATCGATCGATAAAAAGTGAAAATACACTCCAGCCTTAAAGATCTCCTAGCACCATCACTATGGTCAATGAAAAGAGACCGAAGCTCAGAGGAACATCTATTCTCTGAGTGGTCGAGAGTTGATTGTAGAGAATCGTGGGAAATGTCAAAATGACTGCAATGTCTCCTTTATTCTGAGCGAGGAACGGGAATGGAAAGGTAATTTCACCAAACCCTGAATGTGAGGCATGGTGCCGGCTCAGTGATACTTCAAGAACAGCAAATCCAAGATGTCTGGTTTTATGGTGAAATTCTGGCAGCGGAAGAATGACTCTGGCCCGATCGGTCGTTGCTAAATAAATAAAATCTTAAAAAAACTGAAAGGTGATATCCATATGCCAAAGAATTTATCAAAGAAGATGTTTCCAATTACTTATACCTATTCTAGCTACGACATCATCGTTGGTGCTGTTTTGAATTTTCTTAAAATGAAATATAAACAATAAACAAATAAGCACAAATCTGAAGTGTCAAATGTTGCATTGTGTTTTCTGCCATACCTACGCAAGCGCTGGTGGCGTTTAGTTAGATTATAAAACATACGTGAAGTTGGCTCCTGGCAGTCCATATATAGTAAGTCAATGGTTATCACATTCAAAATTAAACTGTCCCTACTCGCTCGAAAACATCCGTTTATTTTAGGGAATTAAATGGTTCTAGTCTCCACTAGTACCTACTAGAACATTCGAGCATATCTCCTTCTAGCAATTTTCATTCCAGTGCTGACAAGAATTTATATTCTGCCGAACAACAAGATGGCGCTGTGAACAGTTGAAGGATAGCTTTTCAGAAAGATGTAGTAGCTATTATAGTAGATACACAATCATTATAGTTTATAGTAAAGTTCATTATTTTGTAAGATCTACTTTTAGGCGTTTTTACATTAGTTGTTGATTAATTACTAAAGGTATACGTTAAGATTGTTCTTTTGCTACAAAGTAGTTAGGGCGTAATTGAATCGTTACATTGCCCCCCTCTTAGGATTGTTCGTCCAAAACAATTCCATCAGTACTTTCACCATTTTAACGATCTAAACGGTCACAAGGAACTACTTTTAATTTGCCTCTTGCCCCTCTCCGTATACGGTAAACCACATCATTAATTCTTTTGACAACAGTGTAAGGGCCTTCCTAGTTTTGTTGAAGTTTTGGTATAAAACCACACAAGGTCTCCTTCTTGAAATCCTGTCGATGTTGCTCGGGCGTCATATCGTGTTTTCATCCGATAACTGCATGTTTTTATGTTTGTCCTTGTTCGTTGGTGAATGTCATTCAGTCTTTCTTTCAGGTTATCCACATATTCCTCTGTTTGTGGCTCAATTGTACGGCATCCAAATTTCACATCACTTGGAAGCCGTATTGTTATTCCGAACAGGATCTCCAATGGTGTATGTCGCACTTCGATAAGCCATCAGGATTAATGGAATATGTAGGTCCCAGTCTCGTTGATAGTCGCCGACAACCTCTTAGACAGATGTTCCTTAAGCTTCCTGTTGAATTGTTCAACCATCCCATCGTATTGCGGATGAAGCGGGGTTGTCCTCGTCTTTTTAATGCCAAGGAGGGTGCAAACTTCCTGAAAGGTGTTAGATTCGAAGTTCCTTCCTTGGTCAGAATGCAGTTCCATAGGTACGCCAGCCTGCTCACCCAATTGAAGACAATCTGGTCCACGACTGTTTTGGTTTCTTGATTTGGACTGGCGTATGCCTCAGGCCAATTGCTGAAGTAATCCATCACTACAAGGATGTACCGGTTCCCGCTATTTGTTTCAGGAAAAGGTCCTGCGACGTCCACTGCAATCCTTTCGAAAGGTGTGTCCACATTGTACTAATGCATTTTACTTTGAATCTTTCTACCTTTTCGGCACCACTTTTAGACGTCATCTCTTGCATGTAGCCAGAACCATTGTCGTACTTCTCCTAAATGACCTCCAGAAGCTCCATCATGCATCTCTCGAAGAAAATCATTTACCTTTGACCGAGGAATGATAAGCTGCATCACAAAAGACTTACCATCTGCGGATTCCCATTAACGCTTTAGCACCCCTTCTTGCACATGAAGCGAGTCCCATTGGTACCAATAAGCTTTGAGAGCAGGGCTTCTGTCACAAATGTCACTCCATTCTTTTTTTTTTTGGTTTTCCTTCCGTGCATGATATCCGAGTCTTCTTGTTGAGCAATCCTGAGCTCTTCGTTGCTCCAACCGGAAATGGGATCGGCTCTTATACGTTGTACGGCAATCACTTCCTTTTCTTCTTGCCGCGTGCAATGTTTGCAGTCTTGTTTGCACGGTCGCCGAGATAATGCGTCTGAATGCAGTTTTCCTCTTCCATGTTTAATCTGATAATCGTAGGTCTGCAGTTTCTCGATCCACCTTGCTTCTTGACCTTCAGGATTTTTGAAGTTCAAAAGCTGTAGTAGGCGACAACTTTTTTTCTCCATCATGGACTTGTACAGCTCCAATTCCAACGTTACTTGCATCAGCATCGATAATGAAAGGTTTTCCTGGAATTGGTTAGGTCAGCACAGGCGCTTTACATAAGCGAAGCTTTAGTTCTTGAAAGCTTTTCTCGCAATCACCTGACCATTTGAACGGCTTCCCTTTTTCAGTAAGCTGATGCAAGCTTTTGGCGATTCCAGCAAAATCTTTCACGAAACGCCGATAATATGTCGCTTAACCAAGACCGCTTCGGAGTTGATTTTTGTCCTGTGGTGTTGGCCAATTCTTGACGGTGTCAACTTTCTCAGGATCGGTCTTTACTCCTTGAGACGAGATGGTATGTCCCAAGTATTTAACTTCGCTCTTGAAAATCGCACATTTGTCTGGATTCAACCTTAGGTGTGCTTCTCGAAGTCTCTGGAATACAGCTTTAAAATTGCCACAATGTTCGCCAAATGTTTTGCAATATACGATGACATCATCCAAATAGACAAGGCAAGATTTCCAAGCAAGTCCATGCAGAACACACTCCATCAAACGCTCGAATGTTGCCGGAGCGTTGCGAAGTCCAAACGGCATCACTTTGAACTGCCACAGACCATTTCCTGTGGAGAAAGCCGTCTTCTCTCGATATTCTGGATGTCTTTCTACCTGCCAATAGCCGCTCTTCAAGTCCAAAGTTGAGAACCATTGGGCTCCTTCCATTGCATCTAAAGTGTCGCTGATTCTGGGCAGAGGGTAGCTGTCTTTCTTTGTCACGTCGTTAAGCCTTCTGTAGTCCACACAAAATCGAGTGCTTCCATCTTTCTTTTTCACAAGAACCACTGGAGATGCCCCGGGGCTTTTGGAATTTTCGATTAGCCCATCTTTCTTTATGGTCGATATCATCTCTTCGACTTGGGCTTGTTTGTTCAAAGGAAGACATCTTGCTGGTTGGGGAATTGGTCTTGAATCTCCTGTGTCGATTCGATGCCTCACCAGTTGTGTTCGACCATATTGCCCACTGGGTGAAGAGAAAATATCAGCATACTCATGAAGAAGGCTTCTAGCGACATTAAGCTGATGTTGACTAAGATTGTTCTGTTCTGTTCTGTTTTCCAGCAGTTCGAATTGCTCGCTGTAGGTTGATGTCAAATAGAGCACTGTCAAAGGCTTCTGTTGTTAACTGGTTAACAATTTCATCTCCTGCTGTTGGATATGCTAGATGTGCCAACCGTTCGATGTCTGCTTGGAGTTGCTGCAGACTTTCTCCTCTTTTCTGGACTCTGGTATTGAGTTGGATGTGGAAGACTTCTTGCATATGGCCATCTCCAAAACGTTTGTCGATAGCCTGAACAAGAGCACTGAAGTTGCCGTTCTTGTCTGCTGGTATGGTTTGCAAAAGTTCGGCAGCAGGTCCTCTAAGCGCAAGCGTCAGAGCTTTATATTTGTCTTCGTCATCCCAGCCATTTGTTGCTGCGGCTGCCTCAAACTGCTTCTTGTAGATCCACCAAGAAGTTTGTCCACCAAAGGTTAGTGGATGCGTTTAGTCGCCAGAACTTTCTCGAACCTTCATTTTTCTTACGTTATTTAATTCATTGGTAATACTCTAAATTTTATCATGGACCTTTTCAAACGTTTCCTCTACTGTTAGAAATTGTTTTTCGACACGCTGATCAAGAGCAAAAAACTTGTTCTCGAAAGGATCTATCTTACCTTCAGGATTTTCCTGTTCTTCAAAACGTTCGAGTATATTCTTTTCTTGTTTTTCGAGAAGGTTCTTTTGATCATTACGCTGTTCATCAAATCTATCCAGAAGATTCTTTTGTTCATTACGTTGCTCATCAAATCGAGCAAGCAGCAAAGTCAGCAAATTGCTCATGTCTAAGCTGGAACCTACTTGTTCTTTGGGAATTTCAATTTCAAATATAAACGTGTCTGGGATTGCTCCGTGTTGTCTTAACTCCTCTTGCAGACGAATAATTAGGTAATTTTTCGTTCCAGCAGTAGAAAAACTTCTTTTATTCAACTCTGCCTTAAGTTCAACCCAATTTAATGCATTCACTATTGTACCCACTTTTTTTTTCTTTTATCTCAATCACTTTTGGTTCTTTATTTTTTTTTTCTACCTTCAACTTTCCACCATAGATTATCTGAATGCACAGATGAAATAAGTTTTATTAATTTTTTCTGACACCAATGTAATGTTCTACCTAATGTTCTAAATAAAACTAGTATCCTTTAAATAATACCGTCCACTTATTTACTTTACAAAATAAAAACACTTTATTTCACTTCAAATCGTTTTTATTATTCCACAATGACAATAGTATGCAATCTAAAATTCACTTCCGGATACACTTTTACTTCTTACTTTAAGTTACCATATTCAAAATTAATCTGTCCCTACTCGCTCGAAAACATCCGTTTATATAGGGAATTAAATGATTCTAGTCTCAACTAGTACCTACTAGAATATTCGAGCATATCTCCTTCTATCAATTTCCTTTAAAGTGCTGACAAGAATTTATATTCAGCCGAACAACAAGATGGTTGCTCTATATGAAGATACCAATCTCGGCTGTCATCCGAGTTTGCCTACAAGCTCATATAGGGGAAATTCAGGAGAAACACGCACACATATTCAGTAAGCGTACATCCACCACGCTTTATTTGCACACACATGCAGTAAGCGTACATTCACCACCAAAATGTCGGTTATTTACGAGTTTCAATGGGTATGTTCAAAAAGTATAATAAAAGGAGCAACGAGTTATCAAGTGCTAACCCAACCTTATAAGGATAAGTTTGTGGATACAAATTGAACGTGAAAATTTATAATAAATTTAAGTATATTCGATTGTCTTTTGTCATTATTTGTTTTCTTTCTACGATTGTTTGGTATTGTATTTCGCTCTCGAATTATTGAAACAGACTGTGAACATGACAAAAAAAAAACGAATGAGAAATCAGCGAATCAACGCAACTGTTGTAAGACTTTAGGCGTGTTTTTTTGGAGGAAGTGACTAGACATGCCAATTATAACAGATTTTGTTTATAAAATTACTGTTTATGCGGCCCCGCAGAGCCAGGGTCCTCCGCCGGTGGGCATAATTCAAGCACCTAAAGTTTTTTTTAAGTAGTGCGAAGCGCGTAAACGTACGCCTGCTTTTAATATCCAAAAATTGTTATAACTGTTATAAATTGGCATGTCTCTAGTCTCGTCCTTTTTGCAAACCTAGAGGAAATTGATCGAAAAAAAACTATGTCGCGTCGGGGCTAAGGAATTTACATGTTAAACGCAACAACAAATAATCCCCTCCAGGCATAGCTAAGAGCACATAATTTTCGGGGGTAAACTGTTCTAACGGCGTGAATTGCATATGTACTTCTAATCAATAGTTTTTATGGAAACTCCATTATTTTCTGTGATGGCGTCGATAGATAGTCCCCAATATCATTTCTTTTTAACCAAATCCCTCCGGGCTTGCAAAAAAAAACACGGCTTTTAAGAGCATTATAAGGCTCTCCAAAACCAAAGCGAATACTTCAGAACGACGACGAAACTTTCGCCTGTCTTAATTTATTTACATGGAGATTAATGGGAGTACCCACACCGGCGCGATGCGAATCTTCGAACATTAAGGCTGTCCCAAACCAACGCGAAACATTCGCGCGAATATGCGACGACTGAATAATGTTCGAAGATTCGCATCGCGCCAGTGTGGGTGCTCCCATTAATCTCCATGTAAATAAATTAAGACAGGCGGAAGTTTCGTTGTCGCGCCGAATGTTTCGCGTTGGTTTGGGAGAGCCTTTATTCAGTCGTCGCATATTCGCGCGAATGTTTCGCGTTGGTTTGGGACAGCCTTTATGCTATGTATATGCGAAACCAATAGAAAACTATCGATGACCGAAATTTCAATGTATAAATTCTAACTTATCACGTTATTTATTTTATTACAGACTTTTCTGTTGAATGCCAAAGATTTAAAAATCATTGTGTGCCAGCGAACTACTTACAGGATGAATTGTCAAAGAAAAATTAAAAGAAGTTTCATCACGTGAAATTCGTGGTGTAATAGCAGACTTAGCACCATTAAATTGGTGTTTTTTTCAACACATCCCGATATCCCACCTAACATCCGCCATTTTCATGTTGAAAAGCTGGCGAGTTGAAATTTTTTTAAAGATGGCTGTACGTATCGAGGGGGGAGAGGTTGGAAGATTGGTAACGGACCAGACTATTAAGTTATTATTATTATTTATTGTTCTATTGGCCAAGCCGCCTAACATCAGTCTCCTCTTATTAGTGGTGCTGAGCTTTAATCCAATTTTCTCCATACCTTGTTAAGGATTTTCTTTTGCTTCAAAGTCGTTAGAGCGTAATTGAATCGTTACAATATTAAGAAAAATCTGATGGCATCCCTTCTACATTGAAATATTAAAATACTTCTTCTGCAGACCCTTAAATAATCGGCAACCTTTTTGCCTCCTTCTTCAGCCAATCATACAGTGACAATACATACGAACCCAACCGCGATTTTTTTATTTATTTGAAGAATTGCTCACAAACCTCTCTAGTCTCTATTGACATTAAGACTGATATTGTTACCAACAAAATGTTTGTGCTTAAAGATGACTTCTCTGTTCTCTCTCGGTCCCGATGGCTTACCCGCCATATTACTTAATAAATGTGTTAGTTCGCTTTGTAAGCCCCTAACAGCTTTATTTCGTCTTTCACTTCCTCTAGCTATCTTTCCAAAATTATGGAAGGACTCCTTTATCTTCCCTATCCACAAAAAAGGTACTAAGAATGACATATCCAACTACCGCCCTATAGCCAAACTTTCTTCTATCCCCAAGCTCTTCGAAAGCATTGTTTATGACTCCCTTTACTCTCACTGTAAGTCTATATTTTCTCCCTTGCAGCATGGTTTAATTAATATTTAAGACAAATGTGGTTTACATACTTTTAATTATTCCTATTTCGTGAACTTTTTTTTAATTTATATAATAATCCTAAGCGGGCTTTAGGTCTTTCTTGATTTATTTTTTTGATTGTTATCAAATAGACGACGTTTCGTACGTGCTTAAGTACTTCTTCAGGTCTCTAGAGAAACTTTAAATAAAAATTTATTTTCGTTAAATATATAATACTTACATTTAATTTATCCTAAAAATATATATAAAAAACTAAAAGAGATGTTGTTTTGTACTTTCTTTGTTTCTAATAGCCTTTATTATTGAAATTATTATTTTTATCTTAAATTTGAAAATCTTGAAAAAGACGTTTCAAATTTGTAAAATTCAAATAATAATTAATTATTTAAGAAAATTTTATTTTGAAAACCTATTCAAAACTTTATTTTCAAAATACATTTATTCAAAAACAAGTTATATCTACACAAAATAATACTCAAATTTATTTTACTATCTTTTTATAAATTGACCATAGATATTACTAAGTCCTTCACAGTCTGAACGTCTATTAACTGTATTTTCAGTATTTAAAATGTGTAACATTTCTATTAACATTCTTTTGTTATAATGTTTTTCTGTTTGTAAAATTTCTACATTACTGAAATCTGGTCTATGTCCTTCATCTATACAATGTAATGCTAAAGCAGTTTTTTGTGAATGTCCATTACTTATATCAGACCTATGACCTGTTATACGGTTCTTGAGTTTTTGCATAGATGTTCCTACATAAGCAGACGAACAACCTAATATTCCATCACCTAAACATCTTATTTTGTAGATAATGTCTGATTTATCTTCTTTTAGTATTTTACTTTTAAGATTGGAAAATAAAGAAGTTCTTAAAGTATTAGCCAAATTTAAAAGCTATACGAACATTTTCTTTATTTCTTAAAGGAGCATCTAATATACGGTTTGAAAGACTCGGAATATATAAAACGCTTTTATACGAAAATTGTTGTACATTTGTTTGCAAATTTGTTTGTATTAAAGGATTGAAATATTTATTTATTAATGTTTTGATAACATTAATAGGGAAAGAATTAGAATATAATGTTTCTATAATTCAATAATTCAATACACTTCCTATAAAATTTTTTGCTGTGTTAATAATAACCTGTTTTGGTTGTCTAGAATTATAATTAATAAGACGTCCTGATGCTGTTGGTTTTTTATACCAATCAAAAATTAAACGATTATTTTTCTTTACTATTAAGACATCGAGATATGGAAGTTTTCCATTTTTTTCCATTTCTACTGTAAATTGTAAACTAGGATGAAAAGCATTAAGAGCATTTAGAGTAGAATTAACTTCATTAGATTTTAGAATAATAAATATGTCATCAACATATTTAGTTATTATTTTTGGTTTATAAGGAAGTTTATCAAAAACATTATCTAGTAAAGTTTCCATAACTAATGGGTGATTTTTAAGCTGGTTTGGTTTTGGCAACACTGGTTTTGACAGCTGACGTGTGTTTAGTACCTTGTGTCACTGTCAAACAGCTTCAGTTTGGTTTGCAATTTAACCATGGATCGTCTTACAAATGAACAACGCTTGCAAATTATTGAATTTTACTATCAAAATTCGTGCTCGGTTCGAAATGTTCATCGCGCGCTGCTTGTGTTCAGCGATGAGGCTCAGTTTTGGTTGAATGGGTACGTAAATAAGCAAAATTGCCGCATTTGGAGTGAAGAAGCCAGAAACATTGCAACAGCTACCAATGCATCCCGAAAAAGCCACTGTTTGGTGCGGTTTATGGGCCGGCGGCATTATTGGGCCTATTTCTTCGAAGATGATGCGAATCGCAGCGTTACTGTCAATGGTGAACGCTACCGAGCGATGATAACAAACTTTTTTTTGCCCGAAATGGAAGTTCTTGACTTGCATGATATGTGGTTTCAACAAGACGGTGCCACATGCCACACAGCACGCGAAACAATGGCGCAATTGCGAGGCGAGTTTGGTGAACAGTTAATTTCACGTTTCGGGCCGGTCAATTGGCCGCCTAGATCGTGCGATTTGACACCATTAGATTATTTTTTGTGGGGGTATGTCAAGGCTAATGTCTATAGGGACAAGCCCGCTTCGATTGACGCACTGGAAGCCAACATCCATGCATTCATTCGTGAGATACCGGCCGATATGTGTGAAAGAGTATGCCAAAATTGGACTCAGCGGATGGGCTACCTGAGACGCAGCCGCGGTCAACATTTGCATGAAATTATCTTTAAACATTAAATTGCAAGGTTCAAACTATCGATTCAAATAAATATTTCATTCATTTTTTCGAATTTTTTGTGTTTTTTTTTTTTAAAAAGTTCTAAACCTCTTAAAAAATCACCCGTTATATCTGCTAAGATTGGAGAGGCAGGACTACCCATTGGAACTCCTTGTTTTTGTTGATAAATTATTTTATCAAATTCTAAATAATTATTATCTATTACACAATATCGTAAAATTTCTAAAAATTTTAACTTCGGAATTCCAGTATATTCTTTAATAATATCCCAATTATTTTCCACCAATTCTAGTGCCAATGGGATAGGAATATTGGTGAATAATGACACAACATCAAAAGATACTAAAATATTATCTTCTTCTAATATAATTGGTGATACGATTGAAATAAAATTTGAAGAATTTTTAACATTATATTTAGAATTTTTTGTTATATTATTTAAAATGTTAACTATATATTTTGAAAGCTCATAATTTTATTTCAATCGTATCACCAATTATATTAGAAGAAGATAATATTTTAGTGTCTTTTGATGTTGTGTCATTATTCACCAATATTCCTATCCCATTGGCACTAGAATTGGTGGAAAATAATTGGGATATTATTAAAGAATATATTGGAATTCCGAAGTTAAAATTTTTAGAAATTTTACGATATTGTGTAATAGATAATAATTATTTAGAATTTGATAAAATAATTTATCAACAAAAACAAGGAGTTCCAATGGGTAGTCCTGCCTCTCCAATCTTAGCAGATATAGTTATGGAAACTTTACTAGATAATGTTTTTGATAAACTTCCTTATAAACCAAAAATAATAACTAAATATGTTGATGACATATTTATTATTCTAAAATCTAATGAAGTTAATTCTACTCTAAATGCTCTTAATGCTTTTCATCCTAGTTTACAATTTACAGTAGAAATGGAAAAAAATGGAAAACTTCCATATCTCGATGTCTTAATAGTAAGGAAAAATAATCGTTTAATTTTTGATTGGTATAAAAAACCAACAGCATCAGGACGTCTTATTAATTATAATTCTAGACAACCAAAACAGGTTATTATTAACACAGCAAAAAATTTTATAGGAAGAGTATTGAATTATTGAATTATAGAAACATTATATTCTAATTCTTTCCCTATTAATGTTATCAAAACATAAATAAATAAATATTTCAATCCTTTAATACAAACAAATTTGCAAACAAATGTACAACAATTTTCGTATAAAAGCGTTTTATATATTCCGAGTCTTTCAAAACGTATATTAGATGCTCCTTTAAGAAATAAAGAAAATGTTCGTATAGCTTTTAAATCGGCTAATACTTTAAGAACTTCTTTATTTTCCAATCTTAAAAGTAAAATACTAAAAGAAGATAAATCAGACATTATCTACAAAATAAGATGTTTAGGTGATGGAATATTAGGTTGTTCGTCTGCTTATGTAGGAACATCTATGCAAAAACTCAAGAACCGTATAACAGGTCATAGGTCTGATATAAGTAATGGACATTCACAAAAAACTGCTTTAGCATTACATTGTATAGATGAAGGACATAGACCAGATTTCAGTAATGTAGAAATTTTACAAACAGAAAAACATTATAACAAAAGAATGTTAATAGAAATGTTACACATTTTAAATACTGAAAATACAGTTAATAGACGTTCAGACTGTGAAGGACTTAGTAATATCTATGGTCAATTTATAAAAAGATAGTAAAATAAATTTGAGTATTATTTTGTGTAGATATAACTTGTTTTTGAATAAATGTATTTTGAAAATAAAGTTTTGAATAGGTTTTCAAAATAAAATTTTCTTAAATAATTAATTATTATTTGAATTTTACAAATTTGAAACGTCTTTTTCAAGATTTTCAAATTTAAGATAAAAATAATAATTTCAATAATAAAGGCTATTAGAAACAAAGAAAGTACAACACAACATCTCTTTTAGTTTTTTATATATATTTTTAGGATAAATTAAATGTAAGTATTATATATTTAACGAAAAATAAATTTTAATTTAAAGTTTCTCTAGAGACCTGAAGAAGTACGTAAGCACGTACGAAACGTCGTCTATTTGATAACAATCAAAAAAATAAATCAAGAAAGACCTAAAGCCCGCTTAGGATTATTATATAGTTTACATACTTTAGTTTCGATGCTATAGTATTGGCAATACCACGATAGCTGACACACATCCCTGTGTGGTTTTAGTTGACAAACATCTACATCTTGATGTCTGTCGTTTTTGTATACTAGCCGTGTTTTTTTTGCAAGTCCATATGGATTTGTCGAAAAAAACGACATCGGGACTAATAGTTTTACATGTAAATACAACAACAACTTAAATCCATATAGACTTAGCTAAGTCCAGATAATTATCGGGACTTACGTACTGTAAGTAAGAAGTTCCTAAGTCCCGATGTCGTTTTTTTCGACAAATCCATATGGACTTGCAAAAAAACACGCCAACTGTCACTGTCATCAGCGAGTAAAAACAATAAAGAATACAATAGAATTGAGCGTTATTATTTCGAATACTAATTAAATTTTATATTTAAATAGAAAGAGAAAAATGCGTCTCCGATTGGCACTGTTATCCAAATATAAAAGCAAACGATACAGGTATTTGGCTTTGTTAGAAAACAGAATTCCAAGAGCTCGGCGTTTCTGGTCCATAGTAAGTATAATATTAATGTTCGCAAGAGGGAATTCAATTTTGTTTTCTTATTGCAGGTTGAAACATCGCACTACTGGGAACTTGATTTTCCTTACTTTTCAGAAGAAAAATCTAAAAATAATTTTAGGGTCCATAGGGAAACCTTTCGATTCTTAGTCGAAAGTCTAAGCAACTTAAAAAGGGAGTATACTAGATGGCGTCTTGCTATTTCGCTTCAAAAGAGAGTGGCAGCCGTATTGTATGCGTTGGGTTCACCGGCGGAGTATAGAACTATTGCTAGCCTGTTTGGAATAGGAAGAACAACATTGGGAGAAATGGTTCTAGAGGTCTGATGAGCAGTTACAACACCAAGTCTTTGATGCTTATCCACCTACTCAAGAAAAAATAACTGAAAATGTTGCTGGTTTCGAACAGCTTGGCTTTCCACAGTGTTATGGAGCAGTTGATGGTAGTCACATCGAAATTAATCCACCAAAAGAAGAAGGAACGGACTATTTTAACTTTAAAGGGTACAAGTTTACTTATGTTAACATTGGAGTACCTGGTAGAAGCAACGATTCGACAATATTTGAATGCTCATCTATCAAAGATTTTCATCTTAACCATGAATTGTTTCAACAAAATTCAAAAGTTATAGAAGATGTGAGCGTACCAGTTCTTTTGATTGGCGATTCAGCATTTCGACTTTCAAAATTTGTTATGAAGCCTTTCGCTTTTTGCATTGAAATGTCTGAGGAGCAAACAGTTTTCAATAAACAGCTGTCTAAATGTCGACGCGTGATTGAAAACGCTTTGGGCATCTTAAATGTCGATTTAGGAAGATAGGCCGAGGCCTAGAAGTTAAAATTGAAAATGTAAATTGTATTGTAAAGGCTTGTTGTATATTACATAACATACATATGTAATATCCGAAATGATAAAATTAACCAATCCTGGATTCACGAACTCAAAAAGCAAAAGAAACGAACACAGCCCAAAGAAGGACTGCAAGCAGAGATCTTGACTTGTCAGGAAATGTTATCAGAAATAATATTATGAAAAACTTTTGTAAATATTTTTTCTTATTGTCCTAAGCATTACCTAAAATACAAACACACTATACACTCCAAATTGAAAGCAAATTAAATTCAAATAAAAAAAAAACATTTATTTATTGAACTTTAAATTCATTTGTTAAAAAATGCAGACAGTATTATATTATTTTCTTCGAGAAGATTTATTATCTTGTCGTCATTTTCAACGCACTTCTTTAGATAACCATCAAATGTTTTTTCTTCTTGCTTTGCCAGTTCAAGAAAACTCTCTGATATGTTTTTCTTTTTAGGTACAGCTGGCGTTAGTGATTGCGCAGATATTTCAGCCTCTGATAATGTTCCCGGAAACAATTGGCTTGAAGATGAAGCCTGGGACATCGAAGAGTTCCTGGGACATTCTATTTCGGGTTCTGAATAGTGAAATAATTAATATATTACCAAAAACCTATTCAATTTTTAAATTAAAACTTCTTACCGTAAAGAAAAGTTTCGTCCATCATTTCCTTGACGTTGTTAGCTTTGTAGCAGCAGCAGGCAAAATTTTATGAAAATTC
This sequence comes from Leucozona laternaria, assembly GCA_932273885.2. Classification (NCBI taxonomy): domain Eukaryota; kingdom Metazoa; phylum Arthropoda; class Insecta; order Diptera; family Syrphidae; genus Leucozona; species Leucozona laternaria. The sequence continues at coordinate 146,762,646 of OW026366.1, forward strand.
ATTTCTAATGCAAAAATATCTTCGAGAGAAAGCAGAATCCAAAGGTTCACGCGGAGAAAGCTTAAAGCAGAACAAGGCCGATTGTTATTTACCTAATTTTTTTGTCAAATTGTTGATCCCTGTTCTGAGCTACGTCTCGTTGAGGTCGATTCCGCTCTCTTCTTTTAAAATGCTGCACATTTGCCTATAAATTTGAGAGTTCTTTATATTACCTCTTTATTTGTGAATGTATCGCCTCCACACATCAATCACGCAATATAGTTCTGAGAAACCCAAAATCTTTCTCTTTTTCTTTTCTTCCATTTTATATTTTTTTTTTCAACGTGCGGAAATTTTTATTTTTAAAAATAACAAACAAAAAAATGTTGTTCGGATGTCAAAATTGTAGTTCATAGATTTGTCACCGCTGGAGAAACATGCTAGTATCGTTAAAAGGCAACGTATATTACGATAAAAACCCAAGTTTTGATACCATGCTCAAACCATTTAGCTCGCGTGGTATAGACTAATACTATAGTATCCGTACCACCAGTATGTCACGGGTAAAAGGGTTGATCAACCACAACTAACCTAACTGAATTTGTCTCTCGGACACTTAATGCATTAGAGAAAGCGAAAGAAGTTGATGTCATAACCACAGATTTTAGTTAAGCTTTTGATAAAATCCGTCATCAAACTATATACCTTAAATTCAATGCCCTTAGATTCCCTCCCTTTTTCATTTCATGGTTGAGATGGTACCTAGAACAACGTCAATACAGGGTTCTCTTCAGGTTCTCAATCTCTGATCCCATTAACGCCACTACAGATTTCCCTCAAGGCATTCAATTGGGCCCTCTTATCTTTGTCCTAAAAATAAACGATGTTGAAAGTATAGTTAGTGACTCATATCTGTCTATTACGACGGCTGACTCGCTTACTTTAAAACCCACTAAACTTAATCCAAACTTGGTGCAATAAGAATTTTTTAGAACTCAATGTTGCTGAATATCAATAACCTTCTCCCGTGAACTGTTACCCTCACCCCTCCAGAACTTACTACTTTTTGAATGAAGCCATTTCCATTGCTTGTTCCATTCGAGACCTTGGGATTATTTGTGACAGTGAGCTTAACTTCCGCTCTCATTTCCATCAAATACTTAACAAGGCCGATTCCTCTCTCGGCTTCATAAAACGTTGGTCTAAACAATTCTCGAACCTCACGTTACGAAGTCCCTTTATATTACTTTCGTTAGGCCCCTCTTTGCATACCAAGCCAAGTCTGGTCGGCATATCAGATCTCTCACTCCCGAAGAATTGAAGCTGTGCAACGTAGATATCTTCGGTTCGCCCTCCGCGGCCTTCCGTGGTTCGATAATCACCCATATTCTGGAACTCGTATTAATGACTCGTATTCGACTACAGTCGTATGTTGGTATTACAGGAGTCGAACATCCGACTTCACTTGTACTAATATTGAGAAACGCTTAACATCGCATACGACTATTCAAATTTCATCATTATATGTCTTATCTAGTATTTAATCGAATTGAAGTCGTATTTGTGTACTTTATTCGTCGTGTGAAATTTTCAAGACAAGACTTGTTTTTTTTCTATAAAAGTGAACAACAAGCAAATGTATCCAAATTTCTCAATATTGGTTAATTTATTTGGATTCAACGTTTAATGTATGTGTTATTTAGAGGTATTAAGAGTTGGTGCACGAAGATTATATCAACGACTTCTCGAGCAGCTGCGGATGCAGCTCCGTTTGCCAACCAAGGTGGAATCTTCTAAAGGTTTTGGAGCACTTTAAGTTGGTACGGCGTTAATTACTAGAGTTTCGTCTAGGGAAGATGCTTGAGTTGTTTAAATCGGTGCAGATACATGAGGATCTAAATCAGGAGCAACATGAACGGCGGCGCTCGAAGATATTCCAGATTTAGAAGCAACAAAATCTTGCGAGCAGATAGCTTTCATGTTGATGGCCAGTATTTCTTCTAGGATTTATTTATTATTGGACATAACAATAGCATTGTCAAGATTTGAGTTGATGTAACGAATTTCATCCGCAATAAGATATTTATCTATTCTTTAAGGCCTTGCTATTGGTTTTTAATGCAGCTAAATGTAGTCAGAATTTCTACCGTACGGAGGTCGAAACTATTCATATCCTCAGAGATCGAAATCAACGCCTTTTTAAAGTTTTCCGAATTGTCTTTAACTAGTTTGTTTGGTAGCTGACTAGATTGGTATATTCAACCGAAACACCCTTTAACATTGCTCCTTAATAACAGCTTATTTTAAACTTGTATATAGTGGTCATACGATAATTATATTCTTTGAAATAAATTATGTATACTAAATCAGTTCTTACTTAACATAAAATCATCCGACAGTCTTACGATACCTTCCAAATACTGCGCATGATTCTAAATTCATTTATACTAAACCTAGATATTAAAATTAAATTCTATAGTCTAGTTTCTATGAAATAAATATTGAATTAAAAGTAAGTGTTTTAATCCGAAAAATGACAGTGGCGACGAAGATAAACTAACTTTAAGACGCTATAAAAAGAAAAAAAAAACAAAGTAAACGAACAAAGCACAATGCCTGAAACTACAGTGGCAACACTGGTGCTAAATTGAAGAGTGTTAACACTGATCTCTATAATACACTGGATAGTGTATTGCCTATAATGTATAACAGTTTTTTTTGACTCCAATTGAAGATGACACTAATGACATAAGTAAAGGGCATCTTCATAATTTGACGTCTGGCTTACACAAAAAAAATTCCCGAGACATTTTGGTTTTGATGTTTAAAACAAAATAATTGAAAAGTAAGTTTTCTAGTAATTTATAAACAATTAATAAGTAAAGTATTTTTACAAAATAATAGGATATTTTAATAAAAAGAAAGGTGTTTTGTACTGTTCATTTGTGTTAATTTGTGTTGCCCAGTTTTACTTCCAAGAACCTACTCAGGAAAAAAAAACCACTTGATTCCGAATGTTATATTTATTTATTAGGTCAAAAACAATTAATCAAAATGTTTGTGTTTGATAAGTTACCTAGTTGACCTGTTTATCCGATCCTGCGGATGCAGAGTGCAGTCCAGTCCATCTGCCAAAAAAGCGACTGCCGTAACTTTTTGTGTGTGCCCTGTAACGTAACAAATCCAAAATTCTCATAGTTTCATCATCGCTGCAAGATAACATGTAGTTACCGGCTGGATGGAACGATGAACTGTTAACTGGCCCTGAATGTACTTCATAAAGCTGATTGAGGCTATCGGTTCTTATATGCAACAGCTACTAAGTTACTCCGAACATTTTGCTTCAGTAAACCAAGAGATGCGTGTACATTTTTGGACATAAAATATCTTCAGATACCTATCATGTCCATTTGAAGCGATTACATTGCCCAAAAGATCGAATTTGGAGCGAAACTTTCCACAACTTCATAGACTATTGTCATTGGAGCTAGTTAAAAGCTTATATTGAAATATATTATAAAAGACAATCTGAACAATTAAAATGTACATACCAATGTTCTTGTAGGGTCAAAATCAACAGTACGAGCTGGCAGGTTAAGAGCTATAAACAGCCAGGTTCTTCATTCCACTTTCGCTCGAAATGAAATTGAATCAATCTAATTTCAATTGATATCAATTTCATTTCGAGTGAAAGTGAAATGTAGAACCTGGCTGAAAACTCTTTAGAAATTCCGCGTATTTTTGGTTCCCATATTTTATTTAATCCTGATTCAGAAGAAGATGCGACAATTTTGAGCCCATGCAATGGAGTGAGTCTTTTCGGTATGGGCACTAAATTTAATGCAACGAGAGGCCTGCTGCAAATCCAAATCATAACAGAAGCTATTAATCAAACGGATATAGGTACATAAGTATGCACCTATTATTCCAAGACTGAATTTGTTAAGGTATCTTTTTTGAATCAGCTTTCGATTCTTTAAACAGAAGCTTCAAACTTTTTACATTCGAAGCATTATTTAAAAAATCGCTCTTGGAATCAACATAATACGTTTGATGAATAGCTGGACAATAATGGCATGTCATATCTAACGGCTAGTCCTACAAGTTTTATCCCTTACATACAAATCTTAAAAATAGTGGTTTTTAACTTTCCATCGCCACCAAATGCTGAGAAAAAATCTTCGAGACTTTGGTATTCGTATCACTATACACATACTTCTTATAAGCCCACATTTTCGTTATACACCCTTTCCCAAAGTTTCTGGCTCTTAGTCTATTTTCAGAATAACAAAGATTCGCACCACCACATTGAAAAACAAGTCTTAACTTTTTTAGGTCTTCGTTTGTAAGTATTTCACAAATTTGGCGTGAGAGCTATTCAGAGATATATATTTATCCGTAGAACGATGAGTGGATAACTTTTTAAACGTAGATGGAAAAATGCTTTGCTACAAATCAGATATCCCTCAAAGATTTATAAATCGGGTTTTGTTTTATTGCTTGAAAAAATGTTAGGTAAAATTAAATACAAAAAATTGAATAATTTGCTAAAATACTACCTTATTTTGAGTTAAAAAAAATTAAAAAAGATTTTTGAACTGAAAAAACATAAAATATATAATGTAACCTCAAAAACACAATGCACATACATATTTATTAGTTATAAGTTAAATTATTTAGAAATAGTTGAAAAAAAACTATCAATTTTCTTTTCTAAGGGAGTAAGTTAAACAAAAACAAAACAAATTAAAATGGTGCGACGCTGCAAATATTGTAAAAAGGAAGGTGGGAAAGAAGCCACATCCCAGTGTAGAACATTCCATGGGTGAGTTTTGTTCCATTGATTATTTTTATAAATACCAAATATATGACTCAAATTTAAAAAGTTTTTCGAATAAAAATTTGTTTTGCACAAGGTAAATAGAATTTCTAATAAAATATTTTACAGATTTCCATTAGAAAATTCTGCCTTGGTGGATATTTGGAAGAAACAACTAAAGTTTCATTCAAGTTTCATTCCAACAAAGTATACGTACATATGCTCTGACCATTTTCGAGGAGATTGCCTTAGCATATTAAGGAAAAGAAAAATGCTGATTCCAGACAGTGTCCCTACGATCTTTTCAGAGCGAAAAGACTTTTGTATGTACCGCAATGCAACAAAAGAGTCCAATCCAGGCCTTTCTCTTCGAAAGTATGAAGTATTATAATAATTTTGATTAAAATAAAAATTTCTGCTTGTTTATTTGTTAAAGATTTCCCTTGGATAGACCTGAGCTTTTGAAGAAGTGGTTGCTTGCTATAAATATCGAGAACTTTGTTCCAGATAAAGATAGCTTGATCTGCAGTGACCACTTCAAGCGGACTTGTTTTCAGGACATTCAAAACCGGAAAAGTTTTAACATGAGAGTGGATGCAGTTCCATCTATTTTCTCTAAAGGTTCTTATTTTAAAAAAATATTTTTATTGCAAAATTACTTAACTAATTTTGTATTTATACTTTTTTCATTAAAGGAGCACAGAAACTTGTAGAGGAACCTGAAGTGCAAAAAGTGGAGGAACCTATAGATGAACTTATTGCGGAAGAGTATATTGAAAATATAGTCATAGAAGAACCTATGCAAAAACATATAGTAGAGACAGAAAGTAGTTCAGAATGCGAAGCAGCCCCATTCCTACTTATGTCAGGTAACTTATATGTTTGTTTAGTATATTTGTATTTTTCTTTATTGTAAGTAAAGGTTGTTTTTTTAATCCAGTACTAACTTCAGGCAGCTATATCTGCCAAACCTATTTTCAGATTGCAAACTATCAGTGTTATTTTTATTCAGTATAGTCATTGTAATATTATTATGGTGACATATACATGCTTCAACAACGTTACTCCATTCGCCAATAAGTTTCATCATTTTGATGTAACTCTCAAAATGTTGGAACGTACTTTGGCTGGTCCTTGCTATACTATTACACCTACAGAAATGGTTTATACCTTTTTATAATCCTCTAAGTATCTACTTGTGAGAGAACCTTTCACTTTTTATCCAAAAGATGAAAAATTCTAAGGACGAGCCAAAATACGTTCCAACATTTTGAGAGTTACATTAAAATGATGAAAAATCAAAATGTTGGAACGTACTTTGGCTGGTCCTTGCTATACTATTACACCTACAGAAATGGTTTATACCTTTTTATAATCCTCTAAGTATCTACTTGTGATAGAACCTTTCACTTTGTATCCAAAAGATGAAACATTCTAAGGACGAGCCAAAATACGTTCCAACATTTTGAGAGTTACATTAAAATGATGAAAAATCAAAATGTTGGAACGTACTTTGGCTGGTCCTTGCTATACTATTACACCTACAGAAATGGTTTATACCTTTTTATAATCCTCTAAGTATCTACTTGTGAGAGAACCTTTCACTTTTTATCCAAAAGATGAAACATTCTAAGGACGAGCCAAAATACGTTCCAACATTTTGAGAGTTACATTAAAATGATGAAAAATCAAAATGTTGGAACGTACTTTGGCTGGTCCTTGCTATACTATTACACCTACAGAAATGGTTTATACCTTTTTATAATCCTCTAAGTATCTACTTGTGAGAGAACCTTTCACTTTTTATCCAAAAGATGAAACATTCTAAGGACGAGCCAAAATACGTTCCAACATTTTGAGAGTTACATTAAAATGATGAAAAATCAAAATGTTGGAACGTACTTTGGCTGGTCCTTGCTATACTATTACACCTACAGAAATGGTTTATACCTTTTAATAATCCTCTAAGTATCTACTTGTGAGAGAACCTTTCACTTTTTATCCAAAAGATGAAACATTCTAAGGACGAGCCAAAATACGTTCCAACATTTTGAGAGTTACATTAAAATGATGAAAAATCAAAATGTTGGAACGTACTTTGGCTGGTCCTGGCTATACTATTACACCTACAGAAATGGTTTATACCTTTTTATTATCCTCTAAGTATCTACTTGTGATAGAACCTTTCACTTTGTATCCAAAAGATGAAACATTCTAAGGACGAGCCAAAATACGTTCCAACATTTTGAGAGTTACATTAAAATGATGAAAAATCAAAATGTTGGAACGTACTTTGGCTCGTCCTTAGAAGGTTTCATCTTTTGGATAAAAAGTGAAAAGTTCTCTCACAAGTAGATACTAGCGGATTATAAAAAGGTATAAACCATTTCTGTAGATGTAATAGTATAGCAAGGACCAGCCAAAGTACGTTATATCCCGAAAAATGCACAATTTAGCAGTGTGAGGGCTGGGAGTGGGGAGTCATTGGACACAAATGTTTGAAAAAGTTGTCAAAAGCTTTGTCTTTTGGATGAAATTCATCACATCCAGCCGTGGTGCATATGTGCAGACATGTGTTCAAAAATTAATTTCAGAATGTGTTCTTTTGATTGAACACTAATAAATGGTTAGTAATAAATTTTTTTAATTTTGTTCGAAATCAAAGTTAGTATTGGATTAAAAACACTCTGTACTAAAATTTCAGTGATTTCTATTTAACATGTAGTACAGTAGTGAGAGAAGCGATGCGAGAAAAGATTCAACATGTGAGAAAAGTGTTCACATGTATTGTTATGTAGCTGCGTACAGTGAAGCGTTATTTCGTGCGACAAATGCGAGTTTTTATTTATTGTGTATTTTGATTATTTTTAAGGAAGAACACAACCGCTTCTCGCACTACTAACTACGAGGAGCCTTAAAATATATTATATAATATGCAAAATAATTACATTATCATTTATTTAAAATTATATTATTATTAAATAGGCAAAAGATGATTGCCAAACCAATTTCTGTTGTTTTTATTTTAACTAAGTGTTCTTTTGAAAGCTTTTTTTTGAGATTTACATATAAGAATTCAATTTTTGAAGTTAATCTTCCTTGAGGGCGTTGCAAATAAAACTTCAAGGTTGAACAATTTCTGAAATTAAACATTTTTTAAAAGTCGTTATTCGGTGGTATGCAAAAAGTTCTAAATCAGTTTCAAATCTCAAAAGTAGATTATTTCCACGCAAAAAATTGATTTTATGAACCAAAACTGAGATTTGAAGCTGAGATAAACAGCCCCATCAAGAATTCCATCGTAATGGAAACTTGTTATGAATGCCGGAAAAGCTATTACTGAATCCGTTCATAATGGAAATTTGTATAAGTTTTTCGATGGAATTCGTAAGGGGTGAGTGCTTTATGCATATCACCCATTGTCTACATTTGTATTTTTGTGAGCGGTAATTCATGAAAATTACAAAGTGCATTTGTATTTTTATTTTTTTATAAGAGTAGAGGTAGAAGATTTTTGGAAAACTACTTACACATTTTTCTTTATGAATCTTAATTCTTGGCTAAATTTAAATAACATTTTGAAATTGTGCATGATTGTTTTTATTAAAGCAGCTACTAATACGGCTATTAAATAACACCAACTATTGGTTATTATTTCTGAAAAAAGTATATTTAATTTTCCCAAAAAAATTTAAGAAAATAAAAACCGAAATTATCGCATTAGCTTCAACCATTTACATATAAATAATACATAATACATATATTACAGTGACTCCAAGTACAGAAGCTACTATTCAAGAAAAAAGAAGAATTATTAGTCATGATCATCGGTATGCATCCTCACCTTCAAGTGACAAAAGAAAATGTACAATAATTCGACAAAAATTCAAGAAATATCAACTTTCCAACAAGATTTAAAAGCGGCGCATTCGCCGATTGAATACAAAAATTGGTTCCTTAATAGGAATAATAAAGGAACTTCGAAAGGGAAATTCAATCCCGGAGTCGGGATTGACATGTTTAAACTCAATTGCGAATTCAGATGTTGGGGAACTTTTTAAAAGGTTTATACAAAACAAAGAGAATGTAGGCGACGAAGAGTTAATACCGAGTAAGCAGAAATTTAAAAATACCAAGTCAAATAATGGGTTAGGCATTTGTAGAGACAAATATCCACCAGCTCTTCGGTGCTTTTACCTCACTCTACATTTTTACTCTCCCAAAGCCTATAATTTTGTCCGACAAAAATTTTGTCGAGCCTTACCTGACCCTAGCACCTTAAGATCTTGGTACTCCTCTATAGACGGCGAACCTGGCTTCACAGCGGAAAGCTTTGAAGCGCTTAAAATAAAAGTAGCTGAAGCTAGCGAAAAAGGCAAAAAAGTTATCTGCAGTTTAATGATTGATGAAATATCAATCAAATCCGGCCTTCAAAACGTTTCTGTTGGCAAAATCAGAGGCTACGTCGATTTCGGGTCAGAAATCGAAATTTCTGACGAAATGCCCCTAGCAAAGGATGCCCTTGTTATTATGATTGTAGCTTTAGACGGGTCATGGAAGTTGCCAATAGGCTATTTTTTAGTTAATGGCATAGATTCAACGACCAACGCGGAACTTATCAACATAAGCTTACGTAAACTTCATGAGGTTGATGTTGAGGTTGTGTCCGTGACGCTAGATGGCCCGTCTAAGCATTTTGCAACCATGCGAATACTAGGAGCTAACCTGAATATGGATGACTGCCAACCCCACTTTCCACATCCGTCTACGCAGGGAAAGATTTTCGTAATTTTTGATCCTTGCCATATGCTGAAATTAATGCGAAACTGTCTAGGGGAGTACAAGATATTAAAAGACGGAGACGGCAATAAAATTGAGTGGAGATTTATTGAGGAGTTAGTAAAGCTGCAGGAAAATGAGGGTTTGAGAGCTGGAAACAAACTGAAGTGGGCTCACTTGAAATATCATAAGCTTAAAATGAAGGTGTTTCTTGAGGCTCAAACTCTCAGTAGCAGTGTGGCGGACTCCATTGAATTTTGCAACAAGATCCTGAAATTGGAAGCATTTCAAGGAAGTGAAGCAACTTGTCGCTTTATACGGTGTGTTGATCGAGTATTCGATTTTCTCAATTCCCGAAATCCTTTTGGAAAAGGATATAAATCCCCATTAAGACGGAATAACGAGTTGTTTTGGCGCCCAAATATAGTTACTGAAATCGATTACTTGAAAAAAATGTCCAATGCTGATGGGGTTTTGATGACAAAGACTAGGAGACAGGTTTCCTTCGTTGGCCTCATTTCAGCATGTATGTCTGTAATGGAAATTTTCGACAGCCACGTTAAACTCGATAAATCCCAACTAAACTATCTTCTGACATACAAATTAAGCCAAGACCACTTGGAACTCTTCTTTTGCGCGGTGAGGAGCTGCGGTGGTTGGTGTCCAAATCCAACTGCTGCACAGTTCATATCAGCATACAAGAGACTATTAATCCACCACGAGGTAAAGTCTGCAAATGGAAATGTGACATCTATGGACTCAACGAATATCCTTTCCGTTCCGTCTTCGCGCCCAGCTAAAATTGACCTTTACGACCCAGCCATTTATGACAAAGTTTTGAACGAAAGGGTTTCAGAGAAATACGGGTTGGACGACGTCCAACCATTCACAGAAAGCGGTGAAATGTTTGTCGGACTTCCCGGAAAGCTTTCAAGTTTTTCGAGGTCTTGCGTTGGCAATATAAGTGGCTGGGTTGTTAAAAAACTGGTAGACAAAAAAAAGCCCAGTGTGAAATGTGAGCAATGCCAACAAGCTCTGTTCCAAGGGTCACAAAATTGGGCAGATTTTGAGGACAACGCTTTAATAGAAGCTAAAACTCGTGGTGGATTAATTTTTCCTAGTGAGTCCGTGGTAAAAATTTGTATTAAAACTGAAAATTTATTACGACATAGTCTTAATAAAATAAAATGCCTTGTTCCAAACGAGCGAAACTTCCCAGCACTTATATGCTCGAAAGTTATGACAGAAGTTTTTCAACCACCTACCGATATTTTCCCTAGTTTAAATGACCATGTTTTCGACACTGCAGTAGAAGAACCTAGCCACATCTACCTTCTTGTAAAGAAAATTGTGTGTGCTTATGTTAAGCTGCGCGTATATTCAGCAACAAAATTAGCGTCAGAAGCTGCAGTTGGAGAAAAGGTTCGAAACCATTTGAATCGCCAAATCATTTGGCAGAGGCAATAATAAAATCAATCAATTGATTTGTGTTCGTCTGCCTTTCTTTCTGTCAAATAATTACTCTTGTCCGTTTAACGTATATCTGCCTGTACTTTTTTTTTAAGTCGCCTATAAGCCCCCCTTGATGTTTATATTCTCTTTTGTTTTAAGGAACAATTTAACGATGGCAAGCCATTCCGGTTTGGAATACCTTTTTTATTTATAGCATTTGAATTTTAATTTAATAGCAACCGAAGTTCAAATTCATTCAGTTTTAATAAATTTGAAGTTAAAGTATGCTATGTAGTTAGATATTGAGTTCATTATTTTCGCGTCAATTAAATTTTTATTTTATTAGTTTCAATCGTTCAAATTGTAACTTACTTAAAAAACAAGTGAGAATATAGACTTATATTAAAATTTTAATACGGGTTTTAAATAATCTTCAATTATAAAGGAATCTGATGATGAAGGCTTGGCAACCTTCGAAATAGTTTTGGTAGCCGTAACAGCTATCATTCCAGCCACTTTAAGTGGGAACTTAATGTTTTCCTTATCTTTGTTTTAATTTTTCATTATTCGGAAAATGATATAAAACAATGACATCACAGCAGATTTATATGTTAATGGCAACGTTATTTTTTAAAGTTTACTCTTCATCATTTTACTGTACAAATTCAGCACATATCTTCATCGCATTTCTCTTTTTAAAAAACTTAGTGTAAAAACAGTAACCATTTGTATGTCATTCTTTTCATTTAATTTAATAATTTCTATTTTCTAATACCTACATAAACTAAAAGTTCCAATCTGTATAATCTTTTGTGCTTATATTTATATATATTTTGGGTTCTATTATTCTTTTGTAACACTGAATTCTTTTGTTTGTTAATATATGTAAGTAGTGTTTTGTAGTTCGATTGCTTAACATATTTATTTATTTGAAGCATTTTTCTATTAATGAAATTGTATTTTTTCTTTGTTATATTTTGTATGGCTGTTAATGTCTGTTGTTAATAATATGTATGACCGTTTTTATTTATTATATTGGCTGTGGTTTTATGTATTGTGTATTGTGCATTGGACAATATTTTTTTATAATTGACATCTTACACATTATAACACCTAAATTTTTAACAATGATTTATATCTTTTTCATTATATGTATGTACAAAACTCATTCTGTGATTTTTAAATATGTAAACTTTAAACTGTGATTTTTATAAAACTCGTTTTATTTTTTATTGTATGTTACTATTCATTATTGAATGATTTTTTTTTTTAAATTTGTCGTGTTCTTTGATTAGATTTGTAATATATATTATTTTTTTTTAATTTAAACTACTAATGAAAAATATTATATTGGATAAATAAAAAGATTTTTCGAAAACAAAACAATTTATTAACTTATTAATTCTGTAGTTTTATTGTTAGTTTGCAGAGCATTTTGTAAAAAAAATTTAAAAAATTGACTGATGGCAGGATGACTAATTCTGAAAGTTATAAAAGCATCACTGGTTTTATAACATAAATATTGTAAAAACGCTCATTTATAATTATTTCAACAAATGAAAACAATTCATTTTGTTTGAAGATTTCTATTTTAAAAGGTAAGCCAAAATAAAAGATTCGATCGCAAAGATTATAAGAGCTTTCTTATTAAAGTTGTGAATATAAACTTGATTGTATTTACGCGAAAGAATAAGAAGCCCATGAAAAGTACAATGCCAAATATCTTTTAACCATTTCGGTCCATTTGGGGAGATATGCACACACAAATGGAAAGTTGTAAATAACTATTTTTATTTCGGTAAGCTTATTTATAAAAATGTGCCATCGACTCCATAGTCAATAAAAAAAACCCAGACAATGCAGTTATTAAACAAATACTTATAGCCATAGTTTTCCTAAAGTTTTTGTTGAGCTGAAGCCGTCTCAATCAAATTACATCATTATAAAAAAGTAGGGCTTGAGTTTTTCGTGTACCTTATGTTCCTAAATAAGTTAATTTTGTATGTGGCTTCTTCACGATAACCTAAATGTGAATGCGCAGATGCTTCAACTTTGTATAGGTGCCATGCTCATTGACTGTAAATAAAATAAAGAAATAACATAATTCAAATTAAATCAAGTTTAAAGTGAAGTTAACAGCAATAGCATTAGAAAAGAAAAAAAAAACAAAAATGAAAATGAAAAAATACTTATTTTTTTTATTCGGGTGTATCACAATAATTCAGAATTGAATTTTAAACATACTCAATATTTGTTTTTTTTTTTTTCTGTGCAAGACTAAAAGCATGCGTGGAAATTAAAATTAAATTAAACGATATAAAATTTATAGATATCTACATACAGCATGTTTACAATGTTTTAGTTGAGACTGACTTCCCACAAGGATTTTTTTTAAGCGTGTTAGCTACGGAATGACGTATTGAATAACCTATTGTATAAAAATTTTAAACAAAACTACTCTTACGGTTTTTGAAATGATTATTTATTAAAAATATCAAATGAGATTGTTTTTATCATTGAAGAAGTTGTTTAAGCAATTTAAGGGTCTAGAAAAAAAGTAACATTTGCACTTTTCCTCAAATTCGTACCAGACAAAATAAATTCAATATACAATAATTCGACTTTCCCATAACTGTGTTTTGACAGCAAATTGTGAAAATTTCATGTTACCAATAAATTTTAGACTTGTGCTCAGTGTCAAAACCAAAAGTATGCTAAGAAAAATTCTTGTCTCTCGGTATATCAAACATTTAACCGCGGTATTTGTAAGCCTGCTGAATTTTGTCAAATTACATTTGTCACATACATTTTTGAAATAAATTTTTTTAAATTTCAAAACTATAAGATTGAATATAATTTATATATTCTTTTTTGAAAGCTTATTATCATAACATTATGATATATTTTTTTCAGATTTTTTTTATCAATTAAAAGAAAGATATAATCAAAAATGTGTTGGTCAAAATAAATATGCTGACCACAGTATATATCTAGATAACCTTTGAAAGCAAAATATTATATAAATACAAAATGACAAACATAACGTTGGAAAGCTGAATTGTATCCAAAGCATTTGACCGACCCTCTAGCTAAAGGCCTGGATGACATCTATAGGCGTGTTTTTTTTCTTAATTTTCTTAATCTATATAGGCTTAAGAAAACAGTTCAATGATATAAAACAACAATAGCTGAACTACGAATATTAAATGTATTTTCTTTTGAATTTAAAGCAAAATAACTAATGAAATACCATAGCAACTAAACTATACAGCTTATCGTTAGCCTGGATATGTATCAGGTCTTATTTTCTTTACATTTCATTAGACTGAATAGAATATTTATTCATGTTAAGGACGTTACCCTTGATAAATGTTCATATTTTATGCAGGCTAAAGACATAAGCCTTGATAGAAATCAAAATCAAGAAGTTAATTACAGACTAAGTTTATGTTGTTTTTTGTAAATTTATTTTTTGTAACTGTCTTATAAGACTATATAGATTAAGAAAAAAAAACACGCCTTATATAGATTAACTAAAAAATTAAAGCATTAACTTATGACAAAATTCTTCTACTCAAAGTTTTCTGGCCTCTCCTGTGCTCCGTTCTATTTCTCTAGTAAACTTAACTATGGTAAATGTATCAAAAATTAAAATTGGAGTGCCATAGTTAAGGAAGTTACTTTGGGTGACTTTTCATTTAGGAACGACCAAAGTTAGAAATATGGTAATTAGTCAAAAGAAATGGGGTGAAAAAAAATCGAGATAATGGTATGAATAATGACGGACAAATTTTAATTGCATTCAATTTGTTGCAAAAACTACCACTTAAGTACATAACTACAATTTCCAAATTAAATTTCTTTTAACTTAATTTTTGTAAAAATCGAGTAGAAATGTGTGCAATTTTTTTCATTCAAATAAGCATCAATTTCGTATTGAAAAGTTGACGAAATATAAAGAATAAAAAGTCGAAAAAAGAAACTTAATAAAAAAAATTTCAAAACCAAAATCGAAACTATTCCAAATCAAAAGAACGAAAAGTACCAAAAAGTTATCCACAAAATGAAAACATTGCATTTTTAGCTGTGTTCTATCAAGTTACTTTCTGACACTTTAACTTTGAATTTAGAAACGATTTTATGACGACATAAAGTTACTTTTTTGAATTAAAGGAACCATAAAACTTAACTACAGTTAACTTTGGCCCTAGAGGACGCACCTATATACTTGGAAGGTAAAATATTATCTCAATACAAAATATCAAATAAATAATCAAAGCCGTTGGGGCACTCAGTACCTCTTATTCCCCCTGGCTACTACTCTCTATAACACCTACCTAAATAAACTTGGAATGTATAATATAATATACCTACACGCAAAACTTCATCCATACATTTTTTTTTTTTATCTTTTCTCGATTATCAGAACAAACTCAATGTTGTTTACATACCGCCCCCGTCTGATTTAATATAGAGTGCTATGAGGATGGTTAAGATGTCCCTAGGTTCTAATTGCATTCCCCCCAAACCTGGCATTTAACATTTTTCATTTCAGTTTGTATTTCAAAAGTTGACATTTTAGATTCATATTTAGCTCTCAACATATAGGTACAAATCCACAATGGGGTTTACATACCGCCCCCTCCTGCTTTAACTAAAAGTGCTACGAGGATGGTTCCTTTGTCCCTAGATTCTAATTACATTCCCCTCAAACTTGGCATTTAACATTTTTCATTCCGGTTTGTATTTCAAAAGTTGACTTTTTAGATTCATATTTAGCTCTCAACAGAAAAATCCAAAAATGGGGTTTACATACCGCCCCCTCCTGCTTTAACTAAAAGTGCTACGAGGATGGTTCCTTTGTCCCTAGATTCTAATTGCATTTCCCTCAAACTTGGCATTTAACATTTTTCATTCCGGTTTGTATTTCAAAAGTTGACTTTTTAGATTCATATCTAGCTCTCAACAGAAACCCCCTAGAGCTAGATATGGATCTAAAAAGTCAACTTTTGAAATACAAACCGAAATAAAAAATGTTAAATGCCAAGTTCGACAAGAATGCAAATAAAACCTAGGGACATATAAACCATCTTTGTAGTGCTCTTACTTAAATCAGGAGGGGGCGGTATGTAAACCCCTTTTTTGGATTTTTCTGTTGAGAGCTAGATATGAATCTAAAAAGTCAACTTTTGAAATATAAACCGGAATGAAAAATGTTAAATGCCAAGTTTGAGGGGAATGTAATTAGAATCTAGGGACAAAAGAACCATCCTTGTAGCACTTTTAGTTAAAGCAGGAGGGGGCGGTATGTAAACCCCATTTTTGGATTTTTCTGTTGAGAGCTAGATATGAATCTAAAAAGTCAACTTTTGAAATACAAACCGGAATGAAAAATGTTAAATGCCAAGTTTGAGGGGAATGTAATTAGAATCTAGGGACAAAGGAACCATCCTCGTAGCACTTTTAGTTAAAGCAGGAGGGGGCGGTATGTAAACCCCATTTTTGGATTTTTCTGTTGAGAGCTAAATATGAATCTAAAAAGTCATCTTTGGAAATACAAACCGAAATGAAAAATGTTAAATACCAGGTTTGAGGGGAATGCAATTATAACCTAGGGACACAGAAACTATCCTCGTAGCACGAACTCTTCATAATTATTTCCGCATCTATAGCTGTTATCAATGTGCTTCCCCTTTTTGTATTATACTTGCTTTATGATGGATCGTTTTGTTTTTTTTTTTTGTTGAAGGCATTAAGCTTACAAGTCTTCAAGATGCTTCGAGTGTGGAGTAGGAGATTCAACGGTGAGCTCTACGGGCTCTACATCGCTGAAAATCCAGCGGCTCGGCTGAGATGACTAAGATGCGTGGGGCGCCTGGAAAGCGAAACCACAGCCCAACAAGCAACGAGTCTTAGAATTAATCCCTTACGGACCAAAGGGAAAACCGCCACCATAGTTAGCCCGACTAATTGCCTTCTAACTCTAGAGCTGAGACAAGACAAAATTTTGTTTAAAACTCAAATTACTTGTGAAACGAAGTTGAAGCAATGTAGGTACTTCACGTCCGGAGAATACTTCACATCGTCTAGAACGTTTTGGTTGCCAGTCATGCGTTCGACGCACTTGGACTGATTCGATCGTCAGAGGTGGAGTGTGAAATCGTCGGAACAAGATACAAATGACTCTACGCCATCGGGATAAGCTTTGTTGAAACGCTGTTGGGCCATGTCTTATAGTTCTTTCTTTGAAATTCGGATTAATAGTTGACCCAATGCTCATGACCTGTGAAAGTTTTGTAAAGAACTCCGTCGGCAGCCCGCCACATCTTGGTGTGGACTTCGGATGATGTGAACAGCAGACCGGATCCACCCCATCGTACAGAATTCACCGACATCCCGCGACCTGAGAGAAAAAAAACAAGTAATTTCAGAGACTTTGAATAGTTTATGAAGACATCTTACCAGGGGCCGAATTACCGCATCAGTTATCGAGTAACACGTGACTGAATTATGTGAGTTTGGCATTACCGCTCTCGTTATGGAGTCATCATCCCCATATGTTTTACTCGTTCATTCGATCACTGATGGGACTCACTCGATCAGTCACTGATGCGGTAATTTGGCCCCAGCTATAACCATAACACAATGACCCTAGACAGTGTCCAAAATCCTGGGATCTCCATTGGAACCAGCACTGGCTAATTTTTGGCACTCTGGTGGTTCACTTGTGCATTGGGTGACTGGACGGACTTTAACCACTGCCTGCGGTTAAAAATAAATAAATTAAATACAAATAAACAAGCACAGAACTGAAGTACATAGGTTTATTGTATATCACTTTTAATATTAATAAACTAACCACGGCACGAAATAAACAATTAATGACAAACTTTTTAAACTTCACGATTTGCAAAATAGAATGAACATTCACAAGTTCTGTCACTGTCACTTTTGGCAGTTTTTTATGTTATACAGTTATACTGTTATACGAGACCGCGGGCAGCTTCATAATATAACAATCTTCAATTCGAGTCAACTTTTTTATATGAATACACTATCCAGTGTATTATAGAGATCAGTGAGTGTTAAGTATTTCGTTGGTCGCAATAAAACATTAATTTTACAAAAAACTGGATATTAATAATTTACGAAAAGCATCTACGACAGTCAACAATTGGTGAGCACTTTTTCATAATTATATTTCCCTTGCAATTCTGTTTTCAACAAATAATTGTGTAAAACAAGAGGATCACAGAACAAAGGCTAACAGTATCCAGCTCTGCTGACAAGAACATATGAACAGAAACAAACGTCCTATTGCTGTTACTTCGCCCGAGAAAATGGATCCAGAGGATAAAAAAAAGGGAAAAAGTACACTGGGTCTTGTAAGGGATAAGACACTGAGAGACCTAAAAAATCTGTTCGATGTAAAACAACAATATGCAGATATAGATGAGGTCCGTGTTGATATCAACGCATTAAAGCGAGAGAATAGTGACCTCAACGAATATGTTCATACACTCCAGACGAAAGTCGGATTCTTGGAAAAGCAGATCGAGCAAATGCAAATGCAAGCAACGGAAAAAAATTTGATCTTCCGAGTTGAAGCGAACTAGCAGGTTGAACAAAAGGATCAAGTGGTGGAAATTTGCCAACAATTGTCAAACGATCACTCAGATACTATCATCGAAGAAGTCAAACAAATAAAATCGTAGAATGCTAGATACAAAAACTTTATTGTTAAACTAAAACGTAAAAAAACTTTATTCACAAGTTTAAAGAACACATCGAAGCCGAAAAATACCAAGATCTCGGTTCAAAAAGATTATCCACGAAGCATCCGAACACGAAGGGCACATTTGCTGCACGTAAGGAGATTGGTTAAACGCGAACGTAGCAATGCCAAAATCGTTTTAAAAGACGAAACATTATTAGTAGATGGCAGCGAGTACACCTGGGATGATGCAGTCGGCCTTAAAAATTGAGCAGAATGTGGATTTAGTAAATTATCTCGGTTATTAAATTATCCCGACGATTATTTCAGAGTTTGTTTACCAAAGCGCAATGAAATAGTTGACAACGACATAACTCTAACAGAACAAAGGTTGAGAACAATAAATGTCATCGAAGATGTTCAGAATCCCGCAGTGCTGCCAAGTGTTTCAGGTCAATAGCGCAGGGATGTCGTGGAGGAAACGTATAAAGAAAATTCAAATTTATGCATGCGAATTTTAGCGTACAATGTAGGAGGACTAAATAATAAACTGTGTTATCCACGGTTTTTTCAATATTACTTGGACTTTGAGTTTGTTTTTTTTTTTATTTGAAACGCATTTATTAGAGAATCGAAACACAGATTTTGAAAAACTTTTCTCGCAATTTACTTTTTTTTGGATACCAGCTATAAAAACAGCCATTAGAGGTCGTGCTAGTGGTGGTACTCTTATAGCTATAAAAAAAAATACTGAAGTAAAATATGAAGTCAAAATAGAGGATTGTATGGGAAGCATTTTACTTAAAACAATAAATAAAAGGCTATATATCACACCAAATTACATCAATTGCAATAACTGGCAAAAAGAATATGATAAGTTGTATGATTTTGTATGCTCACTTAAAACACAAAATAAATGATAGTTGGCGACCTAAACGGGAGGACGGGAGATTTGGAAACGGAAAACCCTTTTGGATATAAACGAAAGAGCAATTATGTTAAAGTTAATAACAACGGCAAAAAAAAAACCGAACTGTGTAATGAGTTTGGCTTGAGTATTTTGAATGGCTGTACAGAAGGAGATAAAAGTGGGGAATTCACTTTCGTTGGAAAACAGGGGAGCTCTGTAATTATTGATCTCGGACTTGTTGGCGGAGAATGGTGCTCTATAGTTAAAGCTTTTGAGGTTGGAGATGCTACATATTCCGATCATTTACGAATATCTCTGACAATTGGATTGAGTGAACCACTTAATATTGCAGATAAATGTGATCCTAGACAGCAAAATGCTCTGAAATGGAGAAATGCTTCAAAATATGCTTTTCAAAATAAAATGGATAGCATGTTGAACAGTTTTGAAAACACGTCTTCATTGAAATACACTCCAATTTTTGAGTTAGAAAGAATTATTGGTGAGGCAGCGAGCTGGAGAAAAAAGGAATGGCTTAAGGAAAAACAATGAGTGGTATGATAGTTCGTGTGAGCGGTTAAGAAAAAGATCATTGGCACTTCTTAAGCTTCTTCGCAAGTATGAAATGCCATCTTTAAAGTTGGAGTATGTGGAAATAAACAAACTTTATAAGAAGACGTGCAGGGAAAAAAATAGCTAAAAATTAGCAATTACATTAAGCAAATGTAGGCATACCGCAGTTTTGGAAACTTACGAGACAGATTAATGGTAATTTCAAGTCAACAGACACGATAGCAGTTCCATTGCAATTGCTGAAAGCACATTATGATACTCTACTCTGCTCTTCGGAACAATTATCATGGAGCTATGCACAACCCGCTACAAAGAACGAACTATTGGATGCCAAAATCACTGTCAACTAGGTGAATGCAGTTCTACAAGGACTTAAAGATGGGAAGGCTGCTGGATCTAACGGAATACCCACTGAGTTCTTTAAATACAACACCGTGCTCTTTAAGGTAAAACTTACTGAAGCGTTGAACATTCTTCTTAAATTTGGAACTTTTCCTGACCATTTTTATGAAGCACTAATAAGACCTATTTTTAAGAAGGGCGATGCTGAGGATCCAAAAAATTACCGAGGTATATCTTAAAAATATTTTCAGTGATTTCTTACGAAAGACTTAATAAATGGGTTCGAGAAGAATCTAAGCTGAGCGAATTTCAAAGCGGATTTCGATACTCGATACTGTGGATACTCCTCAGTAGACAATATCTTTATCCTACAATCCCTTGCACAATGGAAACTTAATCAAAATAAGAAATTGTATGCACTATAGAGAAGTTGTACCAACAAACAACAGCATTTATTTAAAATTGAAAAGAGCGGTCAAAAAGATTTGAAGCTAATCAAGGTGTAAGGCAAGGTTGTAATCTTAGTCCGCTACTTTTTGCTCTTTTTCTGGATGATCTAGTAGAGTGGCTGCGGTGTGGAGTTTACTAATTTACGCATAAAGATCATAATGTATGCGGATGACATAGTAATCCTTGCAGAATCACCGGTGGCTCTACAAATGATGATAAATAAACTAGAAGAATATTGCAAAGTTTGGAATGTGATCATAATATAGAAAAATCAAAAGTTATGGTCTTTAAAAATGGCTCTGGAAAAATATCTAAGGAAGAGCATTGAAAATACGAGAGCAATCTTGAAGTAGTAAAATCATATACATATCTGGGAATGGAGCTTACATTCAACTTGAAGATGGAAACACATCTTAAAATGAAGTTAGACAAGGCTAAATCTGCTATTTGCATAAATTGGCAAACAAATATATAGTAACCAACTAATTACAGTTAACCTGAAGCACAGAATATTTAATGCTACGGCGCAGGCAATCTTATTTTATGGGGCGCAGGTGTGGGGAGTGAAAATGTATGAACAAGTAGAATACTTGCTCCGTCCTTAGAAGATTATTCTTTTTACCAATAAATACACCAAAATATATGTATAACTTAGAAACCGGCCTACCGTCAATGTTTATATCTACCCTAAAATTAAATGCAGAATATATTGCCAGAGTACTACACATGGAGGAATCAAGGTTACCTAGACAGTAAAAGACTGGAACTTATTAGCAGCAGACTGTGGCATCACTTTGAATTGGTCAGTAATGAGTGTTAAACAGGTTAAAAAGGCTCTTTATGAAATAATTGTAGTCACCGATGAGAAAGAGAAATACACCTTCATTGAAAAGGCTAGCTCATAAACAGAAAGATGATACTACTCGAAGTGTATCTATAATCTCAAAGAACAAAACTATTTTGACAGATCATATAGCAGTCTTTTTATTGGTACAATCTTTAAAATAAGAGGAGAAATGATCAAATTGAATAACATGCCACACCGGAGCGAGGGATCTTAAAACTGCAGTCTGTGTAATCTTCAGGAGCGGGAGGATATAAAACACTTTATCGGTATCTGTCCAATGCTAAAAGAGATAAGGAGGGTCCACTTAGGAAAAAGCTTGTTGCAATATGAAGAAATTAATAACTATCTAAATGGTACAAATAGGACGCGTCTATACGATTTTTATAAAGAGGCAATGGCTTACAGGTACCAAACCTATACCGAAAGCTTCTGAAGCATGAAATACACAACTTTAATTCTGTTTTAACTAAACTAAAAGTCTTTAAAAATTCTCTTTTCTTCAACCAACCTTAAGTTGTTGTTGTGGACAGGTCTCCACAGCTGAACAGGCCCTCACTGAACAGACCTTGCAAAAATGTAGCTGACTCCTTGTGCTTATGGCTGAAAGCTAACAAAAAGTCCGATGAACGAACAACGAGGCCAATGTAAAGATGGCGAAAGTTTCCCTTTTCATTTGCAAACGTGAATGGTAGCCAAATCTACACGTTAATTTAACTGTTTAAAAGAAAATTGCTAATTAGTAAGATGTCCTTTTGAATTATAAGTTTTAATTACTCTACAGCTAACTTTCTTATAGATTAAAGATTATATTATGGACTTGCCTATCTTTAATTAAATTGTTAATGTGAAATATTCAACTAAAAAAGACACTGTAAGTTAAGACTAATAAATGTAGATATAAAACAAATGTAATAACCGAAATAAACTTTAGGTTTTGTAATTCATCTCCAGAATTCAATTGTTTTTCTCTCGAGAGGATTAACGAAAGGTCTTTATTGAAAAGAACCGCAAACCTTCATTGGTAGCGGTTGTTGCAAAATCCCCGCGAATTCAAAGTACCGGTTGTGACTGAAATGCCGCAAGCCTACCAGCAAAACCAACGTGCAGCAGGTGACCCTCCGCTCTTTTCAAGGATTCCACCAGCTTTTCCCAACGCCTAGCTCAAGGTTCTTCCAGGACACAATTCAAAGACTCTTCAGATCTCCAGCACAAACAAAACCAGACACTGCTGTCAGTTCCTATCGAACAAAATCCTCAGTTAGCTCCTTCAAATGTTTTTCTACCACTGTCGATTCCCGAACAAAACATATTTTCAACTCGGCACCCATTTCAGCAAGGCCCACCCACAGCTATAAATAATGCGAACACCCTGGCCTTAACTCGAAATCAAATTGCGGCTCGACAATTAATGCCGCGTGATTTACATGCCTTTGTAGGAAATCCCGATGAATGGCCACTGTTTATATCGGATTTTAACCGGGGTACGGAACTCTGTGCCTTTACCGAAGAGGAAAACTTGGTAAGGCTGCACAGGGCCCTTAAAGGAGAAGCACTGACAGCCGTAAAGAGTCTGCTTATGCAACCGAATTGCGTCAAGCAAATCATAGCAACTCTTAATATGCTGTTTGGAAGACCAGAAATTATAATTCACACTCAGCTTCAAAAGATTCGTTCTACACCACCACCAAAGGCAGAGAAGCTTGAGACGATCGTGGCATTTGCCTTATCAGTGCAAAACCTTTGCGCAACCGTTGAAGCACCTGGTTTGGTTGAACACCTAAACAACCCAACCCTTCTGCAGGAACTCACTGATAAGCTGCCTCCCGCTATTCGTCTTAACTGGGCAACGTACAAGCATTCTTTATCCCCTTCGACCTGCACGCTTTCACACTTCAGTTCTTGGATATACCAAATTGCTGAAGCAGCTAGTGGAGTTCTGGCTCCATTGACAGGTGTAGTTACTGATATTAAGTTGTCTAACAAAAAGTGTAAAGAAAAGGGGTTTATAAACCAGTAGTCCAGCCTCGCCTAATTCCACGTGCTATATTTGCAGCAGCAACTGCCCTTCGGTTCCTAAATGCAATCGATTCCTAAAGATGAGCCGCCCCGAAAGATGGTTTGAAGTGCGAAAACACCGGTTATGCCGTCAGTGTCCAGACATGTAAGCAATAAATGCAATTCAACAACTGCCTGCGGGAACAACAATTGTGTTTTTAAGCACCACCAGCTGCTCCATAATGATAGCAATGTCCCTTCACGAAACCTACGACGAGAAACCATCAGATCCACCGATAGATGTTTAGATAGCGACCAAATCGACGTTATTAGACCCTCTAAAAACTCTGGTACTATTGCTTTACATTCACCACATAATTCAAGTGTTCAAGCTCGTAATGCCAATTCAGTCTTTTTCCGCATAGTTCCAGTAATACTTTATGGAAACGGAATTCAAGTAAAGACACTTCCGTTCTTAGACGAAGGGTCATCTCTTTCTTTGATGGACGATGAGATCGCAAGAAAACTGAAAGTGAAGGGTGATCGAGAACCAGTATGCTTACACTGGACAGGAAACATGTCAAGATATGAAGGGTATTCTAAAGTGTTCAACCTACATATATCTAGTACAGCGCCTAATGCAGACAAATATGTACTTAAAGATGTGCACACAGTTAGGAATCTGCAACTGCCGTATAAAGCACTTGACACCAACGAAATGCAGCGAACATATAAACATTTAAAGGGAATCGCAATTAGAGGCTACCATAATGACATTACAAATAATGCCAGATTAGGACTCCCCTTAAAAACTAAAGAAGGTGGTGCTCAAGATCCTTGTGCCACAAAAACTCGCCTGGGATGGGTCGTACATGGTGTCTACAACGAAAAGTTTGAAGGCGAATTAGAAAAACTCTTTAATTTTCATGCTTGCGACTGTAGTGATGCCAACCTGCCACGGTTAGTAAATGCCTTTATAACCTCAGACAACTTTGGAGCCATAAACACTTCGCATATACTGATGCCAGTCGATGATGCACGAGCTTTAGAACTTCTAAAGACCCATACCGTTTTAAAGAACAATAGATTTGAGACTTCACTACTTTGGAAGTACGATCAGATCCAGCTTCCCGATAGTTTCCCAATGGCTAAAAAACGGTTAGAGTGCCTTCAAAAGAGGATGTTCCAAGACTCTGATCTAGCCAAAGTATTAAACGAAAAAATAGACGAGTATATGTTGAAAGGGTATGCTCGAAAACTTTCCGCTAAGGAAATAGTTGAGTGGATTTTGGTACCTCCCCATATTTCCAGTTTAAAATCCAAACAAACCCGGAAAGCTCCATATCGTTTGGGATGCCGCTGAATCTATTAAAGGAATATCACTTAACTCCGTTTTATTGAAAGGCCCGGATCAACTTACTTCTTTAACATAGGTTATTTTGAAGTTTCGAGAGAACCGGGTGGCCATCTGTGGAGATATTCAAGAAATGTTCCACTAAGTGAAGATAAGGGAAGATGATCAGCATTTCCAAAGGTTTCTGTGCAGCAAAAATGGACAATTAGATACATATGTGATGACGGTTATGACCTTCGGAGTTACCTGTTCTCCATGCGCTGCACAGTTCGTGAAAAACACAAATGCGGACCGATTTGCAGAGGAATTCCCAAGGGCAACTCGAGCGATTAAGAACAATCATTACGTCGATCGACGATCTAATGGACAGCATATCCACAGAAGAAGAGGCTATCAAGCTAGTCCACGAAATCAGATACATTCATAAGCAAGGTGGTTTTCATACAAGGAACTGGATATCCAATTCAACCGAAGTACTGAAAGCTCCCAGCTTTCAACCAATTGAAAAATTTAACCTTAATATGGATTCGGAGTTGGTAATTGAAAAAGTGCTTGGAATGTGGTGGTGTACATCTTCGGATTGTTTCACCTACAAATGAACTGCCAATCCAACTTGTTAGGCTTTTTTTTTGGCTTTAGACGACCGACAAAGCGCGAGGTTTTACGAACCTTGATGACCATTTTTGACCCGCTAGGACTATTAGCGCAATTCCTCATGTACATCTAAATACTCTTACAATAGATTTGGAGATCTAAAATTGATTGGGACGTAGAAATTGAAGACGCCGAGAATCAAAAATGGCTGAAGTGGATCCGTTACTTACCAGAGGTCGAAAAATTGAAAATCCCAAGATGCTACATAGCCGATATTTGGGCGGAAACACAATAACACATCTTTGTCAATGCCAGTGAGAATGGCTTCGCCGCTGTAGCATACGTAAGAAATGCCAATGTTGAATCAGTCGAATGTTCCCTTATTGGATAAAAGACGCGAGTTGCACCTCTTAAATCCCTGTCGATTCCTCGTCTCGAGTTACAGGCTGCAGTTCTCGGAGCACGGCTCGCTAAAGCTATGGCTGACTCACATAGTATCCAATTTAAGCAGAGGTCCTTCTGGTCGGACTCTAAAAACGTCCTGTCCTGGATTCGCTCAGACCACCGACGATATAGACAGTTTGTTGCCTTCCGTGTCAGTGAGATATTGGAGCTAACAGAAATCTCAGAGTGGCGATGGGTCCCGACGAAATTAAATGTTGCCGACGATGCAACTAAGTGGCAAAAGGCCCCCGATTTAAGATCTTCAAGTCGCTGGTTCATCGGACCGGAATTTCTTAAATTGTCTTCAGAAAACTGGCCACAAGAATCTTCTGAAAAAACTACGACAGTAGAGGACCTGAAACCAAACTTCATCAATGCTCATTTCCTTCATTCAGAAAGTGTTCTTAGGTACAGAGAGATTTCTAGAGATTTCTAATTGGAGGCTGTTGTTAAGAAGCACAGCTTACATGCTTGCATGGAGATCCCGTATTATCATGAGAAAGAAAGACCCGGATTACAAAAGATGTGGTTTTTTAACACGCGAAGAGCTCCAAAGTGCCAAAAACGTGCTTATAAGCATAGCGCAGAACATGGCCTACCAGGAGGAAATTGCTGACCTCAAAAAGTATAAGTTCGTTCAAAAAACAAGTCCACTCTTCAACCTGTGTCCTTTCTTGGAGAGAAATTGATACTCCGCGCCAATGGAAGACTTCTTTTGGCATCTGGAGTGAAGAATGACACTAAAAAACCAATTATTCTTCCGAAGTCACATGAGATTACCAATCTGATTTTAGTGGATTATCATGAACGTTATAATCATCAGAATCATGAAACCATTATAAACGAACTTCGACAAAAGTATCACATCTCTCAAATGCGAGTCGTTTTCAGGAGAATACGGAAGTCCTGCCAAAGTTACAAAAACGCTAAAGCTCATCCTCGACCACCAATTATGGCTCAATTACCTCCCGCTCGACTATCCGCTTTTAGTAGGCCTTTTTCCTTTATCGGGATTGATTACATCGGCCCAATGAACATCGTCGTAGTGCGAAAAACAGAAAAAAGATGGGAGTGCTTATAACCTGCTTAACAGTCAGAGCAGTCCACATTGCAGTCGCATATAGCCTTACGACTGACTCGTGCATTTTTTCCTTACGTAATTTTATGGCGAGACGGGGAATTCCGATTGAGATCTATAGCGATAATGCAACGAACTTTGTTGGAGATAAAAGAGAGCTAAAGGAAGCCCTAAGGAGCGTCGAAGCAGAAAAGTTGGCAGAAAAGTTTAGTTCCACAGTGACAAAATGGCATTTCATACCACCTGGATCACCACACATGGGAGGCAGTTAAGAATGAATGGTGTGCTCTATTAAAACTGTCCTCTATTCTATAACAGCAACTCGTAACCCTTCAGATGAGCTCTTAGGAAGCATGCTGATAGAGGCAGAAAGCATTGTAAGTTAACGACCTTTAACCTACATTCCCGTAGAAGCAGAAAACAGAAAGGCAACCGGAGCTGCTACAAGGGGGAGTGTTGTGGACAGGTCTCCACAGCTGAACAGGGCCTCACTGAACAGACCTTGCAAAAATGTAGCTAACTCCTTGTGCTTATGGCTGAAAGCTAACAAAAAGTCAGATGAACGAACAACGAGGCCAATGTAAAGATAGCGAAAGTTTCCCTTTTCATTTGCCAACGTTAATGGTAGCCAAATCTACACGTTAATTTAATTGTTTTAAGAAAACTGCTAACTTTCTTATAGATGTCCTTTTGAAGTATAAGTTTAAATTACTCTAAAGCTAACTTTCTTATAGATTAAAGATTATATATAGACTTGACTATCTTTAATTAAATTGTTAATGTGAAATATTCAACTAAAAAAGACACTGTAAGTTAAGACTAATAAATGTAGATATAAAACAAATCTAATAACCGAAATAAACTTTAGGTATTGTAATTCATCTCCAGAATTCAATTGTTTTTCTCTCGAGAGGATTAACGAAAGGTCTTTATTGAAAAGAACCGCAAACCTTCTTTGGTAACGGTTGTTGCAAAATCCCCGCGAATTCAAAGTACCGGTTGTGACTGAAATGCCGCAAGCCTACCAGCACCGGTAATATTCGCTTAAGTGCCTTAACATTTTACAAAACAGTTTTTGAATCGAAGAAGTTTGATCGCATTTTGGAAAACAATCAACGCAATTGTAGACAACACTCAACGTGCCCCCTTATATGATGTCAAATAAGAAGGGGAAGTCAACGCCATCATCAGACTTCGTTCCATCCAATTGGAGAAGATCGTCAACTGAAAACCAATCAGAATCTTTTAACTGCTGTTCCTGCGATGATCCAGACATTGCTGACAAAACGGTACAGTGCGACCAACGCCTCTATCATTCCAGGCAAATCAACAACTGATCAGATCGGGTAAAGATCTAGGCAGGCGATGGAAAAATGTCTAGAATTTAACATCCCAACATACCATCTGTTTATAGACTTTAAGGTTGCCTACGATAGCATAGCCAGGGTAGAACTTAACAAAGCCATGAGAGAATTTGGCATGCCAAATAAATTGACACGACTATGTAGGTTGACCATGACCAACGTAACAAGCCAAGTAAAAATAGCCGGATTGCTATCCAAACCAATCAACATCTTTAATGGACTCCGACAGGGGGATGCTTTGGCCTGCCTCCTCTTCAACCTGGCGTTGGAGAAAGCAATCCGTGACTCTGGCACGAAAACAAGAGGGACCATCGTCAACAGGCCCAGCCAGATACTGGCTTACGCAGACGACATCGACATCATCGGAAGAACCGAGCAAGCTG
Source organism: Leucozona laternaria (assembly GCA_932273885.2). Classification (NCBI taxonomy): domain Eukaryota; kingdom Metazoa; phylum Arthropoda; class Insecta; order Diptera; family Syrphidae; genus Leucozona; species Leucozona laternaria. Next base: position 146,791,723 of record OW026366.1, read on the forward strand.
TACATGATTCCTTCATCCAGATCGAGCAGGCGGCACAAAATCTGGGGCTGCACATTAGTGAAGGTAAAACAATGTACATGGTGGCGTCGAATGCGAGAGGAACAATTGGTCAAACAATCAAGGTAGCGGAGCACGAATTTGAAGTGGTGGAATCCTTTAAATACCTTGGGTCAATAGTAGCAGCCGATAATAATATAGAAGAAGAAATACGCGGGCGGCTCCTCAAATCCAACAGAGCCTACTATAGTCTGTCAAAGCTTTTCAAATCCAGAAATCTCACCATAACTTCAAAACTGCTGCTGTACAGAACCATGGTCCTGCCAGTACTCACATATGGATCCGAGACTTGGGTGCTTAGCAAAAGGCACTCCGACCTTTTAGCCGCGTTCGAGAGAAAAGTCTTAAGGAGAATTGTTGGCCCATATGTGAGGAAGGACGATTCCGGAGACGGTAAAATCATGAATTGTACGCAATCTACCTTGAAGCAGATATCGTGACAAAAATTAAGCTCGGTAGACTTCGGTGGGCAAGGCACCTAGCTCGCATGAGCGAAGAGGAATCTGCTCGGAAAGTTCTTTGTGGTACATTCTATGGTAGACGACAGCGTGGTAGACCATGCTTGCGCTGGAGAGATAGCGTAGACCAGGACGCCCGGAGCCTTGGGGTGCGCAACTGGATGGCGGCGGCTCGAGACCGGGATGGATGGAGAGACTTGTCGAAGGAGGCCAGGACCGGACCCCGGTTGTCGAGCCGATGATAATGAAACCCTATATTAAGGCAAAACAAAGATAGCGCTCCATATATCAGACGAGATTAAATGGTTAAACAGTTGGATAGGGAAATCGAGAATGCACGTGCGAAAGCAGTTCCTTGTATGTCATCAAATGTCGGCCCCTCTGACAAAGGAATTTATTGGGTATTAGGCACTTCAGTTACCTAAGACGATGTATATTCAAATAAAACTCAATTAGTGCACAAAGATCCCACTACTTCAACAATAACGGTCACATACTCTTCGTTTAGGTCATCGTACATCACGAATGCTGTTGTAACCGTTAATGATGTATGCAAAACAACGGCATCATGCGGGGCCGCAATTTTGTATGGTACAAACAAAGAACACTCGAGGTTGGTTGAACCAAGCTCTTCCTATAAGACTCACACCTGCTCCAGATCTTCAAAGGCCTCTTCCATACACCGCATCGAGTTGGAGTTGCAGAAGTTAGAAGAGGAAAGAACGCTGATGGAGAAACTTGAATCTCAATAAATGGAAAGAAAGAGAAGGAGAGAACAAGAGTACCTTGCTAAAAATATGAGATTCTGTCTCACCAACTTGAAGCTCAAAGTAAAGAAGAAGATAGAGATGATAACAACGCATCGCATTTAAAAGTTAGTAGCTGGCTAGCGAAGGAGCCGAGATGGAACTGCCTGCAATCAACGGGGATTGTAAATGCGACTAAAACAAGTCAACCGCTCCACCTTCCTTCGCTGAGGCATGGCAACCAGGACACCGCTAAGACCATCAAAGATGCAAGGTCGTCAAAGACACACCCAGAACCATCTAACAATGCTACGTCTTTTCCGCTAAAGGTTCCACTTCCATAAAACCAACGTGCAGCAGGTGACCCTCCGCTCTTTTTAAGCATTCCACCAGCTTTTCCCAACGCAAATGAACGCCTAGCTCAAGGTTCTTCCAGGACACAATTCAAAGACTCTTCAGATCTCCACCACAAACAAAACCAGACACTGCTGTCAGTTCCTATCGAACAAAATCCTCAGTTAGCTCCTTCAAATGTTTTTCAACCACTGTCGATTCCCGAACAAAACATATTTTCAACTCGGCACCCATTTCAGCAAGGCCCACCCACAGCTATAAATAATGCGAACACCCTGGCCTTAACTCGAAATCAAATTGATTTACATGGCTTTGGAGGAAATCCCGATGAATGGCCACTGTTTATATCGGATTTCAACCGGGGTACGGAACTCTGTGCCTTTACCGAAGAGGAAAACTTGGTAAGGCTGCATAGGGCCCTTAAAGGAGAAGCACTGACAGCCGTAAAGAGTCTGCTTATGCAACCGAATTGCGTCAAGCAAATCATAGCAACTCTTAATATGCTGTTTGGAAGACCAGAAATTATAATTCACACTCAGCTTCAAAAGATTCGTTTTACACCACTACCAAAGGCAGAGAAGCTTGAGACGATCGTGGTATTTGCCTTATCAGTGCAAAACCTTTGCGCAACCGTTGAAGCATCTGGTTTGGTTGAACACCTAAATAACCCAACCCTTCTGCAGGAACTCACTGATAAGCTACCTCCCGCTATTCGTCTTAACTGGGCAACGTAAAAGCATTCTTTATCCCCTTCGACCTGCACGCTTTTACACTTCAGTTCGTGGATATACCAAATTGCCGAAGAAGCTAGTGGAGTTCTGGTTCCATTTACAGGTGTGGTTACTGATAATAAGTTGTCTTACAAAAAGTGTAAAGAAAAGGGGTTTATAAACCAGTAGTCCAGCCTCGCCTAATTCCACGTGCTATATTTGCAGCAGCAACTGCCCTTCGGTTCCTAAATGCAATCTATTCCTAAAGATGAGCCGCCCCGAAAGATGGTTTGAAGTGCGAAAACACAGGTTATGCCGTCAGTGTCCAGACATGTAAGCAATAAATGCAATTCAACAACTGCCTGCGGGAAGAACAATTGTGTTTTTAAGCACCACCAGCTGCTCCATAATGATAGCAATGTCCCTTCACGAAACCTACTGGTACTCTGGTACTATATCCTTACATTCACCACATAATTCAAGTGTTCAAGCTCGTAATGCCAATTCAGTCTTTTTCCGCATAGTTCCAGTAATACTTTATGGAAACGGAATTCAAGTAAAGACACTTCCGTTCTTAGACGAAGTGTCATCTCTTTCTTTGATGGACGATGAGATCGCAAGAAAACTGAAAGGGAAGGGTGATCGAGAACCAGTATGCTTACACTGGACAGGAAACGTGTCAAGATATGAAGAGGATTCTAAAGTGTTCAACCTACATATATCTAGTACAGCGCCTAATGCAGACAAATATGTACTTACAGATGTGCACACAGTTAGGAATCTGCAACTGCCGTATAAAGCACATGGTGTCTAAAACGAAAAGTTTGAAGGCGAATTAGAAAAACTCTACAATTTTCATGCTTGCGACTGTAGTGATGCCAACCTGCAACGGTTAGTAAATACTTTTATAACCTCAGACAACTTTGGAGCCATAAACACTTCGCATATACTGATGCCAGTCGATGATGCACGAGCTTTAGAACTTCTGAAGACCCATACTGTTTTAAAGAACAATAGATTTGAGACTTCACTACTTTGGAAGTACGATCAGATCCAGCTTCCCGATAGTTTCCCAATGGCTAAAAAACGGTTAGAGTGCCTTCAAAAGAGGATGTTCCGAGACCCTGATCTAGCCAAAGTATTAAACGAAAAAATAGACGAGTATGTGTTGAAAGGTTATGCTCGAAAACTTTCCGCTAAGGAAGTAGTTGAGTGGATTTTGGTACCTCCCCATATTTCCAGTTCAAAATCCAAACAAACCCGGAAAGCTCCGTATCGTTTGGGATGCCGCTGCATCTATTAAAGGAATATCACTTAACTCCGTTTTATTGAAAGGCCCGGATCAACTTACTTCTTTTACATAGGTTATTTTGAAGTTTCGAGAGAACCGGGTGGCCATCTGTGGAGATATTCAGGAAATGTTCCAACAAGTGAAGATAAGGGAAGATGATCAGCATTTCCAAAGGTTTCTATGGAGCAAAAATGGACAATTAGATACATATGTGATGACGGTTATGACCTTCGGAGCTACCTGTTCTCCATGCGCTGCACAGTTCGTGAAAAACACAAATGCGGACCGATTTGCAGAGGAATTCCCAAGGGCAACTCGAGCGATTAAGAACAATCATTACGTCGATCGACGATCTAATGGACAGCATATCCACAGAAGAAGAGGCTATCAAGCTAGCCCACGAAATCAGATACATTCATAAGCAAGGTGGTTTTCATACAAGGAACTGGATATCCAATTCAACCGAAGTACTGAAAGCTCCCAGCTCTCAACCAATTGAAAAATTGAACCTTAATATGGATTCGGAGTTGGTAATCGAAAAAGTGCTTGGAATGTGGTGGTGTACATCTTCGGATTGTTTCACCTACAAATTAACTGCCAATCCAACTTGTTAGGCTTTTTTTTTTGGCTCTAGACGACCGACAAAGCGCGAGGTTTTACGAACCTTGATGACCATTTTTGACCCGCTAGGACTATTAGCGCAATTCCTCATGTACATCTAAATACTCTTACAGGAGATTTGGAGATCTAAAATTGATTGGGACGTAGAAATTGAAGACGCCGAGAATCAAAAATGGCTGAAGTGGATCCGTTACTTACCAGAGGTCGAAAAATTGAAAATCCCAAGATGCTACATAGCCGATGTTTGGGCGGAAACACAATTACACATCTTTGTCGATGCCAGTGAGAATGGCTTCGCCGCTGTAGCATACGTAAGAAATGCCAATGGTGAATCAGTCGAATGTTCCCTTATTGGATAAAAGACGCGAGTTGCACCTCTTAAATCCCTGTCGATTCCTCGTCTCGAGTTACAGGCTGCAGTTCTCGAAGCACGGCTCGCTACAGCTATGGCTGACTCACATAGTATCCAATTTAAGCAGAGGTCCTTCTGGTCGGACTCTTAAAACGTCCTGTCCTGGCTTCGCTCAGACCACCGACGATATAGACAGTTTGTTGCCTTCCGTGTCAGTGAGATATTGGAGCTAACAGAAATCTCAGAGTGGCGATGGGTCCCGACGAAATTAAATGTTGCCGACGATGCAACTAAGTGGCAAAAGGCCCCCGATTTAAGATCTTCAAGTCGCTGGTTCATCGGACCGGAATTTCTTAAACTGTCTTCAGAAAACTGGCCACAAGAATCTTCTGAAAAAACTACGACAGTAGAGGAACTGAAACCAAACTTCATCAATGCTCATTTCCTTCATTCAGAAAGTGTTCTTAGGTACAGGGAGATTTCTGATTGGAGGCTGTTGTTAAGAAGCACAGCTTACATGCTTGCATGGAGATCCCGTATTATCATGAAAGACCCGGATTACAAAAGATGTGGTTTTTTAACACGCGAAGAGCTCCAAAGTGCCGAAAACGTGCTTATAAGCATAGCGCAGAACATGGCCTACCAGGAGGAAATTGCTGACCTCAAAAAGTATAAGTTCGTTCAAAAAACAAGTCCACTCTTCAACCTGTGTCCTTTCTTGGAGAGAAATCGATACTCCGCGCCAATGGAAGAGTTCTTTTGGCATCTGGAGTGAAGAATGACACTAAACAACCAATTATTCTTCCGAAGTCACATGAGATTACCAATCTGATTTTAGTGGATTATCATGAACGTTATAATCATCAGAATCATGAAACCATTATAAACGAACTTCGACAAAAGTACCACATCTCTCAAATACGAGTCGTTTTCAGGAGAATACGGAAGGGATTGATTACATCGGCCCAATGAACGTCGTCGTAGTGCGAAGAACAGAAAAAAGATGGGAGTGCTTATAACCTGCTTAACAGTCAGAGCAGTCCACATTGAAGTCGCACATAGCCTTACGACTGACTCCTGCATTTTTTCCTTACGTAATTTTATGGCGAGACGGGGAATTCCGATTGAGATCTATAGCGATAATGCAACGAACTTTGTTGGAGATAAAAGAGAGCTAAAGGAAGCCCTAAGGAGCGTCGAAGCAGAAAAGTTGGCAGAAAAGTTTATTTCCACAGTGACAAAATGGCATTTCATACCACCTGGATCACCACACATGGAAGGCAGTTGGGAACGGATGGTGTGCTCTATTAAAACTGTCCTCTTTGGTATCGATTGTTGCAAAATCCCCGCGAATTCAAAGTATCGGTTGTGACTGAAATGCCGCAAGCGTACCAGCACCGGTAATATTCGCTTAAGTGCCGTAACAGTTGTCCTAATTTTGATTTAACTAATCTTTAAGTCCTAAAAAGTGTTTTGACTAAACTGAAAGTCCTTAAAATGATTTGATTTTACTTAATTCTTCCAAATATTATTTATAATTTGCATTAAACATTATTTTGCTCTTTAACTTTGAATAAGTTCAAATTGAAATAGCTAGTTACTTAATTTTACTCTCATATATTTATTATGATAAATTAAAGCCACTCAAGCAGACGACATTATGTGTCATGTCTTTTTTAAATTATTCAAGAAACTGTTAAATTTATTACCTTATGTAATCAGATTTGAAGAATAAACAAAATCTATCTATCGGTCACCGAAGATTAAAAATTGTTACTACTTTAATGTCAAAAAGTAGTGGATTTGATCAATATATTCCTGGAAATAATTTCAAAGTGTGGGAGAAAAGATTTATTCAATTTCTTTTACGAGAAAAAATAGCCGAAGAGGACAAACCCATGTGGTCAATCACTATAATTGGATCAGAGCCATGTGAAGTTCTCATGAATTTGACCAGCCCTAAAGAAGCCGAAACAGTCGCATTTGATGATTTGATGCATATTTTATGCAAACATTATGGGCCCAAGACAAAAAAACGTTCAGAACGCTTTAAATTCTGCAAAGCGCTCCAGGACAACGGAGAATCCATTAGTGAGTACATAGTTCGCATCAGAATGCTCTCTCAATCATGTAAATTTGGTACATTGTCAACTCTTAATGAGCCCTCTCGTGTCGTTTCAAATAAGATAGTAGAATTTGACTTCAGAGGACTTTAATTCCTAAATTAATTATTTAATAGTTATTTTAAGTTTTACAATATATTCGTTCTTACCTTAAGTTTTTTTCCTTTTCTTTTAGTTTCTATTTTTCTTTCTTATTATAAATATAATTTTTGTTTGTTCTGATGGCTACCGTGGTGCGAACGCTAAAACTTTACTTCATCAAAAAGAATGTACAAGATTGTCCATTTTGTATACCTAATTAAATATGGTCGACTTCCGGTTTCGATTACGAATTCACACATAGGTGGTTTGATGTTTCGCCACTTCTTACTTAAGTGCTGCCAGCTTTGGCAGCAGTACAGTTTTGGGCGAAGCGTTTTCTGATAAGCTGATAACCGGATTGCGAAGTGAACAAATCCAACAGGCACTACTTAACAGAGAAGAAGCTAAATTCCAGAAGTATTGTGAATTCGCTATTAATATAGAATTGGCAGAACAGTCAACAAAAAGTATGAAATCATCCGCTATGTTAGTATTAGGTTCAATAAATAAGAAGACAAGTCATGAAAGTCAACAATAGTGGAGTAAAAAAGACCGAGAGTCAAGTCATCAAAGTCAGAAATATGCACCTGGTCACAGTGCAAGTCCTAGAAGTCATCGTCCCTGTAGCGGGAGCAGAAGTCATGGAGTTTGGAGTGGCAAAGGAGGTTGCAGAAGGTGTGGAAGACATCATAGTGCCCAGCTTGGCAGCGTCAATGATATTGGGAGTTTCAGTCAGTCATGTGAACTTTCGATTGAAATTGCTGGACAAATAATAGAGGACGAGGTTGATACCGGAGCAGAAGTTTCAGTGATGAGTGAAAGAGAGTGTTACATCTTCAAAATACTGCTGACGTCACCACAAGGGAACCGAGAAAACCAGCCCTTCTTGTCAATCTATCATTCATTCATCTTCATCTTCAATATTAGAAATGTGCTTCAAAAATTTTAAAATTGTGTTGTGATTTATTTTATTTGCTAAAACTTGAAATTAATTAAAAATAATAAAAATGCTTTGCAGCCAAAACATTCCTCCTTGGAGCCCTGTAAAAATCTAATCGTTTTGTAAAGGGATTCATCAACTGTGTGTTGATTAAGAAGTGTGTATAACGAGGGATAACCTAAAACGACACGAGGATTGTGTGACGCCATTTTAATCAAGTAAGTCACAAATTTTACTAACTATAATTTATTTAATATAATTTAATACATTCAATACAACTAAAACAAAATGATAACTAAAAAATTATCCGCGATACACAAACAATTAAAAAAGGACGTCGAAAATTTCGGCAACAAAGCATGGCAATTAGCGCAAACTAAAAAGCTTGGTCTCTTTTGAAGGATCGTTATGATCTTCCTGGCGTCCTCGTCAACATCCAGTTGAATTCACTATTCAATTTGCCATCGTTGACACAAGAGCGCGCGAAGTCGATTAAGGATCTGCTATATACTTCGACACAAGTTGCCGAGTTTTACGGAGTTCACATCCTTCTTGGAGACACGGTTCCGGACTCTAGAAGCGGTCGATTAACATTTAGCTCGTCACGAAACTCTTCACACAAGCAGACATTTATCGCTCGTGCACAGGCTCATAAAGTGAAGCTGACCTTTAAGATATGTCAGAAAAATAAACATGCGGCTAGAAGATGTAACAAATTTTTGAAAATGAGTGTTACCGAGCGTTGTCAGGTTATTAATAAACTGGGTTTGTGTCGAAACTGTCTAGGGTATAATCATGCAACAGATAACTGTCCAAGCGGTCGTAGGTGTTATCATTGCCAACAACCACATCACACTTTATTACATGCAAATAATATTCCTTTTCAGCCAAACCAACAACCTTCACGCTTACAGCAAAAACATAACAATTCTTTTCAGCCAATACAGCAACAAACAGATGTCAGCCAGCAAAACAATCAAATACAGCAACAGAGTATCAACCAAAATTCTCAAAGCGCGACTTTGAATGCAGAGGCTCCTTCATTCCAGAATGCCAATAGACAACAGTCTTCATCAAACAATGTAGTTTCTCACCATTCGCATTACAGCTTTCCGACCAAAAACTTTACTGGCAACCGCCCTTGTGAGAGTAAAGTCTACGTAAGGAGAGTGGTTGACGCTGCGAGCATTGTTGGATTCTGCTTCTGAAGCGGCGCACAGTGGCCCGTTTAGGCAAAAGTGCTTGCGAAATTCATTTTTCGGGTGGGTTTATAATGCAAAACTTTTACTTTTTTTGAATTAACAAATGTTTGGAGCTCTAGTTATCGAAAAAATTATTTAATTTGTAAAGTTGACAATTTTTTATGGTTAGAAAAAAAGAATTGTTTTTAAATTTTTTTTTTTAATTTTGAGTGTAAAAACTAGGAAAAAGGTGTAAATGTTTGTTATTTTTACTTAATATTTGTGTTAATTGCTATAATCAGAAATGAAAAAAAAAATGATAAATTTTTTTAAACTGCTATAATTAATGTTTTTTGAAACACCCATTTTTGCACGCTTTTTCGACTTTACACTGAGTAGAAAAAAAAGTTTCAAACATAATCAAGCCAAGCTCGACGGATAGTAAATCCTTATATATCTCTTCATATAAAACCAAACACTCAGCTGCATAAAGTTGCACAGAGCTGAGCTAGAGCCATTTGATTTAATAAAGTCAGTAATTTTTTCTGATTTTTTTTTTTGTCAGGTGCAGAAAAAAAAATAATGGAAAATATTTTTTCTCTGTTTTGCAGGTATGAGTGTTGGTTTGAAATAAAATGGTTTTGTAATTTAGAAGGAAAAACCTACCTAAATTTTTTAAAACGGTTTTATAGCTTATTTCTTGTGACCTCTAATAAAACTTTTAAGTATGAATGTTTTTGAATTCGGGTATGATTAATTATTGTCAGGTAGTTTGATGGATAAGAGTTTTTAACTGGATTAGAATTTTGTTTAAAGATTTAAATCTTATGGGTAAGCAGATTACCTTATTAGGATTTCATAAAATTGAATATTTTTAGTGTAGGTATTTAGTTTAATGGTATAAAAAGATGAAACATTGGGATGAAATTATCATTGAAAACTTGAAGAGTAGCAGTCGTATAAGGACAAATTATTTAAAATGGATATAACATCGAATATTTTGTTTCAACTTTTTGTCAAAGATGAGAGTCTTGAAGAGTTCTTTTTTGCCGTAATAAATGAATAAAAGCTATCCGGTGAACATTTACCGGAAAATGAAGCAAAATTAAAAAACTTTTATTACAACATTAATACAAAATGGGTCGCAGACCATAGATCGAGATTATATTTCATAAAAAAAATGAGGAATGGCTTTCTTCATCCCTCCATATCAAAACCGGACAAATAAGCTTGGACTTGATGTAGATAAACCAAAGCAAGGATTTGGAAATAGCAATTATGGAACACTTCAAGGAGATTTTTGATCAATCTGAGGCAACCGCTCGAATTACTGGAGTCAATAAAGAGGTTATAACCAGGATCAAAACAATACTTAATGTTTTGAATATCAGGGAAGTAGTGAATACAGTTAAATTTGGAGAGTACACCAAAAAACCGCAGTTATTGAAACAAAAGTACCCTGAAAATCAACTCACACCTACTCTTCATAAAATTTTGGTTCATAGTCAAAATATCATCGAATACCAATCACTACCACTTGGAGAATTGTCAGAAGAAGCCCAGGAGTCCAAAAATACAGACTACAAGAAATACAGATATCAAAATAAGTGCAAAGTTTCAAGAATTCGGCAGAATAAAGACCTAGTTAACATGCTAGCAATCTCATTCGATCCACTTATTTCTTCCTTAAGGCATGTAAGAAACCAAAAAGATCTGAAAGCACAATACCCACTGGAAATTATAAGTTTATTACGCATTACCCCGGACTAAGATGATGGTTTCCAAGAAATTTAATGTTTGTATGTAAATTTTTGTTCCTTTTATTTTGTTTTTCTACTTTTTGAATTCTAATCTATCAATAAAGTACTTTACAAATTTACTTTCTTATAAAAAAAATAAAAAATCAGTTAATAAAAAAAAAAACAAAAACTGATTTTCTTCCCCACTGTTTCACTCAAATTGGTTTGTTTTCTTCTTTCCCCACTGTTTCACTTAGATTACACTCAAATTACTTCATAAATTGACTTTCGACCTTTTTAGAATAGTATTATTATTATATTATATTATATAATATTATATTATATTATATTATATTATATTATATTATATTATATTATATTATATTATATTATATTATATTATATTATATTATATTATATTATATTATATTATATTATATTATATTATATTATATTATATTATATTATATTATATTATATTATATTATATTATATTATATTATATTATATTATATTATATTATATTATATTATATTATATTATATTATATTATATTATATTAGTTAGCCACCTTAACAAAAACTTCTTACTTCAGCAGCAGATTCTGAAACACCCTGTAAATATTTTTTCTTAAAATTTACAAACTATATAGCCTTGGAAATTTCCTTGACAACAAAAAAAACAATTTTGGCGATATCTTTATTCGTTTAAGAGATATAATTTTTGCAACCAAAAAAGTCAATACGGGCCACTGTGCGGCGTTCATCACGGAGTTTACCACCCAGTTACTTCAACTCAAATTCAAATCAACTCATACGGAGGTGTCCGGGTTGGGTTTGGTCAGCAGTGGCACATGTTCAAGAGTGGTAGATATCACTTTTGCTTCGCAGCATTCCACTTTTGCGACAACAACGCAAGATTTCATCTTCCAGTCACTGTGTGAGCATTTGCCGGCCCGGACCCTTCACGTTGAGAATTGGACTCATCACAACAATTTTGTGCTCACCGATCCGGAGTTCTTCAAGTCATTCAAAATTGATCCTTTACTTGGCAGTGATGTCTTAGCCGAAATTTTGTTGCCAGATCTGATTCAACCTACAGATAAGTCGATGCCAGTCATGCAGAAAACAACATTGGGATGGATCTTATTTGGGAAGGCCCCAATCGAATGCTAATCAATTCAACTAGTTTGAAGTTTCATGCAAACTGTAGATGTCAAAAAACAATTTCGGAAATTCTTGGAATTGGAAGAGACCCCCTTAAGCCGTTTCAAAAGGAAGAAGACTTTAAATGTGAAAATCATTTCGGCAAGTATCATTGCCGTTCAATAGAAACGTATCTCCGATTTTTTGTGATTCTCATCAGGGTGTTTTGCGTCGATTCCAAGATTTAGAGCGACGTCTTGAAGGAAATCAAAATCTTCGAAACCAGTATACGGCATCGGCATGCATCGAAGAATATATTCAACTGGGTCATATGACTGAAGTCGACACGAATCTTTTGCCAGAAAATCAGCATTATTTCCTGCCATATCACACTGTCATCAAAGAAAACAGTTCAACCACAAAACTGAGGGTGGTGTTTGACGCCTCGTTTAAAACGTCAAGTGGGGTTTCTTTGAACGATGTTATGATGGCAGGTCCGGCACTTCAACAAAATATCTGCGACATTATTCTTCGGTGGAGGTTGCATAGATACACCTTCAACGCAGACATTGAGAAGAGGTATCGCCAGATCTGGGTTGCAGCACAGGACAGGAATTATCAGCTGATTCTACGGAAGAATAAATCTGAAGATCCTATTAAAGTATGCAAACTTAATACGGTTACCTTTGGAACAGCAGCCGCTCCATATATTGCGATTCGAACGTTGCAGAAAGTAGCAGAGGATAATTGTAAAAATCAACTTGTTTTCCAGCATGACCCATAACGAGATGTACGTCGACGACTTGATATCTGGGGGAAACAGTATCGAACAGGCTGAAGAGAAGATAAATTAAATTAAATCGACATTAGAGACAGCGGGTTTAAACTTACGGAAATGGACGTCCAATTTTGGTGAATTACTTGCGGGCATTCCAACTGAAGAACGGGAATCCACATTCTCAATGCCGTCAGAAGATTTGGAACGCGTTAAGATGCATGGTGTCCACTGACTTCCTTCTGTCTATAAATTTTCTTTGTGTTACACTTCGTTTTCCATTCCACAGCCGACAAAACGATTCATTTTATCAACTATAGCCGTTTGTTTGATCCGATGGGTTGGGTTGCTCCCTGCATCGTCAAGGCGAAGATGTTCATGAAGCAACTATGTATGAAGAAAATTGCTTGGGATGAGCCTATCGAACAATCACTTTGGGAACATTGGAACGTTTTCTATGAAAATTTGCAAGCCATCAACAAAATCCAATTTCTAAGGTGGGTTCAGACGAGTGGTGATATGTCTCGAGTAGAGCTTCATGGTTTCAGCGATGCATCGGAGAATATTTTGACTCCCGTCAAAATATGGAAACATATTCCAACTCAACTCAATCCTGCAGATTTAGTTTCCAGAGGAGTTTTACCATCTGCTTTGCTAGAGAACACGAATGGACCTGATTTTTTACGCGATTCTTAGAATTTTCAATATCGCATACAGCCAATAATACAACTTCATCATATCGAGCAGACTGTTCCGCCAATCAATGAGCTTATGTATCATCGTCATCATCGTCGGCTCGACAACCGGGGTCCAGTCCTGGCCTCCTTCAACAGTCCATCCCGATCTCGAGCCGCCGCCATCCAGTTGCGCACCCCAAGGCTCCGGGCGCCCTGGTCTACGCCATCTCTCCAGCGCAAGCATGGTCTACCACGCTGTCGTCTACCATACAATGTACCACAAAGAACTTTCCGAGCAGGTTCCTCTTCGCTCATGCGAGCTAGGTGCCCTGCCCACCGGAGTCTACCGAGCTTAATTTTTGTCACAATATCTGCTTCAAGGTAGATTGCGTACAATTCATGATTGTACCGTCTCCGGAATCGTCCTTCCTCACATATGGGGCTAACAATTCTCCTTAAGACTTTTCTCTCGAACGCGGCTAAGAGGCCGGAGTGCCTTTTGCTAAGCACCCAAGTCTCGGATCTATATGTGAGTACTGGCAGGACCATGGTTCTGTACAGCAGCAGTTTTGAAGTTATGGTGAGATTTCTGGATTTGAAGAGCTTTGACAGACTATAGTAGGATCTGTTGGATTTGAGGAGCCGCCCGCGTATTTCTTCTTCTATATTGTTATCGGCTGCTACTATTGACCCAAGGTATTTGAAGGATTCCACCTCTTCAAATTCGTGCTCCGATACCTTGATTGTTTGACTAACTGTTCCTCTCGCATTCGACGGCACCACGTACTTTGTTTTACCTTCAGTAATGTGAAGCCCCAGATTTTGTGCCGCCTGCTCGATCTGGATGAAGGAATCATGTACAGCTTGCTCGGTTCTTCCGATGATGTCGATGTCGTCTGCGTAAGCCAGTATCTGGCTGGAACTGTTGACGATGGTCCCTCTTGTTGCCGTGCCAGAGTCACGGATTGCTTTCTCCAACGCCAGGTTGAAGAGGCGGCAGGCCAAACCATCCCCTTGTCGGAGTCCATTAAACATGTTGATTGGTTTGGATAGCAATCCGGCTATTTTTTCTTGGCTTGTTACGTTGGTCATGGTCAACCTACAAAGTCGTGTAATTTATTTGGGATGCCGAATTCTCTCTCTTCAATTCATTGAAGTACACTTCCCATCGCTCCAGTATGCTTTGAGGATCGGTGATCAGATTTCCCTCTCTGCCCTTGCAGTATGTGCAGCGTGGTGTGTACTGCGTCATGTTTCGGACGGATTAGTAGAACTTCCGCGCCTGGTGCGGACCTCGCTCTCGGCTTTTCTCTATTTCACAGATTATGTTCTTCTCCCAGGCTGATTTTTTCTGTCTGTGAAGCCGTTTTTCAATTCTTCTGAGCTCTTTATGTTCATCTTCGCGTGCCCGCGTTCTATGAGATTGTTGCATTGCTCGGTACGCAACATTCTTACGTTCAGTCGCTAGCTTGCATTCATCATCAAATCAGTCGTTCTGATTTCTACGACTGCTGCCTAAGATGGAGTTGGCAGTACTAATGACAGTATTCTTAAGGCGTGTCCACTTCTCATCTACGCCCAGCATACTGGCTCCAGGACTTACTCTACCCAGTTCTAGGGCGAGTCCTAACGCATTACCAAAGGTGTTACTGGTGTTTTCATGGCGCAGAGCAGCCGTGTTGATTCGAACCTGATCGGCGGATGCAATACGTCTTCGCAAGGCAATCCGCCATCGGAAAACCATACCAACAAGATAGTGATCCGAGTCGATATTTCCACCTCGGTACGTTCGTACCGTCATCAAGTTCGAGTAGTGGCGACGGTCTATCAACACGTGGTCAATTTGGTTACGAATGACTCCATCAGGTGATACCCAGGTGGCTTTGTAGATATCGTTACGCATTAACCTGGTACTCGCAACGACCATATTTTTCGATGCTGCCAATTCTAAGACTCGAAGTCCATTGTCATTAGTGACCTCATGCAAACTATGGGTGCCTGCGTAATGCCTGAATACTGGCTCCCGACCTATTTTTGCATTCAAATCCCCTAGGATGATTTTTACGTCATACCTTGGACAGGCATTGAGGGCCCTCTCGACTTGTTCGTAGTAAGTCTCTTTTTCTTCGTCAGAGAACTCCTCCGTAGTTCCGTGAACGTTAATGAGGCTGATGTTCTTAAATTTGCCTCGCACGCGAAGGGTGCATAGCCTTTCGCTTATAGCGTTAAAGCTGATGATGGCAAACTTCATTTTTTTACCGACTAGGAAGCCTACCCCGAGCACATGGTGTTTTGTATGACAGCTGTAATATAAGTCATAATCTTTCTTCTGTAGAACACCATTCCCTGTCCATCTAAATTCTTGTAGTGCTGTTAAGTCAGCTTTATATTTTGACAGGGCATCGGCTAGCTGCTGAGCAGCTCGAGCTCTATAGAGCGATCGTACGTTCCATAAGAAAATTCGTAAATCGTTTTTCCGTTTTCTTTGCATGGGTTGTCGTCGTGAGATCAGTCCGTTTCCGAGGCTTGTTGTAGGTCTCGAAATACGTTCAGTTTTACGTAACAGGGAATTAACCTGTTGCCAACCTGTGGAACCAGCCCGATCATATAGCCAAAACTTTTTAAAGGCTTGTTTCTAGCGGCCGTCGCGAAGAGGCTATGATCACACTTCCACCAGTCCCGAATAGTTACGGCACGTGCATGTTTTCGTATTGTACATGTTATTCTCCCTATTCGGCTGATGGCTGACCGCCTTATGACCGAGGTTATGTATAGGACATCTGAAATAAACAAATTAATACGCATTGTTGCTATGATTTGACGTTTCATTAATAACTCGCAAAAGTACATACCTAACTGGAAAACTGGACCTATGTATTTCATCAAAGGAACTCGACGACTCAGCTAAACGTTAGGGAAATTAGCTCAACTGGAAATGTTTCCTAATGGTTTTTCGAAATCCAGAGGTATGGCATCTCTTAATCCATTCGCAGATTCTCACGGAATCCTTCGTGTCGGTGGAAGACTGAAGAACGCTAACCTGTCTCATGATCAGCAGCATCCAATCAGTCTGGAATCGACTCATCATTTTACGAAGCTGATTCTTCATGAAGTACATGAGAAGACCCTATATGGAGGTATTCAACTAGTGATGGGTTATCTTAGAAAAAGGTACTGGATTTTTCAAACGAAGCGATTGGTTAAAAAATATATCCACGATTGTTTTATATGCTACCGTTATAGGACTAAACCAGCCAATCTACTTATGGACGAATTACCATGGGCTCAAGTGACTATCTCCAGACCATTCTACCATACAGGCATTGATTACGCGGGTCCAATTAGTGTTCGGGCTTGGAAAGGCCACGGAACAAAATGTTATAAAGGCTATTTTTGTCTGCTTAGCAACAAAGGCTATACACTTGGAAGCTGTAAGTGATCTCACGACTCAAGCCTTCTTGATGCGTTTCACTTCACGACGAGGAGTCTGTAGCCAGGTCTACAGTGATTGGGGTACGAATTTTGTAGGAGAAGAGACAGAGCTGTATCGTCTGTTGAAAGGTGCTACTCATGATTGGAAGGTGGTTGCTGAAGTTATTTCATCACAAGGAACGAAGTGGAAATTCATTCCTCCTGATTCTCCCCACTTTGGAGGATTGTGGGAAGCCGGAGTAAAGAGTGTGAAACAACACTTAAAAAGAGTTGTCGGAAACGGGATACTCACTTTCGAGGAACTCACCACGCTTTTAACGCAAATTGAAGCTTTTTTGAATTCGAGGCCTCTTTGCTCGTTGACAGAAAATCCCGAAGACTTCCAAGCTTTAACTCCAGCACACTTTTTGATTGGAGCCGAAATGTTCACGGTAGCCGAGCCGGATCTTACGGTGGGTAAGACAAGTTATGTTGATCGGTGGAAAGCCATCCAATTTAGCTTGCAGACTTTTTGGCATCAACAACGTCCGAAATTACAGAAACCACAGCCACAAATCCAAATTGGAGACCTGGTCTTGATCAAATACGAAAGACTTCCCCCGACGAAATGGAATTTGGGACGAGTTCTTGAAACCTTCCTAGGATAAAACAGCTTCACCAGAGTCGTTAAGCTGGAAACACAACAAGGTGAATTAAAACGGCCAATAGCTAAGCTTTGTCCGCTACCAAAAAACAATAATCAAGATCCGTATAATGAAGCACCAATACACATCCTGAATCCACCACCTATTTTTTCTGTATCACCTCACAAAACGACAAATAAAAATGTGTCTTTTAACTTTTAATTTGCCTCCTCGCTCAACTCCCTCTTCTTATAATCCCTCTTCTGATTCTAAATAGCCTAACTTCATTCATTCTAGAACTCTCAACCAACATCCCCCTTCCAGTAATGATATTTCCCCATCTGTCAGTAATTTTTCTACCTCGGGTACTTTGCCCCAAACTTCGCCATTTCTTGATCCTCTAAATCCTCCACTGGTTATTGAAGTAAATTTGAATTTGTATAATATTCGCGACCTTGGGACAACAAGGTTCTAACTCACATTTTTGCCAAAATTGGGTTATGCATTGGATCGTACTAAAAAAGCTATGCTCTTTCGATTGCCGATATACGTACCTCTCTATCTCTTACGGTTTCGGAAATAATTTTAAAAAATCAGGGAACAGGGTTCTATCTACACATAATTAAGTTCGATCTTAAGTTCACAAAGTTCTAACCAGCCAGATAGAACCTTGCGTTACAAGGCAAACAAAAATATTTCGTAGATAGAACCATTTTTCGCTGTAGATACAACCTTCTTGTTCGAAGGCATCCCATTGTTTGAATCAAGTGTGATGTTTAATTTGTATGAAAACGGTGACACAAAGCTCTATCAGGCATTAAGAACCTTCTTTTCCTCCGCCCAAGTGCCTTAGCGATGAGCAACAACGTTCTATCGATTTTTTTGAATTTAAATTACTAAATAACTACCTATTATATTTTAAATTTTTTAATTGCGAAAAAATCAGAACAAAATAAGCTGTAGGTACACATAAACACGTTTCGATTAAAATCAATGCAAAAAAAGTTATAAAACACCAAATATTCCACCTTAGTTTTCTCGAAAGTGATAGGTGTGCAGTTAGAACCTACTTGTCCTAAGGACGCGTATTGCCAACTCACAATACAATACTCAAGCCTTTTATAAACTCTTATACTGAGTTCTTTATACCTACTCTGAATTAAATATGTTCTCAAACAAAACATTATTTTCTTTATTTCATATTAAGGAACTACCTTGTTAAACTCAAACGAATGTCTTTCATTCCCAACTAACAATTTTTCCTCTATAAGGTCCAATTTTTCAATTTATTGAAGTTATTATTTCTATAGGGCTTGTATTCAGTTTTTGTATCGAAGTTGTGCTTTTTCGAAGCTATGGTTTCGTACACAGCTTCTTTTAAACCTATTAGATGTGGAATATAAAATTTAATGCAAGCATAATGTGAACAGTTTCGTTAATTTTTCGATAAGGCCTCCTGAAATTCGTATATAGAAGCACAGAAAATAAAAGATAAGTAAAAGCTTCGATTAAAAAGCTCTGTCCAAGATTTTATGTGAAGAGTGCTAACAAAAGCTTTAAAGAAGCTATTAATTGTTTGGAAATAAATCCGAAAACAGACAGATTCGAAAAGTTTTGTGTAAGGAAACCTGATAGAAGCATAATTTCAAGCACATGCACGAGAAGCATTTACTTCAATAAGTTTATCTCAGCAAAGTTAAAACAGCAAATTTATTTGTATAAGTTTAATGAGCACAAGCCCGACACAAGCATAATTTTTGAACTGTCAGGCACAAATGCGCGAAATGCAATTCTTTCGATAAGTTTGTCTCAGGGAAGTTATGTCAACTAATGTTGTTTTTTTTGTGTGTGTATCGAAAATTGTAGCTTCGTGTGGTCAATTTTGATGAAATATGGTCCAATTTGGAGCTATAGATTAACTGCCTATATAGGCTTTTGTTTTTCATGGCAAGCTCATTATTGCAGTAAAAAGCGTTTGCTTTTCAATACAAACTAAGGCTTTGCATGAAAAGTAAATACTTCGCATATGTTAGAACTTAAAAGCCAATGAAATTTAGAATTCATGAATGCGGTGACCAAATTATGTTTTCTGGTTTATCGGTAGAAATCATTGCCACGTAAATAAATCGTAAACTGATTTGTTGAGAACGGGAGAAAAATTTCGTGTCTCATCAGCAGCGTACTATAGGATTAATGAAATCATAAACGGAAATTATCCTTGTGTTTTCCGTTCTGCAGTTTAGGCGAGCAAAATCGATAGATAATTGCACCAGATTAGCAGGTAAAGTTTCTACTCTTTTCGTACATACTCAATTGTGTGTGAATTATCAAGTTCGGTTTACAGTCAGGTAGTCTGAGATACTTTAGTATGCGATATGTTTGTGAACGACCAAAACGGATTGCTACATTTTTTGTCAAAAGTCAAAACAGTTGACAAAAGAAAAAAGTAAATTTGAATTTTATAGCAAATATTCGGTTCATGTATGTATTTTCATTCCAAATCACACTGATTTGCACTTAAATATCATTTTATTCTTACATACAAACAAAGAAAAGCCAACATCAGATGATACGCGTTACCATAAATACAAAAGTCATCTGATGTATGAATTCGGTAATATTAAATATGACCAAAGTTAGTCTGATTCCCAGACCCGCAGTCTGATCGCTGCAACTTATTCATCAAATTAAACTTACACTTACAAAAATACAATCACTTGCAAATAAAAGGCCGATGGTCACCGTATTTTTGAACTATGTAGTTAATCTTATCTAGGAAGCCTGCACGAAGTTCTGGGGAAGCTATTTTCGGTTTCAACTGGTTCCAATTTGGTACTCAGATGGCATATAGCAGATTGGCGTGAAGTATAAGACACCTGATTCCCAACCAGCATATCCTTGGTTCAAGTCCCAAAAAAAATCATCAGTAAGTAAAATGTTTTTCTATTATAAATAATAATTAAACATTCAATTTCAGAAGTTAATCTCAGCTTGGTTGAAAAAAATAGAAGAAAACGAATAAATAAAAATTAATATGAATGAATTTAATTTATTTTTCATTTTATTTATATTGTGCTTCTAATAGGCTTGTATGAGGTCTTATGAGTATTCTAAAAGGTCTCATTCTGTAACAAATAGAAGCTCATAGCGGAAAGCCGTTTTAAACTTTCCCAGTGCTTCCTGACACAAACCGTAGCCTGCAGCGAAGACTTATTAATTGTTTGCCTAGAAAAGTTATAACCTGCCAAATTTGTTATACTGATAATTGTTTGTTTCTATAAGGCTTTTAGGAAAGACATTTAGTATCTCTGATCAACCTGTACATGATTGTTTAAAAGCCTTTCGAGCTTCTCAGGTGGGCCAAATGCATTTCTCTAAGGCCTTATAAAGGGTTTTTCAATAAGAGGTGTTATTTTGAATAGCCCGCTATTTCGGTAGCTGTCACTTCTGAAGCTGTCATTTTTTGACATTTGACAAGTAGAAACTAAGCCATTAATAAAAATGGAACGATACACGCTTCAACAACGCATTGAAATTATTAAAATTCACTATAAAAATGGTGAAAATTTGGCAGGGACGGTTCGTAAAACTAAAACATTTTTGGGTCGTCGTGAAGCACCTTGTCGGACCGCAATACAGAAATTGGTGGACAAATTCGAGCTGTGGGGACAAGTTAGTGATGTGAAGAATAAAACCCGTGCACGTCGCTCAAGAACAATTGAGAATATTGCTGTTGTAGCCCAAAGTGTTGAAGAAAACCCAGGTCCATTCCTCGTCTTTCTTTGGAATTAGGCATTCCACAAACGTCATTACACCGTATTTTGCATAAAGACTTGGGTTTTAAGGCTTATAAAGTTCAGTTAACACAAGAACTCAAGCCGGCTGATCATCCACAACGTCGTGTCTTTGCTGATTGGGTCCTTGAAATGCATGAAAATGATCCGGAATTTCATCGAAAAATCATCTTGACTGATGAGGCCCATTTCCACCTCGGAGGCTACGTCAACAAGCAAAACTGTCGCATCTGGGGCTCGGAAAACCCAAGAGTTATTGTTGAAAAGCCTCTCCGTCCTCAACGCGTGACTGTTTGGTGCGGTTTATGGTCCGGCGGGGTCATTGGACCTTACTTTTTCGAAAATGAGGCTGGAGCAACAGTTACGGTCAATGGATTGCCCTATCGAGAGATGATTAATGATTTCTTATGGCCGGAATTGGATGGTATTGATCTGGACAACGTTTACTTTCAACAAGACGGCGCTACGTGCCACACAAGCAATGAAACCATCGATCTTTTACGGGAAAAGTTTCCGGACCGTGTTATCTCTCGAAGAGGTGATCACAATTGGCCACCGAGATCTTGTGATTTAACACCTTGCGACTTCTTCCTTTGAGGCCACGTGAATGATAAGGTCTACGCCAACAGCCCAGCGTCGATTCAAGTCCTCAAAGATGGAATTCGTGAGGCTATCGAGGACATAGGGCAGCCACTTTGCGATTTGGTTATGGAAAATTTCATGAAAAGGATATGGTCCTGTAAGCGTGGTCGTGGCGGCCATTTGGCTGATGTTGTGTTCCATTATTAACGGCATACCTTCCTCTTTATAATGAAATAAACATCCGATCATTTATCTCAAAAAATGCCATTTTTCTTTGAATATCAAAATAACACCTCTTATTGGAAAACCCTTTACAAGCAATTTTGCTAAACTGAAAATAGCTTCGATAAACCCTTACACAAGTTAAATTGTTAGTTGGGTTTATTCTCATAACAAAGGTTATGGGCCCAGTCCTATGTGTGAAGGCTGTGTTAGTTCATAGTGTTAACAGTCAAACGGTGCATCGATGAAATTAGGAATATGAGCAGGCAAAATCCCTTCTGTTCATGGTAGTGTTAGTGTTAGGGTAGGTCCTGCTTGTGCAGCTCGGTGAGTGTGGCAGATGGATTGAGTTAAGATCGCATTCCATATCTGACCATCAAAGGGCGCTCACCGAGTTAGCGCGATTAATAAGCGGAATTAATACGTAACCATTGAGTGTTTTACAATCAGAAGTGGGTATCGGATGCCTTTGAAAATTAAATAATATCACTTGAAAATAAATTTTGTGGTATGCGAAAGTTTTTTTTTAATTGGTTGAATTACGATATAGTGTTTTACATTCACGTGTGAGTTATGTGTGTGAAATGAAATGCATATAAAATTCAAATAAATTCAAATGTGAATGGTAGGTACCTACATAATTTCGGACATATACCTACGAGAAGGAGTTGTCGTGTGGTTATAGTTTACATCCAATTAATACCTATAATTGTTGTTGTTCTTTTGTCGTTGTCGGACATGTTTTTATTAAAAAAAAAAAAAAAACAGCTTTTGGGTTTTATGGAGGTATTGTGTTCGTTGTTTTTGCCAAAACACATTTATTTATTTTGTTGTATACTTGATATTGAAGTGCTTCTGTATGTGCTTCTATGTAACTAACGCGCAGATGTTGGATCCTTTTTTTTTTTTTTGTCCTCTCAAATATGTGCCGTTTTTTTTTTGTTCTGCTAACTTAATTTTTTTTTCATATCATGATTTTTTCGTGGGTCGCGCAACAAATGTTTGGGTCGATCCTCTTCCATAAATTGTTTTTTTTTTTTCACTCTAGGTACCTGCGTTGAAAAACAACCTTCTTTCAAATAAGTATCTTTTTTTGTATTTTGATCTTTTCGTGGGTCACTTATTGTGATTTGACTACCTACCTAACGCGCAGATGTTAGGGTAATCAAATATTTCTGTTATTGTTCTACCTGCGCTCAAAACGAAAAACGTTTTTTCCAGCTAGGACCGTTGTTTTTGTTTGTATCTTTATCTTTTCAGATGCTTGGGTCTTTTTTTTCGCTTTGAAAAATGTGTGTTCGTTTTTCTAACAACGTTTAAAAAAAAGAAGCCTTTTTTTTCAGAGAAGTAACATGAGAAAAAACCATAGATGTTGGATTTCTTGTACGGGTTTTTTTTTAATAATTTTTTTTGCTATGGTATTTTTTTTAAATATTTTTCAGTGATAGAACTGCAGCTGCGCCTCTAGTTTTGTTGTTGTGGTATAAATTGCCCTTAGAAAGGCAGATATTGATCGTTGTTGTTTTTTTTTTTTCTGTGCGGACCGTTTTATTTTGTATCTGTGGAAATACATAGCATTGGGAAGTATATCTTTTATTTTTTTTTTTTGAAACGAGAGGCACGAGTACAAATAGCTGTTTTTCCCTTCCTGATGAGTGTATAAAGTCGAAGGCGGAGTTGAGGTGGTAGTATGTTATATGAACATACATAGTAAATCCGTACACATAATGAAAGCTGATATAACTATACTTAGTCGTATAACAATGTAGAGAATCAAATTAAACATCAGCCATGAAATTTGCTGATCAGTAAGCTACTTTGTTTTCGATAGTCGAAGTGATCGGTTGCCTCAAACGTGAAAAAATATAGCTAGTGTTGCAAAAGTAAAAAAAAAAAAAAAAAAATTAAAACAAGACAAAATCCTAAAGCAAATAACAATTTGAACAAAAACCTATTAGGTTAAACAGTGAAAATGAAAGCTATAAGAAAAGAGTTAGAAGAACTTAAAAAAAGAAATGCCGTGTTAGAAAATGAACTTAATAATTTCCGGTCTCAAAGTCAAGAACCTCAGGTGTCTTTATCATCTGAAACTTCAGCTGTCCAAGGAACTTTGAGGCTGGGATCCGATGAAATTAAAAAAATTATTCCCGCGTTTAATCCCTCTAATAGTTTTTCTCTAACCGCCGCGCAATGGGTAGAAACCATTGAAAATATTCGTCATCTTTATGAATGGGATGATCGGTGCACAGTGTTTTATGCCTCTCTTCGGTTAGATGAAGCTGCGTCTCATTGGTTTGCTGCCCAAAGAGGATTGGTAACAAGTTGGAACGAGTTAAAAACAAGGCTTTTGGAGGATTTTCCTTCGTTATCAGATGAAGCGGATGTTCATATGCTATTAATGTCCAGACAGAAAGAAGCAGATGAAAGTTATGAAAACTATATATATGAAATGTTAGCACTAGGAAGACGTGGTAAGTTTTCCACTAAAACTATAATTAACTATATAATATCTGGGTTAAAAGATCGAACTCTCATTAATAATTTAACTACTGCAAATTGTCAAAATGTGGCTCAATTGTTAACAATTGTCAAAACACTTAAAACAATAAATACACAAGCAGAAACTCGAGTTAAAATGGGTCAAAAGGTAAATAAGATATTCGATACGCGTACAAAACTTCAATATTACGTACCTAATCAAGTTCACGGTACGCTTATGAAGCCATTATCAAAAGATTTAGGGAAATTAACATGCTTCAACTGTAGACTTCCAGGACATTTTGCCCGTAATTGCAAAGTTCGTGACCGATCAGTGAGGCCCAGGGAAACAGTCTCACAACCACCTCGTAAAATACGCAGGTTGATGAATTCAGACGACGATGATAGTGGGCTTATAAAAATGATAAAAGTAGATGATGCCATAATCAAAGCATTTTTAGACCTAGGCAGTGACTGTTCCACTCTGCAACGAGAAGAACTTGTGAAATGGGGCTGGGAAATGACTCCATGCAACACAAAGCTTCAAGGCTTCGGAACAGGATCTGCAAATGCAATTGGAAAAATTAATAAAAGCGTGTGCGTTGGAGAAGTCCGAATGAACGTTGAAATATTGGTAGTAGAAAATCATTTACAAGAATTTCCAATGATTTTGGGTCGTAATGTTTTAGACTCTCCTAATGTTTGTCTTTTAAAAAAATATGGCAGCTTCGAAGTCAAGTACTTAGAAAGACACAATTCAAGTAATTGACATCAGGAAGTCACGTTGGAAATGGCCAAACATAATGGTAAAGTGAAACGAGATATCCAATTTAAAGATATTTCGATTGGTAATTTTCTTTGTGACGATGTTCATAAAAATAAACTCTTAAAAATTCTTAACAAATACCGGGAATGTAGTGCATTAAATTTAAGTGAATTGGGAGCAACAAATATGATCAAATTGAATATTCGTTTAAAAGTTGATAAAATTGTGAGGCGTAGACCATACCGAGTGGCATATAACGAAATGGAAAAACTTGATGATATTATTGAAGAACTATTACAAAACGATATAATTGAAGAATCAACATCTGAGTTTGCAAGTCCAGCATTGTTGGTCAAAAAGAAAGATGGATCATATAGAATGTGTGTGGACTACCGACAATTAAACGATATAACGATTCGTGAAAATTTTCCTTCTGCTAATGTTGAAGAAAAAATTAATGCAATGGCCAATGGTAATGTTTTTGTTGTTGTCGACGTGTTAAGCGGTTATTATCAAATATTGGTTGATGACAACTCTAAGCATTTGACCGCCTTCGTGGTTTCTAGAGGTCGTTATCAATTCAAAAGAATGCCGTTTGGTTTGACAAATGCTCCCCTAGTTTTTATGCGACTAATTAGTATAATAATGCGAAAAATCGGTTCCAAAAACATTCTAGCATACATGGATGACATCGTTATTTTTTCCGAAACAGTGGAAAGACTTTTAGAATTATTAGAGCAACTATTTATTGCTTTAAGTGAAGCAAAATTGACAATAAACTTAAAGAAGTGTACTTTTCTTGCAAGTTCTATTAACTATTTAGGACACGAAATCAGTAGAGATGGAGTTAAACCAGGTCCGATTAAAATCAATGCCGTGAAGTTATTCCCAACTCCCTCGGAGACAAGACACGTCAAACAGTTCTTAGGATTATCAGGTTATTTTCGCCGATTCGTTCCTAACTATGCTTCCATTGCGGCACCTTTAAATAATTTACTAAAAAAGAATACATCTTTCAAGTGGACACAAAAAGAACAAGCAGCTTTTGATTTTCTTAAATCTCAACTATGTGAGTCACCGGTTCTTGCAATATATGATCCAAAGTTGATGCATGAACTTCATACAGATGCATGCTCTCAAGGCCTTGCAGGTGTTTTGTTGCAGATTGATTAAACTTCTGAAAAGAAACCGGTTTCGTTTTTTAGTCGTGCGACCACGGAGCAGGAAAGCAAATTCCATAGTTACGAGCTTGAGGCACTTGCAGTAGTGGAAAGTCTTGAAAGATTTAGATATTACCTTCTTGGCAAGCCGTTCAAAATATTAACAGATTGTAATTCCCTTAAATTGACTCAAAATAAGAAAGATTTAGTACCGCGAATTGCCAGATGGTGGTTGAAAATACAAGAATTTGATTTCCAGCTTGAATATAGGCCGGCCACACAAATGCAACATGCTGACGCCTTAAGTCGTAATCCAGTTGAACACTCTAATGAAATGGAGGAAGTTGGCTTAGATATTCGTTTTGTTCAGCTGAAAACTGCGGATTGGATTTCTGCACTTCAAAAGAAGGACGAAGAACTTCGCCAAATTCTTGAAATTTTAACAGATACAGATACAGATAAAAATAACAGCAAACGCAAGGACATCGAAAAAGAATATGCAGTTCAATCGGGACGATTGTTCAAAAAAACTGCCGAAGGTTCTAGATTTGTTGTTCCTCGAGGTCTAAGGTGGCGTGTCATTCAAACATCACACGATGATATAGGTCATTGTGGGTTGGATAGAACCATGGAGCATGTAAAGAAAACCTTCTGGTTTCCGAAGATGAAAAGCATAGTAGGTAAATACCTAAATAATTGTATTCAATGTCTGTTTAACAAGCGTGGGAAAGATGAGACAAGATTTCAGGTTCATCCAATTAATAAAACACCTATTCCATTCCACACCATACATATCGACCATTTAGGTCCTTTCCCAAAAAGCACCAAAGGTAATCATTATATTTTAGGAATAATTGATGCGTTTACTAAGTTTTTGGTGCTTCGCCCTGTGAAATCAACAAATACGAATGGTGTTATTCGTTCATTGGACGATCTGACTCAGTTTTTTGGGACACCAGTACAAATAATAGGTGATAGAGGAACAGCATTCACTTCAAAAGCTTTCCAAGAATATTGTTTAAAAAATGGAATTCGACATATCTTAAATGCCGTTCACACTCCTCGCGCGAATGGTCAAATTGAACGATATTTCCGAACAGTCACTACTTCTTTGTCTTCAATGACAAAAAGACAGGATGGACGAGATTGGCAAGAACATCTACCTGGAATTCAATGGGGTTTAAATTGTTTGAAACATCGCATTACCAACCAGACTCCTCAAGAACTTCTTCTTACCTTCAAACCTAAAAACTTCCTTTCCAATCAATTAGCTATTGCTTTGGGTAAGAAATTAAACAAACAAAATGTATATATTTAATTGACATATTCCTTAGGTGAAGACAATAACTCGGATGAAGAAGAAAATATACCACTATCTGATCTTCGCGATAGAGTTAAAAAACGTGTCGATGAATTATAATCCAGAGAAGCTAAAAAGTTCAACATAAAACATCTAAAACCACAAAATTACGAAGAAGGGGACCTTGTTCTTATTCGAGCCGAACACCCAGCATCAAGGCAGTCAAGGAAACTTTTACCAAGGTATAAAGGTCCATATGAAGTCAAATCGGTACTAGGCAACGACCGCTATTTAATTGGAGATTGTTCGACCCTACAAATTTCAAACAGAACATATTCATCTGTCCATGCAGCAGATCGCATGAAACCGTTTGCTAACATGGAAGATTTTTCATGGGAATTTAGTGAAGAAGAATTGGATTCAGAAAAAGAAAAGTTTCCATGAAAATAATTAAGTAATTAATGGAATACAAATGTGAATTACGAATTAATAAAATGTTTAATCTGAAAAAAAACAAATGATCGTGTCCTTAAAATATTTCAAGCTGTGTGCTTCGGTGAAGCTGTGTGCTTCGAGGTAGCAGTGTGCTTTGGGGAAGCTGTGTGCTTCGGGGAAGCTGTGTGCTTCAGTGAAGCTGTGTGCTTCGAGGTAGCTGTGTGCTTTGGGGAAGCTGTGTGCTTCGGGGAAGCTGTGTGCTTCAGTGAAGCTGTGTGCTTCGAGGTAACTGTGTGCTTTGGGGAAGCTGTGTGCTTCGGGGAAGCTGTGTGCTTCGGTGAAGCTGTGTGCTTCGGTGAAGCTGTGTGCTTCGAGGAAGCTGTGTGCTTCGGTGAAGCTGTTTGCTTCGGTGAAGCTGTGTGCTTCGGTGAAGCTGTGTGCTTCGGTGAAGCTGTGTGCTCGGTGAAGCTGTGTGCTTCTGAGACCTGTGTGGTCTCGTGAAATAATTATTGAGTGGTTATTTATATCGTTTTCGTTTGGATTTCGGAACTGTTCCATTCCTATCGAAAATTGGAAATTTGGATTAAAAGAAGTAAAAAAAGGAGAAACTCGGAACGTCCACTCGAAGACGACATTAGTTCTTACTCTCACTGAGGACAGTGATATTTGTCGGATGGCCGAATGTTAACAGTCAAACGGTGCATCGATGAAATTAGGAATATGAGCAGGCAAAATCCCTTCTGTTCATGGTAGTGTTAGTGTTAGGGTAGGTCCTGCTTGTGCAGCTCGGTGAGTGTGGCAGATGGATTGAGTTAAGATCGCATTCCATATCTGACCATCAAAGGGCGCTCACCGAGTTAGCGCGATTAATAAGCGGAATTAATACGTAACCATTGAGTGTTTTACAATAGTGATCTGTGGAATTATGTATCGGGAAAAACCGTTAAGCCCGAGGGGTCTGCAAGCAATGGGGCAGACGTAGCGGCATGGGAAGGCAAGGATGAGAAGGTGGTTTCAACGATTTTTTTGAGTGTTAAATCTTCCCAGCTTATTAACATTAAAAAATGTTAATCATCAGAAGCGGCATGCAAAAAGTTGAGAAAAATTCATCAGCCGAGTGGACCAGCTCGGAAGGTAACTCTTTTCAAGCAACTGTTATCGTTAAAGATGGCAGAAACTGACTCCATGAGTAGTCATTTAAAAGTTTTTTTTGACGTCTCCGAAAAATTGTTAGAAATTAATATCAAAATGCAGGATGAATTGTTGGTTACCATACTTTTATCAAGTTTGTCTAGAGAGTAAGAAAATTACATTTTAGCCATCGAGTCTAGGGACTCGCTTCCAAAAATATGTTCCATGAAGACAAAGCTTCTCGAAGAGGGGAAACGTAGGCAAGAAAATAGTGTGGAATATAATGAGTCTGCATTTCTTATACGTCATCAAAATAAAGCTCCACAATCAAAAAATAAAACACGACCAAAAGAGAAATGTTATAATTGTAAGATGAGAGGCCACTTTGCTTTGGAATGCCGTTCTTCGAAAAGCTCATAGAGAAGAAATACGACGTCATCATTTGCCATGTTAAACAGCACGACCAATTCTTCAGCACTTGACAAAAATATGTTGGTACTTGATAGAGGGTCAACCTGTCACATGTGCTGTGACAAAAGCTTTTTTACGATCATAGAACCACATGCAGAGAAGGTTGAATTAGCTGGAAATCATTTTATTAATTCAGTGGGTGTCCGGGAGTGTCAAAATTTGTTCTGGTAACTGTACTGTTCAGCTGCTTAATGTATTGTACATCCCACAGCTGAAAAGTAATTTTATTTCCAAAACAACCATTCTGTTTTATTTTGTGAAAAAGAAGCTAGAATTCTCGAGAATGAAAAAAATTTAGTTTTGCATGCGAATAAATAAGGTGGGTTGTTTGTGTAGCATGATTAATAAACATGATAATGATGCTTTACTGTGGCATGCACGCTTAGGCCATCTTAATATGAATAGCATGAATCAATTATTCAGTAAACATATGGTGAAAGGAGCAAATCTTAAAAATATTCCACATGCGTTGGACTGTTGTACTTGCGCTAAAGGATAAATTTATCTTTTCCGTTAAATAAGGAAATTATTTAAGATGGATTGCTTGATGTCATTCATTCCGACGTGTGCGAACCAATGAAAACAAAATCATTGGGGGGCGCAAAGTACTTTGTGCTATTCATAGACGATTTTAGTCGAAAGATTTTTGTTTATTTCTTGAACGCCAAAAGTGAAGTATTTAAAGCATTTAAAGAATTCAATTCAGAGGTAGAACGAGAAACCACACGTAAAATTAAGGTTTAGAGAAGCGACAACGGTGGGGAATATTTGAACTCAGATTTTTCGAAGTTTCTCTCAGAACAAGGTATCAAACGGCAGCTGACTGTGGATTACACACCCCAGCAAAATGGGGTTTCTGAACCAGCAAATAGGACGTTAGTCGAGATGGCAAGATCCTTACTTTTGAGCTCTAACCTACCAGAATCTTTATGGGCAGAGGCGTTGAATACGGCGGTGTATATTAGAAATCGATCGCCTACTAAGCTTTTAAGAAATAGAACGCCGTATGAAGTTTGGTTTGGACGAAAGCCGTCTATAGGCCACTTGAAAGTTTTTGGATCGAACGCTATTATGCTTGATAAAAAGCCAAACAATTCAAAATTTGATGCTCGGCGTATAGATTGCGTTATGGTAGGTTATTCGAAAGAATATAAGGCATATAGACTGTATGAGCCTACTAAAAGAAAGATTCTAAGAAGTCGAGACGTCAAATTCAAAGAAACTTTGAATGGGAATATAAGCAACATAGTTGGGCCTTATACCCTTGGTGGTGAAGAGGTAGAGGATTCTGCATATATTAAAGAGGAGAAAGATTCTCCTAAAAAGGACACACCTGATGAGAAGTTTAGTGAAACGTTGGTGTCAAGTAAGTAGAAGGATGGTAAATCTGATGGTCGTAAAATTGCATGCGCTAAAGGCAATGGTGACGAGGATGGCGACGAGGATGGTGACGAGGGGTGTTGACAATGGCGATGAAGTGGCATGCGAGAAGGACATTGGGAATGAGAATAGTGATAATGAGAGTCATGGGCATGGGCATGAGGAAAAAACCATCATGCAGTTAAGGTCAGGAAGAAAGAAAGTCAAAGCAACTTACTTTATGGATAATAACGCACATTTGTTAAAAACTAATCCACTTTCAGTAAGTGAGGCTCTTGGTCGAGCTGATGCGAATCTGTGGTTAGAGTCAATGCAAAGTGAGTACAACTCTTTGAAAGATAATGAAACCTGGGAATTAGTTAACCTTCCCCCTTCCTCATTCAATAAAGTCAAAATGGGTTTTTAACATAAAACATGACAAGCATGGGAAGCAGGTTCGATATAAGTCGAGACTTGTAGCAAAAGGTTGCAGCCAGAAGCCAGGTATTGACTACGATGAGACTTTTTCGCCGGTAGTAAGGGTTTGATCTCTGTGTTCACCAAGTAGATGTCTCATGCGCTTACCTGAACGGTGACATACAAGAGGATATTTATATGCACCAACCTGAGCATTTTGTAGACTCAAAGAACAAAGGGAAGGTGTGTAAATTGAAAAAATCTCTGTACGGCTTGAAACAAGCTGGAAGGCAGTGGAACTGTAAGCTTGATTCAACTCTAAAAGAAATCGGTTTCTCTCGCTGCGTTGCAGATACTTGCGTTTATACTATAAACAATAAAGATGATTTCAACATCATCGCTGTCCTTATTGATGACATTATCATCGCCTGCACAAATGAAGATTCTGTTTTTCGTATAAAGGAAGCACTCGCTAACGCATTTGATTTGGTTGACAAAGGGCCAATTGATTTTTTCTGAGGCATTGAGATCAGCCCTTGCAAGGACACTGGATCGATAACTCTTTCACATGTAGATTCCAAACGGCTTTCCCAATCTCATAAAAATCTGCGTGTAACTAATAATCCCTTTCGTTCCTAATACTCATTATTCAAAACCTTCAAAACCACAGTTCCTAACGATCTATTACCAAAATGTAAGGGGTCTACGCACAAAAACCTCTGCCATCTACTTAAATTGCCAAAAACTCCCTTTTGATGTCTTTGCGATAACCGAAACCGATCTCACTCCTGACTTTAATGAACTGAACTGTTGTTGCGGACGCCTGTTGGAGAATCTTAATTGTTCGATGTGGACGGAACCTAGGATGCAAAAAAAACTAAAGAAATATATATTAAAGAAACAAAAAATATAGAATATATGGATCTCTGCCACCAAATGTCAGAAGTGTCAGTGTGAAATTAAAAAAAAAAAAAAAATCAATCTGACAGCACTGCCTGTTGGAAAACAAAACCAAATGCAGAAGGCACGAAGGCGAGCCAAAAAAGTCTTCTGTTTAATAATAGTGATTAATATGTAATAAAATTAGTTTTTTTGTATCAAACACTTGAAAAAATGTTCACTAAAATGTTTAAACACTAATTAATACGTAATTCGATCGCAAAATTTAAGTTTTCAGTTCCAAATACAAAAAATAATCAAATGACCGGATTTTTAACACTGCCAAGAGCATGTAAATATTTTCCAACCAGGGACTTTTTTTGTTGTTGTTTTTAGATGTCAAATTAGAAAGAGAAAAGACAAATCTTGGAAGACCTATATGGATCTCTGCCACCAAATGTCAGAAGTGTCAGTGTGAAATTAAAAAAAAAAAAAAAAAACAATCTGACAGCACTCCCTGGTCGGAAAACAAAACCAAATGCCGAAGGCACGAAGGCGAGCCAAAAAAGTCGGGTGTTAAATAATAGTGATTAATATGTAATAAAATTAGTTTTTTTGTATCAAACACTTGAAAAAATGTTCACTAAAATGTTTAAACACTAATTAATAGGTAGTTCGATCGCAAATTTAAGTTTTCAGTTCCAAATACAATAAATAATCAAATGACCGGATTTTTAACACTGCCAGGAGCATGTAAATATTTTCCAACCAGGGACTTTTTTTTGTTTTTGTTTTTAGATGTCAAATTAGAAAGAGAAAAGACAAAGACAAATCGTGGAAGACCTCTATTGAAATAATGTTAGGTACTTACCTTTTGTATGCCGGGACGGTGTTTGCATTTCTGTACTCTGTGTTGTTGAATGTTGAGAGCAAAAACACTATATGAAGATGCCAACCTTTCATACGTATCACCCTCCAAAACCCATTTGTTTACATTGTTGTTTTTGTAATTTCATTTTGTGTCCATGAATAGATGTGAATTGCAACAACAATTTAACGGGGTGGGATTGTTCTGTTTTGCCAGAACAACCATTTTGTATGTGCAAATAACGCAGCCATCTTTAAAAAAATTTCAACTCACCAGCTTTTCACCATGAAAATGGCGGATGTTAGGTGAGATATCGGGATGTGTTGAAAAAAACACCAATTTAATGATGCTAAGTCTGCTATTACACTACGAATTTCGCGTGATGAAACTTCTTTAAATTTTTCTTTGAAAATTCATCCTGTGAGTAGTTCGCTGTTACACAATGATTTTTAAATCTTTGGCATTTCACAGAAAAGTCTGTAATAAAATAAAAAACGTGATAAGTTAGAATTTATACATTGAAATTTCGGTCATCGATAGTTTTCTATTGGTTTCGCATATACATAGCATAAAGGCTGTCCCAAACCAACGCGAAACATTCGCGCGAATATGCGACGACTGAATAAAGGCTCTCCCAAACCAACGCGAAACATTCGCGCGAATATAGGACGACTGAATAAAGGCTCTCCCAAACCAACGCGAAACATTCGGCTCGACAACGAAACTTCCGCCTGTCTTAATTTATTTACATGAAGATTAATGGCAGCACCCACGCTGGCGTGATGCGAATCTTCGAACATTATTCAGTCGTCGCATATTCGCGCGAATGTTTCGCGTTGGTTTGGGACAGCCTTTAATCTCCATGTAATTAAATTAAGACAGGCGGAAGTTTCGTTGTCGCGCCGAATGTTTCGCGTTGGTTTGGGAGAGCCTTAATGTTCGAAGATTCGCATCGCGCCAGTGTGGGTGCTTCCATTAATCTCCATGTAAATAAATTAAGACAGGCGAAAGTTTTGTCGTCGTTCTGAAGTATTCGCTTTGGTTTTGGAGAGCCTTAAGGCCAGGCGCGCACGTGCAACTAAACAGTTTGGTTTCGATTCTGAGCACTCAGGATTATATGAGATTCCGCCGGTTTATGTGCGCGGACCCTCATATAATCTCATAGTGCTCAAAATCGCAACCAAACTGTTTAGTTGCATTTGCGCGCCTAGTCTAATGCTCTTAAAAGCCGTGTTTTTTTTTTGCAAGCCCGGATGGATTTGGTTAAAAAGAAATGATATTGGGGATTATCTATCGACGCCATCACAGAAAAAAAATGGAGTTTCCATAAAAACTATTGATTAGAAGTACATATGCAATTCACGCCGTTAAAACGGTTTAGCCCCGAAAATTATGTGCTCTTAGCTATGCCTGGAGGGAATTAGTTGTTGTTGCATTTAACATGTAAATTCCTTAGCCCGGACGCGACATAGTTTTTTTTTGATCAATTTCCTCTAGGCTTGCAAAAAGAACGAGACTAGAGACATAACAATTTATAACAGTTATAACAATTTTTGGCCATTAAAAGCGGGCGTACGTTTACGCGCTTCGCACTACTTAAAAAAAACTTTAGGTGCTTGAATTATTGCCACCAGCGGAGGACCGTGGCCCTGCGGGGCCGCATAAACAGTAATTTTATAAACACAAACTGTTATAATTGGCATGTCTAGTCACTTCCTGCAAAAAAACACGCCTAAAGTTGTCTTACGACAGTTGCGTTGATTCTCTGATATCTCATTCGTTTTTTTGTTGTCATGTTCACAGTCTGTTTCAATAATTCGAGAGCGAAATACAATACCAAACAATCGTATAAACAAAACAAATAATGACAAAAGACAATCGAATATACTTAAATTGATTATATATTCTCACGTTCAATTTGTTTCCACGAACTTATCCTTATAAGGTTGGGTTAGCACTTGATAACTCGTTGCTCCTTTTATTATACTTTTTGAACATACCCATTGAAACTCGTCAATAACCGACACTTTGGTGGTGAATGTACGCTTACTGCATGTGTGTGGAAATAAAGAGTGGTGGATGTACGCTTATTGCATATGTGTGCGTGTTTCTCCTGATTTTCCCCTATATGAGCTTGAAGGCACACTCGGATCAAAAACACTCTATATGAAGATACCAATCTTTCGTACGTATCACCCTCCAAAACCCATTTGTTTACATTGTTGTTTTTGTAATTTCGTTTTGTGTCCATGAATAGATGTGAATTGCAACAACAATTTAACGGGGTGGGATTGTTCCGTTTTGCCAGAACAACCATTTTGTATGTGCAAATAACGCAGCCATCTTTAAAAAAATTTCAACTCACCAGCTTTTCACCATGAAAATGGCGGATGTTAGGTGGGATATCGGGATGTGTTGAAAAAAACACCAATTTAATGGTGCTAAGTCTGCTATTACACTACGAATTTCGCGTGATGAAACTTCTTTAAATTTTTCTTTGAAAATTCATTCTGTGAGTAGTTCGCTGTTACACAATGATTTTTAAATCTTTGGCATTTCACAGAAAAGTCTGTAATAAAATAAATAACGTGATAAGTTAGAATTTATACATTGAAATTTCGGTCAATGATAGTTTTCTATTTGTTTCGCATGTACATAGCATTAAGGCTGTCCCAAACCAACGCGAAATATTCGCGCGAATATGCGACGACTGAATAACGTTCGAAGATTCGCATCGCGCCAGTGTGGGTGCTCCCATTAATCTCCATGTAAATAGATTAAGACAGGCGAAAGTTTCATCGTCGCTTTGAAATATTCGCGTTGGTTTGGGAGAGCATTTAAGGCTGTCCCAAACCAACGCGAAACATTCGCGCGAATATGCGACAACTGAATAATGTTCGAAGATTCGCATCGCGCCAGTGTGGGTGCTCCCATTAATCTCCATGTAAATAAATTAAGACAGGCGAAAGTTTCGTCGTCGTTCTGAAGTATTCGCTTTGGTTTTGGAGAGCCTTAGGTGCCAGTTATAGCTTTCATTGAAAACCATCATTGAAAACTTTAATGACTAATTTTGGTACCTTTAGAAAGTGAAATCAGTAATTATTTTGATGCAAAAATAAAGCTTATGGCTTAAATTATAATTTTTGTGAAAAAAAAAATTGAATGGGGTCCACACTTCGCCATAAAATGAAGTTTAATTTTTCAATGATCATTGGTAAGGTATTTCATTCATTGAAATAATAAAAGTTATTTTATGTGGGTGGTTGGGCCAAAACGAAATTTTTTTTGGCAAAAATTAATAATTAAGTCACTGCCTTCATATTGGCATCAAAATATGCACTCAAAACCATTCATTAAAGTTTTCAATGATAGCTATAACTGGGGCCTAATGCTCTTAAAAGCCGTGTTTTCTTTTGCAAGCCCGGAGGGATTTGGTTAAAAAGAAATGATGTTGGGGATTATCTATCGACGCCATCACAGAAAAAAAACTATTGATTAGAAGTACATATACAATTCATGCCGTTAAAACAGTTTAGCCCCGAAAATTATGTGCTCTTAGCTATGCCTGGAGGGGATTAGTTGTTGTTGCATTTAACATGTAAATTCCTTAGCCCCGACGCGACATAGTTTTTTTCGAGCAATTTTCTCCAGGCTTGCAAAAAGGACTAGACTAGAGACATGCCAATTTACAACAGTTATAACAATTTTTGGCCATTAAAAGCGGGCGTACGTTTACGCGCTTCGCACTACTTAAAAAAAACTTTAGGTGCTTGAATTATGCCCACCGGCGGAGGACCCTGGCTCTGCGGGGCCGCATAAACGGTAATTTTATAAACAAAATCTGTTATAATTGGCATGTCTAGTCACTTCCTGCAAAAAAACACGCCTAAAGTCTTACAACAGTTGCGTTGATTCGCTGATTTCTCATTTTTTTTTTTTATTTGTCATGTTCACAGTCTGTTTCAATAATTCGAGAGCGAAATACAATACCAAACAATCGTAGAAAGAAAACAAATAATGACAAAAGACAATCGAATATACTTAAATTGCTTATAAATTTTCACGTTCAATTTGTTTCCACAAACTTATCCTTATAAGGTTGGGTTAGCACTTGATAACTCGTTGCTCCTTTTATTATACTTTTTGAACATACCCATTGAAACTCGTAAATAACCGACATTTTGGTGGTGAATGTACGCTTACTGCATGTGTGTGCAAAAAAAGCGTGGTGGATGTACGCTTACTGCATATGTGTGCGTGTTTCTAATGAATTTCCCCTATATGAGCTTGTAGGCAAACTCGGATGACAGCCGAGATTGGTATCTTCATATAGAGTGTTTTTGACTCGGATGACAGCCGAGATTGGTATCTTCATATAGAGTGTTTTTGGTTGAGAGGTGACAGGTACCAAAGAATATTAATAGAGAGATAAGAAACTTATTGGAAGAATTGGAAGTTGGCACTTCTTTGTTTGGGAACATCCCCCAAACGTCAAAACATGCGCATAGCAAAAATTTAACCTTGTTCATCTGGTTGAGCACAATGGACGCGCGTTCTAACGCGCGTTCACCCCTGTCCCTGTTAAAATACATAAAATCGTGTTAAAGAGAATACAATAAGTATTACAGTCCTAATAGTCACGCGCGTGCGAACGTGCGAACAGATATTGAAGCGCGCGTCTAATTAAATCAGAGGTGAAGTCTACCACGGTGGAAATCGACTTCACTTATCAAGTTTCAAGAGTTCTCCAGTGAACCGTGTCTGAAAAAAAAGTGGCCGACAAAAAAAAGGGGGTTGTCAAACTTAAAGTTTTTTGTTTTTTTATTAGAATTGACGTATTAAATGTTCTAGGTAATTGTTGGATATGTTCTTAATTTATTTTCATGTTTCAGTCATCGTCACGTCACATTCATACGCGTTGTTTTAAGGAAGCGACGTTTTTATTTGTAGTCGTGTCGTGGGCGTTTTTTTTGTTTCGATGGTTCATGGTATTTTCGTTTATTAGTCCATTTTTGGTGTAAAAGTATTATTATATTGTGCTAACTGTTGTACTGAGACAGTAAGGGAAACAAGTTTTGATGTTTTATGACATTATTATTTTTTTTTTTTTGAAAGTTTTATGAAATTTTTCACCACCCCACCTGTCGACGAATAGCGAGGTCCTTTTAGGTGAATTTATGCCATTATTTTTGGACATACCCGGCGCCAAAAATTGGATGAATAAAAAAAGAGAAATAAATAAATGTCTTTTTTTGCTTACCCATACTAACGCAACGGGTGTAGACATGTATGCTTTTTTTTATTATTATTTTTGGGTATGCACTATGTACAGAGATGTGGATCGGATGATGTTTTCCAGTTAAAGAAGAATCATGCGACTTAGTTTTCTTAAGAAATATTCTTTTTCTTATGACATTTATTGAGTTCTATAAAGATCTGTCTCTTTCTTTCGTGTTTGAATTTCTCCGTCTCCCGTTGAACTAGGTTTGAAATAATTCTTCCTCAAGAGGAATTCAAACTCGATACGATCAAACGACCGGTTGGTGCACTCGTGTAGTTCGGATGAAAATTAAAACGAACCGAAACATACAATTAAAGAAATAAAATTAAACAATTTTCGAAAGTGCCCGACAGTTATAAGTTAGAAGTGTCGTTTATTGGTATAATCATTAATATTCCATTATTAACCCTGCGTAAAATAATACAAAGTGGTGAATTCTCGGCGGCCCCCGATAAGTACTCCAGTACGGGCCGCCGCATCGCTTTTTCTTTTTGTTTTCTTTTTGGCGAGTGTTGCTGTTCGAATCCAGAAATTATTGTTCCGGATTTAAGGTGCTCCAGCCACCAGCTTGTGGTGTTGTTCCTGGGCTAGCCAAATTAATCTCCAGCTATCTTCTGGTGAGCGTCATACACAATCGCCGCCAAGGTGCGTGAATTCTGACAGCCACTTCCGTAGAGCTCCGCCACCAGAACCAGAACCAAAACCTACGGAACATACACGGAAAGAAAAGTCAGTGAGTTTTTAAAATTAGAAATAAACAAAACGAGGGAAGAAGAAAGCAAAAAGAGAAGAAAAAGAAATTACATTTTGTGGAAGTATTGAGAAAATAGATAGGAGTTTATAGATACAGTATTTGTGTTTGTGTTTTTCTTTTATTTTTCAATTACCATTCAAAGGCGTCAAAAAAAAATACATATTCAACTTTATTTTTCAATTAAATTTAACCTTTTTCAAATTTTCAAATACATTTTGTAAGTGAAAAAGAACAGTGTTTCTTAGGTGCCCACGCGGGCTTGATATTTTCTTTTTTTTTGTCCTTGGGTATTTAGGGTACCTCTAAAGAGCTCTCTAGGGGTAAGAGAAAACCAAGGTGCGTCTTCTCCACAAAAATTTAAATACCAAAAAGGGTAATGTGTTTGTTTAATGATTTCGGATGCAGGAAAGAACCGTTCTTAGTCTCGTTTGTTTTTTTTTGTATTTCAACCTAATTTTGATTTATTTTTTTTGTGTTAAAGTATTTTGTTTATGATTCTAATAGTTCGTATAATTATGATATGAATAAAACTGTGAATGACGCCTAAGGTCGAAAAGAGATTCAACATTTGTTTATTTGTTTCGGTAAGCGGAACATGAGTTGTTGAAGACTAATTTTCAGGGGTGCCAAGGGTAGCTGAATTCCGGTGAAGATGGTGTGATCTGAAACCGATCATCCACCATCTTGGGGGAATCTAAAAATGGCCAAGGATTCCTATGGTAGGGTGGGTAATGGCCTCACTGCAATAACATCCGCAGTGCCTTGGTGTGACAATAGTCCGTCCGTGACTCTTTTAGTCCGACGATTTTTTTCCCTAGTTTTCCTCAGGCCTGATATGTGTTTTTGTTTGCAGGCGAGGTTAGGTTTCCGGGAGCAAGATCCCCCGCGTCCGACGAGCTGATGCCATGCATGTGCAAGCAGGCCGCGTCCCCGGAACTTGACAATCCACCTTCCCTCTCTAAACATTTTCTTTCTCTCTTTCCTAACCCTTCCTTTTCCTACCCTTCCACTTTACCGACGCCTTCCTCTCCTCTTGCCACGCAATACTGTTTACCTCTGATTTAAGTGTCTATCGAAAAGATGTCCCGGTTACTGATAGATGTTTAAGCGGTGATTTCTCGAGTAACTCTTCTTCAGGTCGTGGTTTACTTCTAGCAATAAAATTCTCATTTGACTAATCGCTCTTGAACATACCTGATTCTTTAAATCTTGAAATCATTTGTATAAAAGTTCGAGTATCCCAACCTACTAGTGCATATCAACTTTTAGTTGATGCAATTAATTTTTTGGTCGATCTCTTTGACGCCGAAGATGACATTATTATAGTTGGCGACTTTAATCTTCCCGACTCTTATGGAAAGTCTCAGAAGACGAGACACACTATGTCTCTTTCAATGCAGTAACTGAAAAAGAAATCGTATTTGTTGATAGATTTTTGTCTTCTAATTTCGCCCAGACAAGCGAAGTTAAAAATTATCTGCAAAGGCAGTTAGATTTGGTTTTTTCAACCGATGCTCAGAATACTGTCACTATTGAAAATAATCAAATCCTTTCAATACTTGATAATTATTTTCCACCTATTTCAATTACCTTTGCCTTTGATTGCGAAAATATACTTATGGATGCATACAAAAATATATCGATTTAAAAGGAGGAATTGAATTTGCACAAAATCATCATAAATGTAGAAATTTTAATGATGATTCACTTACCTGGATCATTTTTCATCGACACCACACGATTTACGATCACAATTTATAAAAATTTACACATTTAATACACTTTGAAAATTCACAACTTCGTGCACTACAAATCAACCGACGCCGTAATTGATGACGAAAATTCCATTCACAACTCTGCCAAGGCAATTTGTTGTTGTTTGCCTCCTTCTTC
Organism: Leucozona laternaria; assembly: GCA_932273885.2. Classification (NCBI taxonomy): domain Eukaryota; kingdom Metazoa; phylum Arthropoda; class Insecta; order Diptera; family Syrphidae; genus Leucozona; species Leucozona laternaria. The sequence goes on from OW026366.1 coordinate 146,832,818, forward strand.
ATCTTTAAGCCTAGCACGCTGCTGATGCGAAACGAAATTTGTTGGTGGCCTCCAACACGACAGCGAAATGCTTGCGGAAACCACAATGAAAAAATGTCAACTGAAAGCGTCACACCAATAACAAAAATAAAAACAAACACAAACGCAAACAAATCACAGAAAGCCATGCTGCAATAGGGGGGTTCACATTCTCAAATATGGTTGACAAACACGGTTTGATTGACTCGAATTTGAAAATGTGAACGCTCCATCAAACGGATTGTCAAACACGACAAACATATTTGAGAATATGAACGTATTCTCGTCAAACCAGGAGGAATTTTCATTTTAAAAAAGTTGTCATGGTATACGCATCAAAAGAAAAGGAAAAAAATGGCTGTAACAGGGAACTGGAATTATTGGAGAGAATCTTTTGAAATATATAGAAGTTTACCAGACATATGGCAGATTAAAAGCGAAAAATATAAAAACAAAACAAAAAAAAACGCTGTCCAAATTTGGTTCGTCTTATTTTGTTTAATTTTTTTGTTCTTATTTTTCATTTTCTTAAATTTGATCTATTACGAGAGCTGCAATCAAAACGTTCGCCATGGTTAAAATTCTAAAGAGAACTGATATTTGACAGCATGTTTGACAAATGTGTACGCAAATGGTTTCAATCTATCAAACAATCATCAAGCCATATTTGTCAAACATATTTGAGAATGTGAACCGCCCTAATGAAAGAAACAACAAATACAAACACAAAGAAACTTCAGTCACTTTTCCGCACACAATTAATGGTCCGGGCAATTAATTGAGTGCGAAAAAAGAGCGGAGACCTCTCCAAATAATCTGCTTCAATTATCAATTTCGCTCATCCAACAGCATACTGCAAAACGAAAAGGAGGACGAAATTTTTCGTTCATGATTTCGTTGTGTCATTTTTGTACGGGATTTTTCGTTTCGCATCAGCAGCGTACTAGGCTTTACCCGATAATTTCTCAATGAAATAACGAATAGGATTTACATGAGTAACTTCTGGAGATACATACATAGTATCGATAATGCGGTAGTTCGCCTTGACAAAATATATTTTTTTTTTTCACTTTAAAAACTCATTTGTTTTGATAAATATTAATGAATTGTTTCGTTTCATATTCAACAAGACAGGAAATGTCATCAAGGGTTTCTTTTCACATGCTGCACAACTCAATAACAACTTAAATTCCACTACTTCCCCCTCACTGTTTTCTCCTTGACGGTGGCGAGGGGGCTTACGTTTGACCCTCCAGCAATCCAGCTGCAGGGACATACAACTAAGAAAAACCAACAAAAAACAGGGATGTTCATCCAACAAAATAAAATGGAAGAAAGTTTCCTCGGGAAAGAAATTAGAGTGGGGATATACACTCAAGTGACGGCAGAAGTCACGGCTGTCGGCGAGGGCTTGGCTTCGCAAGAAGCTAAGTCGCCAGTGACAAAAAAAGAAGTAAACAAAGATACAAACAAGCCCGGCTTAACAAGACAACCCAATGTGCTCAACCTCACAGCGGCTCTTCTTCCTGCTCTAGATAGCTTGGTTATTGACGGTAGGGAGACCTTGGACGGACCTCCTTCTATAGGAAGTCAAACCGAGGATGAGTTGCTAGAAGAATCGAATCCAGAAGAGACTAAGCTGAAGCCTACTGCACCCCTCAAAGCTTCGAGGCAACGCAGTAACTACAGATCCTCTAAAAGATTCGTGAGTGCTACGGAGAAAAAGGATCCAACTACTCTCAGTTCGAGAGACAAGGGCCTTTTGAAAAAGCATAGGAAGTTGGTAAGAAACTATGAACGTCAGTTGGCAATAACTGCTGCTGTACCCATTGTTTCCCCCCAACATTTGAACGCTAAAAAGCCAGACAGCGAAAAAGTAAATGCTGCCACATCTAAGTCTATCCCTAAAAAGATAGACCGTGAACAGGCTGGTATTAACCCTGCTGCTCGTCCTGGCTCAACTACGAAACTGGCGACCTCCAGTAAGAAACGGCAAACCAACGCTGCATCGAACCCGAAAAGGAACCAGGAAGCACAGGTAGGCAAATCTTCTGGAACGAAGCCAAGATCATCAAAAAGAATGAGATCAGAGGAGGCAAACACGACTGAAGGTTCGAAAAAGCTAAAAACCAACAGTTTTGACACCACTCCGATCGATCTGCAGGTGGCCATAGACGACCCGGATGGGAAAATCACGGCTAAAAATTGGTTACTTGTAGAAAACGAAATCCTCAAATCCATGATGGCAATATCCGAAAATGATAGTTCTGATGACTATATTTTCGATGGAGCTGGATGGCGGAAAGGAGTGAAAGTGGTTTGTTGTGGGGACCAGAAATCCTTGGACTTCCTCACTCACACAATCGCCAATATTGGAGAACTGTGGGAGGGCGCTTCTCTCGGGGTTCTTCCCGTCACAGCTCTACCACTTCGCCAGCAGGTTAAAATATGGATTCCCCCTCCTGCCACGCACGAGGACTTATCTATAATCAAACTGCTGGCGAAACAGAATAAAGAGTTTTCCATTTTAGAATGGAAGCTCCTGACTTCCAGAAAGAGCAACAGCGGGGAAGGGAAGGACCTCTTGTTTGTAATAGACAAGAAATCTGACCTTCTCCTGAAAGAGAAAGGAGACGTATTGAGATACGGTCTTGGAACCGTAAAGGTAAGGAGGCATGATGGCAAAGGGGAGTCAAAAGCTGCTGGTGGTGCAAATAAATTTGCATCACGCTAAAGCAGCAACGGACGACCTAATGCTCTACATGTCTCAGGAGACCGTGGATGTCGCCTTAATCCGAGAGCCCTGGCTTCGAAAGGATCAGGTACAAGGATTGAGGTCAAAAAACTACAACCTTTTCCACTCCACGTCAGAAGGTGAAATTAGGAGTTGTATTCTAGGGAAAAAATCAATTAATGCTTTCTTTTTATCTAGGTACAGCCACAGAGATAACGTGGCAATCAGCGTTGAGTCCAAGGAAGGCAACTTCGTCTTGGCGTCAACGTACATGCGGTACGATGAAGATAACCCCCCAGCAAAGACGGTCCGCGATCTTGTAGAGTACACCACAGCACGAGGGACACCTTTGGTGATGGGATGTGACGCCAACGCCCACCACACTCAATGGGGAGGTAAGGATATACGCAAAAGGGGTGAGTCAATTTTTGAATACATTCTCTGTTCCAATCTAATGTTATGTAATAAGGGTGACCACCCAACATTCCGTAATAAAAACAGGGAAGAGATTCTAGACCTCACTCTTGTGAGTAATAATGAGAAAATTTCTGTAGGGAATTGGAGAGTCTCACCTGATGAATCTTTCTCGGATCACTTTAGGATACTCTTTACTTTAGACAGAAACCCAAAAGATAAAAAGCCTTTTAGAAACCCAACTAGAACAAATTGGACAGAGTACTCAAACTGGTTGAGCGAACGTATCGATCCACCTGAGGACGAAACGCTTTCGACAACCTCAGCCATTAATACTGTTGTTCAAAACCTTACTAGTAAAATGAGAACGGCCTTCGAAAGACACTGCCCCATATCTCGTAACATTGGACCCACTAATCCACCATGGTGGAACAGTGAGCTTAAGACACGACGAACAGGGGTCAGAAAACTTTTCAATAAAGCCAAACTGAGTAAAGTAGAGGAGGACTGGGATTCTTATAGAGCCGAACTTAACTCATACACTAAAGATCTAAGAAAGGCCAAAAAGGATTCATGGGTTAGACACTGCGAGTCCATTGAGAACACAAGTGAAGCGGCTAGACTTTGAAAGATCCTTGCGTCCAGCCCCGCGATTCCGGGATATATTAAACATCCCGATGGACCATGGTCGAACTCGTGCCAAGAAAGACTTGAACTCTTTATGGAAACGCATTTCCCTGGCTGTAAGAATCCTGAAGACTCAGGTTATACACAACCAGAATCTTTAGACATTATTCAACCAGCACCAGAATTGGAACAGATTATCACAGAGCAGAAGATTATGTGGGCAATAAACTCGTTCAAACCCTATAAATCAGCTGGACCAGACGAGATCGTTCCGGCATTTCTTCAACATGCCCTACAGATAATCACCCCATGGCTTAGGGTAATCTTCAAAAGTTGTATTAAACTTAGACACGTCCCTATCAGCTGGAGAAAGGTTAAAGTGGTCTTTATTCCAAAAGCTAGAAAACCGACACACTCGACTGCAAAAGATTACAGACCGATAAGTCTCTCTTCGTTTCTCCTCAAGACACTGGAGAGAATCATTGATTTGCATGTTAGAGAGCTTCTCAATCCAAACAATTTGTGCAACTACCAACACGCTTACCTTAAAGGTAAGTCAGTGGAGACTGCGTTGCATGAAGTCGTTTCACAAATTGAGAAAAGTCTCGAATACAAAGAACATACCCTGGCAGCATTTTTGGACATCGAAGGAGCGTTTAACAACGTAAAAACGGAGTCCATTAAGTCAGCTCTGGAAGAAGTTGGAGTTGAATCTGCCATCGTGGACTGGACTTATACCATGCTCAATGGTAGAATCATAAATTCCCAACTTGAAGATACTATTGTCAAGAAAACAGTTACAAGAGGCACACCACAGGGAGGGGTAATCTCACCTCTCCTTTGGGTCCTCGTTGTTAACAAAATTCTTACAAAATTTAAAAATCAGGGCATTAAAATTGTGGCCTTTGCAGATGACATAGTAATTTTGATATCGGGCAAGTATCTTACCACCATCAAAGATATTATGGAGTCTGCACTTAAAGAACTATCTTCTTGGGCAGCACAAAACGGTCTCGGGGTCAACCCTTTAAAAACTGAACTAGTTCTGTTTACGAAGAAAAGGAAATTAGAGGACTTTACTCCTCCCAAGCTAAATGAAATTCATCTGAAACTATCCAACGAAGCTAAATATCTAGGAGTAATCCTTGATTCCAAGCTAACTTGGAAACGGAACACAGAGGAAATAATGAAAAGAGCACTTTGTGCCTTCTACACATGCAATAAAACCTTCGGTACACGATGGAGTATGAGACCGCAAGTCATCCAGTGGATGTACACGGCGATTGTTCGACCCATACTTACCTACGGTTCGATCGTGTGGTGGAAAGCTGTAGAAAAAGTTAGCTATCTCAAAAACCTGAACAAGGTACAGAGACTAGCCTGTATAGGAACAACGGGGGCACAAAGATCTACGCCACAAGCAGGACTGGAAACTATTCTCAATCTTCCAGTCCTGGACGAGTACATAAGATGCACTGCAGCCAAGAGTGCACTTCGACTTAAAGAAATGGGCTCTTGGAAGCACAGCAGCTATGGTCATGGGTCCATCTTGCAAAGGTACGACACTGTGGCCGGACTTGATGTGACGACAGACTACGTTCCACCCCTAATTGATTTTAACAAAAAATTCTCTATTTCAATACCCGAAAGGCATGGATGGGAACCCAACTTACTAATCAGTGAACAGGGTATCCCCTTCTACACTGATGGGTCAAAAATGGCTGAAGGAACAGGAGCTGGGGTGTTTTGTGAAACTCTTAATATTAGAGAATCATACAAACTCCCAGATGAGTGTAGTGTCTTTCAAGCTGAGATTTACGCTATTGAAAAGGCGGCTGAAATAATTCACAAGAAAAAACTGAACTCGTCGGAGATCACTTTTTTCGTGGACAGCCAAGCTGCCATCAAAGCACTTTCCAGTGAGACTATTAGATCCAAGGCAGTAGCAAAATGCCGAAGCATACTGAACAATATTTGCTACACCAACCAAGTCAAACTCTGCTGGGTTCCTGGGCATAGCAATATAGAAGGGAATGACATAGCAGATGAACTGGTAAGGAAGGGGTCAGTATCAAATAGGAATAACAGTAGCCAAATAGATATGGGACCAGACGTTCCAATGGGGATGATTAAAAAGAAGATAGACATAATTATGAAAGAGCAAATCAATAATTCCTGGATGTCCAGGAACGATTGTGTTATCTCTAGAAGCTTATGGCCTAGAATTAATGAAAAGAAAACTCAGTATGTTCTGTCGCTGTGTAAAAAGAATATTAGAATCTTGATAGGTGTACTAACAGGACACTGTGCCATTGGCACAATGGCCACTAGATTGGGTGTATTAGCACCCGATTTCTGTAGGAGCTGTCAGGATGTCGAAGAAATTGAAACCATTAAACACCTGCTCTGCGATTGTCCAAACCTTCAAACAAGCCGCCTCCGATACTTTGGAAACAGATTTGTTGGAGAACTGGACGATCTAGCGCAGGTCTCAATGGCAAACATGAGGAAATATATAGACAGCACAGGTTGGTTCGTAAATGAACCGGTCTATGCAAGTCGTTAGTTGGAAGCATCTCTGCTTAATATATTAAGGGGATCACAATGGACCAATAGGCCCCCGTGTACGCTACAGCCTTCGGGTTGTGCACGCCCCTCCTTACCTAACCTAACCTAACCTAAATTCCACTAATCCGCTTTCGCCCGGGGAGAATGTTCCATCGTCAAAATACTGCTGACGTCACCACAAGGGAACCGAGAAAACCAGCCCGTGTAAATTTTCGTAAACGTCAACGTAAACTTGTCACCTTCTTGTCAATCTATCAATCTTTCATTCATTCATCTTTAGAGCCATTTCACACATACCCGGCTGCCGGCTACCGGCACCGGCCAAACAGCATTTGGTATAGTAAATCTTATGGCACCTTTCACACGTACCGACCGACGCCGATGCCGGCAGCCGATCGCCAGTCAATGCTGCCGGCTTCGCTCACTGCAATAGCCGGCTGCCGGGAGGGTAGATGTTTTCTTTGCTTTCCTGGTTTTAATTTGCTATCTCCAGTGTACGAGATATGAGTTGTTTTGTGTTTTGTGTCAAGTAGACTGGCAAGAGGGAATCGCAGAACTAAACAAATCACTTTGCATACCTACACTGACACCTGCCGGCTACACAGTGCTGGGTATGTGTGAAAGTATACTTATTTGTTGAAGAAAACCGGCTAATCGGTGCCGGTGCCGGTGCCGGCCGCCGGGTATGTGTGACCCTTGGCAGGGTCCGTCATACTCTTGCCTTACCCCGGTATATCGGCTCTACCGGGGCTGACCTTTTCTTTCCGACCTACTCGTGGGAACCATATTTCAAGTTTACACAAAATGGACGAATTTAACATGACAGACTACTTACCATCCGACGACTTAGAGGATGAACTTTTGGCCTCCAGCCAGGAGACCCTTAAGGGGAGCGCATGTAGCACTGGTAGTGCTTGTGGGCAACCCAAAACTTCAGGAAGCATAGGCAGTACCAGACATAGTACCCCTGTGCCTCCTAAACCGACCAATACAAACCCGATACCCTCATGTAGCAATGCGAGCCATAGCGGCGCTAAACGAGGAAACAAAAAACATTCGGCGAACGCCTCTCTCAAGGTGCAATTCAGGAAAGCTTCCTTTATTCTTGACAAGATTGCCAAGAATGAGGAAGCCGGAAAGGTCCATGAGAGGGACGCCGCCGACAAGCTAAGGTATCAGAAGATTGTTGAGGAATACAACAGTCTTCTGTCCACCGAAGAAAAGGCCGTCAAGCGCAACAGATCTCGAGACGAGACCAGTCAACCTCCTAAGAAGAGTAAGCTTGACGGTCCTAAGAAATGCGTCAAAGTACCACCTCCCAAGGCAGCGCAACCGCATATGTTTAGTGAAGTTGTCCGAGACGACCTGCAAGTATCGGTTGTGGATGAGCTCTCCTCAGATAACAGATGTCTGTTAGCTGTGTGGAACTCCATCGAGGCCAAGCTTTCGGAGATGGTATTCTTGTATACTTTATCGGCAAACGAAGGTCCCTACCCTACGTTCGACTCTGGTGAGATTCTCAGGGGATATAGGGTAATCAAGTGTGCGGACAGGTTCTCTAGGGATTTCCTTAGTACCAGCATTGCTAAGATCTGCAATGAATGGGAGGGCTTGAGGCTCAAGCTTATCCCAGCTAAGGACATCCCTAGGCAGCCAAAGGCCCGCATTTGGTTGCCCCTCATGGGAGTTAAGCCAAGCGGACAAGAACTGATCCGCGGTCTTCAGAGGCCAAATCCGTTGGTTCCTATGCACGACTGGGCTGTCATTAAGGCAGAGGAACCCCAGAAGAACAGCGGATCTTATCTTCTGAGGATCAGCGAAGAAAGCCGAGAGGCTTTAGAGAAAGCTGAATTCAAGCTGAGATTCGGCATTAGAAGCATAAAAATTAAGATTCTGCAAAGTCAGGGAGCCGACCCCGACAGAGCTGACTGCAAAGTCGAGATCGACGATGTTGCTGGCGAAGTCGAGGTCCCCAGCGAGCCGCCGGGCCCTGACTGCGCAGAATCGAAAGCAAATTAAAAAACGAGCTGCGAGTCATCCAGATTAATCTGAAGCACTCTAAGTGTGCTTCGGATAATCTGAGAGTTTTCCTGAGGGAGGAAAATGTTGATGTTGGCTTAGTTCAGGAACCGTGGGTTAATGGCCTCAGAGTTAGAGGCCTCCAAGACAGCCAGTATGATGTTTTTTACAAAACCGGAAACCAAGGTAAGCCTAGAACTTGTATTTTAGCTAAAAAACACTTAAAAGCTTTTTTGTGTCCTAACTTTAGCACTCCTGATCTAACAGTAGTTAGGTTGGAGGGAAAGTATGCAGGAGGCTTGCTTTTGGCATCTGCGTACCTGGTCCATGATCGACAGTCACCGCCAGAGGAGATACGCATTTTAACAACACAAGCGGAATCGAAAAGGACTAACCTCTTGATTGGATGCGATGCGAATGCTTGCCATACCCTCTGGGGTAGTTCTGAGATTAATGAACAGGGTGAGTCACTCTTTGATTTTATTATTGAAAATAATTTATCGGTTTGTAACAGAGGCAATACTCCCACCTTCGTTTTTCCGAGATCGGATAGATATGAGGGGTGGGAGGATGTTCTTGATGTTACTATAGTTAACAGCAATTTTAATCCATTGGTGGAAAATTGGAGGGTTTCCCTTGTGAACTCGTTTTCGGATCACAGGTGGATTCTCTTCAATATAAATTTCGAGACTGAAACCCCTCCTCCGTACAGAAATCCCAAAAGAATTGACTGGAAGAAGTTCAGTCAAATTATTAATTCTAAACTACGCATTATACCGCATCTGAGTCCAGATTCGGTTATAGATCTTGAGACAAAGGTGAAAACCTTTGAAGCATCGATGAAAACTGCTTTTAAGATCTCTTGCCCAGTAAAATATAGCCGTAAAACCCTTCCCCCGTGGTGGAATGAAGATCTGTCCAGCCTCAGAAAAATGACAAGGTCAATTTTCAATATCTGCCACAGACACAATTTTTACCAACCATATAAAGATTGTCTTAGAGTCTACAAGCGAGCGCTCGCTTCAGCCAAGCAACAGGGTTGGAGAGAATACTGCCAATCTATCGAAAGTATAAAAGAATCCGCAAGGCTAGGCAAAGTTCTATCAAAGGAGCATTGCAATCCTTCGTTTTTGAAGAGACCTGATGGTACTTGGACAGTTTCTCCGACTGAGTCTTTGGAACTACTGATGTCGACACATTTTCCGGGCTGCGAGAGCAGCAACCCCGAACCGCGTAGAACTATTAATTTCTCCATAGCTCAAGTTGAGCACATAAATACCGTTATAACACGAGAAAACATTGCCTGGGCAATAAATACTTTCTCACCTTTCAAGTCTCCCGGCCTTGACGGAATTATGCCAATCATGCTACAAAAATTGCAGGAAGTGGTAGTCCCGTGGCTGGAGATGATCTTTAAAGGATGCCTCCAGCTCAATCATGTACCCGAGACGTGGAGACATGTAAGAATTGTTTTTATACCGAAGGTCGGCAAGCGAGGACATGAGTCCGCGAAGGACTTCCGACCAATAAGCCTTACGTCCTTCGTACTAAAGACTCTGGAGCGCATTCTTGATATCCATATTAGAAACATCCTAGAGGAATGTCCTCTTGAAAACTCTCAACACGCATATCTTAGGGGGAAGTCCACAGAGACGGCTCTTCATGAGGTAGTGCGTACAATCGAAAAAACAATACACTATAAGGAATATACCCTAGCCACCTTCTTAGATATAGAAGGGGCTTTCAACAATGTCTTAACCGAATCCATCCTAGAATCACTCGTTGACTTTGGTGTAGAGGACTGCATCAGGGAGTGGATAATATCCATGCTCAGCGACAGGAGGGTTCAAGCTACTTTAGGTAATAATAAATCGATCAAACGCGTCAATAGAGGTACCCCACAGGGTGGAGTTCTATCTCCACTTCTCTGGATCCTAGTCATGAACAGAATTCTCGTTGAGTTGGAGGGATGCGGGGTGAAGGCAGTTGCGTATGCGGATGATTTGGTGATTTTGGCTTCAGGAAAGTTCCCAACTGTGATCAGTGAGATCACAGAGAGGGCTTTGAGGAAAGTTAGTAACTGGGCCACGAGTTGTGGACTTGGTGTCAACCAAAACAAAACGGAACTGATGCTTTTTACCACCAAAACAAAAATACCTCCCTTCACGCTGCCCCGACTCAACGGCGAAGTTCTCTCACTTTCTTCCAATGCGAAATACCTGGGCGTTATTCTTGACCCCAAGCTAAATTGGAAACTGAATATTGAAGAACGGGTTAAGAAGGCCTGTATAACCTTTTATGCCTGTAGTAAGAAAAATGGGGCCTCCAATCGAAGATGATACTGTGGACGTACACTGCCGTGGTAAGACCGGTCCTTACGTATGGCTCTATTGTCTGGTGGCCCGCACTTAGCAAAGCGTATAACATTAGCAAACTCAAGAAGGTTCAAAGAACAGCAAGCGTTGGCACCACAGGGGCCCTACGCTCCTGCCCGACGGATGCCTTAGGCGTATTTCTGCACCTCTTACCTCTTGATTTACATATTAAATATTTAGTATCCTGCAGCGCGTTAAGACTTAAGGAGTCAAATTGTTGGATTGCTAAACCTTATGGTCACAGCAATATCACTAGTTTGATTCCTAACGATATGTTTTCATTGCAGACCGACTACTGCACTCCTGCTCTGGATCTTAGAAAGGTTCTTAAGGTCAAATTTCCATCCAGAAAAGATTGGAAGGATAATGTCGTGACGAGAGACTTCGACACTACTATTTTCACTGATGGTTCCAAGATGGAGTGTGGTGTTGGTTCAGGAATTTTTTCCGAATCCTTGAACATCTCTAGGTCCTTTCGGCTACCTGATTTCGCAAGCGTATTTCAAGCTGAATTACTAGCAATCAGGGAAGCATGCAAGATACTCAAACAGGATCCCAACCAAAACCGGAACACTGCTATCCTGACAGACAGTCAAGCAGCTGTGAAAGCAATTGATTCGGCTATAACATCATCTAAATTGGTCCAGCAATGTCGAGATGAACTACTTAGCCTTAATGTTAACCTCAGGGTCACTCTTATCTGGGTTCCAGGTCATTGTGGCATTGAGGGAAATGAGCGGGCTGACGAACTGGCCAGGCAAGGATCAGCCCTTAATAGCTCACTTGCGGAAAGAGTTAATATTCCCCTTGGAGTTATGAAGGGCAATTTATCCTCAATTTTTCTTATTGAATCCAATCGCAGGTGGGAAAGTTTAACAAACTGCGTCATATCCAGAAAGATATGGCCCATCTATAATAAATCTCGAACAAGTGATCTGATTTTTAGGCCCAGGCGAGACATAGCCAGAGTTGTTGCGACATGTTCTGGTCACTGGCCTATAGGAGAACATGCGGCGAAGCTGGGCATTCCGTACAATACTTTCTGTCGCAGTTGTGGGGACCATCAGGAGAAGGAAACAGTGGTCCACTTCCTCTGTAAATGCCCTGCTCTGGCCAGATCGAGAGCGAAATCTTTTGGAAATGCTTTTCTTGAAGATCTACACGAACTTTCTGAGATAAAGATCAAAGATTTGATTGCTTTTCTCAATGCGACAAAATGGATCTAGGTCAAGCTTCGACCTAAATTCCTTTACCTCACCCTTCGGACTCCCTTAGGCAGTGCGTAAGCCAAATAAGGGCGTTTTCAAGGACCCGTTAAAGGGTATATGTGCAAACCAACAGGTCAATACGAGTTATGGTGTCAAAACGGCGCACTCTAGCGCAAATTGGGTCACGGAGCGAGTTTGCTCTGGGCCGCCATCTCTACCTACCTATGTGTGAAATGGCTCTCAGACGCTGTTAAGATTGGAAAGATTGAGTCCGGTATCACGGCTGTTAGTAGGCAGGAGAATTATGGGGTGAGGGAGGTCGTGAGGCACGAAGAAAACATAAAAACCGAACTCATGAGTGTCGTTTGTTAAGGCTTAACTACATTCAACTCACTTTTGTACAAAAGCAAACCAAATGTTTTGTCTTTTTTCAACGCACTACTCAATTCTATCTCTTTTCTCAAATTTTACTAAAGTAAAAGTTAAAGCGCTCTAAACTTTTACTTTTGTACAAAAGTAGAACACCAATACGCATAAGCAATTAGTATTAAGACCGACTAATGGATGTCGCTGCGGAGGGGGAAATTTTAAGGGAACAAAACATATCTAGACAGATCACGATTTTGTTTTGGTTTCAGTAAATAAATATATTTATGTATATCTTTATATGAATGTATTTTTTATATAAATTTGCTAAAACAAAATTAAATGCAAAGATGATATCGAAAAAAATGTATTTTATTGAAAAGAAAAAAAAAAACGCTGCATGTCGGTCGTAATCTCACAAGCTTTTATTTTATATAAAAATAAATCCTTGTAAATAGATTGTTTTACCCTCTCCCAGTCCCAATCCTCTTCCCAGACTCACTAGTTTTATCACAACAGACAGCAAGAGGACGAACAAATCGAAGTGAAATATGTAACACATTTGTTTGGTGCCACCGTGCTTCTCCAGGCGAATTCTCGTGTTATTTTTGTTAACAAGAAGCCGCCCGTTGTGTCCATTTTTACATAGATTCCGCGCACCAATTTGTCTTGGTATCGAACTTTATCGTTTCCGATGTTGATGGTCAGCTAATTGAGAGCTCTGATTTTTTGTTGCAGTTCTTCGGCGGCTCGGTCGTTTTCTTCTTCGAGAGATTCTGGGGTATCGGTTGGTTGATGTTTTATGTGAAGCCAGTGTTACGATGTTACGAATTGGATGTTACTGGCTGGAAATTTGATTTATTAAGGAATTTTTTTTTAAATTGACGGACCAAGAAGAGATGGTCATTTTGTTTTTTTTTTTTTTCAAAGAAATGACAGATACTTTTAAGTGCGAAACACAATTATGGTAATCTTTCTCGCAAGGAGATGTCGCTAGAGTATGTGTGTGTTTTTTCACTTTTGTACATTTTGCAAAAAGTTTTGAATGTAGTTAAGCCTTTAGTTATCTAATTTATGTCTTATTTAATCTAATCATGTTTTGACCACTGTTTTAGGCAGATCTATTAATGAAGCAGGGACATTAAAGGAGATTTAATTGTGACTTGGAGAAGAAAATGCTCATGGGAAGGACATGGTTGGATGCATTTTTTCCCGATTGGCGTCATCGTAAACATGAGTAGTTTTTACCAAGAAATTGTGAGTAAATATCCCTCGTTAGTGCATCCAGAGAGAAATCAATCGATTGTGGGTTTTGAGGCAGACAACGTTTTAAAGAAAGGCGCAAATCCTATCTTTCGTGTAGCGTATGGGGTTCTTTTCAAGCTTAGGGACAAAGTAGAAGCGGAAATTAGTCGTTTGTCCAAGAAAATATTTTAGTGCCAATATAATACAGTCGCTGGGCTAGCACTGTTGTAATTGTTCCAAGTCCAATGGTGAAATCTGTATGTGTGTTGATTTCAAAGTAACGCTTAATCGTCTTATATAAACTCAACATCACCCTCAACCGAATCCTGAATATATATTTGCTAGCCTAGCAAACTGTTCCGTTTTTTTGCGTTTTGGATTTGAAAGGTGCTTACCAACAATTAACGGTTAGTAAAGAATCACGGGAATATTTAGTCATCAACACCATTTGGTCTCGCAGATGAACCTTGTATATTTCAGTCTATTATGGAACAAATTTTAGCAAATTTACCTCAAGTTTTTAATTTAATTGATGAGATCATCATTGGGGCAGGGACATTGGCCGAATGCAGGGAAAAGTTGTTAATGGTAGATAGGTTGAAAAAACACAATCAGCCCTATTCTGTAAAACGTTTGCGTGAAAATTTGCATTCTGCTATCCGCGGGAAGGAAGTGAATGCTCTATAATGCGTAAAAATTGTGGCAAAAACATGATTAAGACAGTAAGATCCTCCTAAGAATTTCAAAATTAAGTACTGGTTAAGATTTGCATTGGGAAGACATAAACAGAATAGGGGGTTCAGTATTTAGGACATCATATTTCTCAAAACCAGATTAAGCCGAATCACGAGAAGCTAAGCGCTATTCAGGATGTACCTCCACCTCAAGATCTTCCGCAACTTCAGTCTTATCTAGGTCTCATTAGTCGTTTTTATTATCGCCGATGATCCATCATGAAAATAAAACAATACGGATCTTAGTGACAACTGTGTTGTATACCTATCTCTTTTTTCCTTACATTTATTTATTTTTCATTTATTGGTTTTCTTTTTTCTTTACACTAAACAGTTCACAATTCCTAACCATTTGCAAAGCTGAGAAGCAATAGCAAAAACTAAACTTTTGGTTCATGAAACGTGATCCCGATAGAGAGCTGTTACTTCGCCCGAGAAAATTGATCCGCAGGTTAAAAAAAAGGGAAAAAGTACACTGGGTCTTGTAAGGGATATGACACTGAGAGACCTAGAAAATCTGTTCGATGTAAAATAACAATATGCAGATATAGATGAGGTCCGTGTTGATATTAACGCATTAAAGCGAGAGGATAGTGATCTGAAAGAATATGTAATGTTTTGTCTTGTTAAGCCCAAAGCTATATGGCGTAGCACGCTTCGGTTTGCTTAATTAAGCGCAGCTCGCTTCAAATTGTGGCTAGGGAGCCGCAGTTAAAATGATTCTACATTAGTTTCAAGTCAGGAATTAATTTTATTTACAATTCTTACAGCTATTTATATCTAAATTCTTTTACAAATTATTTGGGCTATCCCCACTTATTATTATTATTATTCTTTTCTTCTAATGTATGCAAATTATTTGTGACAGTTTTATTATTCATAATTTGCATTCTGGAGTAGTGTACTAAAATACATTCTATGCCACTCATATTGCATCGTCACCAAAACGATGTTGATTTTGTTGGTCAAAGGGAACAACACAATTATCAATGAAAGTGCATTATACTATGCGGCTCTGTTTACATTTGGTTTTTGTTTTGATTGTGGCTCTTTAATAATGAATGTTATTACATTACATCCCTCCCCTTTAAAAAAATGATATTTGTTTACATTTCTGAAATTTAAATAAATATCATGTCTTTTTTTGTTAAGTGCATGATATTTTGGATTGGTGTGAGCTATTTATTGTTGTGTGGTATTTATTGTAAGATCATATTTCAAGCTTTAATTAAATTATTATTATGTATTTCATAATTCTTATCATCTAATAGAATAGTACTGTTTACACCGTTTTGTGATATTATTTTATATGGTCCTCTAAAGGGTTTGTCAAATTTTCTATTGTTTTGATTTTTTAGATATACATAATCACCTACGATAAAATTTGATCTATTAACATTTTTTTGAAAATTCAGTTTTTTTATATTTAGCATTGATTAAGTTGTTTTTTGCTTGTCCATGAGCATGTCTTAATTTACAATTAAATTGATTCAAGTAGTTATCAATATTATAAAATGTATCTTTGTTTTCTATTACTTCACATGGAAGTGTACATAACTTTCCAAATACTAGTTCAAATGGTGAATAAAAAGTGCTTCTGTGTGGTGTTGAGTTATAACAATAAGTATAATATGGTAACCATTCTTCCCAGTTATTTTTATCTCCTACGCTCATAAAATATTCATTAAATACCCTATGATTTCTTTCTATTGATCCCATTGTTTCATGGTGAAAAGGTGTGGAAACTATCTTTTCTATCTTTGAAAGTGTACAAATATTCTTTAGTAATGTATTAGTAAATTCTGTTCCTTTATCTGTTTTTAGTTTCTTAAAACATCCGTATTTAAGAATTAATTTTTCAACTATTGTTTTTGCTACAGTATTTGTTTCTTTAGTTTCTATCGGGAATGCTTCTACAAATTTCGTTAAATCACATTGTACCGTTAATATGTATCTATAACCATTTGATGGTCTAAGTGGTCCTGCAGTATCAATTGTTATTGTTTCAAATGACGTACTGGGTGTATCTGTAATTACAATATTTTCTTTTGTGTATCTAGTTATCTTTGTTTTATTGCATGTTTCGCAGTTGTTAACAAATTTCTTAACCATTTTATTCATATTCTTCCAAACATATCTTTGTTTTAACTTATTCACGCATCTTCTGATACCGCAATGTCCTCTTATTTTGGAATTATGATATTCTTCTATCAATTTGTGCATTTCTTTCTCATCTGTTATCTGCTTTGGAGGTTCAAATAATATTATGTCTAGACATTTATCCTCTTTTATATTTTCTTGCAGCTTATTAAATATTTCTTTAAATTCTTGTATGCATACTTCATTAAATATTAGACTATTTTTTGCTAGCGCTAGTCTTTTAACACCTGCGTTGTTCATTTTGAATATTAGCTTCCTCAGAATCAATTTTATGTCTGATAAAGATTTATCGCTAAATTCTACAACTACAATCTTTGCTGCTATTTCCACTTTATTTAGTTTCTTCTTTGTAACGTTACTTTCTTTAAATTCTATCTTTTTTAATCGCCTAATGTCCGATATTGATGTACAGTCCCAAATATGAAGGTAGCTAGTCTTCGTATTTGAGTCCAAGGCTGCACAATTTTCTTCTTCGTTTAGTATTTTGTTTTTATTCTTCTTCATTGCTCTTGTTAAAACATCTATTTTATATTTGGGTATCATTTCTTTTAATTCGTAGGACTCAATTTTAATTCTTGATAAAGCATCTGCATTTGTATTCATCTTCCCCTTTTTAAAAATTATTTCAAAATCATAATCCATTAAATCAACTCGAATTCTTGTTCGTTTTGATGATGGATTTTTATGCGTGAACAAACTGACTAATGGTCTGTGGTCCGTGTAAACTATGAATTTTCTACCAAAAAGATAAGGCCTGAAATAATTTATTCCCCAATGTATCGCTAATAATTCTTTTACTATAATGGGTTTGTTCAATCCGTGTTTATTTAGGGATCTACTAGCATATGCTATAGGCTTATCGGTTCCAATATCTCCCTGTGACAAGACTGCTCCTAACGCAAAATTGGAAGCGTCTGTTGTTAGTATGAAGGGTTTTTTGAAATCTGGATAATTAAGTATGGGAGGAGTCATTCAATTTTGCTTAAGTGTGTCAAAAGATTTTTCACAATCTTCTGTCTCTTTTTCAGTAACTGGTTCAGAGGTTTAGCTATTTCTGCAAAATCTTTTATAAATTTTCTATAATAGTTACAAAATGCTACAAATCTTCTTACTTCATCTGCGTTTTTAGGCAGTGGATAATTTTTAATTGTTTCATACTTCATTGGATCTGGCTTTACTCCATTCGGTGTTATCAGATGACCTAAATAAATTACTTCTGGTTTCAAGGAATTACATTTTTCTAAGTTTAGTTTCAAATTATATTTAAGAAGCCTTCCTAAAACTTTGATTAAATTTTCGTTGTGATCCTTCAAATTCTTGCCAAATACTATTACATCATCAACATATAGAAAAGCTGAGCCTTGTAAACCACTAAGGGCGATCGACAACATCCTCTGAAAACTATTTGTTGCGATTTTTAATCCGAAAGGTAGTCTCTTGAATTGGTAATGACCTTCATTTGTTGAAAACGCCGTTAATGGCCTAGAATATTTGTTAAGTGGAATTTGATGAAAAGAGCTTGTCATATCTAGCGTGGAAAAATATTTAGCATTACCTAGTTTATCTAATACATCTTCTAATCTCGTGAGTGGAAATTTATCATCTACAACTTTTTTTCAGTGATCTAAAATCTACTACTAATCTCCACTTAGTTTGTCCGTTTTGGTTTTTCTTTGGAACTGTAAGTAACGGTCAATTATATGGACTGATAGACTCTTCTATTATGTCATTCTTAAGTAACTCAGACACTTGGTTTTGAATCTCATCTAATTGTGCATTTGGTAGTCTATAATTCTTTATATAAACTGGATTTTTGTCTGATAGAGTGATATGTTGTTCATAAAAATTATTTGTCATCAGTTCTTTATCTTCATCATGGAAAACATCTTGAAATTCTTCACATATTTTTAATATTGACTGTGCAGCAGATGTGTCCAAGTTGTCTATTTGATTGTTTTTCATTAGTTTTTGAAATTTTTGTTTGTCTTTAAATTTTGTGTTGTTTGATTATATTCTATATTTACTCAACGGTTCCATTCCTATCATAACATTTTCTATCTGTTTTGGATTAATATAATCAATTTCCCTGCGATTCAATTATTCAGATAAAAAAAAACTGTTTGTCACAGAGCGCATTCATGTGACCACACCAACATCAAAGAAAACACAGTTCATACCCAACGAATAATAATCGATTTAATATAAGATGCTTACGCCTCGGTGGTCCAGAACAGAAAGAGCACGATTCAAGTTCAATCAAATGCATATTCAAAATCTTAACAGCATAACATGTTTTTGTTAACAAAAAAAAAAAATCACTAGAGAGTAAGTAAGATAATAAGGTAACAGTAGTGAGCATAAGCAATGTAGTGATACACAAATAGATAACAGCTAATGAGAATTTAAGAACAAACAACATAATTTAATAAGGTCATACATGATATGTTTGGCAATTAAAGAAAAATATTATTCGATGGAAAATTAAATTGACAAAATATTAAATAATAGTTAAATTGCTTTTTGAACTTATTAACATGGATGTTCATTCTTGAACATTCAGCCCCCCCTGAAAGACTCCGGTCTTTCAGTAAATGGAAGTGGGGCGACCTTCACTACTGGACGAGTATATTCGCCATGCTTCGTCTTGACTGTGACAACTCTCACCCTGTTGTCCTTTCCTGGATACGTTGCAATGATGCGACCGATGACCCACTTGGATGGAGGAAGATTTGGCTCCTTCAACAACACTACATCATCAACACAGAGGTTTGGTTTAGGGTTTTGCCACTTTTTTCTTTGTTGAAGAGAAGTCAAATACTCATTATGCCATCGTCTCCAAAAGCCATATCAGGCTGGGGAACAGAGGTGTAAGCTTCACCAATCATGAAATGGGATGGTGAAAGTGCAGCTGGCTCATTATCTGATGTTGGCCACATTGGGCGTGAATTGAGAAGGGCGTCGATTTTGGTAAGGAGAGTATACATTTCCTCGTACGTCAGAATATGTTCTCCAATAACCCTTTTCAAGTGCTGCTTCACAGATTTGACGCCAGCTTCCCATAGGCCCCCAAAATGAGGTGAAGATGGTGTGAGAAACTTCCAGCTGATGTTGTCCTTGGGAAGATAATCAGTTACAATGCTTTGATGTTGTTGACTTAAAAGGCATTGGTACATCTCGTTCAGCAAACGCTTTGCACCATGAAAATTGGTTCCATTGTCGGTCCAAATTTCTGAAGGCTTTCCGCGACGCCCACAAAACCGATCCAACGCAAGGAGAAAGACATTTGACGACAAATCACCAACCAATTCAAGGTGTATTCCCTTCGTGACGAAGGAAACGAAAAGCGCAATGTATGCTTTGACAAATTTCGGATTTCTGCCTCGCGATAGCCTCAAAGTTATAGGCCCGGCGTAGTCGCAGCTAACTTTACTAAATGGCCTCGAAAACCGAATTCGCTCCGCAGGAAGATTTCCCATCAATTGATTTGACGAATCCCGACGTTGACGAAAACATGGAATGCATTTGTGAACAGTCTTTTTTACGAGATTTCTGCATCCAATTATAAAAAATTCTCTTTTCAATAAAGCGATCATAAGTGTCACACCTGGGTGCAAATGTTTTTCATGAATGTAATTAATGAGAAGTTGCGTTACGACACTTGATTTACACAAAATAATGGGGTGCTTTTCGTTGTACGATAGTACAGAGTTCTGCACTCGCCCACCAACTCTAAGTATCCCGTCCGAATCAAGGAAAGGAGTTAAGCTCAAAAGTTTATGCTTTTTCGAAAGTGCTTTTTCATTTTTCAACGCATTGATTTCCGACGCGAACGTTGATAACTGGCTTAACTTTATCAATGCTAGTCTAGCCATTGACAGCTCTTGAACGCTTAAGGGTTGAAAGTTACGGAGATGAGCATCTTGTTTCCGAACGCGACAGTTAAAACTAAAACGAAACATTGTTGCGACCACTCTAACGCAATTTTGAAATTTCGACGAATTGTTCAAAAAATTCAGCAATACATTTTCATCAATAGCATTTGACACAAGTACCTGCATTTTCGGTTTTCTTCTTTCTTCCAATTGATCTTCTGGAACCTCTTTCAAACATGGATTCGAATACGGTCACTGCCACAGCCATGAGGGTCCTTTCCACCATATCTCGTTTGATAGCAAACGAGATGGTGGAATTCCACGCGTTGCACAGTCTACTGGGTTACTTGCGGATCGAACGTGATTCCAAAGTTTATATGGAATCGTTGAAACAATTTCCGAAGTCCGGTTACCAATGAAAACAGACCATTTTTTTGGTGGAGACGAAAGCCAGTGGAGCACGATTGAAGAGTCTGTCCATGCAAAAACTTTCATTTCTTTATCCTGTAAAGAAGTTTTAAGGTTATTGATTAGACGTGTCAATAATAAAGATCCGCAGAGTTCCAACCTAGGAAGAGATAAAACTTTGATAGGAGAAACCTTACTCTTTGCAGTTACTAATGCTACAGAAATAGAACCGTAATCTTTCGTACTTCTGCAGTAAATTACGGCTGCATAAGCGTCTAATGATGCATCACAAAACGCATGAAACTCGTGATTAATTTTACTTGTCCATATGATTCTAGGAATATGAATATCTTCAATGAGTGGAAGTTCCTGTCGAACTATTTTCCAACGATCAGCCATTTCTCTTGGGATTTCATCATCCCACATAAACTTTTCTCTCCACAAATCCTGAAGCAAGATTTTTACCGCAATAATAATGGGAGACAAAAATCCCAGAGGATCGAAGATTCGAGAAGCGTCTGACAATATCCGACGCTTGGTGCAGATAACATTTTCACTGAGGTTTACTTTATAGGAAAATCGATCTTTAGAAGGACACCACTGCAAACCAAGAACCTTAACCGAATCAAACTCCTCGAATTCCATTGGAGACATTTCTCGTTGATCTTCAGGTAACGACAGTAAGAGAGGCCAGCAGTTTGTTGTCCATTTCCTTAAATTGAAGCCCCCTGTTTTTAGAAGCTCCACTTATTCTTGCTGAAGAGCGATAACTTCATCAATGGAGTCTGCACCGGTGATAACGTCATCAACGTAGAAATCGTTGAGAACCGTTGAAGATGCTAAAGGAAATTCCTTAGAAGAATCCAACGCCAGCTGTTTCAAGGTTCTAACCGCTAAAAAGGCAGCACAAGCAGTACCATAGGTCACAGTTAGAAGCCTTTAGTGCTTTACAGGATCCGCAGGATTTTGACGCCAAACAATCCTTTGGTAGTCGCAATGGTCGTTTGAAACTCGAATTTGTCGATACATTTTCTCGATGTCCCCAGAAATAGTGTAAAGATGTCGTCGAAAACGAAGACAAATCGAAAAAATGTCACGTTGTATTGTCGGACCAACTAGAAGCGACTCATTCAATGGCAAAGAGTGATTGGTCTTTGCGGATCCATCAAAAACTACCCTAAGTTTAGTGGTGCTACTATCATTCTTTATAATGGCATGGTGAGGAAGATAATATGACTCAATGGGTGGTTGCTTAACCTCAGCTGCAGAAACTTCCTTCATGTGACCTAATAATTCGTACTCTTCCATAAACTTGTGATATTGTTGTTTTAACCAAGAATTTGAAGCAAGCCTTTTTTCAATAGAGTGAAGGCGATGAAGTGCGAGCGCGAAAGAATTTCCAAAGTTAACGTTTTTATCAGTTTTAAATGGTAATTTCACCACATAACGCCCATCTGGAAGCCTGTCATGAGATGAAGCAAACAACTCTTCTGCACGTTGATCATCAAGTGAAGAGGGTGTTTCATTAGAGATTTCTTCTAGTCGCCAGAATTTCTCAAGATCAAATTCCTGCGAATGATCTAACTGCGTACAAAAGGTCCTAACACCACTATTGAAAATCAGAGAAGTTTGATTAGATCTTCCAGCAAAAACTGAACCGAAAATAGTTGGAATTAAACTAGGCGTATTGCTTATTCCATTATTAATTGGTCCAGTTATAACATTGAACACCTTATCTGCTCCAATCAAAACGTCAATAGACTCAGGTTTGTAAAAATAGGGATCAGCGAGTTCAAAAGATACCAGTTTGCTAACGTCAATATTGGTAACCACCGCCGACGGCAGCAACGAAGTAAGCTTCGAAAGAACATGGCAGTTTACATCAACGAAGTTTGAGTTGAATCGAGAGTTCAGCCTAACTGTCACCACGCCGCGCCGTTGGTGACACCTGCTGAAGTAGACGCAACTCCCAGAACGGGAATACAAGAATAATTGCGATACAACCCTAAGCGTTGAACAGCTCGTTCGCTAATGAACGAAACTTGAGACCCAGAATCAAGAAGCACACGAACATTTTGAAATGACCCTTCCTTATCTTGAGTTCTTGCAACTGCAGTAGGAAGTATAGTTTGACCATTGAGGTTTGGCTCATACGAGTGATTATTGACTACAGACGACGAATCTATATTTGACGAAGATTGAGACTGAGAACCGACTGCAACCGAGACCGATGATTGAGTTTGACTAAAGTTAGTGCCAACCGAAGACAAAGTTGAAGAATTCTCTAGATGGACTAAGACATGATGACGAGATTTGCACAGCTTACAACGTTGGTTGGAAAAACATCTGTTAGCAGCGTGTCCTTTTCGAAGACAGTTGAAACACACTGACTGTTCCCTAGCAAAGGTCCTAAGAGCATCAACATCAAGAGCAAGAAACTCCTTACAACTCGGAAGATGATGGGTTCCCTTACACTGCGGACAACTTAGACTCGATTCAGCAACATGCGCGCGAACAGAAGTTTGAGTTTTATTTGTAGGCTTAGAAGCACGAACCGGAGTTATACAAGATTCTAAACAAGCGCAGCGATCTTGTAAAAACTTTAAAAGGTCATCAATTGTAGCCCCATCCTTTGACCCCGGACTTTCCGACCAAGCTTGCTTTGTTTCTTGATCAAGCTTCTGGAGTAATAAATAAATTAACCACGGATCGCGACTATTTGTATCTAGAGCATTTAAACCCCTTATTACTTCGTCAGCACCATCAGTTATCTTTCTTAGCAAAGAAACATTCAACGAGTTTGTAGTTGGCAACGAAAGAAAAGAATTTATGAACGCTTGAACAATGACTTGTGTCCTGTCGAATCTATGTTCCAACCTATCCCAAGCTTCGAAGTAATTGCTGTCCGTCAGCTTCATATGGCTAACTAGGTCAGCAGCTGTACCACTCAAGTATGACTTTAGGTAGTAAAATTTTTGGGAAGGCGTAAGAGACGCATTTTGATCGATCGAGCTGACAAATATGTCCTTAAACGAAGGCCATTTTTCGTAATCACCTGAAAAAGTCGTAATGGCGATTTTTGGCAAATTTACCGATGATTTGCTTGTAGAGTTCAACTTCTCTAAAAATGCGGCTTGCTGATTTGCCAATTTATCAGCAACTGACTCTTGAGCAGGTTGCGACGACGACTCCATAACCTTAATAAAGCTCGAGAATACTGAATGAGCAATAAAATATTTAGCTTCGTAGTCATAAAACTCGGGTTCTGGATCCACGAAATCCTCATCTTCGATGTGCTCATACATCTCATCTTGGAGCACTACAAAACTAGCCCATGTTTCATCTAATTTTTCTAGACGGATTTTTAGCATCGAAAGTGGAGTATTAATGTCTGCAGTACCGGCATAATCAGCCGTCTTTGTCAACCGCCCTTTCGCGCGACCACGTTTTGCCTTTATGACGTTCATGACACGTGATTCAAAGATGACAAAAAATTTCAAATTTCAACAGAGATAAAACCAAATATCTATATTACACGATCTGAGGATACTCGTTTGCACTTTCTTTTATTACTGCGAATTGCTATTGATAATTATCATAAAAAGCATCGAGTTCATCAAAAAAAAAGCATAAATTGTTCATGAGAAAAAAAAACATAAATGTCTGGACAAAATTAACACCACACGAGACACGAAGCACTATTCTTTCTTATTTTGTTTTAAATGCCGTTTTAAATATTTGGCGTCGAAGGACCAAAATGTTTTGGATTAATATAATCAATTTCCCTGCGATTCAATTATTCACATAAAAAAAAACTGTTTGTCACAGAGCGCATTCATGTGACCACACCAACATCAAAGAAAACACAGTTCATACGCAACGAATAATAATCGATTTAATATAAGATGCTTACACCTCGGTGGTACAGAAGAGAAAGAGCACGATTCAAGTTCAATCAAATGCATATTCAAAATCTTAACAGCATAACATGTTTTTGTTAACAAAAAAAAAAACCACTAGAGAGTAAGTAAGATAATAAGGTAACAGTAGTGAGCATAAGCAATGTAGTGATACACAAATAGATAACAGCTAATGAGAATTTAAGAACAAACAACATAATTTAATAAGGTCATACTTGATATGTTTGGCAATTAAAGAAAAATATTATTCGATGGAAAATTAAATTGACAAAATATTAAATAATAGTTAAATTGCTTTTTGAATTCATTAACATGGATGTTCATTCTTGAACACTATCGTTTCCTCTTTATCTGTACTGTTTAATATTTTTATATGTTTTATGCCTTTTGATGGTAATATTGAATTTGCTAAGAAGATTCCCTTTTTAATCTCATTCCCTATGACAACGCTATCTTCATTTATATCTAAATTTATGCTTTTTACTACTTCTGATCTTGGTGGAATTTTTAATTTTCCAATATTTTGTAATAGGCTTGGAGAGATTTACTTGAAATTCCGAAAAGTGATGGTTGAGTGCTATGAGCGTGACATGCTTGTCGGTGCTCGGCTAAAGCTCGCCGGAATTGGGTGGGAACTTGCTCATGCAACTCAAACTCGCCTATCACGTAAACATGAATCATGCCAAAAAAAATAACCGATCAAAAAAGAAAGTTATGATTCGAAAAAGCGGACGGACGTTACCATTAGAGGGCGCTGTGATGTTTTCAGCGTTGGTCTTACCCACCCTACCGTGGAAGTTAACGACCAAATACTTAACTTCCCCTTTTTACTACTCTGACCATGTTTCCAACTCAGCTCATTTTTTTGTTCTCCGTCTTACTTCGTCACCTTCGGCATCCCCTGAAAAGAAAACACTTAAAGAGCCATCAAGCTATGCGCTTGAATAATACACAAATGTTCAACCATGATGGTGCAATTTACAAATTATATTTATTAAATATTAAAGTTTTTAAATAAATTTAAAATACTACAAAAAAAATTAAGGGTGGTAACCCTAGACAAACGAAAAATTTAGGTACAAACAAAAACATTTCTAGTACCACTGTACTATTATCCTAAAGTTTATAAAAAAAAATGTGGAATTATCCAGCAATTTTGATTCTATTGGAATCACCTAGTTTCCGAATTATAGACACAGGAAATTTGTGTGACTTTATAATTATATCGGAAGCCCTTTAGCAGATTTTCCTACCTGGATTGAGCTCAATGAGGGTAAGTAAATATCTGAGCATAGTCTTTCAAATAGTTGAACATACAAAAAAAATTACCAACGGAAACCAAATAAGACCCAAAAAAAAAGAATTCAATAATTCCTTTACATTGAAATAATTTTGAGTTAATTGAACCTTGATAAATAAAATAAGTTAACAATTTTAACAAAAAAAAATAATTATTATTGCACCATAAACAAAAAAAAATTCTCCAAAAGCAGAAACTTAGTGGTGCTATCACCAGCGAAACCAGTACAAATTTATATATATGTACTTACGCATACTTTTAAGTATCAATAAATATATATCGCATCTAAGGGTGATGGTTAATGCAAATTTAGATGGCGCTAATTTAGGTGTATATTTTTATACCCTTTTTTTTTGTTTTTTTTTGTGTATTCTTTATACAAATATTTGCTTTAAAACTTAGAGTTAATGTTATTTGCTGTACAAATAAAACTTAAATTTTATGATATTAGCAAACAAATTTATATGAACAAAAAAAGTTTCGGATTCTTCAATAAAAAAAAAATCGAGAAACTTCTTGGCTAAATATCTGTATCTGATTTCTTGTTGAAACCTGGTGATCTCTCTCTTGAGACTCGATGTTTGATTTCTTGCAAGCTGATTTCTTGAAACTCAATTATATCTCTTGCGACTTGATGACTATTTCTTGAAAGTTGATGTTGTGTTTCTTGAGAGCTGATCTTGTTTTTCTTGAAAATTGATGTCGTTTCCTTATAGTTGATGTTCTATTTCTTGAAATTTGGAAATGCCGAACCGTAAAAAAAAATTCCAAGAACGGTGGAAATACATGATGGCAAAAACAATAAAAGGATATGAGAAAAAAATCATGTAAAAGTGATTTTTTTTGTTTTTGTTTTTTATATACGTATAGGTATGTTCATAAATATGAATTCGCATATCATTTGAACAAAAGTGTGGTAATATTTACTATCTATCTTTTAACTCTTTTGTATCAATTTTAATCAATCGTTCAACTCACCCTCTACAAAAAAAAACGACGTTCTCAATCTCCTTAAGAAATACGAATAGACAGCTTATGTCTCGAAGTTGAGTGATTCAGGAACCCTTTGGTTTCTTTGGCTGTGGACGTAGGCGTTCAGGACCTTGCTTCTTTTTCGTTGGTATCGTTGATTGCCAGTTTCGACTATAGCCTATAATGGGTAATACAAAAAGGAGTAGACTATCTATGACGACATGAAAGACTTTGCTTGTACATATACACGTACTTACACCCATATACATACATATATATATGCGCGCTCGCGATCATATGCACGTTATGTGAGAAACCTTTACAAAATTTTACTTTTCCTACTGATCACTCACCTCGAACAAAAATCGTTGAAGGGACAATTTTTCCCAAACCGCAATAACTGTCGGTAATAAGATGGGAGATTACGTTTCTCAATAGCCGATTTGACCAGGACTTGGTCCGACAATTAGATGCCGACTGACACACTAAATTTGCCCACTTTTCGGATAACTCTGCATTTAATACCTTATATTTCAATGTGAGTACATACATTCATTGCGTTAAATATAGTTAAACACGTTTTATATTACAGTATTTCTTCAAACTGTCGTCAATCCACGAGCAAATTATTTAATTATGAGACACGATCCCCGCAGAACGACCTGTTAGATTTGCTGTCCGTATGGCTTTTTGCAATTTTAATTCTAAAGCCATGTTTCTGTTTCAGATCAACTTATCCCTCCGTTTTTTTCTAAATCATCCGATTTGTTCCGATCAACCAATCGCAACCCTCCACACCATACCTTGCTTTTTGACGAAATTTGTTTCAATTCCATGATTCAGTCGGGGGGTGTTCACACTCCCAGACCTATGACCGCGTTCGGGTGTCAGTCGGATAAACTATTTGAGTAATGTGGCTTTCGTATCAACCAATTCAGATTTGGGTGTCAAATCTTACTGGCAAAACGAACACAAAACGTGATTTTATTTTGTTTTATGATTGTTTGAGTACCACTTTTAAATCAACACTGTTAAAAGTAACTTTTCTTTGATGTGTGTGCAAGTGCGTGTGAAAATCTGTGTAAATCTTGCTAAAAATCGAGATCTGCAAAATCGATTTCGGATCGGCAAAAATTAAATTTTTTTGGTCGAAAGGAAAGGAAAAACTTGTCACAAGTCAAAAAAAAAATAAAAAAAAATCGATTTTTTTGGTCGAAACGAAAACCACATAAGATTAGTGTCCGATTCGTTTTCGAACTACCAAAACCGGACAGGTGACATTTCCTGTCAAAAGTCAGAATAGCTAACAAAGGGAAAAACAATTGAGAACCTACGCCCTCTAATTGATTCGCATTTTATTTGTTTATTTTAAATCATCAATTAACTGTTCAGTACCATTCCATGCGACATTGGTATTAACTTCACATATTACTTTTAAAGTTTATCCTTCACCCGAACCAAATCAGATATGACACCACCAATCAAGATAAATAATCGGCTGTAAGTATATAATCAGCTATGATCAGCTGATCTTCAGATTTTCATCGGATAGGTAAGCATGCCGAACATTATAAGGATAGCAGATTTGTTTATCAAAACAGCTGTTTGGCTCATCCGCTAAAATATATTACACGAACGAGTAAACCAATCCTAGCAGCTTTGGACGCCGAACGGGGCCAATCATGTCTGCCAAACAGCTCCACTCGCGTTGACTTGTACAGTGGCCTTATCTTAATCGGAAACCCACGTAATACCTTCATAGCTAAACCTCGCCTGATCGACGTGCACAACTCTGGATTTATACTTCATCACATTATACCATATCAAGGCCTCTACCAACTGTAAATCGCAACGTAAAGTGTCAACGTATAAATCCCGGATTAAATCTTCCTACCGATCGATTGAGATTCTGAGACGAGTTCACATATCGGGAATAAAATCGAAACAGAATAGAATTGGAATTGAAGTGACATGTCAAAACAACAAAAAAAAAATCAAATGAAATTGACAACTAACCATGGCGACAGGCCAATGCCAAATATAAAAAAAAGAAACGCAGGTAATAACGAGGTAAAGACGATTTAACTACGTAAGCAAATTCTTTAATTTCATTAGAATCTTTAAAACTAAAAGAAAATTTAATATTCGTTACAGAAATCCAGCCGCTATGTACTGGAAACAGCAAACCTATCAACAACGAGGGTCAATGGGGAAGTATCTTCAAAACAGTTGTGTATTTCGAATACAATTTAAGGCTTTTCCTTTTTCCTTTTCTTTTACAGCTCCTGCCATAAAACCTACGCTTGCTAATAGATTCTACTCGGAATTTGGTCCTTCCATGCAGTGGCACAGACATCTGTCTCAATCTGCCGGTAGGTAGAGTGAATTTTGCATTTTTGGGCTAATCGAATAATTTTATTTTGTTTATCGTTTTTTTACAGGTCTCCACAACAATTTTTCATGAACATATTAAGTGGTAGCACAACTTCCTCTTCTTCTACTAAAATTATCAGAGTACAAGTTTCATAATCAATCTTGCAATTATAAGTTTTGAAGAAATCCCTTTCTAGTATTGCATCTGTTGATATATGTATTTATTTCCTCACTAACCACGAGGAATTGTTGTTTTATATTTGTTTCTTCAAGCATGAGTTCTAGATTTGTTGTTCCTTTCGAAAATATTGTTTTATTTGCTATGCCATTTATTTTACATGTCGTATATTCATTTAAATCTTTTACCAGATACTCTTTACAAACAGAAATATCTGCACCCGTGTCAATTAAAAACTTGAAAGTTTTGTTTAAATGTTTTATTTTTATGTTAACAAAATTTGTGTCATATTCCCCATAGAAATTTAATACCTTCTTTGATTTCCCCGATTCTGTTGACCGGGGATACCTATGTTTTCCGACCTAGTATTGTTATTATGGTATCCTCTTGCACTACCTCTACCTCTATTGTTATTGTTGTTTCTTTCATAGCTATTGCTATAACTATTGTTATTGTAGTGTCTATTATTATAATCAAATCTATGGTGAGAATTGTTATATTGGTGTCTACCTCTAAAGTTTGTTCTAAATTGCATGACGTTGTTTTGTGGCGAAGAAACTTCAACTTCAGTAGCTATTTTTATAGCTTCATTGAATGTTGTAATTCTAGATGCTTGTATGACTTGTCTTCGTTCAATCCGCTTTTGAAAGCATTTAACCCTAACTGATCATTTAAATTTATTATAACTTTTCTATTTGATTCACCTTGTTCAGCTATTTGTATCTCGTTTAATTGAGATATAAGTAACTCTATTTTCTCTGCAAATCTATTAATTTCTTGACTACCTTGGTGTAATCTTGCTAACTCACTATGTATTTTCAATGGATTTGCTTTTGGTTTGTAAATTTCTGTCAAAGCCTTTTTTTCCTCACCTAATGTATCGTTATAAGATTCTATTAGTCCTAAAAAATTTTGCCATTTCTTTTGAAATTGTTATTTCTAGGTTTGGTGTTAATATCTCTATTATTTTATTTCTTATTTCTAAATATAAAATTTGTATTTCTTTTACTTCATCTGCTTTACAAGTTTTTACAATTTCATTCCAAATATCTTTTGTTACTTTTTTTGTTTTTAAAATGTACTCTTCTGAGTATTGTCGACTTGGACTTTTCTTTAAATTTCTCAATATACTTTTTAACTCTTCTATTTTATCCATTAAAAAAAATTTGTAACAAAAACATTATATAATATTCAAAAGTTAAAAGTAATTTTATAAAAAACTGATAAATTACTTATTTTTGTATACGTTTATTTATACGTGACTTATTCTGTTTCTTATAATTTGCTTTCTACACATTTTTTATAGTAAGAATGAATTTTTGCAATTAATTAAATTATTATTATCAAAAATGTGTACATATTTATATTACTGTTATTGAAAAATTGGTTAGTTTGGCTGCTGCTCAGATTATTGTTGATTACTTCTTTTGATTGTGGTTGCCCCATTTTTTAATTCTGTAAGATCTGTCGGTGGTTATTGCAATTATTTTATGCAGTTCTGCTCGCATCTGTCGTGCCTTCACTGCTTTCCCAGCCCTAGGTCTCCTGGTCCTTTTTGGCACTTCGTTATCTGGTTGAATTTCAAGTGAAATCTTTTTCTTGGTGTTCCTTCTCTTGTATTCCTCTATTGTCAGAGGTTTCGGGCCTGCTGTTTTAGGTGTTGCCTTATATGTTGGTGTATCTGCATTAGGAGCTTCCGGGATGTATGGTTCATGAGGTTTTTCCAACTCCCCAAAAAGAGTATCCAGTTCTTCTCTGTTGTACGACATTTATTTTTTTTTTGGTCCGCTTTGCCTGTTTTTTGTACCCTAACAGGTTTGGCAGGATCGCCATTTAATGTTTTGTCTTGTTAAGCCCTAAGCTATATGGCGTAGCACGCTTCGGTTTGCTTAATTAAGCGCAGCTCGCTTCAAATTGTGGCTAGGGAGCCGCAGTTAAAATGATTCCACATTAGTTTCAAGTCAGGAATTAATTTTATTTACAATTCTTACAGCTATTTATATCTAAATTCTTTTACAAATTATTTGGGCTATCCCCACTTATTATTATTAATATTCTTTTCTTCTAATGTGTGCAAATTATTTGTGACAGTTTTATTACTTTTAATTTGCATTCTGGAGTAGTGTAGTAAAATACATTCTATGCCACTCATATTGCATCGTCACCAAAACGATGTTGATTTTGTTGGTCAAAGGGAACAACACAATTATCAATGAAAGTGCATTTTACTATGCGTCTCTGTTTACATTTGGTTTTTGTTAATGTTTTAATTGTGGCTCTTTAAGAATGCATGTTATTACATTACAAATATATTCATTCACTCCAGACGAAAGTCGGATTCTTGGAAAAGCAGATCGAGCAAATGCAAATGCAAGCAACGGAAAACAATTTGATCTTCCGAGTTGAAGCGAACGAGCAGGTTGAACAAAAGGATCAAGTGGTGGAAATTTGCCAACAATTGTCAAATGATCTCTCAGATACTATCATCGAAGAAGTCAAACAAGTAAAATCGTGGAATATTAAATTCAAAAACTTTATTGTTAAACTAAAAAAACTTTATTCACAAGTTTAAAGAACACATCGAAGCCGAAAAATACCAAGATCTCGGTTCAAAAAGATTATCCACGAAGCATCCGAACACGAAGGGCACATTTGCTGCACGTAAGGAGATTGGTTAAACGCGAACGTAGCAATGCCAAAATCGTTTTAAAAGACGAAACATTATTAGTAGATGGCAGCGAGTACACCTGGGATGATGCAGTCGGCCTTAAAAATTGAGCAGAATGTGGATTTAGTAAATTATCTCGGTTATTAAATTATCCCGACGATTATTTCAGAGTTTGTTTACCAAAGCGCAATGAAATAGTTGACAACGACATAATTCTAACAGAACAAAGGTTGAGAACAATAATGTCATCGAAGATGTTCAGAATCCCGCAGTGCTGCCAAGTGTTTCAGGTCAATAGCGCAGGGATGTCGTGGAGGAAACGTATAAAGAAAATTCAAATTTATGCATGCGAATTTTAGCGTACAATGTAGGAGGACTAAATAATAAACTGTGTTATCCACGGTTTTTTCAATATTTCTTGGACTATGTGTTTGTTTTTTTTTTTATTTGAAACGCATTTATTAGAGAATCGAAACACAGATTTTGAAAAACTTTTCTCGCAATTTACTTTTTTTTGGATACCAGCTATAAAAACAGCCATTAGAGGTCGTGCTAGTAGTGGTACTCTTATAGCTATAAAAAAAAAAATACTGAAGTAAAATATGAAGTCAAAATAGAGGATTGTATGGGAAGCATTTTACTTAAAACAATAAATAAAAGGCTATATATCATACCAAATTACATCAATTGCAATAACTGGCAAAACGAATATGACAAGTTGTATGATTTTGTATGCTCATTTAAAAAACAAAATAAATGATAGTTGGCGACCTAAACGGGAGGACGGGAGATTTGGTAACGGAAAACCCTTTTGGATATAAACGAAAGAGCAATGATGTTAAAGTTAATAACGAAGGCAAAAAAATAACCGAAATGTGTAATGAGTTTGGCTTGAGTATTTTGAATGGCTGTACAGAAGGAGGTACAAGTGGGGAATTCACTTTCGTTGGAAAACAGGGGAGCTCTGTAAATGATCTCGGACTTGTTGGCGGTTAAAGCTTTTGAGGTTTTAGATGCTACATATTCCGATCATTTACCAATATCTCTGACAATTGAATTGAGTGAACCACTTAATATTGCAGATAAATGTGATCCTAGACAGCAAAATGCTCCGAAATGGAGAAATGCTTCAAAATATGCTTTTCAAAATAAAATGGATAGCATGTTGAACGGTTTTGAAAACACGTCTTCATTGAAATACACTCCAATTTGTGAGTTATAAAGAATTATTAGAAATGGCTTAAGGAAAAACAATGAGTGGTATGATAGTTCGTGTGAGCGATTAAGAAAAAGATCAGTGGCACTTCTTAAGCTTCGTCGAAAGTATGAAATGCCATCTTTAAAGTTGGAGTATGTGGAAATAAACAATATCTATAAGAAGACGTGCAGGGAAAAAAATAGCTAAAAATTAGCAATTTGATTAAGCAAATGTAGGCATTATGCAGTTTTGGAAACTAACGAGACAGATTAATGATAATTTCAAGTCAACAGACACGATAGCAGTTCCATTGCAATTGCTGAAAGCACATTATGCTACTCTACTCTACTCTACTCTTCGGAACAATTTTCATGGAGCTATGCACAACCCGCTACAAAGAACGAACTATTGGATGCCGAACCTGTCAACGAGGGGAATGCAGTTCTACAAGGACTTAAAGATGGGAAAGCTGCTGGATCTAACGGAATACCCACTGAGTTCTTTAAATACAACACCGTGCCCTTTAAAGTAAAACTTACTGAAGCGATGAACATTTTTCTTAGATTTGGAACTTTTCCTGACCATTTTTATGAAGCACTAATAAGACCTATTTTTAAGAAGGGCGATGCTGAGGATCAAAAAAATTACCGAGGTATATCTTTCCTGAATGCAGCTTTAAAAATATTTTCAGTGATTCTTTACGAAAAACTTAATAAATGGGTTCGAGAAGAATCTAAGCTGAGCGGATTTCAAAGCGGATTTCGAAATGGATACTCCACAGTAGACAATATCTTTATCCTACAATTCCTTGCACAATGGAAGCTTAATAAAAATATGAAATTGTATGTATTCTTCGTCGATTTCAAGGCATCGTTTGATTCAATTAATCGAAATTTGTTTTATAAGCTGTACAATCTTGGGCTTTGAACACAATTTGTACGCACTATAGAGAAGTTGTACCAACAAACAACAACATTTATTTAAAATTGAAAAGAACGGTCAAAAAGATTTGAAGCTAATCAAGGTGTAAGGCAAGGTTGTAATCATAGTCCGCTACTTTTTGCTCTTTTTCTGGATGATCTAGTAGAGTGGCTGAACTGCGGTGTGGAATTTGGTAATTTACGCATAAAGGTAATAATGTATGCGGATGACATAGTAATCCTTGCAGAATCACCGGTGGCTCTACAAATGATGATAAATAAACTAGAAGAATATTGCAAAGTTTGGAATCTGATCATAATATAGAAAAATCAAAAGTTATGGTCTTTGAAAATGGCTCTGGAAAAATATCTAAGGAAGAGCATTGGAAATACGAGAGCAATAATCTTGAAGTAGTAAAATCATATACATATCTGGGGATGGAAAAACATCATAAAATTAAGTTAGACAAGGCTATATCTGCTATTTGCCCAACGTCGTTAAAGCGTTTACCCAACCTAGTTGGAACGTTTTCTTGACAGTTTAATTATTGTAGTCTTAGTTTCAGTTCGTTTATGTTGTAGAGTCCCCAACCAAACTTACTGTGAATTTTTAAACCTCGTGTGTCCTTATCAGGAAAGTCTCGGACATGCCTAGCTAAATCGCGACGAAGGTTTGAAAATTCACAGTGACTGCGGTTAGTAAATGTTTATGCGTTTATCTGGTATTACTGGAGTTTTTGCAAATGGCGTATGTCTGCATCGGGAAGGTAACAGACGAACCTAGATGTATCGCGACGTTCTTCTGCAAAAGCTTGAGTAGTGTCAGATAGCGTATTTTAGTATTGGTTTTCCCTATTCCCATCCTTGCTTTTTTTTACTTTTCAATTCTAATTTTCAATTTTATTATCCTTTAGTCTTGTGTTTTCTACTTGGAAGTGATGATTGTGAGTGACGTTTAGTCCGACCTCATCATTCCAAAATTTTTGTGAGTCTTACCTCATCGTTTCATGTCTTCTAGCAAGGTCCTTGAGACAGTCTAGGATTGCGGAAACCATGAGGGAAAACTTTGTAAAGTAATATGTTAGTGTTTCTAGTAGTTTACCTTATTATAATTGTCACATCAGGGGAGTCTTGTCCGTCCGTCTGATGTTCCTTTTTAGTGATGTCGTAAGTAGGATCATACCATGTCGCTAAGAAACCACCGAGTAGAAGCTACTTGAAGCACCCGTAATCTCATGATCATCATCATCATCGTCGGCTCGACAACCGGGGTCCGGTCCTGGCCTCCTTCAACAAGTCTCTCCACCCATCCCGGTCTCGAGCCGCCGCCATCCAGTTGCGCACCCCAAGGCTCCGGGCGTCCTGGTCTACGCCATCTCTCCAGCGCAAGCATGGTCTACCACGCTGTCGTCTACCATAGAATGTACCACAAAGAACTTTCCGAGCAGGTTCCTCTTCGCTCATGCGAGCTAGGTGACCTGCCCACCGGAGTCTACCGAGCTTAATTTTTGTCACGATATCTGCTTCAAGGTAGATTGAGTACTGTTCATGATTGTACCGTCTCCGGAACCGTCCTTCCTCACATATGGGGCCAACAATTCTCCTTAAGACTTTTCTCTCGAACGCGGCTAAGAGGTCGGAGTGCCTTTTGCTAAGCACCCAAGTCTCTGGATTTGAAAAGCTTTGACAGACTATAGTAGGATCTGTTGGATTTGAGAAGCCGCCCGCGTGTTTCTTCTTCTATATTGTTATCGGCTGCTACTATTGACCCAAGGTATTTAAAGAATTGCACCACTTCAAATTCGTGCTCCGCTACCTTGATTGTTTGACCAACTGTTCCTCTCGCATTCGACGCCACCATGTACTTTGTTTTACCTTCACTAATGTGCAGCCCCAGATTTTGTGCCGCCTGCTCGATCTGGATAAAGGAATCATGTACAGCTTGCTCGGTTCTTCCGATGATTTCGATGTCGTCTGCGTAAGCCAGTATCTGGCTGGACCTGTTGACGATGGTCCCTCTTGTTGCCGTGCCAGAGTCACGGATTGCTTTCTCCAACGCCAGGTTGAAGAAGAGGCAGGCCAAACCATCCCCTTGTCGGAGTCCATTAAAGATGTTGATTGGTTTGGATAGCAATCCGGCTATTTTTACTTGGCTTGTTACGTTGGTCATGGTCAACCTACATAGTCGTGTCAATTTATTTGGGATGCCGAATTCTCTCATGGCTTTGTAAAGTTCTACCCTGGCTATGCTATCGTAGGCGGCCGTAAAGTCTATAAACAGGTGGTATGTTGGGATGTTAAGTTCTAGACATTTTTCCATCGCCTGCCTAAGGGTAAAGATCTGATCAGTTGTTGATTTGCCTGGAATGAAACCACACTGATATTGTCCGATGATGGTTTTAGCGTATGGGGTTATCCGGTCTTGTAGGATAGAGGAGAGTATCTTAACGTGATACCTCAACAACGTGATACCTCTATAATTGCTGCACGTTGTGACATCTCCCTTCTTATGTATGGGGCAAAGGATAGGGGTCTTGTAGGATAGAGGAGAGTATCTTATAGGCGGTACTCAACAACGTAATACCTCTATAATTGCTGCACATTGTGACATCTCCCGTCTTATGTATGGGGCAAATTATACCTTTTCGCCAGTCTTCTGGAATTTCTTCATGCTCCCATACCTGCACTATAATCTCATGAATTGCTTGACGTAAAGCTGGCCCACCGTGTTGAAATAGTTCGGCTGGTATACCATCGGCTCCAGGGGCTTTGTTTTTCTTTAGCTGGCTTATA
Organism: Leucozona laternaria; assembly: GCA_932273885.2. NCBI lineage: Eukaryota > Metazoa > Arthropoda > Insecta > Diptera > Syrphidae > Leucozona > Leucozona laternaria. Next base: position 146,869,888 of record OW026366.1, read on the forward strand.
GCCTTCTCAACCTCTTCTATGCTTGGTGGCGGCAACATAGGGTACTCTTCTTGAAGTAGTGGAGCCTCCACTTCTGCAGTGAGCTGACCATTTAGCAATTCATTGAAGTTCACTTCCCATCGCTCCAGCTCCAGTATGCTTTGAGGATCGGTGATCAGATTTCCCTCTCCGTCCTTGCAGTATGTGCAGCGTGGTGTGTACTGCGTCATGTTTCGGACGGATTGGTACAACTTCCGCGCCTGGTGCGGACCTCGCTCTCGGCTTTTCTCTATTTCACAGATTATGTTCTTCTCCCAGGCTGATTTTTTCTGTCTGTGAAGCCGTTTTTCAATTCTTCTGAGCTCTTTATATTCGTCTTCGCGTGCCCGCGTTCTATGAGATTGTTGCATTGCTCGGTACGCAACATTCTTACGTTCAGTCGCTAGCTTGCATTCATCATCAAATCAGTCGTTCTGATTTCTACGACTGCTGCCTAAGATGGAGTTGGCAATACTAATGACAGTATTCTTAAGGCGTGTCCACTTCTCATCTACGCCCAGCATACTGGCTCCAGGACTTACTCTACCCAGTTCTAGGGCGAGTCCTAACGCATTACCAAAGGTGTTACTGGTGTTTTCATTGCGCAGAGGAGCCGTGTTGATTCGAACCTGATCGGCGGATGCAATACGTCTTCGCAAGGCAATCAGCCCTCGGAAAACCATACCAACAAGATAGTGATCCGAGTCGATATTGGCACCTCGGTACGCTCGTACCGTCATGAAGTTCGAGTAGTGGCGACGGTCTATCAACACGTGGTCAATTTGGTTACGAGTGACTCCATCAGGTGATACCCAGGTGGCTTTGTAGATATCTTTACGCGGGAACCTGGTACTCGCAACGACCATGTTTTTCGATGCTGCCAATTCTAAGACTCGAAGTCCATTGTCATTAGTGACCTCATGCAAACTATGGGTGCCTGCGTAATGCCTGAATACTGGCTCCCGACCTATTTTTGCATTCAAATCCCCAAGGATGATTTTTACGTCATACCTTCGACAGGCATTGAGGGCCCTCTCGACTTGTTCGTAGTAAGTCTCTTTTTCTTCGTCTGAGGACTCCTCCGTAGGTCCGTGAACGTTAATGAGGCTGATGTTCTTAAATTTGCCTCGCACGCGAAGGGTGCATAGCCTTTCGCTTATAGCGTTAAAGCCGATGATGGCAGACTTCATTTTTTCGCCGACTAGGAAGCCTACCCCGAGAACATGGTGTTTTGTATGACAGCTGTAGTATAAGTCAAAATCCTTCTTCTGTAGAACACCATCCCCTGTCCATCTTATTTCTTGAAGTGCTCTTATGTCAGCTTTATATTTATTTTGACAGGGCATCGGCTAGCTGCTGAGCAGCTCGAGCTCTATAGACCGATCGTACGTTCCATAAGAAAATTCGTAAATCGTTTTTCCGTTTTCTTTGCGTGGGTTGTCGTCGTGAGATCAGTCCAGCTGTTATGTCAGCTTTATATTTTGACAGGGCATCGGCTAGCTGCTGAGCAGCTCGAGCTCTATAGAGCGATCGTACGTTCCATAAGAAAATTCGTAGATCGTTTTTCCGTTTTCTTTGCGTGGGTTGTCGTCGTGAGATCAGTCCGTTTCCGAGGCTTTTTGTTGGTCTCGAAATTCTTTTAGTTTTACGGAACAGGGAATTAACCTGTTGCCAACCTGTGGAACCAGCCCAATCATATTAGCCAAACCTTTTTAAAGGCTTGTTTCTAGCGGCCGCCGCGAAGAGGCTATGATCACACTTACACCAGTCCCGAATAGTTACGGCACGTGCATGTTTTCGTATGCTACATGTTATTCCCCCTATTCGGCTGATGGCTGACCGCCAATCTCATGATACAAACGTAAAATACGTACTTTGTTATAAAGAAATCCTTTGAAATTAAAACATTATTTTGTTGGAAATTGAAGTCAATTAACTTTATTGTTAATTCAAAGTTATTGTCTAATCCTGAGTAACTTTTTGAAGTTGGGTTAGTTCTAAACAATAATATTACTAAGGTCTAATTTTAAAGTAACCTAATTACTTTAAAAACAAAACATAAAAATATATACATACTTCAAAATACAAACAAAAATCTTAGAACTAAAGTTCTTAAAAATCTAAATTTTGGAAATTCGTTTAACTGTTTATCTGTTTCCGTTTTTTTTTCTTTATAGTGATTTTTTTTTAGATTTTTTTCAAGATTAAAGAGATTTCACAATTTAAAGTGAGAAAAATAGGCTAATTTACAATTGGTTCAGTATTTTTTCGTTTCTTTTTAAAGTTAATATTTTTTTTTTGAAAAATACAAAAGAATATTTTAATTCATTTAAGGTTAGGACAGTAAGTTTTTGAAAAAGTTTAAATTTTAGTTTTCGTTAAAATAGTTTTTTTGTTTGAAAAACTTTATTTGAAAAACTCCGGTTTTTGAAAAACAACGATATTTTGTTTAAAAATTTGTTTTGTTATGTATTTACTTTGTTCTTGAAGTTTCTATTTATTTATTTATTAATTTGTCAAGTTTTTTTTTTGTTTTCTTTCATCTTTAATTCAGTTTTTTTTCTTAATAAGATACAATTCTGAAATTAGAGAGTATTTTCAATAATAGTTCTAATTTTTTTTTGATAAATTTAGGTTCTTTTTCTGAAGAAAAAATACTTTAAATTTTTCAAAAAAAAGTCAAGATTAGGATACAAATTTTTGATTAATTGTTTTTTTTTTTTGTTTTTCAAGTTCGTTTTTCGTTTCGAAAACATTTTTTTTGATTACATTATGAGTTTTTTTTTTGATATTTATTACTTTTTGATTTACAATTCTGGTAACATCAGTAAGTTTAAATACATTTTGTAAAGTTTTTCATTGGTTTTCAAAAGTGATTAGTTACGATTTTTTTTTGTTATTTATTTAAATTTTTTTTTGTTCATTTCAATTTTGGTTACATTTACAGTTTATTTTTGTTATTTATTTACATTTTTGTTTTTCTTTATCATTTATTTATTCTTTTTGTTACAAGATTTACATTTTTGGTTCGAGTTAAACAGTTTTTTTTTTGATTAATTTATTTTTCGAATCAGATTTCTTAAGTTTACATATTTCTTTTGTCTATTATTTATTCTTCTTCGTTTTTTTTTTTGAGATTTTTTATTAAGTTTCAGTAAGATTTTCTTATTTATTTATTATTTTTGTTAGCAATTTGTTTTTTTTTGAAAGGAATTTTTTTTACATTTTTTGGTTAGATTTTTGAATACTTAATTTTCTGATAGAAAAGAAAAACATATATTCGAAAACTCACCACTTTTTTTTTGTTGTTATTGATTTTGTTGTTGAATTCGTTTTTTTTTTTTGTGGAATTGGTTGATAATTTAAAGTTGAAAATGGCACACGTCGATAGAGATGAAGAAGATCGCATCAGTGAAATGATCAGGGAGGCTGAAATAGAGGAAACAAGAATAACTAGGTCAGCTACACAAAATTTAGACACAGGTGCTAGGCAAAGAATATTACGTTCTCCTCTGAGGACTGAAAGGCGTGTCCGATCCACATCCAAAATACCATCCAAAATACGAGTGCTCACACGAGTTCAATATCAACTCCGTCTTACAGCGAAATCAGTGATCCGGGAGCAGCCTCCTAACCACCTCGGCAAGAAATTTTTGGTTCATTCGAAAACACAGTGAGGCAAAATACAGGTAGAGAGAGTGAGAATAGGTCTCAAAGGATTCCATCCAACCATGGTTCGAGGGGAATTCTCGAAAGTATTGCTAGGACGTTACCTAAAACTAATCAAAGAAAGGTTATATTGCAACATTTGATAAATAGAGCTAGGGGTATATCTACCTGTAAGAAAGAGTTAGAGACGGACGTGACGGCACGCGTAGGTGCAGAAGTGGAGAGGCAATTCAGTGGGTTTCTTGAGAAATGGAATTTGGCTCTTCCAGCTCCAGTAGCAAATAACTAGACTAGACAACCAACTGTTCCGATGAGGCCATCGCCGATGTCAAATCCGTTACCCGTAGTTCCTCCTCCGTTGCAAACTTACAACCCGGCTTTTGCAGGGCCACCACCAGAGTTACCAAATCCTCCAGGTAATCAAGGTAGGAGTGCGTTCGTACCGATAGGAGAGCAGCGTAGGACAAATCCAAATCCGGCATCTACCGAACGGCCGTTCCAATCCCAGCCCAATCAGTCCGCTTTTGGGGGCTACCAAACTCCGTACACACCGTTTCCTTTTCCGCCACCAGTTATAAATCAGTATATGCAGTCTGGATACAAGACTCCAGTTAAAGTAGATAAATGGGGCTTAAAATTCGACGGCCTTTTAAACAATTTAACGGTTGAAGATTTCGTCTTTAGGCTAGAAAAGTTACAAAGTCGTTATGCTTGTTTGTGGAACGATATTTTAAGAGACTTTCACCAATTACTCTCCGGCCCAGCCTATGATTGGTTTTGGCAATTTCAAGTCGATAGGGAATTTGACTGGCCCACTTTAAAAGAGGCATTATTGAGTCGGTATCAAAACCCCATGACAGATCTGGAGATAGTTCGAATCATACAAGACCGGAAACAGTATTTCTACGAAAGTAGCGAAGAATTTTTTGCCGCCATAAATAAAATGAGATTCCAATTGAAAATAACAATTCCAGAGGCTGACATGGTCAAAATTATTAAAAGGAATTTGAATGAGAAAATCAGAAATTTAGTGTTTCCACAATCGATTTTTTCCCTCGATCAGCTACGATATGTGTGTAAGGAAGCGGAAGCATCTCTTCCGAAGAGAGAACGGGACCTACCCAAATCAGCTGGTAGGCCTCCAAATAAGTATAGTGTGAATGAGCTGGAATTGGAATAGGTTCACAAGAATTTTTAGGTCTGCTGGACAGTGGAGCCAGCGTAAGTATTTTAGGCAAAAATTGCAAACGATTGATTCAGCAACTCGGCTGCCCAATCATTCCGTTTTGTTCACGAGTTAGGACCGCTGACGGCAATAAAAGTCCAATATAAAGATAAGGTTGAGGAGCTTACCTTCTTCCTCGTACCCAGTTTGGATCAGGAAATCTATCTTGGGGTTGACTTTTGGAGAGTGTTCCAGTTAGCTCCAGGAATCATAAGTAGTATTTCGATTGATGAACAATCAGATTCATCAAATGCTCATCAGTTGAACTCTGATCAGCAAGCCTGACTAGATGCAGTCAGGGAGAGGTTTTTATGTTTCGAACGTGATGGTCTTGGAAAGACGACGCTGATGGAGCACGTCATCGATACAGGGGATGCACTCCCTGTGAAACAGCGTCACTACCCTGTCTCTCCAGCGGTGCAAGCCATTCTGTACGAAGAGTTAGACCGGATGTTGGGCCTGGGTGTTATTGATGAGAGCGAAAGTCCCTGGTGCTCACCAGTAGTGCTCTTGCGGAAACCAGGCAAAAATCGACTTTGCCTGGATTCTCGCAAGGTCAACGCACTGACAAAGAAAAACGCTAATCCTCTCCCTCATATCGAAGGGCTCATCAGCCGGCAATCGGATACGAACTACATCAATAGTATTGATCTAAAGGAAGCATTCTGGCAAATACCTCTGGAGAAACAGAGTAGGGAAAAGACTGCCTTTGCGGTACCGGGAAGACCCTTTTACCACTTCACAGTGATGCCGTTTGTGTTGTGCAATGCAGCCCAGCGGTTGAGCCAGTTGATGGACAAGGTAATTCCTGCACGACTTAGGGAGCGTGTCTTTGTGATTTGCTCATCATGGCTCCGGATTTCGAGACGCATATCACCCTGTTAAGTGAAGTAGCCGACTGCTTACGCAGAGCTAATCTCACCATCAACATGAAGAAATCAAAGTTTTGTTTCAAGGAGTTGAAATATTTGGGCTTCATAGTTGGTGGTGGGAAGTTTAAAACTGATCCTGCTAAGGTGGAGGCGGTCGTGGATTTCCCGATCCCCAAAACCACAAGACAGGTTCGGAGGTTGCTTGGCATGGCAGGGTGGTATCGGAAATTCATTAAAGACTTCTCATCACTGACTGCACCCTTGACTGACTTGTTGAAGAAGAGGAGCGAAAAATTCAAAATGACTGACGAAGCACTGAAAGCATTTGAAGATCTGAAGAAAGCGTTAATCTCGGCAACGGTTCTTTCACGCCCGGAGTTTACAAAAAGATTGTATATCCAATGTGATGCTTCGGACGCGGGAATTGGTGCTGTACTGTCTCAATTGGACGATTAGGGGGAGGAGGTCCCTATTGCATATTTTTCTCAAAAATTTAATAAGAGCCAGAGAAACTACAGTGTCACCGAGAAGGTGTATGGCTGCGGTGATGGCTGCGAAGAAATTCAGGCCGTATGTCGAAGGTATGGACGTCACCGTCATTACTGACCATTCCAGCCTTCAATGGCTGATGAACATGAAGGACCTGAGTGGGAAACTCGCAAGGTGGAGTTTGTCATTGCAGTCCTATACCTTCGACATACAGCACCGTAAAGGCAGCCAACATGTAGTACCGGATAATCTTTCTCGGGTACACGTAGATTCTCTGGTTCTTGAAGATGTTGCCCCATTGATTGACCTAGAGTCAGAGGAATTCCTATCCGAAGAATATTTAGATTTAATTGAAATTATAAAGGATTGCAAAGCTGAGTTACCCGATTTAAAAGTTGAAGACGGATACGTATACAAGAAAGCGTTTAAAAAGTTAGGTGAAGAAGAAATGTTAGAGCATTCATGGCTTCTTTGGGTCCCATCAGGTCTTACTGAAGAAATTATAAGTAGGGCTCATGATCCTCCAAAGGCTGCTCACGGTGGAATAGCTAAAACTCTAACTCGCGTTAAAGAATAATTTTATTGGCCTAATATGACCGTGCATGTACGTCAATATGTGTTTAATTGTAGTGTGTGTAAACAATGTTAAGCGTCTAATCAAGTATCTCGTCCCCCTATTGTAACGTCTTACTGTAGTAATCGTCCTTCCGAAAAAATACGCATCGACTTTTTAGGGCCTTATCCGAGGTCAAAATCAGGAAATGTATATGTTTTCGTTGTTTTAGATCATTTATCCAAATTTGTGTTATTGAAAGCTTTACGAAACGCGAATACGTCGAGCGTAATTAAATTTTTAAAAGAAGTTTTCAATATATTCGGAGTTCCGAACATTATTCATTCCGATAACGGTAAACATTTCGTAGCGAAAGAATTCCAAAACTTTATAACTAAATATGGCGTAAGACATTTTAAAACGGCTTATTACGCACCGCAGTCGAACGCGTCGGAGAGGGTTAACCGCTCGTTGTTAGCCGCTATCCGATCATACCTCAAGGACGATCAAAGAAACTGGGATATGCACCTTGGCGATATAGCGTGTGCGTTAAGGAGCGCGGTTCATAGCTCTACTGGTGTATCACCATACTATGCCTTATTTGGTACTAATATGATGATGCATGGTAGTAGTTATGGACTTGCAAGAAAGTTGAACGCGATAGACGACAACGAGTTGTTTACTCTTCCCCGACAGAGTCGATTGCAATGTATCCGGAATCAAATACGCGAGAATATTATGAAAGCGAATGAAAAATCAGCAAAAAATATATAATGTCCGAACTATAAATGTTCGATATTTACCCGGACAAGAAGTGTATCGAAAGAATTTTGTGTTGAGTGATTCCTCAAAATATTTATGCGCAAAGCTTTCACCAAAATATATTAAATGCCGAATAATCAAACAATTGGTAATCAAATGTAAGACCTTGAAAATCTAAATGGCAAACGAATCGGAATATTCCACGCAAAAGATTTGAAGCAATGAGTCAACCGATAAAAACTTCAATTTATTCACCAAACTTTTGATTATTTTGTAAAATTATTCGCATATATTTCGTATTGTTATTCTTAGTCGTTGTTGTTTTTGCTATTTGTTAACTGTTATTTATTTATTTATTATTATTTTCATGTTGTATTTGTTGATTTATTTTAGCGTAGTACCTAACCGTTTTGAAAACACTGATTCTATTCACAATCCAAAAATTGATTGGTAATAATATTCACTATTTGTGGAAAAACGTTTTCAAAAGAGAAAAAAAAAACATTAAAGATTATTGAAAATCGAAACACCCTATGTTATTCACAAAATACCTGCCAATTTTTGATAAAAAAAAAAACAAAGAGATTGTATATATTTCATAAAATATTTTATTAATAGCGTGCCTGTTGGTACTGAAATGTTACCAAATGTTATTTTGTTACTAATTGTTATTTATTAAATTTAATTTAATTTATTTATTAATACTCTAATTATTCTATGAACTGTGATAAACAAGCATCTGTGATTTCTAGGTATAAGTTACTAACCACTTAGCTGCCTGTGATATTTTATTAACTTTATTCCTTTTTAAGACTGATAACTTTACTAACTTTTAACAATCTGTGATATTTACTTTTTTTATATTTTTATTTAATTGACTTTTACACTGTGATACTAGCTTTAATATTTAACTGTGATACTAGTTTTACTATTTAACTGTGCTTTTTTTTATTTATTTATCTATACTACTTGTCTTATTTGTATGATTGCGAAGTTATTTATTTATTTAATTGCACAAATTCTTACTCTAGTAATTCACTTAATAAACACATATTGAAAGCACTCACCATTCAGAAAAAAAAAACATGAACAAAAATCCTAGACGATATGTTGATATACGTGAGGCGGGCAGAAACTTGTCACCAGCTGATTCAATGTCGAATTGCGTTGAGGGGTCGTTGACCTCGCACTGAGTGGGTAGATTCTGAATTTTAACGAAAAAAAAAAGCAGCCAACATGTAGTACCGGATAATCTTTCTCGGGTACACGTAGATTCTCTGGTTCTTGAAGATGTTGCCCCATTGATTGACCTAGAGTCAGAGGAATTCCTATACGAAGAATATTTAGATTTGATTGAAATTATAAAGGACTGCAAAGCTGAGTTACCCGATTTAAAAGTTGAAGACGGATACGTATACAAGAAAGCGTTTAAAAAGTTAGGTGAAGAAGAAATGTTAGAGCATTCATGGCTTCTTTGGGTCCCATCAGGTCTTACTGAAGAAATTATAAGTAGGGCTCATGATCCTCCAAAAGCTGCTCACGGTGGAATAGCTAAAACTCTAACTCGCGTTAAAGAATAATTTTATTGGCCTAATATGACCGTGCATGTACGTCAATATGTGTTTAATTGTAGTGTGTGTAAACAATGTAAAGCGTCTAATCAAGTATCTCGTCCCCCTATTGTAACGTCTTACTGTAGTAATCGTCCTTCCGAAAAAATACGCATCGACTTTTTAGGGCCTTATCCGAGGTCAAAATCAGGAAATGTATATGTTTTCGTTGTTTTAGATCATTTATCCAAATTTGTGTTATCGAAAGCTTTACGAAACGCGAATACGTCGAGCGTAATTAAATTTTTAAAAGAAGTTTTCAATATATTCGGAGTTCCGAACATTATTCATTCCGATAACGGTAAACATTTCGTAGCGAAAGAATTCCAAAACTTTATAACTAAATATGGCGTAAGACATTTTAAAACGGCTTATTACGCACCGCAGTCGAACGCGTCGGAGAGGGTTAACCGCTCGTTGTTAGCCGCTATCCGATCATACCTCAAGGACGATCAAAGAAACTGGGATATGCACCTTGGCGATATAGCGTGTGCGTTAAGGAGCGCGGTTCATAGCTCTACTGGTGTATCACCATACTATGCCTTATTTGGTACTAATATGATGATGCATGGTAGTAGTTATGGACTTGCAAGAAAGTTGAACGCGATAGACGACAACGAGTTGTTTACTCTTCCCCGACAGAGTCGATTGCAATGTATCCGGAATCAAATACGCGAGAATATTATGAAAGCGAATGAAAAATCAGCAAAAAATATATAATGTCCGAACTAAAAATGTTCGATATTTACCCGGACAAGAAGTGTATCGAAAGAATTTTGTGTTGAGTGATTCCTCAAAATATTTATGCGCAAAGCTTTCACCAAAATATATTAAATGCCGAATAATCAAACAACTGGTAATCAAATGTAAGACCTTGAAAATCTAAATGGCAAACGAATCGGAATATTCCACGCAAAAGATTTGAAGCAATGAGTCAACCGATAAAAACTTCAATTTATTCACCAAACTTTTGATTATTTTGTAAAATTATTCGCATATATTTCGTATTGTTATTCTTAGTCGTTGTTGTTTTTGCTATTTGTTAACTGTTATTTATTTATTTATTATTATTTTCATGTTGTATTTGTTAATTTATTTTAGCGTAGTACCTGACCGTTTTGAAAACACTGATTCTATTCACAATCCAAAAATTGATTGGTAATAATATTCACTATTTGTGGATAAACTTTTTCAAAAGAGAAAAAAAAAACATTAAAGATTATTGAAAATCGAAACACCCTATGTTATTCACAAAATACCTGCCAATTTTTGATAAAAAAAAAAACAAAGAGATTGTATATATTTCATAAAATATTTTATTTATAGCATGCCTGTTGGTACTGAAATGTTACCAAATGTTATTTTGTTACTAATTGTTATTTATTAAATTTAATTTAATTTATTTATTAATACTCTAATTATTCTATGAACTGTGATAAACAAGCATCTGTGATTTCTAGGTATAAGTTACTAACCACTTAGCTGCCTGTGATATTTTATTAACTTTATTCCTTTTTAAGACTGATAACTTTACTAACTTTTAACAATCTGTGATATTTACTTTTTTTATATTTTTATTTAATTGACTTTTATACTGTGATACTAGCTTTAATATTTAACTGTGATACTAGTTTTACTATTTAACTGTGCTTTTTTTTTTATTTATTTATTTATACCACTTGTCTTATTTGTATGATTGCGTAGTTATTTATTTATTTAATTGCACAAATTCTTACTCTAGTAATTCACTTAATAAACACATATTGAAAGCACTCACCATTCAGAAAAAAAAAACCTGAACAAAAATCCTAGACGATATGTTGATATACGTGAGGCGGGCAGAAACTTGTCACCAGCTGATTCAATGTCGAATTGCGTTGAGGGGTCGTTGACCTCGCACTGAGTGGGTAGATTCTGAATTTTAACGAAAAAAAAAAGTATTAAGTCAGGAATAGGTTAGGTGGGTACGGTACTTACCTGTACAGTTAGCTATTGGCCTCGGTGAGTCTGGAAAAAGAATTTCAGGGACTTTTCTTTTGCCCGGCTCAACGTGGGTTTTTCCCCACCTTGGTCGTCAGCCCAATTATGTCGTTTTCGTTTGGATGTACGGAGTACTCCTTTTACACTCCTTTTTCACTCCTACTACTCCAAAAGCCTTCGATTGGCTGTTCCGAGTAATGTTTTCGGAGTGTTCTTCTGTCCCCAATTTCATTTTGGAGTAGATGAGGAACACACACATACATATAAAGTTTTTCGTTGGATTACTTGTCAAAAGTGATAAATACTTGAAGAAGCCATTTTGTTAAATGGCAGCTTTGGTAGTGTGTGTGTAAATTTAGGAAAGTCAGTGTTTTCATATTCGATTGGAATTGAAAAGGAGTACAATTTACCGAAAATCCAATCGAAAACGACATTAGTAAACCTACCTAAAATAATTGGAAAACAATTGTTAGAAATCAATAATTGGAATGAATATGATTCTACTTACTTTTTCGCGCACGGCGTCCTTTTTGTGGTTCCGTTAACCTGCTGTCTATTATGGCATCAAGAACTTTTTCCAGGCAACCGAAGTTTTTTGCTGTTTATGGGGAATGTATCCCAATAAACAACAAATTTTGTTGCGGACGCCTGTTGGACAATCTTAATTGTTCGATGTGGACGGAACCTAGGATGCCGGTGTTTGAATTTCTGTATTTTGTGTTGTTGAATGTTGAGAGCAAAAACACTCTATATGAAGATGCCAATCTTTCGTACGTATCACCCTCCAAAACCCATTTGTTTACATTGTTGTTTTTGTAATTTCGTTTTGTGTCGATGAATAGATGTGAATTGCAACAACAATTTAATGGGGTGAGTTTATTAAGTTTTGACAGCTCGATTTTTTTTTTTTAATTTCTGTGGTGAGAACTTTATTTCGGTATTCCGTTTTGGTGCGTCTAGCTCATTTGTTGTGCTTTTGTAAATAATTTAATATTTTTCATTAAATAATAATAATAAAAATGATATATTATTTATCAACAGGAAGATGTTATTTTATCCATGAAGGTACGTTTTTCTTTTACAAAAACTTGTAATCATGGACGGAAAACAAAACAAGTACCTACAGCGTAGAAAAAACAATGTTACGGTAATACAAAAAAGCATTTTACAATTTCCAAAAAATAATATTAAACACTTTACAGCCATAGAACAGTGTTCGAAGTGCAAAACTCTTGGGCACTTCCGTGCCAGCATTCGTGTTTCTCAGCACACCCATATGTTGGAATAATAGGATTTGCACCAGTAATCACAACTACCGAGAAGCCAATTCCTATAAACTATAAAAATGTCTTGCTACTATTAATACAATCAAGAAACAGATATCTACATTCCACAGTTTACTGAATCCAACAACATAGTATTCTATGAAATCCATGTAAAGATTCACGATGTCGAATGGACACTAAAACGGCGGTATAAGGATTTTGACCAATTTAATGACAAACTTGTCGAAGAGAGTTATATTTCGAAGAATCTTATTCCGCCCAAGAAGGTTTGTTCATAAAATTTCATTTAAAAAAACAAACATTTTACATTCTTCACATAATATATGTAGCTTGTTGGCAATAAGAATCCCGAATTCTTAGAAAAACGACGACAAGAACTACAGAAATATCTACAAGATCTTCTTACATTGTTTCGTATCACAATGCCGCGGGTTCTGGCTGAGTTTCTTGACTTCAATAAGTATGATATCATCTATTTACTCCAAGACTTAGCTAGGTATATTAACGAGTCTGGTGACTCTGTGTTAAGTGTGACGAAGGAGTATAGCTTTTCAGCTCTTGAGGTAAGATAAAGTTGAGATGTTTGTTACAGTCACTAAGTGGTATGCCAAAAGCTTTATCTCATTTTAAAATTAAAAAAAAATTTGTTCAATAAAAAATACATTACTGTTTTTCTTTGCCAAGTCTACCTTAGCAAAATTATTTAAAATAAGATAAAATATAACATTATTAAAAAGAATGTCATTAAAAGCTTTTTCGAGAACGTCAAGTTCAGTTTAGGAACTATTTTTGAAGTCTTTTTAAGTCATAAATGGATTGGAACATTCCACACCTCACGCTTACCTTACACTCGATTTCTTAACAAAACCCTAACCCAGAAACCTCGGTTTAATAAAATATCAGGCGTGTTTTTTTCAAAGGAAAATTGCGCTGAGAAATGAATCCAAAAATTATTCGTCTCGGAAATCTCCCTATAAAATCCGAAGACCTTAGTATCACTTAACCTATTAGCATTCACAGAGTTCTCCTTCGTGGAACTTGTCTATTAGAACCTCTCAAAAATGACGTATCTACATTTATTTTTAATGATTTAAATACATAGTTTGTTTTGCTATTTTTAGTAGTTATACTCTTTTCAGTAAAAAAAAAAGGATTGTATTTTTAATTTAAAAAAACATCCCAAAGATTTCAAACTTTGCTCTAACTGATAAAATACACAAATTTTAGATACGTCATTTTCATTTCAACTTGGAAATATAAGAAATTAATTTGCCATTTGGCGACACAAGGCCGGCCTCTGTTGAAAATCTTATTTTGGAATTTAACATTTATAGAAATCATTCTCCACATAAAATTAAAGTTTCTGCGATATACGTATATGTACATATATGAAAATATCGATACACGGTTACTTTTCTATTTTTTAGGACACTGGTGCTTTTGGCTGTGATTATAATTCCTTTGACGTGCCCATTGGTCGAAGCAATATTATACCGAAAAATCTCTTTTTCAATCTAAATGCGTTTCGTAATTTAAAAAAAATACAATTTTCTAGCCTCTCAACAGAAAATATCGTTGATATCGGTAATATTTTAAATTAAATATTTTTAATTTATTTTTAACTAAAACCAATTTGTATTTGCAGCTTTTCTGAAACCGAATATAGAATACATTTCAGTTCACAATACGATTATAACTCGAATCAATCAGGTTTTAATGTGTGATAATCTACACAAAATCGATCTCGATGAAACTCCAATTACAAACAAGTCTTCTAAAGACATCTGGTACAGCGTCAAAGAGTTAAACTTCTCAGGAATTCTCCTCACAACTATCGATACGAGTATCAAAACTGTACCGAATCTTCGCACCTTGAATCCAGATCAGAATTTCTAGCCAAGATTCAGAGTCTCAATGAATTCCCAAGTTTGCAAACCCTTAGTTTGGCTGCGAATTTAATAACCGAAAGCATTTGGAACTTGGTTACTCTGAATTTAGGTCAGAATAAATTGAAACAACTTTCTGGCTTGAGGAAGCTTTATTCTTTGGAGAATTTGGATTTGAACTGCAATCATATAATCGATTTGGACGGGGTGGATAATGTGGTTTGTCTGCCAGTGCTCGTGGCGCTGAAGTTAACAGGAAATCCATTGGCGGGAAGTGTTGGTAAGTTAAAGCTTCAGATGTTGATTGTTTGGTTTCAGCTTTAGTTAAGTTTGAATTCTTTATTAGTTTAAAACTCTTTTAAACACGAAATAACAATAGGCTGTGCAATTTAAAAAAAAAAAATTTCTATTTATATATTCTTTTAAGATTATCGACCTCGTGTCCTTGCAATATTTCATGCACGTGCGTCTGAGATCTTTCTGGACAGTGAAAAAGGCTCCGACAAAGAATTGGACACAGCATTGGTGCTTTCTGCATTGCATCAATCTAAAATCGGCAGACAACTGCCGCAGTGAAAAATAATCGAGTATTACAACATCATTTTTACTTTATTAAATGTATGTTTTTATTTATATTTATGTATAATACAAGTAGGTGTATATATTTAAACAAAAAAAAAAAGAAGAAAGAACAAACAACAAACAACAAATCTCTTCAATCAACCTTTTCTTGGTCCGTTTCGATCAAATGTTCTTCTTCCAATGGTTCAACAATATTCTCTTGAGTTTCATCAGCAGGTGATGGCTCTTCAGAAGGTTCTGCAGCTGGGCAACCTCTTCTACACTAGCTACCACCTCTGTATCGGTTTACATAGTTGGGCCCCAGGAATATTGCTTCTGCAAAACACAAACATGATAACTGGTACGTTATCAACAACATTGAATAAGTTAGGTTTTAGGTATACGTAGGTACTATATAATACATATATATATTAGAGCTCTTTATTACACGGATATTTAAAAACACTGATACACGTGTTATAAGATCCGAATTTGAATCCGTGTATCCGTAGATCAGTGTATTTTGAATTTCCGTGTTTATTTTAAATTTTATTATGATCGATTTATTATTTCCCACATATTTTTAACACAGTTTTCATACTCGGAAAAAATTTGAAATAAAAAAAAAACCCATTTGCAGTTCTGCCTAAAAATTAAGATCACATATTAACTATGAGTCCCAGCACTCAAACAATTTTTAATACAGAAGCTTCTTTACACCGACTATCATTCCAGCCGACAACATCGTTCTCTCGTTTAGTTCTCGCCTCTCTTTCGTTCGTGCCTTTTCCGCTATTCCCTTTAAAAATAATGACCCCGGTATCCGAGGGCTGGGTCAACCGAGCTCACCTTCGAGCCTGCTTGTCCCATCCCCCGTACGTCGGGGTAAAAATCAAAACCTTCAACCCCAAAATTCTACATTTACATTTACACACTGTGAAGAAGCCCTTACTTCTCCAAGATAAAGCCCAACTTAAGATTCTCCAGTGGAACCTTGAAGTTTACGTAAATAACTACGATGAGCTAAATATCTTGATAAAAGAAAAAGATCCAACGGTAATATGCCTCCAAGAACCCCACTGTCAATTCGACTCTACATCTTTCTCTCCTAAGTGGTTTAAGGGTTATTTTAAGAATCTGCCTTCTAACTCAAAAGCAAGGTGTCGCAATCCTTATAAAACAGAATATACCTCATAAAGAAATTCCCATCAACTCCAACTTATCCTGTTCTGCCATAGAAATTATGCTACCTATAAAAATCTGTGTTTTATCATTGTATATCCCACCACACCAACCCTTTTCTAAAATTGACATTGAATCTTAAATCAAGTAAGCCACCCAGTGATCTTAGCAGGAGATGTAAATTCATGGAATACCCTCTGGGGTTCTCCAGTTAAAAATTCTAGAGGTAAAACTATCGAACATTTTATTTCAGATTCTGACTTATCGATCCTAAATGATGGTTCACCAACCCACCTATCCACTCAAAACACCCTCACCCATGTCGACATAACTTGCTCTTCTCCCGAACTTCTTCCCAAATCACACTGGCATACCCTTGAAGACCTTCACAATAGCGACCACTTCCCAATAATAACAACCATAAATCTCTTCTGCCCCTCCCTAAATTCGAACTCGATTCAGCTAATTGGTCAGCATTCAAAACTGAAATAAGAAAATTTCTACTCGGGAAGCAACCAGCCCCTAACACAAACAAAGAAGCGGCAATTATCCAAAAAGCAAACAGGTCTGCTGCAAACGCAGCTATCCCTCAGACATACCCAAAATACCATAAAAAGGTAACTCCATGGTGGAATCCTGAACTAGCTGAACTCCGCAAAATAAAAATGCCAGCCTGGAAAATTTTCAAAAGATCTGCCAACCAAGAAAACTGAATAGCCTTCAAAAAAGCCAACTCCAGATTCCGAAGGCAGCTTAAGATCGAAAAAGCAAAAAGCTTTGAGGAGTTTAACTCTAAAAGTAACCCGGACACCTCACCAGGAAAAATCTGGAATATTATTCGGGCCTTAACTGGCACTTACACTCCACTCACGATCAACCATCTTATTACACCTTCTGGCCCACTCTCAGACCCTTCTCAAATTGGTAATTACAGTGCCCAATGCTGGTCTAACTACTCTAATGACTCAAATTTTACAGAGGAATTCAAAACATTGAAGTATGATACCATTTCTCAATCCACTGCTTTATCTGCACGTAATTCCCATGCTCAACTCATTGAGGGTGATATCTCTCTAGTCGAACTTGAATCTTGTGTTTGTAAACTAAAAGGAAAAATCTCCTAATGGAGACGACTCATAGACTTCTTAATCTCTTTAACAACATCCTTTAAACTGCCGCCATCCCCCAAAGCTGGAAAATAGCCTCAATAGTTTCTTTTCCCAAACCCAAAAAGGACAAACTCACACCAGATAGCTATCGGCCCATTTCGCTTCTCCCATGTACAGCCAAAACACTCGAAAAAATAATCGCAAAACGAATACTTTAGTATGCAGAAACGAAACAACTTTTGAGCCCTAATCAAGTGGCATTTAAGTTCAACCGAGGGTGCACAAACGCCCTACTCTTAATAGATGACTATATCTCTAGAGCACTCAGCTCCAAAAATCATGTCTCAATACTCATCCTAGACTTCGAAAAAGCGTTTGACTGAATAGGCATCCATATTGTTCTAAGCAAACTTATAGAATGGGGTATTGGCCCCAAGATATTCAATTATGTGAAAGCATTTCTAACTAATAGAAAATTTTGCATAAAATCTAACAATTGCTGTTCTCCTACACATCGACTTCATCGCAATTACATAATACATATTGGCTATGCAATTTCAAAACATAATTTTAAATTTTTAAGTTAAATTTACGCCCAGCGAAGCGGGTGGGTTACAGCTAGTAATTAATATATTTAAAACACAAATAATTTTGTCTGGGTCCCATAAATTGAACAACTTTCTAGCTCTGGTTTCGTTTGTGTTCAAGTTAACGAGCGGCTACTGTACTTTATCTCCTATAAAGAAAAAGAACTTATATCTTGATCTTGAGATTCAGAAGCTCCTTGGACGACCAATAAGAATTGACAAAAGAGGTCTATTTGGTATCTTTTTTGAGTAAAATGTGTTTAACACGAAAGTGAGAAGGAATTTCTCAGCAAAATTGACTTGTTTCAAAACTAATTTCATGACAGAAATTAGTTTTGTAGATATTGGGAGGTGCTCAAATCGGTATTATTCGAAAATATTTTGTCACCTAAAACTCGAAAACTTAAAATAAGCTGCAGATAAAACTCTGAATTCATAAACCGTGGGACTCCATACTTCTATAAAACTAGTTTTGCTATGAATAAAGTTTTGAAAAAAGTCATCAATATGGCTGTAACATGAAAGTTAACACACGCATTGAACTTTTGTGTATAAAAAAGGAAATCTCACTCCTCAGATCAACAATCTCATGACAAAAGTTACTTAAATCATACATTTGGCAATTTATCTATTATTTAGAAAGTTAATTCTCACATATCATACACCACAAATTCAAATTAAAAGCAAACTATCCTTATAGCTGGGTACTTTAAAAGTCTTCACTCTTCTTCTACAAAGAAATATATGTAGCACAAATTCGCAGGTTACCTAACGGAGAGGAAAATATTGCCTCTCTCGTTGCAATTTTTTTAAGTTAACAAACAGGAATTATTGACAATTTTTGCAAATTGTGCAAATTCGTGACAGGACATACCGTTCTTATAAGTATGTCGAGTAATTCAAATGAATTTAACACGACATTAAGATACAACAAAGAATTTACAACAACGGGCTCTGAGGCTCTACATTAGAGCGAAGAATCCCTGCGTTCGAGAATCTATCAGAGAGGGTGTCAACTATCCAAAAATGTTCAGATAGCTTGAGTTGTTGTTGCATCAGCTGACATCAGATGTTTTTCAACAAGGGATTACAACAACACAAACCTATCCGGATAGCTTTGGATTGATCCCCGAACATGGCCAATAATTAATGATTTGCACCCCACCATTGGGAACTCTCATTGAACACCATGTAAATATATTTACACAGGCGAATGTTTCGTTGTCGACCCCGAAGTATTTGCCTTGGCTTGGTAGTCTTTGGCCAGAAAATCTTTGACTTTAATTCTGTTGGACGGCGGCGCGGCGCAGTATAGGAAGACTGCGACGAGTGTGTCACATGCAAGTGGGATTCTGGGGACAGTTATTTGGGCACCGAGCTGGCTGAAGGATCGGATTGGTGCGCTACCTAAGTGAAGTAAATAAAGGATTTTGTAAACTTACTTCTTATCTGAAGCGCGGAATGTGTGTTTGAATCTTGAACAATCCAACACGCACCGCGCTGTTGTCCTTTGGTTTTCAATTTATCCTGAAAATAAAATTGTAATCCTGAAAAGAAAAATGAAGGCGCGAACACTCCTCGGAAAAATTTACAGTTATTGATATTAGGGATGTGTTTGAAATTTTCTTATACTGAAGGTGCCGTCGCACTTTTTTTTGATTTTAACTGTTTTTTTTTTTCTAAATTGATAAAATATGTCTGTTGCCTACTTTCTAAACCTGCGATTTTTGTTGAAGTTTTTTTTTTTGCTAAAATTCGTAGAAATTCGCAGTGTTGGACGAAAAACGAATAGACATTGTATATGAAAGGTAAAATTTTGTATATGAAAAGTAAAACTTTGAATATTAACTCGGTGTGTCAATTGTATTTCGACATTTCCACGTATAGGTTTACCTCATTAGTATCAAAAATTTAACTTTGGATACAATTTAAGTTAAGACCGCAATCGACGGAACTGCGCTTCAGGTAAACTGCACGACACGCCAAAATATTACTTGGATGAGCTATATCGCACTAAGCGACAACGGAACAGCACGACGCGGCACTTAGCTACACAGTTTATAATCTAAACAACTTTATTGCGTCTGTGCATTTTAGATTAGATGTTGTTTCCAAGTTAAAATAGTATCTTAGGCTCAGTGTTATACAGCTAATCATCTTCACTCAAATAGTATTTCATTTACTGGTAAATCATCACATGTGCTTGTTAACCAATCAAAGATTCTTTAGTTTGAGTTGTTAATATTCGTCCAATTTTAATGAAATTTAAATTACGAACGTAGTGTACAGTGTTGAGAAAAAGACAACAAACATAAGAAGAAAATATATAAGCAGGTATAAATATCTACAACACTCATTTTATTGTCATGGGATGATGTATAGGTATGGATCATTAGCGATAGTTAAATGCGCTAATATAACGCTTTGAGTTGGATGGCTGTTTAAAGTTGTAAAAAGCTCATACTATAACTTTTTGCTGATCTCGCTCATTTATACGCAAACATAAAAGTAAAGCTTCTTAAATATCTTCATTCCATATCATTTTGCAAGGACTTCAATGTTTAATGTTTCTTAATGTATCTCAAATCGCTTAAATTTGCAGACCAATTTATAAATCTTGAATCAATTTGGTATTAGGAACTTATTCATATAAGGTCAGGTAAGCACTTGATAACTCTTCGCTCCATTTATTATACTTTTTGAACATAAACATTGAAACTCGTAAATAACCGACATTTTGGTGGTGAATGTACGCTTACTGCATATGAGTGCAAATAAATCGTGGTGAATGTACGCTTACTGCATATGGGTGCGTGTTTCTCCTGAATTTCCCCTAAATGAGCTTGTAGGCAAACCCGGCTGACAGCCGAGATTGGCATCTTCATATAGAGTGTTTTTGATCTCGACCAAAAACACTCTATATGAAGATGCCAATCTTTCGTACGTATCACCCTCCAAAACCCATTTGTTTACATTGTTGTTTTTGTTATTTCGTTTTGTGTCGATGAATAGATGTGAATTGCAACAACAATTTAATGGGGTGAGTTTATTAAGTTTTGACAGCTCGATTTTTTTTTTTTAATTTCTGTGGTGAGAACTTTATTTCGGTATTCCATTTTGGTGCGTCTAGCTCATTTGTTGTGCTTTTGTAAATAATTTAATATTTTTTATTAAATAATAATAATAAAAATGATATATTAATTATCAACAGGAAGATGTTATTTTATCCATGAAGGTACTTTTTTCTTTTACAAAAACTTGTAATCATGGACGGAAAACAAAACAAGTACCTACAGCGTACAAAAAATAATGTTACGGTAATACAAAAAAGCATTTTATAATTTCCAAAAAAAATATTAAACACTTTACAGCCATAGAACAGTGTTCGAAGTGCAAAACTCTTGGGCAATTCCGTGCCAGCATTCGTGTTTCTCAGCACACCCTTATGTTGGAATAATAGGATTTGCACCAGTAATCACAACTACCGAGAAGCCACACGAAATATTTGATTTCAGCATAAGTGGCCAATTCCTATGAACTATAAAAATGTCTTGCTACTATTAATACAATCAAGAAACAGAAATCTACATTCCAAAGTTTACTGAATCCAACAACATAGTATTCTATATCATAGTATTCTGTGGTGAGAACTTTATTTCGGTATTCCGTTTTGGTGCGTCTAGCTCATTTGTTGTGCTTTTGTAAATAATTTAATATTTTTTATTAAATAATAATAATAAAAATGATATATTAATTATCAACAGGAAGATGTTATTTTATCCATGAAGGTACTTTTTTCTTTTACAAAAACTTGTAATCATGGACGGAAAACAAAACAAGTACCTACAGCGTACAAAAAATAATGTTACGGTAATACAAAAAAGCATTTTACAATTTCCAAAAAATAATATTAAACACTTTACAGCCATAGAACAGTGTTCGAAGTGCAAAACTCTTGGGCACTTCCGTGCCAGCATTCGTGTTTCTCAGCACACCCATATGTTGGAATAATAGGATTTGCACCAGTAATCACAACTACCGAGAAGCCACACGAAATATAAGTGGCCAATTCCTATAAACTATAAAAATGTCTTGCTACTATTAATACAATCAAGAAACAGATATCTACATTCCAAAGTTTACTGAATCCAACAACATAGTATTCTATGAAATCCATGTAAAGATTCACGATGTCGAATGGACACTAAAACGGCGGTATAAGGATTTTGACCAATTTAATGACAAACTTGTCGAAGAGAGTTATATTTCGAAGAATCTTATTCCGCCCAAGAAGGTTTGTTCATAAAATTTCATTTAAAAAAACAAACATTTTACATTCTTCACATAATATATGTAGCTTGTTGGCAATAAGAATCCCGAATTCTTAGAAAAACGACGACAAGAACTACAGAAATATCTACAAGATCTTCTTACATTGTTTCGTATCACAATGCCGCGGGTTCTGGCTGAGTTTCTTGACTTCAATAAGTATGATATCATCTATTTACTCCAAGACTTAGCTAGGTATATTAACGAGTCTGGTGACTCTGTGTTAAGTGTGACGAAGGAGTATAGCTTTTCAGCTCTTGAGGTAAGATAAAGTTGAGATGTTTGTTACAGTCACTAAGTGGTATGCCAAAAGCTTTATCTCATTTTAAAATTAAAAAAAAATTTGTTCAACAAAAAATACATTACTGTTTTTCTTTGCCAAGTCTACCTTAGCAAAATTATTTAAAATAAGATAAAATATAACATTATTAAAAAAAATGTCATTAAAAGCTTTTTCGAGAACGTCAAGTTCAGTTTAGGAACTATTTTTGAAGTCTTTTTAAGTCATAAATGGATTGGAACATTCCACACCTCACGCTTACCTTACACTCGATTTCTTAACAAAACCCTAACCCAGAAACCTCGGTTTAATAAAATATCAGGCGTGTTTTTTTCAAAGGAAAATTGCGCTGAGAAATGAATCCAAAAATTATTCGTCTCGGAAATCTCCCTATAAAATCCGAAGACCTTAGTATCACTTAACCTATTAGCATTCACAGAGTTCTCCTTCGTGCAACTTGTCTATTAGAACCTCTCAAAAATGACGTATCTACATTTATTTTTAATGATTTAAATACATAGTTTGTTTTGCTATTTTTAGTAGTTATACTCTTTTTAGTAAAAAAAAAGGATTGTATTTTTAATTTAAAAAAACATCCCAAAGATTTCAAACTTTGCTCTAACTGATAAAATACACAAATTTTAGATACGTCATTTTCATTTCAACTTGGAAATATAAGAAATTAATTTGCCATTTGGCGACACAAGGCCGGCCTCTGTTGAAAATCTTATTTTGGAATTTAACATTTATAGAAATCATTCTCCACATAAAATTAAAGTTTCTGCGATATACGCATATGTACATATATGAAAATATCGATACACGGTTACTTTTCTATTTTTTAGGACACTGGTGCTTTTGGCTGTGATTATAATTCCATTGACGTGCCCATTGGTCGAAGCAATATTATACCGAAAAATCTCTTTTTCAATCTAAATGCGTTTCGTAATTTAAAAAAAATACAATTTTCTAGCCTCTCAACAGAAAATATCGTTGATATCGGTAATATTTTAAATTAAATATTTTTAATTTATTTTTAACTAAAACCAATTTGTATTTGCAGCTTTTCTGAAACCGAATATAGAATACATTTCAGTTCACAATACGATTATAACTCGAATCAATCAGGTTTTAATGTGTGATAATCTACACAAAATCGATCTCGATGAAACTCCAATTACAAACAAGTCTTCTAAAGACATCTGGTACAGCGTCAAAGAGTTAAACTTCTCAGGAAATCTCCTCACAACTATCGATACGAGTATCAAAACTGTACCGAATCTTCGCACCTTGAATCCAGATCAGAATTTCTAGCCAAGATTCAGAGTCTCAATGAATTCCCAAGTTTGCAAACCCTTAGTTTGGCTGCGAATTTAATAACCGAAAGCATTTGGAACTTGGTTACTCTGAATTTAGGTCAGAATAAATTGAAACAACTTTCTGGCTTGAGGAAGCTTTATTCTTTGGAGAATTTGGATTTGAACTGCAATCATATAATCGATTTGGACGGGGTGGATAATGTGGTTTGTCTGCCAGTGCTCGTGGCGCTGAAGTTAACAGGAAATCCATTGGCGGGAAGTGTTGGTAAGTTAAAGCTTCAGATGTTGATTGTTTGGTTTCAGCTTTAGTTAAGTTTGAATTCTTTATTAGTTTAAAACTCTTTTAAACACGAAATAACAATAGGCTGTGCAATTTAAAAAAAAAAGTTTCTATTTATATATTCTTTTAAGATTATCGACCTCGTGTCCTTGCAATATTTCATGCACGTGCGTCTGAGATCTTTCTGGACAGTGAAAAAGGCTCCGACAAAGAATTGGACACAGCATTGGTGCTTTCTGCATTGCATCAATCTAAAATCGGCAGACAACTGCCGCAGTGAAAAATAATCGAGTATTACAACAATCATTTTTACTTTATTAAATGTATGTTTTTATTTATATTTATGTATAATACAAGTAGGTGTATATATTTAAACAAAAAAAAAAAGAAGAAAGAACAAACAACAAACAACAAATCTCTTCAATCAACCTTTTCTTGGTCCGTTTCGATCAAATGTTCTTCTTCCAATGGTTCAACAATATTCTCTTGAGTTTCATCAGCAGGTGATGGCTCTTCAGAAGGTTCTGCAGCTGGGCAACCTCTTCTACACTAGCTACCACCTCTGTATCGGTTTACATAGTTGGGCCCCAGGAATATTGCTTCTGCAAAACACAAACATGATAACTGGTACGTTATCAACAACATTGAATAAGTTAGGTTTTAGGTATACGTAGGTACTATATAATACATATATATATTAGAGCTCTTTATTACACGGATATTTAAAAACACTGATACACGTGTTATTAGATCCGAATTTGAATCCGTGTATCCGTAGATCAGTGTATTTTGAATTTCCATATTTATTTTAAATTTTATTATGATCGATTTATTATTTCCCACATATTTTTAACACAGTTTTCATACTCGGAAAAAATTTGAAATAAAAAAAAAACCCATTTGCAGTTCTGCCGAAAAATTGAGATCACATATTAACTATGAGTCCCAGCACTCAAACAATTTTTAATACAGAAGCTTCTTTACACCGACTATCATTCCAGCCGACAACATCGTTCTCTCGTTTAGTTCTCGCCTCTATTTCGTTCGTGCCTTTTCCGCTATTCCCTTTAAAAATAATGACCCCGGTATCCGAGGGCTGGGTCAACCGAGCTCACCTTCGAGCCTGCTTGTCCCATCCCCCGTACGTCGGGGTAAAAATCAAAACCTTCAACCCCAAAATTCTAATCAATTGGACTTCACACAGTGTGTACATTTACACACTGTGAAGAAGCCCTTACTTCTCCAAGATAAAGCCCAACTTAAGATTCTCCAGTGGAACCTTGAAGTTTACGTAAATAACTACGATGAGCTAAATATCTTGATAAAAGAAAAAGATCCAACGGTAATATGCCTCCAAGAACCCCACTGTCAATTCGACTCTACATCTTTCTCTCCTAAGTGGTTTAAGGGTTATTTTAAGAATCTGCCTTCTAACTCAAATGCGAAGCAAGGTGTCGCAATCCTTATAAAACAGAATATACCTCATAAAGAAATTCCCATCAACTCCAACTTATCCTGTTCTGCCATAGAAATTATGCAACCTATACAAATCTGTGTTTTATCATTGTATATCCCACCACACCAACCCTTTTCTAAAATTGACATTGAATCTTAAATCAAGTAAGCCACCCAGTGATCTTAGCAGGAGATGTAAATTCATGGAATACCCTCTGGGGTTCTCCAGTTAAAAATTCTAGAGGTAAGACTATCGAACATTTTATTTCAGATTCTGACTTATCGATCCTAAATGATGGTTCACCAACCCACCTATCCACTCAAAACACCCTCACCCATGTCGACATAACTTGCTCTTCTTCCGAACTTCTTCCCAAATCACACTGGCATACCCTTGAAGACCTTCACAATAGCGACCACTTCCCAATAATAACAACCATAAATCTCTTCTGCCCCTCCCTAAATTCGAACTCGATTCAGCTAATTGGTCAGCATTCAAAACTGAAATAAGAAAATTTCTACTCGGGAAGCAACCAGCCCCTAACACAAACAAAGAAGCGGCAATTATCCAAAAAGCAAACAGGTCTGCTGCAAACGCAGCTATCCCTCAGACATACCCAAAATACCATAAAAAGGTAACTCCATGGTGGAATCCTGAACTAGCTGAACTCCGCAAAATAAAAATGACAGCCTGGAAAATTTTCAAAAGATCTGCCAACCAAGAAAACTGAATAGCCTTCAAAAAAGCCAACTCCAGATTCCGAAGGCAGCTTAAGATCGAAAAAGCAAAAAGCTTTGAGGAGTTTAACTCTAAAAGTAACCCGGACACCTCACCAGGAAAAATCTGGAATATTATTCGGGCCTTAACTGGCACTTACACTCCACTCACGATCAACCATCTTATTACACCTTCTGGCCCACTCTCAGACCCTTCTCAAATTGGTAATTACAGTGCCCAATGCTGGTCTAACTACTCTAATGACTCAAATTTTACAGAGGAATTCAAAACATTGAAGTATGATACCATTTCTCAATCCACTGCCTTATCTGCACGTAATTCCCATGCTCAACTCATTGAGGGTGATATCTCTCTAGTCGAATTTGAATCTTGTGTTTGTAAACTAAAAGGAAAAACTCCTAGTAGGGACAGAATATCGTACCAAATGATTAAAAATCTCCTAATGGAGACGACTCGTAGACTTCTTAATCTCTTTAACAACATCCTTTAAACTGCCGCCATCCCCCAAAGCTGGAAAATAGCCTCAATAGTTTCTTTTCCCAAACCCAAAAAGGACAAACTCACACCAGATAGCTATCGGCCCATTTCGCTTCTCCCATGTACAGCCAAAACACTCGAAAAAATAATCGCAAAACGAATACTTTAGTATGCAGAAACGAAACAACTTTTGAGCCCTAATCAAGTGGCATTTAAGTTCAACCGAGGGTGCACAAACGCCCTACTCTTAATAGATGACTATATCTCTAGAGCACTCAGCTCCAAAAATCATGTCTCAATACTCATCCTAGACTTCGAAAAAGCGTTTGACTGAATAGGCATCCATATTGTTCTAAGCAAACTTATAGAATGGGGTATTGGCCCCAAGATATTCAATTATGTGAAAGCATTTCTAACTAATAGAAAATTTTGCATAAAATCTAACAATTGCTGTTCTCCTACACATCGACTTCATCGCAATTACATAATACATATTGGCTATGCAATTTCAAAACACAATTTTAAATTTTTAAGTTAAATTTACGCCCAGCGAAGCGGGTGGGTTACAGCTAGTAATTAATATATTTAAAACACAAATAATTTTGTCTGGGTCCCATAAATTGAACAACTTTCTAGCTCTGGTTTCGTTTGTGTTCAAGTTAACGAGCGGCTACTGTACTTTATCTCCTATAAAGAAAAAGAACTTATATCTTGATCTTGAGATTCAGAAGCTCCTTGGACGACCAATAAGAATTGACAAAAGAGGTCTATTTGGTATCTTTTTTGAGTAAAATGTGTTTAACACGAAAGTGAGAAGGAATTTCTCAGCAAAATTGACTTGTTTCAAAACTAATTTCATGACAGAAATTAGTTTTGTAGATATTGGGAGGTGCTCAAATCGGTATTATTCGAAAATATTTTGCCACCTAAAACTCGAAAACTTAAAATAAGCTGCAGATAAAACTCTGAATTCATAAACCGTGGGACTCCATACTTCTATAAAACTAGTTTTGCTATGAATAAAGTTTTGAAAAAAGTCATCAATATGGCTGTAACATGAAAGTTAACACACGCATTGAACTTTTGTGTATAAAAAAGGAAATCTCACTCCTCAGATCAACAATCTCATGACAAAAGTTACTTAAATCATACATTTGGCAATTTATCTATTATTTAGAAAGTTAATTCTCACATATCATACACCACAAATTCAAATTAAAAGCAAACTATCCTAATAGCTGGGTACTTTATAAGTCTTCACTCTTCTTCTACAAAGAAATATATGTAGCACAAATTCGCAGGTTACCTAACGGAGAGGAAAATATTGCCTCTCTCGTTGCAATTTTTTTAAGTTAACAAACAGGAATTATTGACAATTTTTGCAAATTGTGCAAATTCGTGACAGGACATACCGTTCTTATAAGTATGTCGAGTAATTCAAATGAATTTAACACGACATTAAGATACAACAAAGAATTTACAACAACGGGCTCTGAGGCTCTACATTAGAGCGAAGAATCCCTGCGTTCGAGAATCTATCAGAGAGGGTGTCAACTATCCAAAAATGTTCAGATAGCTTGAGTTGTTGTTGCATCAGCTGACATCAGATGTTTTTCAACAAGGGATTACAACAACACAAACCTATCCGGATAGCTTTGGATTGATCCCCGAACATGGCCAATAATTAATGATTTGCACCCCACCATTGGGAACTCTCATTGAACACCATGTAAATATATTTACACAGGCGAATGTTTCGTTGTCGACCCCGAAGTATTTGCCTTGGCTTGGTAGTCTTTGGCCAGAAAATCTTTGACTTTAATTCTGTTGGACGGCGGCGCGGTGCAGTATAGGAAGACTGCGACGAGTGTGTCACATGCAAGTGGGATTCTGGGGACAGTTATTTGGGCACCGAGCTGGCTGAAGGATCGGATTGGTGCGCTACCTAAGTGAAGTAAATAAAGGATTTTGTAAACTTACTTCTTATCTGAAGCGCGGAATGTGTGTTTGAATCTTGAACAATCCAACACGCACCGCGCTGTTGTCCTTTGGTTTTCAATTTATCCTGAAAATAAAATTGTAATCCTGAAAAGAAAAATGAAGGCGCGAACACTCCTTTTAAAATATGGTTTATCGATCCCACAAAAAATTAGTTTCACGTATCTTTTTGTTTTGTTACACGTTATTTGAAGGCAAATCACGATTATGTTTTTGAAAAAAATAATTTAAAAGTAATTCAATACATAGCACTCTAGAAACTTTAATTGAATTTAAATTTCAAAGACCAAGCACATCTCGAATTCACAAATCAGTATCTTTTTGACGTTTTTAGAATTCAGAATTCACCTCGGAAAAATTTACAGTTATTGATATTAGGGATGTGTTTGAAATGTTCTTATACTGAAGGTGCCGTCGCACTTTTTTTTGATTTTAACTGTTTTTTTTTCTAAATTGATAAAATATGTCTTTTGCCTACTTTCTAAACCTGCGATTTTTGTTGAAGTTTTTTTTTTTGCTAAAATTCGTAGAAATTCGCAGTGTTGGACGAAAAACGAATAGACATTGTATATGAAAGGTAAAATTTTGTATATGAAAAGTAAAACTTTGAATATTAACTCGGTGTGTCAATTGTATTTCGACATTTCCACGTATAGGTTTACCTCATTAGTATCAAAAATTTAACTTTGGATACAATTTAAGTTAAGACCGCAATCGACGGAACTGCGCTTCAGGTAAACTGCACGACACGCCAAAATATTACTTGGATGAGCTATATCGCACTAAGCGACAACGGAACAGCACGACGCGGCACTTAGCTACACAGTTTATAATCTAAACAACTTTATTGCGTCTGTGCATTTTAGATTAGATGTTGTTTCCAAGTTAAAATAGTATCTTAGGCTCAGTGTTATACAGCTAATCATCTTCACTCAAATAGTATTTCATTTACTGGTAAATCATCACATGTGCTTGTTAACCAATCAAAGATTCTTTAGTTTGAGTTGTTAATATTCGTCCAATTTTAATGAAATTTAAATTACGAACGTAGTGTACAGTGTTGAGAAAAAGACAACAAACATAAGAAGAAAATATATAAGCAGGTATAAATATCTACAACACTCATTTTATTGTCATGGGATGATGTATAGGTATGGATCATTAGCGATAGTTAAATGCGCTAATATAACGCTTTGAGTTGGATGGCTGTTTAAAGTTGTAAAAAGCTCATACTATAACTTTTTGCTGATCTCGCTCATTTATACGCAAACATAAAAGTAAAGCTTCTTAAATATCTTCATTCCATATCATTTTGCAAGGACTTCAATGTTTAATGTTTCTTAATGTATCTCAAATCGCTTAAATTTGCAGACCAATTTATAAATCTTGAATCAATTTGGTATTAGGAACTTATTCATATAAGGTCAGGTAAGCACTTGATAACTCTTCGCTCCATTTATTATACTTTTTGAACATAAACATTGAAACTCGTAAATAACCGACATTTTGGTGGTGAATGTACGCTTACTGCATATGAGTGCAAATAAATCGTGGTGAATGTACGCTTACTGCATATGGGTGCGTGTTTCTCCTGAATTTCCCCTAAATGAGCTTGTAGGCAAACCCGGTTGACAGCCGAGATTGGCATCTTCATATAGAGTGTTTTTGATCTCGACCAAAAACACTCTATATGAAGATGCCAATCTTTCGTACGTATCACCCTCCAAAACCCATTTGTTTACATTGTTGTTTTTGTTATTTCGTTTTGTGTCGATGAATAGATGTGAATTGCAACAACAATTTAATGGGGTGAGTTTATTAAGTTTTGACAGCTCGATTTTTTTTTTTTAATTTCTGTGGTGAGAACTTTATTTCGGTATTCCATTTTGGTGCGTCTAGCTCATTTGTTGTGCTTTTGTAAATAATTTAATATTTTTTATTAAATAATAATAATAAAAATGATATATTAATTATCAACAGGAAGATGTTATTTTATCCATGAAGGTACTTTTTTCTTTTACAAAAACTTGTAATCATGGACGGAAAACAAAACAAGTACCTACAGCGTACAAAAAATAATGTTACGGTAATACAAAAAAGCATTTTACAATTTCCAAAAAATAATATTAAACACTTTACAGCCATAGAACAGTGTTCGAAGTGCAAAACTCTTGGGCACTTCCGTGCCAGCATTCGTGTTTCTCAGCACACCCATATGTTGGAATAATAGGATTTGCACCAGTAATCACAACTACCGAGAAGCCACACGAAATATAAGTGGCCAATTCCTATAAACTATAAAAATGTCTTGCTACTATTAATACAATCAAGAAACAGATATCTACATTCCAAAGTTTACTGAATCCAACAACATAGTATTCTATGAAATCCATGTAAAGATTCACGATGTCGAATGGACACTAAAACGGCGGTATAAGGATTTTGACCAATTTAATGACAAACTTGTCGAAGAGAGTTATATTTCGAAGAATCTTATTCCGCCCAAGAAGGTTTGTTCATAAAATTTCATTTAAAAAAACAAACATTTTACATTCTTCACATAATATATGTAGCTTGTTGGCAATAAGAATCCCGAATTCTTAGAAAAACGACGACAAGAACTACAGAAATATCTACAAGATCTTCTTACATTGTTTCGTATCACAATGCCGCGGGTTCTGGCTGAGTTTCTTGACTTCAATAAGTATGATATCATCTATTTACTCCAAGACTTAGCTAGGTATATTAACGAGTCTGGTGACTCTGTGTTAAATGTGACGAAGGAGTATAGCTTTTCAGCTCTTGAGGTAAGATAAAGTTGAGATGTTTGTTACAGTCACTAAGTGGTATGCCAAAAGCTTTATCTCATTTTTTTGTTTTATAAATACAATTTTTGTTTTGGATGAGTCACCCGACTCAAATGAAATATAAGACTGCTATAAAGATTTTTGCATAGGTAACCACCCATTAAGAGTAACGAAGGAATTTTTTTTGTTGTTTTTTTTTGTTGTTAGCTCTTTGCAATCAGTGAGCGTTTGTGTATACCATGCCCTGATAATGGCGAAACAAACAAATTTGATTATTCACATGTTCTTGACTTTTGTAGTCAATTGTAAATACTAAAGGGTACTCCAATAAAGGTAAGTTAAAACTTTTATATTTTTAAATAAAATTAAAAAAAAAAAAATTATTTCATATTTGTTCAATAAAAAATACATTACTGTCTGTTTTTCTCTACCTTAGCAAAATTATTGAAAATAAGATAAAATATAAGATTATTAAAAAGAATGTCATTAAAAGCTTTTTCGAGAACGTCAAGTTCAGTTTAGGAACTATTTTTGAAGTCTTTTTAAGTCATAAATGGATTAGAACATTACACACCTCACCCAGAAACCTCGGTTTAATAAAATATCAGGCGTGTTTTTTTCAAAGGAAAATTACGCTGAGAAATGAATCCAAAAATTATTCGTCTCGGAAATCTCCCTATAAAATCCGAAGACCTTAGTATCACTTAACCTATTAGCATTCACAGAGTTCTCCTTCGTGCAACTTGTCTATTAGAACCTCTCAAAAATGACGTACCTACATTTATTTTTAATGATTTAAATACATACATAGTTTGTTTTGCTATTTTTAGTAGTTATACTCTTTTTAGTAAAAAAAAGTATTGTATTTTTAATTTAAAAAAATTATCCCAAAGATTTCAAACTTTGCTCTAACTGATAAAATACACAAATTTTAGATACGTCATTTTCATTTCAACTTGGCAATATAAGAAATTAATTTGCCATTTGGCGACACAAGGCCGGCCTCTGTTGAAAATCTTATTTTGGAATTTAACATTTATAGAAATCATTCTCCACATAAAATTCAAGTATATGCGATGTACGTATATGTACATATATGAAAATATCGATACACGGTTACTTTTCTATTTTTTAGGACACTGGTGCTTTTGGCTGTGATTATAATTCCATTGACGTGCCCATTGGTCGAAGCAATATTATACCGAAAAATCTCTTTTTCAATCTAAATGCGTTTCATAATTTAAAAAAAATACAATTTTCTAGCCTCTCAACAGAAAATATCGTCGATATCGGTAATATTTTAAATTTAATATTTTTAATTGATTTTTAACTAAAACCAATTTGTATTTGCAGCTTTTCTAAAACCGAATATAGAATACACTTCAGTTCACAATACGACTATAACTCGAATCAGTCAGGTTTTAATGTGTGATAATCTACACAAAATCGATCTCGATGAAACTCCAATTACAAACAAGTCTTCTAAAGACATCTGGTACAGCGTCAAAGAGTTAAACTTCTCAGGAAATCTCCTCACAACTCTGTGGCCATAAGCAATACCCGCTTAAGTCGACTTAAGCGAAAACTCGTTTTTTTGTCCCATAGTGTTCTCCATGCTTTTTAGAGCTTGTAAAAAAAAATCCCCTGTAATTTAAACGCTTTTTTCTTCAAATATGACGAATAGAAAAAACCGCTTAAGTCTTTTTCATACTTAACAACATTTGGAATAAACGCTTAACTCAAATAAGAATTCTAAACTCATATAACGCAGTTTTAAATAATGACTTATATCGACTTAAGCTATTTTTATAAATCTTAATTGGCCAAAAACACAAGAAAGTATATGAGAGAGTAAAACAACTTATCTCGAGTTAAGCGGTTTTTGCAAAACTGAAAAGAGATTCTCATCGATGCCAAAATGAGTTAAGCCACTTTTCCAAATTTTTGTTGGGTGTTTTTAGGAATCTTATGTCAGCTAGGCTACTATTGCAAATCAAAAATTCTTAAAACCTGAGAATTAACTCGAGTTAAGTTACTATGATAAATGCATGGAGGACTTTTGTGTGGACTTAAGTGGGTTTTGAAGTGAAATAGTAACCTGAGTTTTTATTATATTCGGCTGTTGAAAGCGATTTCTTAAAAGTAATTTATACATTTTTTTGAGTTCCAGTGCCAACGTATTGTTTTACCTTTCTTGGGCAGTTCTCAAAACGGTGAGTCATTTTTGTTATAAATATACATAACAATAAGAAATCTTGAAAGTGGGTGAAAACTACTAATTGTTACACCACAAAAGAAGACATTTCAAGTAAAGGTTCTAGGTACATATGCATTTAAAAACATGTCAGAAGTTGTCATGAACGAAACAAAATCATCTACAAATAGGTAAGATTATTTTGATACATTTCAGATAGAATCTAATTATTCTTTTGAAACCAGAACTAGACTTGTTTAACTTTAACTCTCCTTGATTTAAATTTTATCCATCCGATGGTTTCTAATTTCGAGGTTGCAGAGACGGTTGACGAATATCAGTTTAGATTCACCTGAAGAGGGAAGATTGCTGCTTTAGGATATGATTACAGTGGATGTGTATTATATGAGCAAAAATTGTTTACCCATCAGTGCTAACAAAATTCTAAGTTTATGAAAGCGGTAACATTGCACGCGTTTCAGAAACTGCACGAAATCGTCGGAATTCATCCCTTGTTCAAATCAATTTGATATAGTTCAAAAGTTTTTTTAAAATATAGACACCTGCTTCTTATCATCAGATATACCTCACCCACTGTACGTTTGTTTTAATGAAACTGAATGTTTTCAGTTGCGAAAATGAATTACAGCAGTCAAAAATTCACCGAAGATAATCGAGAGTTGAAAACATGTTTGAAGTTACTTTGGATAGTGTGAAGTCCCAGTCCAGGAAAGCTCCTTTTAAAGAAATTATGTATATAGCTACTCTTGCAATAACTTCAATGCATGATTTCGTCTTTGGCCACTATTACAAGCCTTACTGTGAAAAATAATCCAACCGGCTCCATTGGCTTGAGCATTTATTCTTTAAAATCTTTTAAAGTGCTTGCAATGTACCTATACAGTGGAATATACAATTATACATACATAGTTACCTCCATTCGGAAGTCATATTTGTTTGTTTTTCTTCTAAATTGGAAGAACAAGAACTCATTTGTGATTTGAGCTTAGTTAAACCAGCTACAGAAGTAAAAGAACAAACGTTCTAAGAGCCGATCATGATGCAATCATAGAGAAACAAAAAATTTTGTTTGAGCTGTTGGTGTTAAGACCACATAAAATTTCTTATAGAAATGAATTCCCAAAGCTTTTTCGACTTCGTTACTTTTTCAAAATCAAAGCCATTGTGGAGAAACAGATGAAGATCTCAACAAATTTGTGTAGCAAAAAGTAGATCGCAAACAGCAAAAATTTTTGACAGCAAACAAAATTTTGGCAGAGTCAGATATCAAATAGAACTGGATGCCAATTAAATAGCCTATTTTGTACACTAAGACCCAGTTTTTTAGTGATGAGTTTAACCAGAGCCATCTAACTCTAAAAGCAAATTAACAATTAACCCACAGATATTTGAGCAGTTTTTCAGTGGAGAACGCATGCGGAGCGACTAACAAAACCCCGTGAATATAACATCGAAAGCACCTGTTCAGTTAATCCTGAGTTAACTCACCAAATTAGATGAGCTAACTCAAGTTTAAGTTTAATCTCTCACTGAAAAACTGGACCTAAATGTGTACACGTGGTGCTTATACGTTTAAATTGATTGAAATATTTATTCTCTGGTGGTTTACCAAAGAAAAATCTTATCACCACGAAGAAGAAAGCTGATATTCCAAACAAAAATTTGAAATAGGTATGAAACCAAATGTACATCGAGGTTCTTTTTCAAAAAAAAAAATTGATTTTGTACTATTATTATTTTATTTGTCTTCAAAGAAAAAGTAGCTTATAACTGATAAATAAAAAAATTGAGTTTGCAAAAACAGCTTAAGTCGTATAAGAAGACATGAACTCCAGTGTTCAATTTGGATTAACCTCTTAAATGGTATAAGTCATTGAGATGTGAAATATTTAGATAAGCAAAAACAGCTTAAAAAACTATTTTTGCAATAACTAATGCAAATCAGCATATTTATAAACAAAAAAAATGTAAAAACGGTAGGAGTAAGTTTTCAAAATATATATCCATTGGTAACTTATATAGTTAGGATTTTTTTCAAATCTCAAAATGAAACTTTAAAGTGCTTTTGCCAACAATTACATTTTTAGACCTAAGCGAGTATTGCTTGTGGCCACAGAACTATCGATACGAGTATCAAAACTGTACCGAATCTTCGCACCTTGAATCTAGATCAGAATTTCTAGCCAAGATTCAGAATCTCAATGAATTCCCAAGTTTGCAAACCCTTAGTTTGGCTGCCAATTTAATAACCGAAAGCATTTAAAACTTGGTTACTCTGAATTTAGGTCAGAATAAATGGAAACAACTTTCTGGCTTGAGGAAGCTTTATTCTTTGGAGAATTTGGATTTGAACTGCAATCATATAATCGATTTGGACGGGGTGGATAATGTGGTTTGTCTGCCAGTGCTCGTGGCGCTGAAGTTAACAGGAAATCCATTGGCGGGAAGTGTTGGTAAGTTAAAGCTTCAGATGTTGATTGTTTGGTTTCAGCTTTAGTTAAGTTTGAATTCTTTATTAGTTTAAGACTCTTTTAAACACAAAATAACAATAGGCTGTGCAATTTTAAAAAAAAGTTTCTATTTATATATTCTTTTAAGATTATCGACCTCGTGTCCTTGCAATATTTCATGCACGTGCGTCTGAGATCTTTCTGGACAGTGAAAAAGGCTCCGACAAAGAATTGGAAACAGCATTGGTGCTTTCTGCATTGCATCAATCTAAAATCGGCAGACAACTGCCGCAGTGAAAAATAATCGAGTATTACAACAATCATTTTTACTTTATCAAATGTATGTTTTTATTTATATTTATGTATAATACAAGTAGGTGTATATATTTAAACAAAAAAAAAAGAACAAAGAACAAACAACAAATCTCTTCAATCAACCTTTTCTTGGTCCGTTTCGAGCAAATATTCTTCTTCCAATAGTTCAACAATATTCTCTTGAGTTTCATCAGCAGGTGATGGCTCTTCAGAAGGTTCTGCAGCTGGGCAACCTCTTCTACACTAGCTACCACCTCTGTATCGGTTTACATAGTTGGGCCCCAGGAATATTGCTTCTGCAAAACGCAAACATGATAACTGGTACGTTATCAACAACATTGAATAAGTTAGGTTTTAGGTATACGTAGGTACTATATAATACATATATATATTAGAGCTCTTTATTACACGGATATTTAAAAACACCGATACACGTGTTATAAGATCCGAATTTGAATCCGTGTATCCGTAGATCAGTGTATTTTGAATTTCCGTGTTTATTTTAAATTTTATTATGATCGATTTATTATTTCCCACATATTTTAAACACAGTTTTCATACTCGGAAAAAATTTGAAATAAAAAAAACCCATTTGCAGTTCTGCCGAAAAATTAAGATCACATATTAACTATGAGTCCCAGCACTCAAACAATTTTTAATACAGAAGCTTCTTTACACCGACTATCATTCCAGCCGACAACATCGTTCTCTCGTTTAGTTCTCGCCTCTCTTTCGTTCGTGCCTTTTCCGCTATTCGCTTTAAAAATAATGACCCCGGTATCCGAGGGCTGGGTTAACCGAGCTCACCTTCGAGCCTGCTTGTCCCATCCCCCGTACGTCGGGGTAAAAATCAAAACCTTCAACCCCAAAATTCTAATCAATTGGACTTCACACAGTGTGTACATTTACACACTGTGAAGAAGCCCTTACTTCTCCAAGATAAAGCCCAACTTAAGATTCTCCAGTGGAACCTTAAAGGTTACGTAAATAACTACGATGAGCTAAATATCTTGATAAAAGAAAAAGATCCAACGGTAATATGCCTCCAAGAAACCCACTGTCAATTCGACTCTACATCTTTCTCTCCTAAGTGGTTTAAGGCTTATTTTAAGAATCTGCCTTCTAACTCAAATGCGAAGCAAGGTGTCGCAATCCTTATAAAACAGAATATACCTCATAAAGAAACTCCCATCAACTCCAACTTATCCTGTTCTGCCATAGAAATTATGCTACCTATAAAAATCTGTGTTTTATCATTGTATATCCCACCACACCAACCCTTTTCTAAAATTGACATTGAATCTTAAATCAAGTAAGCTACCCAGTGATCTTAGCAGGAGATGTAAATTCATGGAATACCCTCTGGGGTTCTCCAGTTACAAATTCTAGAGGTAAAACTATCGAACATTTTATTTCAGATTCTGACTTATCGATCCTAAATGATGGTTCACCAACCCACCTATCCACTCAAAACACCCTCACCCATGTCGACATAACTTGCTCTTCTCCCGAACTTCTTCCCAAATCACACTGGCATACCCTTGAAGACCTTCACAATAGCGACCACTTCCCAATAATAACAACCATAAATCTCTTCTCCCCCTCCCTAAATTCGAACTCGATTCAGCTAATTGGTCAGCATTCAAAACTGAAATAAGAAAACTTCTACTCGGGAAGCAACCAGCCCCTAACACAAACAAAGAAGCGGCAATTATCCAAAAAGCAAACAGGTCTGCTGCAAACGCAGCTATCCCTCAGACATACCCAAAATACCATAAAATACCATGGTGGAATCCTGAACTAGCTGAACTCCGCAAAATAAAAATGACAGCCTGGAAAATTTTCAAAAGATCTGCCAACCAAGAAAACTGAATAGCCTTCAAAAAAGCCAACTCCAGGTTCGGAAGGCAGCTTAAGATCGAAAAAGCAAAAAGCTTTGAGGAGTTTAACTCTAAAAGTAACCCGGACACCTCACCAGGAAAAATCTGGAATAGTATTCGGGCCTTAACTGGCACTTACACTCCGCTCACGATCAACCATCTTATTACACCTTCTGGCCCACTCTCAGACCCTTCTCAAATTGGTAATTACAGTGCCCAATGCTGGTCTAACTACTCTAATGACTCAAATTTTACAGAGGAATTCAAAATATTGAAGTATGATACCATTTCTCAATCCACTGCCTTATCTGCACGTACTTCCCATGCTCAACTCATTGAGGGTGATATCTGTCTAGTCGAACTTGAATCTTGTGTTTGTAAACTAAAAGGAAAAACTCCTAGTAGGGACAGAATATCGTACCAAATGATTAAAAATCTCCTAATGGAGACGACTCATAGACTTCTTAATCTCTTTAACAACATCCTTTAAACTGCCGCCATCCCCCAAAGCTGGAAAATAGCCTCAATAGTTTCTTTTCCCAAACCCAAAAAGGACAAACTCACACCAGATAGCTATCGGCCCATTTCGCTTCTCCCATGTACAGCCAAAACACTCGAAAAAATAATCGCAAAACGAATACTTTAGTATGCAGAAACGAAACAACTTTTGAGCCCTAAGCAAGTGGCATTTAAGTTCAACCGAGGGTGCACAAACGCCCTACTCTTCATAGATGACTATATCTCTAGAGCACTCAGCTCCAAAAATCATGTCTCAATACTCATCCTAGACTTCGAAAAAGCGTTTGACTGAATAGGCATCCATATTGTTCTAAGCAAACTTATAGAATGGGGTATTGGCCCCAAGATATTCAATTATGTGAAAGCATTTCTAACTAATAGAAAATTTTGCATAAAATCTAACAATTGCTGTTCTCCTACACATCGACTTCATCGCAATTACATAATACATATTGGCTATGCAATTTCAAAACACAATTTTAGATTTTTAAGTTAAATTTACGCCCAGCGAAGCGGGTGGGTTACAGCTAGTAATTAATATATTAAAAACACAAATAATTTTGTCTGGGTCCCATAAATTGAACAACTTTCTATCTCTGGTTTCGTTTGTGTTCAAGTTAACGAGCGGCTACTATACTTTATCTCCTATAAAGAAAAAGAACTTATATCTTGATCTTGAGATTCAGAAGCTCCTTGGACGACCAACAAGAATTGACAAAAGAGGTCTATTTGGTATCTTTTTTGAGTAAAATGTGTTAAACACGAAAGTGAGAAGGAATTTCTCAGCAAAATTGACTTGTTTCAAAACTAATTTCATGACAGAAATTAGTTTTGTAGATATTTGGAGGTGCTCAAATCGGTATTATTCGAAAATATTTTGCCACCTAAAACTCGAAAACTTAAAATAAGCTGCAGATAAAACTCTAAATTCATAAACCGTGGGACTCCATACTTCTACAAAACTAGTTTTGCTATGAATACAGTTTTGAAAAAAGTCATCAATATGGCTGTAACATGAAAGTTAACACACGCATTGAACTTTTGTGTATAAAAAAGGAAATCTCTCTCCTCAGATCAACAATCTCATGACAAAAGTTACTTAAATCATACATTTGGCAATTTATCTATTATTTAGAAAGTTAATTCTCACATATCATACACCACAAATTCAAATTAAAAGCAAACTATCCTAATAGCTGGGTACTTTAAAAGTCTTCACTCTTCTTCTACAAAGAAATATATGTAGCACAAAGTCGCAGGTTACCTAACGGAGAGGAAATTATTGCCTCTCTCGTTGCAATTTTTTTAAGTTAACAAACAGGAATTATTGACAATTTTTGCAAATTGTGCAAATTCGTGACAGGACATACCGTTCTTATAAGTATGTCGAGTAATTCAAATGAATTTAACACGACATAAAGATACAACAAAGAATTTACAACAACGGGCTCTGAGGCTCTACATTAGAGCGAAGAATCCCTGCGTTCGAGAATCTATCCGAAAGGGTGTCAACTATCCAAAAATGTTCAGATAGCTTGAGTTGTTGTTGCATCAGCTGACATCAGATGTTTTTCAACAAGGGATTACAACAACACAAACCTATCCGGATAGCTTTGGATTGATCCCCGAACATGGCCAATAATTAATGATTTGCACCCCACCATTGGGAACTCTCATTGAACACCATGTAAATATATTTACACAGGCGAATGTTTCGTTGTCGACCCCGAAGTATTTGCCTTGGCTTGGTAGTCTTTGGCCAGAAAATCTTTGACTTTAATTCTGTTGGACGGCGGCGCGGCGCAGTATAGGAAGACTGCGACGAGTGTGTCACATGCAAGTGGGATTCTGGGGACAGTTATTTGGGCACCGAGCTGGCTGAAGGATCGGATTGGTGCGCTACCTAAGTGAAGTAAATAAAGGATTTTGTAAACTTACTTCTTATCTGAAGCGCGGAATGTGTGTTTGAATCTTGAACAATCCAACACGCACCGCGCTGTTGTCCTTTGGTTTTCCATTTATCCTGAAAATAAAATTGTAATCCTGAAAAGAAAAATGAAGGCGCGAACACTCCTTTTAAAATATGGTTTATCGATCCCACAAAAAATTAGTTTCACGTATCTTTTTGTTTTGTTACACGTTATTTGAAGGCAAATCACGATTATGTTTTTAAAAAAAAAAAACAATTTAAAAGTAATTCAATACATAGCACTCTAGAAACTTTAATTGAATTTAAATTTCAAAGACCAAGCACATCTCGAATTCACAAATCAGTATCTTTTTGACGTTTTTAGAATTCAGAATTCACCTCGGAAAAATTTACAGTTATTGATATTAGGGATGTGTTTGAAATGTTCTTATACTGAAGGTGCCGTCGCACTTTTTTTTGATTTTAACTGGTTTTTTTTTTCTAAATTGATAAAATATGTCTGTTGCCTACTTTCTAAACCTGCAATTTTTGTTGAAGTTTTTTTTTGCTAAAATTCGTAGAAATTCGCAGTGTTGGACAAAAAACGAACAGACATTGTATATGAAGAGTAAAACTTTGTATATGAAAAGTAAGACTTTGAATTTTAACTCGGTGTGTCAATTGTATTTCGACATTTCCACGTATAGGTTTACCTCATTAGTTTCAAAAATTTAACTTTGGATACAATTTAAGTTAAGACCGCAATCGACGGAACTGCACTTCAGGGAAACTGCACGACACGCCAAAATATTACTTGGATGAGCTATACCGCACTAAGCGACAACGGAACTGCACGACGCGGCACTTAGCTACACAGTTTATAGTCTAAACAACTTTATTGCGTCTGTGCATTTTAGATTAGATGTTGTTTCCATGTTGTTTCCAAGTGTGGTTTCATTCCAGGCAAATCAACAACTGATCAGATCTTTACCCTTAGGCAGGCGATGGAAAAATGTCTAGAATTTAACATCCCAACATACCACCTGTTTATAGACTTTAAGGCCGCCTACGATAGCATAGCCAGGGTAGAACTTTACAAAGCCATGAGAGAATTCGCCATCCCAAATAAATTGACACGACTATGTAGGTTGACCATGACCAACGTAACAAGCCAAGTAAAAATAGCCGGATGGCTATCCAAACCAATCAACATCTTTAATGGACTCCGACAAGGGGATTGTTTGGCCTGCCTCCTCTTCAACCTGGCGTTGGAGAAAGCAATCCGTGACTCTGGCACGGCAACAAGAGGGACCATCGTCAACAGGTCCAGCCAGATACTGGCTTACGCAGACGACATCGACATCATCGGAAGAACCGAGCAAGCTGTACAAGATTCCTTCATCCAGATCGAGCAGGCGGCACAAAATCTGGGGCTGCACATTAGTGAAGGTAAAACAAAGTACATGGTGGCGTCGAATGCGAGAGGAACAGTTGGTCAAACAATCAAGGTAGCGGAGCACGAATTTGAAGTGGTGCAATAAATACCTTGGGTCAATAGTAGCAGCCGATAACAATATAGAAGAAGAAATACGCGGTCGGCTTCTCAAATCCAACAGAGCCTAGTATATTCTGTCAAAGCTCTTCAACTCCAGAAATCTCACCATAACTTCAAAACTGCTGCTGTACAGGACCATGGTCCTGCCAGTACTCGCATATGGATCCGAGACTTGGGTGCTTAGCAAAAGGCA
The DNA here is from genome assembly GCA_932273885.2 of Leucozona laternaria. NCBI lineage: Eukaryota > Metazoa > Arthropoda > Insecta > Diptera > Syrphidae > Leucozona > Leucozona laternaria. Next base: position 146,912,397 of record OW026366.1, read on the forward strand.
CTCCGACCTCTTAGCCGCGTTCGAGAAAAAAGTCTTCAGGAGAATTGTTGGGCCCATATGTGAGGAAGGACGATTCCGGAGACGGTACAATCATGAATTATCCCAAGCAACACATTATCCTCTTACAGATATCTTTCAGAATTCTTATGTAAAGAGCATTCAACACTGCAAGATAACTTAAAGATGTCTCTAAGACCCAAAAAGGCCCAAAGAGGAGGAGCCAACTGTATGAAGTGAAGAGTTCTAATTAATGTCTTTGTAAGTGCTTATAAAGACTGCTTTTACATTACAGCGATTTTTAATCTTCGTTTCTCCTTTGGTTTCCTTCTAATTGCAAATACCTTTTACACGACAGCGATTTTTAAAGAAAAGTTTGGTTTGTGCAAGTGAAGAAGTATCATCTCACTGCACTCTTTACTCCACTTGATTAAGCGAAGTTATCTGAGTGGACGACGAATGAAAATAAAACACATTCGAACAGTAAGGAAAAGCACAAAGAAGAATGAGCGATAACTCTGCAATTTGTTCAACCTCAGCAATTTCGTCTACCCCGGCCACCACATACGTCCCTTGCCCACGTGCTTAAAAATCGCAAGAAGAAATTGCATGGTTTAAAAGCAGTCAAAGAGGAATTCTTTTATTGATGTATTGACGACGTATTCAAGATGCTTTAAAGAGGTTTTCAATATATCTTAAAATCCTCTTAAAAAGGTCTTTAAAATCTCTTTAAAAGTAAATTCTGAACCAAGAAGCGAGAAAAAAACCTACGTTTATTTTTTCTCTTTTGCGCATGCAGCATTTCAATGAAATAGAGTGAGTCTCCAAACAAATGGCATTAAATAATATTTTCCCTTTCACGCATGTAAATATTAAGTTGCACATTAATGAAATGGAATGAAACTTAAGATGTGTGATGAAAGCATAAGGAATTGTTTTAATTTCATTTATAGGAAACTCGGCCAAGTTAGTTATTTTAATATGACAGTCTAAACATATTTTGTGAAGCATATCTAGAATGTGTTTCGGCATGCGCTATCATATTTACTTTAAAGTCTTAGATGCTGCCCCCCTTAAAATTCACGCGCTTAAAAAAATAAAGATATTTACATTTTTTTTCTTTTTATTTTATAAACCAAAAACTCGTTGCTGATGTAAAAAAATGTTAATTGCATTTTGTTGGGTTAGTATGTTATTTTAAAAGGTCTATACAAAATTATGAAACGAATCTGCGGTTCTTTAATCCCAAATTGTCATTTATTATATTTTATTAAAAATAATTTTAGAAATCGAAATCTATAAATATGGCGTGAAAGCGACAGGGTGCCTCTTTTTAAATAGTAAGTCGATTATTTTTTTTGTTTGTTTCTAAAGCTGCATTTTATTATTTACATAAGACACAAACAAAACAGAGATAGAAAATTGTCTGAGTGCCGGGACTCATGGTTAATATGCGTAAACATGAACGTTTGTTTTTACCTACTGTCACGGCCAGCCTTTTAGCTCCAGTGGAAACCCGCACTGTCCAGATTTGTAGTAGTACGGCGGATCGAAAAACAGAGTACACCAATTGATTTAGGAGGTGAATATTATTTAGTGTCACACCTGACGTTCTGGGTCTACTAGAACACTTTTAGTTTGGCAGGTGTCAAAATGTGCCAACATTTTTGTACGGTGGATCGAAAAACTGAGAACGCAAATCGATTTAGGAGGTGGATATTATCTTATGTTACGCCCAACGTTCTGGGTCAACTAGAACAGTTTTAGTTTGACAGGTGTCAAAATGTGCCAAAATTTTTGTACGGCGGATCGAAAAACGGAGAATGCAAATCGATTTAGGAGGTGGATATTATCTTATGTTACGCCCGACGTTCTGGGTCCACTAGAACACTTTTATTTGACAGGTGTCAAAATGTGCCAACATTTTTGTACGGCGGAATCGAAAATCGGAGAACGCAAATCGATTTAGGAGGTGGATATTATCTTATATTACGCCCAACGTTCTGGGTCTACTAGAACACTTTTAGTTTGACAGGTGTCAAAATGTGCCAAAATGTTTGTACGGTGGATCGAAAAACGGAGAACGCAAATCGATTTAGGAGGTGGATATTATCTTATGCTACGCCCAACGTTCTGGGTCAACTAGAACACTTTTAGTTTGACAGGTGTCAAAATGTGCCAACATTTTTGTACGGCGGATCGTAAAACGGAGAATTCAAATCGATTTAGGAGGTGGATATTATCTTATGTTACGCCCGACGTTCTGGGTCTACTAGAACACTTTTAGTTTGACAGGTGTCAAAATGTCAAATCAGAATTCCGAGAATACGCGCTTACTAACCTAACATGCAAAGCAGATAGTTCATAAAGAGATATAAGAAAATAACTTGAAAAAGAGGTCTATCAGATGTTTTTAAGATGTATTTGTAAGTATTGGCTTTAAATTTTCTTCTTTAAAGATATCTGGAAGACCTCTTCAAGATGTCTTTCACAGAGCAAGCTAGCAAACTCTTAAAATACTCTTATTTTGAAGGAATTAAAGAGGTTTTGAAGAAGTTTCATAAAGATATTATTAAAAGCGAAACACGTTACCTCTGTAAGATTCAGAACACAAGTGAACCATTTATTAAAAGGAAAAGAGAAAAGTATGTTAACAGTAACTTCAATGTTATATAAACTAGTATTATAAATAGCAAAGAGTGTACAGTGAGTCAAGGTTAATTTAATTATTTCTTATAAATGATGAACAAATCTTAACACTCCCACTTTCATCTTTATAAAAATGATATTAATCAATTAAAAGTTCAAATAATTTTAGATAAACATAATGAAAATTAAATTATTGTTTTAAAGCTATTATTCCAATTTCTTTTCGAAAATATTCAAATTTTTGTCTTGCTAGAGGCTTAGTAAACAAGTCTGCTAACTGATTATCAGTTTCAATATATTTAAGCTCAAAAATATTTTCTGCAAATTTTTCACGAATAAAGTGAAACTTCACCTCAATATGCTTACTTCTTTTGTGAAATTCTGGGTTTCGTATCAGCTTAATCGCGCTCTGGTTGTCAATATAAAGATGAGGACGCCCAGTTTCGTCAGGAAGTAGATCATGCATAAGACGCCTCAGCCACATCATTTCTTTAACTGTTAGAGCACCTGCCATGTACTCAGCTTCCATAGTTGAAAGGGCAACACACGACTGCCTTTGCGATACCCATGATATAGGTGACTGTCCAAGTAAAACTACACAACCACTTGTTGTGCCAGGATCACCAGCGCAATCTGCATCACTGAAACAATTCATGGTTAAAATAGAATTTGTTTTAAAAATTATACCATAGTGCATTGTCCCCTTAACGTATCGGATAATACGTTTAACTGCCTTGACATGAAGTATGCTCGGATTCTCCAAGTATCGACTAGCAATCCCGAGAGCATAAGATATATCTGGCCTAGTACCAATAGCCAGGTACATAAGGCTTCCCACGGCCTCACGGTATGGAAAACGTAATTCTTCTGACATTTCTTCGATGCTACCCATCAAAACAGATGGATCAGCTGGTGTCATCACTCGATTCGCATCGCACATGTTAAACTTCGCCACCAACTTCTCAGCATAACTCTTTTGCCCAAGTGAAATCGTCCCATTCATTTCCTTTGTTATCTCCAGGCCTAGAAAACACCTTGCCTCATACACCTTCACTTCAAAAGCATCTCTTAAATGATCTATAATAATCTATAATTAACCCATCATCAATGTAAATGCGACAATTATTTTATCTCCCACTAAAACACAAGAATCCGCTTCTGATGGTTTTAGATTAAATGAGCAAAGAAAGTCCATGAACTTTTTATTCCAGCATCTGGAAGCCTGCTTCAAACCATAAATGCTCCTTCTCAATCTGCATACGCGTTCGTTCACTTCCATCTTCAAAGCCCTTCGGTTGACGCATATAGATTTCTTCCTCTAAATCGCCATTGAGAAATGCAGTTTTAATATCAATCTGTCTTAGATGCATGTTTTTGATTGCTGCAATCGCAAGTATCATTCTTATTGATGCAAATTTTGCTACGGGACTAAAAGTCTCCTTATAATCCACATCGTATTGTTGGGAAACCCCTTTTACAACCAGTCTTGCCCGGAACCGTCTCGGTTCATTACTTGCAGTATCCTTGATTTTGAAAACCCATCGATTGTCAATAGCAACTTTGTTTTGTGGCAACGTTACTAACTCCCACGTATTATTCTTTGCTAATGCCGCAATTTCTTCATTCATTGCATCTTGCCATCTTCGCTCATCCCTTGACTTCAGAGCGTCCTCGTACGTTGAGGGCTCTTGCTTCGCAGCAGTAAAAACATGCGTATCCAGTACAGCAACCATAGACTTTGAACGTCTACGAGCACTTCGAAGTCGTTCTTTAAGAGGAGTCCTACGTTCTTCAACAGTCTGCAACATTTCAGCAACATCATCATCATCGCGACCTTCCGCATCAGCATAATCATCATCATCAGTTTGTCCATTCTCAGCTGTTCTAATAATATTTTCACCAATCAGATCATCATTTAAATCACCTCCACCATAACTACCTGCCGCCTCTGCCACAGGAAGATTTAAATGACTGCCATGTGAATGAACACTCATCATACTACCTTCGGCTAAATCTTCATCTTTTACAGTTTTGATCACGTCCGGATTTTTCTTATTTGAAACATTGGTAGGATAACAACCCTTATCACAGCTAATATCAATTTCTTCTTTGGAACAAGAAGGCTTTTTAAATAAAATGTCACGCTTTATTTCAACTTTAGCAGTTCCAGGAAAATATATGCGACATCCTTTCACATTCTCAGCAAACCCAACAAAAATACCAAACTGCGACTTGGCATCCAATTTTCGAGGTTTTTGGTGAGGAATGTGTGCAAGGCATTCTGCACCGAATACCTGCATATCTGTTGGATTGAAAACATGTTCTTTTCCAATCCATAAATCCCATGCACTTTTTTCAGCAACTCCAGTCGGAGCCGTCCTATTAAGGATGAAAACTGCATGATTGACAGCCTCTGCCCACAACTTCAATGACATATTTTTGGCGTAAATCATTGTTCTTCCAGCTTCCACTATTGTACGTAATTCCCTCTCCGCCCTACCATTTTGTTGCGGGGAGTAAGGTACAGAAGTCTGGTGTAAGACACACTCGTTTTTTAGCACAGATTTTACCTCAAAGTTCACGAATTCAAGTCCGTTATCTGTCCTCATAGATTTAACCTCCATCCCAGTTTCCATTTTAGTTTTTTTTAGGAAATCTTTTACACAGCCTAAGACTTCATTTTTTGATTTCAAAAAGTAAACTACACGATAACGTGAAAAATCGTCTTTGAATAGGAGGAAGTATTTCGACCCACCAAAAGAAGTTTCCTGCATCGGGCCGCATAAATCGGAGTGCACGAGTTCTCCTACAGACTTTGCCCTGCTTTCGCTGTTCAGAAACGTTAACCTATGTGACTTCCCTAGAGCACATGCATCACAGAAAAAATGTTCGCTATCAATGAACTGTATTTTCCGATCTTTAAGAAACGTGCGTACATAGTTAAGATTTTGATGGCCAAGCACCTCATGCCAATATGAAATTGATTGGGTAACTACGCCCACATTTGCACTAGACTGTATTTCGATTTTAAAGAGCATTTTAAACAAGGAATAATGTCGAACTTGTAACGATATAGGTGTTCCCTATTTGCTCTATGGTGGTGATGGTCAGCCTTTCGTTGCCCTACCTAAACCACAGGATACTCAGGGAGAACAACGATTACAAAGAGGGTTGTCCAGTCGGCCAAGTGCTGGTAGGCACGCTTGCTTACGTCTGGAACTAACTCGACGGTGGGGTGGGATCTTGCACCTGCCACTGGACTGCCGTTTACTTTTATTTCATGCCTATTTTTACCTGTCAAGAATCAGTATCACACATACTCAAAGCTAAGATCGACACCAAATACAATATGGAAATCCCGAGATGTCATGGGCTTCTGAGTGTTGCCCTCCCACGGTTCACTTTTCTTGGAATGAACCCCTTGGTCACTGCTCCACTCAAATACAAATACTACGCGATAACCCCTACTTTGCCGCGATCGAACCTCCTTCCTCCCTTGTTATATTTCCCTAAGCACTGTTTGAAAATCTACCCCGCTAACATGATGACATAGTTTATACAAGAAAAGTTAGAATATCAATAATATTTTTCTTTTATTCATAGCACTTCAGGATTTCAAGATTTGTAAAATTTAGACAGCATGATAGATCTACAAACTGCTCAATTTTGGTAAATAATCTTAAGGTTAATAATAATTCGAAAGAGAAGAAAAAAAAATATAAAGTAAATCACAACAGATAAAAAAAAGAAAAAAAAAACAACTACTTGAATGAAATCTTCTCTTTTAAAATCGTATTTGACAAAGGTCTCTTCTTCCATTATCTGCGTATAAAGTTAATAAAAATTCAAGGTCGAATCCACTCAAAGTACTTGTTTATGTAAATTAAAATACGCAGATGACTTGCATGGCATTACAAAAAAAGAGAAAAAGAGGAAAAAAAAAATCGCATTGAACAACTCGATGAAATGCGGTTACCTTCGTTCAATAGTTAAGTTTAGCTTTTCTTTTTTTTTTTTTTTAAAGTTACTTGGACAAATTTTGGACTCACCGCTTACTCTCCTCCAACGAAGTGGTGCGCACTACCTCCCTGGCTGGACCTGGAGCTTTCGAGTCAGTTTTTCTGGTCTCTTTACTTCACACATACGCTATAATTAGTAGGAAAGAAAAGGTAAACTTGTCAAATTGAACGGCTGCCACCTTCAGAGATTTAAATACTTAGCTTTGAGTGTAATCGTTACACAATATAAATATAAGAGTATTCTTTCAGAAATATGAAGAGCATGTCAAATTTATTTGTTTCTCATACTGAATGGGTGCCTTTGAGCTCTGAGGCTGCAAAGGTGAAGGTCATTGACGAATGTACCTTCGTGGGTACTGGTCGGTGCCCAGTGGTGGTTATTCGCTGTGATTCTTCAAAAAAAAAGGAATATTTCGTGGACGATTCTTGGCGAGCTGCAACAGTTTGGTGGGATATAAATGACAGAATCCAGACCGTTGACTGGATTTCTAGACCATGAATAAATGGATTTGTTCACGTTATCTAGACTGTGTCGATTATACTGTGTTTAGCCAGTCGAATTCCAATGGATTCTAGAAGGAGGTTTTGTTGGCGAGCCCCACGTGCTCTACACTGACAGAACCGGGAGCACAATCTCTTATGATTTACTCCAGATGATTTGCTCTGGAAACGAGAGTAATTACGGGCTGCTCAAATATTTTTATGTCTTTAGTTTACCTTGGTACTTTTGGTTTAATCTATTGTTAATATGTAGCCCGTTCAAGGGAGCTCTTGTTTTTCCTTCTCTTTTTCTTAGTGCCCCGAGACTACGACCGATATGATCAAACACACGACGTGGCTTGAACACACTGGGTTAAAAGGAAAGATTACTTTTCACAAAAACTAAATGGCGTGGAAGGCTTACCATAAATAAAATTGATCTTGATACAAAACCACTGCACGTGGCCTTAATTTTGATTGATTGGATGTCTTTGAACCATTCGCTAATTTGACTTCGTGGGATTACTGAGATCCTATCTGGTTGAATGTAGAGCGGGAAAAGAATGTATATTCTGAGGTTATGGACATCGGTTGCCAGATCGTTCACAGATTATCAGGCCTAAGGCCTCGGGGAACGTGAAATCGGAGCACTGACTTCGGAAATGCTTATTGCAACGAAATGTGACGGCATTCACTACCTTTCAAAATCAAAAACATGAAGAGACAGACTTAGGTGGGACGGTGGCATATTTGGTGTTAGCTCATACACAACTTTTCAATTCCGGGCAGGATCTGCACGTAAATGAAATGAGAAGGCGCTAACTCACCTTCTTGGGGGTGAAATCGCACCTGATATTAGTTATCCTCCTATGGACGGATATCTTTTGCATGAACTACCCCCAATACGTTACCTTTCAAGTCTTCGAGTTCGTACATACTATTCCCTACTACACCCTTGACTCTTGCTGGCACAAACTTAGGGCATAGCTTGGCACTACAATGTTTTGTAGCATCACTAAGTATAAAATTTCGTTTTAGAACGTTCTGTCCAACGTGATAAAGGCAGTTTTTACTTCTAAGATTTTAGGTCTTTTCATAACATTTGTGGGCTTTTTCCAGATTTTCTTTGATCTTGTTATGTATCATATTCATCTTAAGAGCCTTTGGCAATATAGCAAATTCAGAATTATTTAAACTCTTTAATTTTTTTAGCAATAAATAGTCTGACCCGTGTTCGACTTTACTTTGACCAAAGAGAGCCTCGTGTGGCGACATCCCGATGGCGGAAGTAACAGTCGACCGTAGTGCGCTTACAATTGATACCAGATTTTTGTCCCAATTGGCCTGGTCATACCCAATATAAGAGCCTATTGCAGCTAGAATTGAGTGGTTTACTCGCTCACATGCGTTTGCCTGGGGCGAGTATGATGCGGTTTTTATATGTTTAGTTCCATGTGCAGTTAAAAATTTAGAAAATTCTTTGCCGACAAGTTGTCGGCCATTGTCAGATAAAAGAGACTCAGGCACTCCTAACAACGAGAATACCTCTTCTTCCAAAAACTTTATTGCTGTTTCAGCGGTGGCCTTACGTATAGCTTTTACCAAAACAAATTTCGTTAGCTGGTCTAAGCACACTATCATAAAAACGTTTCCTTTTTTTGACCTCGGGTAAGGTCCCAAAAAATCAATATAGACATGTTGGAAGGGCCGGTCTACGACAAATGCTTGTCCCATCGGTGGTCTTAGTACGGAGTTTGGAGCTTTAGAGGACTTACAAACGTTGCAGTCGGCTATGAACGCTTTTACTTGGGCCGCCATATTAGGCCAGTAAAAACGATCACGTAGTCGATATAACGTTTTTGCGATCCCACCATGCGAAGCACGAGGCGAATCATGAGCCCAACGAACCAAACGATCGGTTAGCACAGAGGGGATCCAGAGTTTCCAGACACAGTCATCTTCTCTGGGATCTCCTGTGCATGGTTTGACCTTCTTGTACGCAAAACAGTCTGATACACGAAGGTCAGGAAGCTGACTTTGATTTTCCTCAATAGTTTTGATTAATCCTACATATTAATTCGATCTAAAAGCTGGATCCGTAAGATCAATCCTCAGAACATCGGAAGAGTTGGCAGTATCGTTTTTCTCATATGCAATCTCGTCCACCGCGTAGACTCGCGAGAGTGCATCTGGAACTACGTTCTGTGTGCCCTTCCTATGCTCAATTTCAAAAGAGAATCGCTGGAGTCGCAAACTCCAGCGTGTCAAACGTCCGTTTAAGTCCTTTAGGCCCATGAGTCACCTCAGGCTTGCATGGTCCGTCACAACCTTGAACTCTTGTCCTTCAACGTAAGACCGAAATTTCTCCACCCCAAGAACTGCAGCTAAACATTCCAACTCCGTTATGCTATAGTTGCGTTGAGCTGACGTGAGCTTATGAGAGAAATAGTAAATCGGCCTCTCTATCCCATGTTCGTCTTCTTGGCACAAGACGCTGCCAATACCGGAAGTTGAGGCATCGCAGAGGATTTTAAACGGTTTTTTGAAGTCAGGATTTATTAAAATTGGTGCTGACGTCAACGCAAGCTTAAGTTCTTCAAAAGCCTTTAAAGCTTCAGGAGTGAAAGTAAATGTCTTGCTTTTTTTAGGGTGTCGGTCAATGGAGTGGCCAAGGATGAGTAGTTACTCACAAATCGTCGGTACCATCCAGACAGACCTAAAAACCTTCTCACCTGCCGCGCAGTCTTTGGCACCGGGAAATCTTTGACCGCAGATACCTTATCTGGGTCTGTCTTAATGCACCCTCCACCCACGATAAACCCTAGAAATTTCAGCTCTTTAAAGCAAAATTTTGACTTTTCCATATTAATGGTAAGTCCCGCGATTTTGAGAAGTGAAGCAAGTTTAGATAAGATGTTAAGATGTTCCCCAAACGTCGCCGATACTACCAACAGATCATCCAAATAAACGAAGATGTTCTGTCTCAATTCATGCGGGACCACTTTGTCCATGAGTCTACATAACCGTTGGGCGGCGTTGCAGAGGCCAAAAGGCATGACAGTGAATTGATAGAGAGGCCTGTCGGGTACAGTAAACGCCGTTTTTTCCCTTGAGGTCTTCTCCAGCGGTATCTGCCAAAAGGCGTCCTTCAGATCCACACTTGAGATAAAGTGTGTCTCTGACTGACGACTTAGCAGCCCATTCACATGATGAAGAGGATAGGCATCGTTCTTCGTAGCTTTGTTTACTTTCCTAGAGTCCAGGCACAAGCGATTTTTTCCGGGCTTCTGTACCAGGACCGTGGGAGAGCTCCACGCGCTTTCGCTTTCTTCGATGACTCCCAACGAGAGCATTCTATCCAATTCATCACACATCATGGTTTGTACCGCTGGGGAAACCGGGTAATAACGTTGCTTAATGGGCTCCGCAGCCCCCGTGTTTATTGTATGTTCCTCCAGTTTGGTACGTCCGAGCCCTAATTTGGCGGCGGACGGAAACAAACTAATGACATTTTGGAGTTCATTGAGCTGATCGGTCGGTAGATCGTGAGCATTTGGATCATGAACTCTGTCATTTACAGAAATCTCAGAAATTATATGAGGGGCGATTTCGTAACACTTCCAAAAATTAACTCCCAAGTAACGGGTGATTTTTTAGCTGGTTTGGTTTTGGCAACACTGGTTTTGACAGCTGACGTGTGTTTAGTACCTTGTGTCACTGTCAAACAGCTTCAGTTTGGTTTGCAATTTAACCATGGATCGTCTTACAAATGAACAACGCTTGCAAATTATTGAATTTTACTATCAAAATTCGTGCTCGGTTCGAAATGTTCATCGCGCGCTGCTTGTGTTCAGCGATGAGGCTCATTTTTGGTTGAATGGGTACGTAAATAAGCAAAATTGCCGCATTTGGAGTGAAGATCAGCCAGAAGCATTGCAACAGCTACCAATGCATCCCGAAAAAGCCACTGTTTGGTGCGGTTTATGGGCCGGCGGCATTATTGGGCCATATTTCTTCAAAGATGATGCGAATCGCTACCGAGCGATGATAACAAACTTTTTTTTGCCCGAAATGGAAGTTCTTGACTTGCATGATATGTGGTTTCAACAAGACGGTGCCACATGCCACACAGCACGCGAAACAATGGCGCAATTGCAAGGCGAGTTTGGTGAACAGTTAATTTCACGTTTCGGGCCGGTCAATTGGCCGCCTAGATCGTGCGATTTGACACCATTAGATTATTTTTTGTGGGGGTATGTCAAGGCTAATGTCTATAGGGACAAGCCCGCTTCGATTGACGCACTGCAAGCCAACATCCATGCATTCATTCGTGAGATACCGGCCGATATGTGTGAAAGAGTATGCCAAAATTGGACTCAGCGGATGGGCTGCCTGAGACGCAGCCGCGGTCAACATTTGCATGAAATTATCTTTAAACATTAAATTGCAAGGTTCAAACTATCGATTCAAATAAATATTTCATTCATTTTTTCGAATTTTTTGTGTTTTTTTTTTAAAAAAAGTTCTAAACCTTTTAAAAAATCACCCATTATAAGGGTTGTTCTAGAGACGGCACTAAGAAAAAGGTTATATCTTTAATTACGCCTTTGTAAGAAACTTTTGTAGTGAATTCCCCTATAATAGTTTGTGGGTCTCCACTGGCGGTTTTCACTTTTTACTGAAAACGTTTATACGAAACGCCTGCTTCCTTGACTAATTCTAGACAACCTAATCCTAGACAACTAATACTAGCCCCACTATCTAAGAGTCCAAGCATTGTTTTACCAAAGATAATAACGCTAGCGTACGGTCTTGGGTCGTCGGTGTTGCAAAGCTTCGATGCGCAAATAGCTTTATGCGTTTCGCGTTTCTTTTTAAATCTTTCTCTAAGTTTAACGATAGGTTTCGGAATTCCTCTAAAGATACGTGCCCGTGTCTCATAATATTCCTTCAGTCTCTCGTGAAGTGATTTCGGTTTAAGGGGATTCTTTTGAAGTGGACATGGATCGTTTTCGGCTGAATTATTTAAAGCTCTTTTTAAAATAGATAAATTAGAACTTTCAGGTAAATTGGACTTAGCATTTGGACAAGTCGTGTCAGGGGATAAAAGTTCCTTAATTTTAGTAATAGCAGGTATTTTTTTGAAGTCTATTTGGTTTATAATGTGTTGGTCGGCTGTGACTTGGTTTCCGGGGTCACTTGCGGAGGGCAAAACTCCCCAGTTGTATTGCCCCGATTCCGGTTTCCTGAACACTTAGTACATTTTGGAGACGTGGTATTTTCAGCACCACATCGGAAACAAAACAAATTCCTTTGTGGGCTGGGACATTGTTTATATGAATGACCCGTGACCTTGCAATTCCAGCAGGTATACGGACCCTGATTTCTATTGGCTTCTGGGAAGGCCAAAGCGTCTAAATCCTGATGATCTTCAGGTAAGTATTCGACTTCATTAACGCGGGCTCTTAAATTGTTGGTAGGGTTTGCTCGCGAGCTTAAACTTTGGTTTTGGAATGCATGTTTTTCTATCGTTCGACACACATAGACCAATTCTGGTAAACTATGTGTATTGAACGTTATAAGCAGTTCTCCCGTACGATGTTTCACATTTTGTTTGATCACTTCAATTAATTCCCTAGGCGTCTTGGGAAAATGTAAACGAGCATTCAGCACTAGTATATCCTGATAAAAATTATCGAAACTTTCGGTAGGTCCTTGTCTACGGTCGAACATTTTTCGCAAAAGTTCCGAGTCGGTTTCTAAACTTCTATATTGCTCGATGAGAGCAAATTCTAGGGTACTCCAAGTGGCTCCTGGATTCGACTTCAAGAATGTCCAAAACCAGCTTTCCATTGGGCCTGCTACGAATACATGAAAATGGAGAAATATCTCCTCCCAAGTTACCTTGTAGCATATCTTGAGACGGTTTTAACGGAATTCCCCATTTTTGGAACTCGACTGCACGAAAAGACAAAGCTGGTAATGTAACTCGGTCACTGGGATTTGTGGAATTCAAATTGAGTGCATTGAGTTGACTCAGGAACGCTTGAACGTTTGCACTCGGATTTGTAGGATCAACGGGACTCTGACGGTTATGAACTTGATCTGTCTGAACGTTTTGGTTTCGGTTAATAGGGCTCGTATTCCTGGTACTATGTTCTAGTGGTGGCCTACTATTGTTGTGATCCCCTTGAACTCCTTGAGGAGTTGTGGAAGACGCCCTTATCCCTTCCTGGATTGTCCTCACAATTTCTGTTCTCAGACTAACTCTTTCTGCATCGTATTCGGCTCTACGGGTCTTAAGGTCATCGGCCCTATATAAACCTATGGACGCCATAACAATGTTTTCAACATACCGCTTCAGGCTTTCATCAAATGAAAAAGACTTTTGTCTATCTGTTTGAAGGCCAGATGCAGAAGGTGGATTATTCGGAGGAGGTAGTAACGGGCATTCCTCCCCAGGGTTTTCACCAACAGCTCCCTGGTTGGAGGTTCGGTCATCGGGATTTTGTTCCGTTGAGGAATCTAAATCACCCTGATTATTGCTTCTTAAGGTTCTTTTGTATGTTCCCAATTGACCCTTCGGAGGCATGTTGATTTTCTTCTTCTTTTTTTTTTTTTTTTTTTTTTTTTTGATGCAGTGGGTATAAGGTAAAACAAAAACTTCAGTCGCTAAAACTTAAATAAAAAGAATGGGTAACTATAAGATAAAGCAAATATAAAAGGCGTTCTCAAATTTCATGAAACAAATATCACTTCATATTCACGCAATTTATTTCCTATGAAACTATAAAAAAAAATAGAAATTTATTCCAAAGAAAAACTAGAAACTAATCATTCAAAGAAAAGTTATACCCCAAGCAAGAAAACTATTTCATACGATCATTACGTGCTTAGGAAAAAGAGTAGGAGGTTTTGCGGTTCCTCGACGGCAAAAAAAAAAGGATATTGTATTGTTCTTTTGGTGAACGTACTTCTTTTCGACTGTGGGACGTTTTAATAAAGCTATAGACTTAAGAGCGCAACCGAAAGAAATGGTTGTTATAACCTGAAACTATGAGACGCTTTCTATCGAACTATAGCTTTCACAAAACTTTCTTGATTCACGAGTTACTAGATTAAATTATTTTAATATTTTTACTTATAGTTTAAACACAAAACAACCTAGCCCTCAAGGCCAAAAATTGTTGGAACAGAACCCGGGCGCAACAGACAGGGACCTGGTTTCTCTGAACCCTTATCCCCCGGACGTCCGACGAACTCCACCAAACAAATGATTAAACAAAGGAATAGGATTCTTAAAAATCAATGCCTTAACTGGAAAACTGGATTACTCAACATGATCTCCAGGTCACGGATCATCTAAAAACTCCATTTTTATTTTTTTTTTTTGAAGACATAATATGGAATGCATCAGCGATAAGCTTTATTATAAATAAACTGTACTTCATTGGACATTCCACATTTTCTGCTTCATTATCGTATTATAGCGAAAAGACATAGTAATCTCACTATACATATGCTTGTTTAATCAAAAAAAAATATGGCTATCGTTAAACCAAAGAAAATATTGCTTCTGATTTTAAGAAACGCGACTTCAAGATTCTTGCCCCACGATGGGCGCCACCTGTGTAACGATATAGGTGTTCCCTATTTGCTCTATGGTGGTGATGGTCAGCCTTTCGTTGCCCTACCTAAACCACAGGATACTCAGGGAGAACAACGATTACAAAGAGGGTTGTCCAGTCGGCCAAGTGCTGGTAGGCACGCTTGCTTACGCCTGGAACTAACTCGACGGTGGGGTGGGATCTTGCACCTGCCACTGGACTGCCGTTTACTTTTATTTCATGCCTATTTTTACCTGTCAAGAATCAGTATCACACATACTCAAAGCTAAGATCGACACCAAATACAATATGGAAATCCCGAGATGTCATGGGTTTCTGAGTGTTGCCCTCCCACGGTTCACTTTTCTTGGAATGAACCCCTTGGTCACTGCTCCACTCAAATACAAATACTACGCGATAACCCCTACTTTAGGCAGAAATAGACCTTTACTTTCCGTTCATTTTGCCGCGATCGAACCTCCTTCCTCCCTTGTTATATTTCCCTAAGCAGGGTTTGAAAATCTACCCCGCTAACATGATGACATAGTTTATACAAGAAAAGTTAGAATATCAATAATATTTTTCTTTTATTCATAGCACTTCAGGATTTCAAGATTTGTAAAATTTAGACAGCATGATAGATCTACAAACTGCTCAATTTTGGTAAATAATCTTAAGGTTAATAAAAATTCGAAAGAGAAGAAAAAAAAAATATAAAGTAAATCACAACAGATAAAAAAAAAGAAAAAAAAACAACTACTTGAATGAAATCTTCCTTTTTAAATCGTATTTGACAAAGGTCTCTTCTTCCATTATCTGCGTATAAAGTTAATAAAAATTCAAGGTCGAATCCACTCAAAGTACGTGTTTATGTAAATTAAAATACGCAGATGACTTGCATGGCATTACAAAAACAGAGAAAAAGAGGAAAAAAAAAAATCGCATTGAACAACTCGATGAAATGCGGTTACCTTCGTTCAATAGTTAAGTTTAGCTTTTCTTTTTTTTTTTTTTTAAAGTTACTTGGACAAATTTTGGACTCACCGCTTACTCTCCTCCAACGAAGTGGTGCGCACTACCTCCCTGGCTGGACCTGGAGCTTTCGAGTCAGTTTTTCTGGTCTCTTTACTTCCCACATACGCTATAATTAGTAGGAAAGAAAAGGTAAACTTGTCAAATTGAACGGCTGCCACCTTCAGAGATTTAAATACTTAGCTTTGAGTGTAATCGTTACATAATATAAATATAAGAGTATTCTTTCAGAAATATGAAGAGCATGTCAAATTTATTTGTTTCTCATACTGCATGGGTGCCTTTGAGCTCTGAGGCTGCAAAGGCGAAGGTCATTGACGAATGTACCTTCGTGGGTACTGGTCGGTGCCCAGTGGTGGTTATTCGCTGTGATTCTTCAAAAAAAAAAGGAATATTTCGTGGACGATTCTTGGCGAGCTGCAACAGTTTGGTGGGATATAAATGACAGAATCCAGACCGTTGACTGGATTTCTAGACCATGAATAAATGGATTTGTTCACGTTATCTAGACTGTGTCGATTATACTGTGTTTAGCCAGTCGAATTCCAATGGATTCTAGAAGGGGGTTTTGTTGGCGAGCGCCACGTGCTCTACACTGACAGAACCGGGAGCACAGTCTCTTATGGTTTACTCCAGATGATTTGCTCTGGAAACGAGAGTAATTACGGGCTGCTCAAATATTTTTATGTCTTTAGTTTACATTGGTACTTTTGGTTTAATCTATTGTTAATATGTAGCCCGTTCAAGGGAGCTCTTGTTTTTCCTTCTCTTTTTTTTAGTGCCCCGAGACTACGACCGATATGATCAAACACACGACGTGGCTTGAACACACTGGGTTAAAAGGAAAGATTACTTTTCACAAAAACTAAATGGCGTGGAAGGCTTACCATAAATAAAATTGATCTTGATACAAAACCACTGCACGTGGCCTTAATTTTGATTGATTGGATGTCTTTGAACCATTCGCTAATTTGACTTCGTGGGATTACTGAGATCCTATCTGGTTGAATGTAGAGCGGGAAAAGAATGTATATTCTGAGGTTATGGACACCGGTTGCCAGATCGTTCACAGATTATCAGGCCTAAGGCCTCGGGGAACGTGAAATCGGAACACTGACTTCGGAAATGCTTATTGGAACGAAATGTGACTGCATTCACTACCTTTCAAAATCAAAAACATGAAGAGACAGACTTAGGTGGGACGGTAGCATATTTGGTGTTAGCTCATACAAACTCCCACTGCTACGGTAGATCCATTAAACAACAACTCACATTGTTCTTTGTTAGAAATTAGCTTTAAATTTTTATCAAGAGCAGCATTCGAAGAAAAAAGATTCAGAGTTAAATCTGGCACATATAACACACTTGATAAATACTTTGGAACCCACTGCTTATTATCAAATGCCAGGATGTTAACATCACCACAGCCAAGTGCACCAATTGTTTTACCATCACCGATTCTTACTAACTGTGGATTATCAAATGCTTTATAATTCACCATCCAGTCTCTCCGAAACGACATGTGGTCGCTTGTCCCCGAATCAAGAAACCAGTCCTCGTAATTTAAAGCAATATTAGCTAAGCCGTTAGCTACCATCGTGCAAACGAAGGCATCCCGTTGCTCTCCCTTCTGAGCGACACTTGCCTTTCTAGAAGGGCACTCATTTTTCCAGTGGCCAGGTTTTTTACATAAAAAGCATTTCCCTAATTTTTGTCCCTTGTTGTTGTAGTTCGCTTTCGAGTTTTGCCATTTTGCAGTTCTTTTTGCCAACATTGCACTGTTATCTGCATGTACCGATATCTGAGAAGATAACCGCGATTCTTCCATTATGAGCCGCGCCGTTAGATTCTCAAGAGTTTTATTTTCTATTTGTGTTGAATCCCATGCTGCATAGAAATGATTAAACTCTGGAGGTAACGTCATTAAAATTTTTGTCATGACCATAGACGAAGAGATGTTTTCACCAAAATCTTTAAGTTGTTGCACTATTGTCTCAAGCTTGCTTCGTGCTATAATTTAATATATGGAGAAGTGGCTTTGGCCCTACACTCATGACAATCATTTTTTGTGCCCTCTTGTCTAGTTTTTCCCATTCCGCAACCTTCGCCGCAGCTTCTGGTTTTGGAAGCTCCCCACTCACTACGCCAAATAGGTCACTCGCATTGAGAATAACCTTAAATTGGAACTTCCAAATGCTCCATTGGTCTCCACTCATGAGTTTCTCCATCTTCAGAGAATCATTTTGCTCCATTTTTGATAAGCAGAATAAAAGTAAAACCCACAAAATAAATGTAATGCGCTACAGAAAATTACCCTTTTTTATGCAAAAGAGAAACAATCTTTTATCCGCATGCAAATTATTCAATTTTCCCGCTTTATTTTATTTCACTTGTATGTCAATATATTAATGAAATTCTATATCAAAAAAAAATCATGAGACCAAATTTACAACGGCTTTATAGTGGACTTGGGTCTGGGCCCATAACCTATTAAAAGCGAAACACGTTACCTCTGTAAGATTCAGAACACAAGTGAACCATTTATTAAAAGGAAAAGAGAAAAGTATGTTAACAGTAACAATCAGGTATATACTTCAATGTTATATAAACTAGTATTATAAATAATTAGCAAAGAGTGTACAGTGAGTCAAGGTTAATTTAATTATTTCTTATAAATGATGAACAAATCTTAACAGATATATAAAAAAATAACTTGAAAAAAGGTCTATCAGATGTTTTTAAGATGTATTTGTAAGTATTGGCTTTTAATTATCTTCTTAAGAATTCATAAAGTACTTATTAAGTGCAATGGTATCAAGAAGACTGAACTAAGATGCCATTAAGAGCAGATAAATTTATTTCAAGAACTCTTCAAGAGTTTTTGTGTTAAGCTCGGTAGACTCCGGTCCGGTGAGCAGGTCACCTAGCTCGCATGACCGAAGAGGAACCTGCTCGGAAAGTTCTTTGTGGTACATTCTATGGTAGACGACAGCGTGGTAGGCCATGCTTGCGCTGGAGAGATGGCGTAGACCAGGACGCCCGGAGCCTTGGGGTGCGCAACTGGATGGCGGCGGCTCGAGACCGGGATGGGTGGAGGGACTTGTTGAAGGAGGCCAGGACCGGACCCCGGTTGTCGAGCCGACGATGATGATGATGTTGTTTCCAAGTTAAAATAGTATCTTAGGCTCAGTGTTATACAGCTAATCATCTTCACTCAAATAGTATTACATTTACTGGTAAATAATCACATGTGCTTGTTAACCATCTATAGTTTGAGTTGTTAATATTCGTCCAATTTTAATGAAATTTAAATTACGAACGTAGTGTACAGTGTTGAGAAAAAGACAACAAACATAAGAAGAAAATATATAAGTAGGTATAAATATCTACAACACTCATTTTATTGTCATGGGATGATGTATAGGTATGGATCATTAGCGATAGTTAAATGCGCTAATATAACGCTTTGAGTTGGATGGCTGTTTAAAGTTGTAAAAAGCTCATACTATAACTTTTTGCTGATCTCGCTCATCTATACGCAAACATAAAAGTAAAGCTTCTTAAATATCTTCATTCCATATCATTTTGCAAAGACTTCAATGTTTAATGTTTCTTAATGTATCTCAATATCGCTTAAATTTGCATCTTGAATCAATTTGGCATTAGGAACTTATTCATATAAGGTCAGGTAAGCACTTGATAACTCGTCGCTCCATTCATTATACTTTTTGAACATACCCATTGAAACTTGTAAATAACCGACATTTTGGTGGTGAATGTACGCTTACTGCATATGTGTGCAAATAAATCGTGGTGAATGTACGCTTACTGCATATGGGTGCGTGTTTCTCCTGAATTTCCCCTAAATTAGCTTGTTGGCAAACTCGGATGACAGCCGAGATTGGCATCTTTATATAGTGTTTTTGATCTCGACCAAAAACACTCTATATGAAGATGCCAATCTTTCGTAGGTATCACCCTCCAAAACCCATTTGTTTACATTGTTGTTTTCGTAATTTCGTTTTGTGTCGATGAATAGATGTGAATTGCAACAACAATTTAATGGGGTGAGTTTATTAAGTTTTGACAGCTCGATTTTTTTTTTGTAATTTCTGTGGTGAGAACTTTATTTCGGTATTCCGTTTTGGTGCGTCTAGCTCATTTCTTGTGCTTTTGTAAATAATTTAATATTTTTCATTAAATAATAATAATAAAAATGATATATTATTTATCAACAGGAAGATGTTATTTTATCCATGAAGGTACTTTTTTCTTTTACAAAAACTTGTAATCATGGACGGAAAACAAAACAAGTACCTACAGCGTTCAAAAAATAATGTTACGGTAATACAAAAAAGCATTTTACAATTTCCAAAAAATAATATTAAACACTTTACAGCCATAGAACAGTGTTCGAAGTGCAAAACTCTTGGGCACTTCGGTGCCAGCATTCGTGTTTCTCAGCACACCCATATGTTGGAATAATAGGATTTGCACCAGTAATCACAACTACCGAGAAGCCACACGAAATATTTGATTTCAGCATAAGTGGCCAATTCCTATAAACTATAAAAATGTCTTGCTACTATTAATACAATCAAGAAACAGAAATCTACATTCCAAAGTTTACTGAATCCAACAACATAGTATTCTATGAAATCCATGTAAAGATTCACGATGTCTAATGGACACTAAAACGGCAGTATACGGATTTTGACCAATTAAATGACAAACTTGTCGAAGAGAGTTATATTTCGAAGAAGCTTATTCCGCCCAAGAAGGTTTGTTCATAAAATTTCATTTAAAAACAAACATTTTAAATTCTTCACATAATATATGTAGCTTGTTGGCAATAAGAATCCCGAATTCTTAGAAAAACGACGACAAGAACTACAGAAATATCTACAAGATCTTCTTACATTGTTTCGTATCACAATGCCGCGGGTTCTGGCTGAGTTTCTTGACTTCAATAAGTATGATATCATCTATTAACTCCAAGACTTAGCTAAGTATTTTAACGAGTCTGGTGACTCTGTGTTAAGTGTGACGAAAGAGTATAGCTTTTCAGCTCTTGAGGTAAGATAAAGTTGAGATGTTTGTTACAGTCACTAAGTGGTATGCCAAAAGCTTTATCTCATTTTTTTGTTTTATAAATACAATTTTTGTTTTGGATGAGTCACCCGACTCAAATGAAATATAAGACTGCTATAAAGATTTTTGCATAGGTAACCACCCAGTTAAAAGTTTTTTGTTGTTAGCTCTTTGCAATCAGTGAGCGTTTGTGTATACCATCCCCTGATAATGGCGAAGCAAACAAATTTGATTATTCACATGTTCTTGACTTTTGTAGTCAATTGTAAATACTAAAGGGTACTCCAATAAAGGTAAGTTAAAACTTTTATATTTTTAAATAAAATTAAAAAAAAAAATTATTTCATATTTGTTCAATAAAAAATACATTACTGTTTTTGTTTGCCAAGTCTACCTTAGCAAAATTATTTAAAATAAGATAAAATATAACATTATTAAAAAGAATGTCATTAAAAGCTTTTTCGAGAACGTCAAGTTCAGTTTAGGAACTATTTTTGAAGTCTTTTTAAGTCATAAATGGATTGGAACATTACACACCTCACCCAGAAACCTCGGTTTAATAAAATATCAGGCGTGTTTTTTTCAAAGGAAAATTGCGCTGAGAAATGAATCCAAAAATTATTCGTCTCGGAAATCTCCCTATAAAATCCGAAGACCTTAGTATCACTTAACCTATTAGCATTCACAGAGTTCTCCTTCGTGCAACTTGTCTATTAGAACCTCTCAAAAATGACGTATCTACATTTATTTTTAATGATTTAAATACATAGTTTGTTTTGCTATTTTTAGTAGCTATCCTCTTTTTAGTAAAAAAAAAGTATTGTATTTTTAATTTAAAAAAACATCCCAAAGATTTCAAACTTTGCTCTAACTGATAAAATACACAAATTTTAGATACGTCATTTTCATTTCAACTTGGCAATATAAGAAATTAATTTGCCATTTGGCGACACAAGGCCGGCCTCTGTTGAAAATCTTATTTTGGAATTTAACATTTATAAAAATCATTCTCCATATAAAATTCAAGTTTCTGCGATGTACGTATATGTACATATATGAAAATATCGATACAAGGTTACTTTTCTATTTTTTAGGACACTGGTGCTTTTGGCTGTGATTATAATTCCATTGACGTGCCCATTGGTCGAAGCAATATTATACCGAAAAATCTCTTTTTCAATCTAAATGCGTTTCGTAATTTAAAAAAAATACAATTTTCTAGCCTCTCAACAGAAAATATCGTCGATATCGGTAATATTTTAAATTTAATATTTTTAATTGATTTTTAACTAAAACCAATTTGTATTTGCAGCTTTTCTAAAACCAAATATAGAATACATTTCAGTTCACAATACGACTATAACTCGAATCAATCAGGTTTTAATGTGTGATAATCTACACAAAATCGATCTCGATGAAACTCCAATTACAAACAAGTCTTCTAAAGACATCTGGTACAGCGTCAAAGAGTTAAACTTCTCAGGAAATCTCCTCACAACTCTGTGGCCATAAGCAATACCCGCTTAAGTCGACTTAAGCGAAAACTCGGTTTTTTGTCCCATAGTGTTATCCATGCTTTTTAGAGATTGTAAAAAAAAATCCCCTGTTATTTAAACGCTTTTTTCTTCAAATATGACGAATAGAAAAAACCGCTTAAGTCTTTTTCATACTTAACAACATATGGAATAAACGCTTAACTCAAATAAGAATTCTAAACTCATATAACGCAGTTTTAAATAATGACTTATATCGACTTAAGCTATTTTTATAAATCTTAATTGGCCAAAAACACAAGAAAGTATATGAGAGAGTAAAACAACTTATCTCAAGTTAAGCGGTTTTTGCAAAACTGACAAGAGATTCTCATCGATGCCAAAATGAGTTAAGCCACTTTTCCAATTTTTTGTTGGGTGTTTTTAGGAATCTTATGTCAGCTAGGCTACTATTGCAAATCAAAAATTCTTAAAACCTGAGAATTAACTCGAGTTAAGTTACTATGATAAATGCATGGAGGACTTTTGTGTGGACTTCAGTGGGTTTTGAAGTGAAATAGTAACCTGAGTTTTTATTATATTCGGCTGTTGAAAGCGATTTCTTAAAAGTAATTTATACATTTTTTTGAGTTCCAGTGCCAACGTATTGTTTTACCTTTCTTGGACAGTTCTCAAAACGGTGAGTCGTTTTTGTTATAAGTATACATAACAATAAGAAATCTTGAAAGTGGGTGAAAACTACTAATTGTTACACCACAAAAGAAGACATTTCAAGTAAAGGTTCTAGGTACATATGCATTTAAAAACATGTCAGAAGTTGTCATGAACGAAACAAAATCATCTACAAATAGGTAAGATTATTTTGATACATTTCAGATAGGATCTAATTATTCTTTTGAAACCAGAACTAGACTTGTTTAACTTTAACTCTCCTTGATTTAAATTTTATCCATCCGATGGATTCTAATTTCGAGGTTGCAGAGACGGTTGACGAATATCAGTTTAGATTCACCTGAAGAGGGAAGATTGCTGCTTGATATGATTACAGTGGATGTGTATTATATGAGCAAAAATTGTTTACCCATCAGTGCTAACAAAATTCTAAGTTTATGAAAGCGGTAACAGTGCACGCGTTACAGAAGCTGCACGAAATCGTCGGAATTCATCCCTTGTTCAAATCAATTTGATATAGTTCAAAAGTTTATTAAAATATAGACACCTGCTTCTTATCATCAGATATACCTCACCCACTGTACGTTTGTTTTAATGAAACTGAATGTTTTCAGTTGCGAAAATGAATTACAGCAGTCAAAAATTCAACGAAGATAATCGAGAGTTGAAAACATGTTTGAAGTTACTTTGGATAGTGTGAAGTCCCAGTCCAGGAAAGCTCCTTTTAAAGAAATTATGTATATAGCTACTCTTGCAATAACTTCAATGCATGATTTCGTCTTTGGCCACTATTACAAGCCTTACTGTGAAAAATAATCCAACCGGCTCCATTGGCTTGAGCATTTATTCTTTAAAATCTTTTAAAGTGCTTGCAATGTACCTATACAGTGGAATATACAATTATACATACATAGTTACCTCCATTCGGAAGTCATATTTGTTTGTTTTTCTTCTAAATTGGAAGAACAAGAACTCATTTGTGATTTGAGCTTAGTTAAACCAACTACAGAAGTAAAAGAACAAACGTTCTAAGAGCCGATCATGATGCAATCATAGAGAAACAAAAAATTTTGTTTGAGCTGTTGGTGTTAAGACCACATAAAATTTCTTATAGAAATGAATTCCCAAAGCTTTTTCGACTTCGTTACTTTTTCAAAATCAAAGCCATTGTGGAGAAACAGATGAAGATCTCAACAAATTTGTGTAGCAAAAAGTAGATCGCAAACAGCAAAAATTTTTGACAGCAAACAAAATTTTGGCAGAGTCAGATATCAAATAGAACTGGATGCCAATTAAATAGCCTATTTTGTACACTAAGACCCAGTTTTTTAGTGATGAGTTTAACCAGAGCCATCTAACTCTAAAAGCAAATTAACAATTAACCCACAGATATTTGAGGAAGCAGTTTTTCAGTGGAGAACGCATGCGGAGCGACTAACCAAACCCCGTGAATATAACATCGAAAGCATCTGTTCAGTTAATCCTGAGTTAACTCACCAAATGAGATGAGCTAACTCAAGTTTAAGTTTAATCTCTCACTGAAAAACTGGACCTTAATGTGTACACGTGTTGCTTATACGTTTAAATTGATTGAAATATTTATTCTCTGGTGCTTTACCAAAGAAAAATCTTATCACCACGAAGAAGAAAGCTGATATTCCAAACAAAAATTTGAAAAAGGGTATGAAAAAAATTGATTTTGTACTATTATTATTTTATTTGTCTTCAAAGAAAAAGTAGCTTATAACTGATAAATTAAAAAAATGAGTTTGCAAAAACAGCTTAAGTCGTATAAGGAGACATGAACTCCAGTGTTCAATTTGGATTAACCTCTTAAATGGTATAAGTCATTGAGATGTGAAATATTTAGATAAGCAAAAACAGCTTAAAAAACTATTTTTGCAATAACTAATGCAAATCAGCATATTTATAAACAAAAAAAATGTAAAAACGGTAGGAGTAAGTTTTCAAAATATATATCCATTGGTAACTTATATAGTTAGGATTTTTTTCAAATCTCAAAATGAAACTTTAAAGTGCTTTTGCCAACAATTACATTTTTAGACTTAAGCGAGTATTGCTTGTGGCCACAGAACTATCGATACGAGTATCAAAACTGTACCGAATCTTCGCACCTTGAATCTAGATCAGAATTTCTAGCCAAGATTCAGAATCTCAATGAATTCCCAAGTTTGCAAACCCTTAGTTTGGCTGCGAATTTAATAACCGAAAGCATTTGGAACTTGGTTACTCTGAATTTAGGTCAGAATAAATTGAAACAACTTTCTGGCTTGAGGAAGCTTTATTCTTTGGAGAATTTGGATTTGAACTGCAATCATATAATCGATTTGGACGGGGTGGATAATGTGGCTTGTCTGCCAGTGCTCGTGGCGCTGAAGTTAACAGGAAATCCACTGGCGGGAAGTGTTGGTAAGTTAAAGCTTCAGATGTTGATTGTTTGGTTTCAGCTTTAGTTAAGTTTGAATTCTTTATTAGTTTAAAACTCTTTTAAACACGAAATAACAATAGGCTGTGCAATTTAAAAAAAAAAGTTTCTATTTATATATTCTTTTAAGATTATCGACCTCGTGTCCTTGTAATATTTCATGCACGTGCGTCTGAGATCTTTCTGGACAGTGAAAAAGGCTCCGACAAAGAATTGGACACAGCATTGGTGCTTTCTGCATTGCATCAATCTAAAATCGGCAGACAACTGCCGCAGTGAAAAATAATCGAGTATTACAACAATCGTTTTTACTTTATTAAATGTATGTTTTTATTTATATTTATGTATAATACAAGTAGGTGTATATATTTAAACAAAAAAAAAAAGAAGAAAGAACAAACAACAAACAACAAATCTCTTCAATCAACCTTTTCTTGGTCCGTTTCGAGCAAATGTTCTTCTTCCAATGGTTCAACAATATTCTCTTGAGTTTCATCAGCAGGTGATGGCTCTTCAGAAGGTTCTGCAGCTGGGGCAACCTCTTCTACACTAGCTACCACCTCTGTATCGGTTTACATAGTTGGGCCCCAGGAATATTGCTTCTGCAAAACACAAACATGATAACTGGTACGTTATCAACAACATTGAATAAGTTAGGTTTTAGGTATACGTAGGTACTATATAATACATATATATATTAGAGCTCTTTATTACACGGATATTTAAAAACACTGATACACGTGTTATAAGATCCGAATTTGAATCCGTGTATCCGTAGATCAGTGTATTTTGAATTTCCGTGTTTATTTTAAATTTTATTATGATCGATTTATTATTTCCCACATATTTTTAACACAGTTTTCATACTCGGAAAAAATTTGAAATAAAAAAAAAACCCATTTGCAGTTCTGCCGAAAAATTAAGATCACATATTAACTATGAGTCCCAGCACTCAAACAATTTTTAATGCAGAAGCTTCTTTACACCGACTATCATTCCAGCCGACAACATCGTTCTCTCGTTAAGTTCTCGCCTCTCTTTCGTTCGTGCCTTTTCCGCTATTCCCTTTAAAAATAATGACCCCGGTATCCGAGGGCTGGGTCAACCGAGCTCACCTTCGAGCCTGCTTGTCCCATCCCCCGTACGTCGGGGTAAAAATCAAAACCTTCAACCCCAAAATTCTACATTTACATTTACACACTGTGAAGAAGCCCTTACTTCTCCAAGATAAAGCCCAACTTAAGATTCTCCAGTGGAACCTTAAAGGTTATGTAAATAACTACGATGAGCTAAATATCTTGATAAAAGAAAAAGATCCAACGGTAATATGCCTCCAAGAACCCCACTGTCAATTCGACTCTACATCTTTCTCTCCTAAGTGGTTTAAGGCTTATTTTAAGAATCTGCCTTCTAACTCAAATGCGAAGCAAGGTGTCGCAATCCTTATAAAACAGAATATACCTCATAAAGAAACTCCCATCAACTCCAACTTATCCTGTTCTGCCATAGAAATTATGCTACCTATAAAAATCTGTGTTTTATCATTGTATATCCCACCACACCAACCCTTTTCTAAAATTGACATTGAATCTTAAATCAAGTAAGCTACCCAGTGATCTTAGCAGGAGATGTAAATTCATGGAATACCCTCTGGGGTTCTCCAGTTACAAATTCTAGAGGTAAAACTATCGAACATTTTATTTCAGATTCTGACTTATCGATCCTAAATGATGGTTCACCAACCCACCTATCCACTCAAAACACCCTCACCCATGTCGACATAACTTGCTCTTCTCCCGAACTTCTTCCCAAATCACACTGGCATACCCTTGAAGACCTTCACAATAGCGACCACTTCCCAATAATAACAACCATAAATCTCTTCTCCCCCTCCCTAAATTCGAACTCGATTCAGCTAATTGGTCAGCATTCAAAACTGAAATAAGAAAATTTCTACTCGGGAAGCAACCAGCCCCTAACACAAACAAAGAAGCGGCAATTATCCAAAAAGCAAACAGGTCTGCTGCAAACGCAGCTATCCCTCAGACATACCCAAAATACCATAAAAAGGTAACTCCATGGTGGAATCCTGAACTAGCTGAACTCCGCAAAATAAAAATGACAGCCTGGAAAATTTTCAAAAGATCTGCCAACCAAGAAAACTGAATAGCCTTCAAAAAACCCAACTCCAGATTCCGAAGGCAGCTTAAGATCGAAAAAGCAAAAAGCTTTGAGGAGTTTAACTCTAAAAGTAACCCGGACACCTCACCAGGAAAAATCTGGAATAGTATTCGGGCCTTAACTGGCACTTACACTCCGCTCACGATCAACCATCTTATTACACCTTCTGGCCCACTCTCAGACCCTTCTCAAATTGGTAATTACAGTGCCCAATGCTGGTCTAACTACTCTAATGATTTAAATTTTACAGAGGAATTCAAAATATTGAAGTATGATACCATTTCTCAATCCACTGCCTTATCTGCACGTACTTCCCATGCTCAACTCATTGATATCTTTGATAAAGGAAAAACTCCTAGTAGGGACAGAATATCGTACCAAATGATTAAAAATCTCCTAATGGAGACGACTCATAGACTTCTTAATCTCTTTAACAACATCCTTTAAACTACCGCCATCCCCCAAAGCTGGAAAATAGCCTCAATAGTTTCTTTTCCCAAACCCAAAAAGGACAAACTCACACCAGATAGCTATCGGCCCATTTCGCTTCTCCCATGTACAGCCAAAACACTCGAAAAAATAATCGCAAAACGAATACTTTAGTATGCAGAAACGAAACAGCTTTTGAGCCCTAATCAAGTTGCATTGAAGTTCAACCGAGGGTGCACAAACGCCCTACTCTTCATAGATGACTATATCTCTAGAGCAATCAGCTCCAAAAATCATGTCTCAATACTCATCCTAGACTTCGAAAAAGCGTTTGACTGAATAGGCATCCATATTGTTCTAAGCAAACTTATAGAATGGGGTATTGGCCCCAAGATATTCAATTATGTGAAAGCATTTCTAACTAATAGAAAATTTTGCATAAAATCTAACAATTGCTGTTCTCCTACACATCGACTTCATCGCAATTACATAATACATATTGGCTATGCAATTTCAAAACATAATTTTAAATTTTTAAGTTAAATTTACGCCCAGCGAAGCGGGTGGGTTACAGCTAGTAATTAATATACTTAAAACACAAATAATTTTGTCTGGGTCCCATAAATTGAACAACTTTCTGTCTCTGGTTTCGTTTGTGTTCAAGTTAACGAGCGGCTACTATACTTTATCTCCTATAAAGAAAAAGAACTTATATCTTGATCTTGAGATTCAGAAGCTCCTTGGACGACCAACAAGAATTGACAAAAGAGGTCTATTTGGTATCTTTTTTGAGTAAAATGTGTTAAACACGAAAGTGAGAAGGAATTTTTCAGCAAAATTGACTTGTTTCAAAACTAATTTCATGACAGAAATTAGTTTTGTAGATATTTGGAGGTGCTCAAATCGGTATTATTCGAAAATATTTTGCCACCTAAAACTCGAAAACTTAAAATAAGCTGCAGATAAAACTCTAAATTCATAAACCGTGGGACTCCATACTTCTACAAAACTAGTTTTGCTATGAATACAGTTTTGAAAAAAGTCATCAATATGGCTGTAACATGAAAGTTAACACACGCATTGAACTTTTGTGTATAAAAAAGGGAATCTCTCTCCTCAGATCAACAATCTCATGACAAAAGTTACTTAAATCATACATTTGGCAATTTATCTATTATTTAGAAAGTTAATTCTCACATATCATACACCACAAATTCAAATTAAAAGCAAACTATCCTAATAGCTGGGTACTTTAAAAGTCTTCACTCTTCTTCTACAAAGAAATATATGTAGCACAAATTCGCAGGTTACCTAACGGAGAGGAAATTATTGCCTCTCTCGTTGCAATTTTTTTAAGTTAACAAACAGGAATTATTGACAATTTTTGCAAATTGTGCAAATTCGTGACAGGACATACCGTTCTTATAAGTATGTCGAGTAATTCAAATGAATTTAACACGACATAAAGATACAACAAAGAATTTACAACAACGGGCTCTGAGGCTCTACATTAGAGCGAAGAATCCCTGCGTTCGAGAATCTATCCGAGAGGGTGTCAACTATCCAAAAATGTTCAGATAACTTGAGTTGTTGTTGCATCAGCTGACATCAGATGTTTTTCAACAAGGGATTACAACAACACAAACCTATCCGGATAGCTTTGGATTGATCCCCGAACATGGCCAATAATTAATGATTTGCACCCCACCATTGGGAACTCTCATTGAACATCATGTAAATATATTTACACAGGCGAATGTTTCGTTGTCGACCCCGAAGTATTTTCCTTGGCTTGGTAGTCTTTGGCCAGAAAATCTTTGACTTTAATTCTGTTGGACGGCGGCGCGGCGCAGTATAGGAAGACTGCGACGAGTGTGTCACATGCAAGTGGGATTCTGGGGACAGTTATTTGGCACCGAGCTGGCTGAAGGATCGGATTGGTGCGCTACCTAAGTGAAGTAAATAAAGGATTTTGTAAACTTACTTCTTATCTGAAGCGCGGAATGTGTGTTTGAATCTTGAACAATCCAACACGCACCGCGCTGTTGTCCTTTGGTTTTCCATTTATCCTGAAAATAAAATTGTAATCCTGAAAAGAAAAATGAAGGCACGAACACTGCTTTTAAAATATGGTTTATCGATCCCACAAAAAATTAGTTTCACGTTGTTTTTAAAAAAAAACAATTTAAAAGTAATTCAATACATAGCACTCTAGAAACTTTAATTGAATTTAAATTTTAAAGACCAAGCACAAATCGAATTCACAAATCAATATCTTTTTGACGTTTTTAGAATTCAGAATTCACCTCGGAAAAATTTACAGTTATTGATATTAGGGATGTGTTTGAAATGTTCTTATACTGAAGGTGCCGTCGCACTTTTTTTTTAACTGTTTTTTTTTCTAAATTGATAAAATATGTCTGTTGCCTACTTTCTAAACCTGCGATTTTTGTTGAAGTTTTTTTTTGCTAAAATTCGTAGAAATTCGCAGTGTTGGACAAAAAACGAATAGACATTGTATATGAAGAGTAAAACTTTGTATATGAAAAGTAAATCTTTGAATTTTAACTCGGTGTGTCAATTGTATTTCGACATTTCCACGTATAGGTTTACCTCATTAGTTTCAAAAATTTAACTTTGGATACAATTTAAGTTAAGACCGCAATCGACGGAACTGCGCTTCAGGGAAACTGCACGACACGCCAAAATATTACTTGGATGAGCTATACCGCACTAAGCCACAACGGAACTGCACGACGCGGCACTTAGCTACACATTTTATAGTCTAAACAACTTTATTGCGTCTGTGCATTTTAGATTAGATGTTGTTTCCATGTTGTTTCCAAGTGTGGTTTCATTCCAGGCAAATCAACAACTGATCAGATCTTTACCCTTAGGCAGGCGATGGAAAAATGTCTAGAATTTAACATCCCAACATACCACCTGTTTATATACTTTAAGGCCCTACGAATAGCCAGGGTAGAACTTTACAAAACCATGAGAGAATTCGGCATCCCAAATAAATTGACACGACTATGTAGGTTGACCATGACCAACGTAACAAGCCAAGTAAAAATAGCCGGATGGCTATCCAAACCAATCAACATCTTTAATGGACTCCGACAAGGGGATGGTTTAGCCTGCCTCCTCTTCAACCTGGCGTTGGAGAAAGCAATCCGTGACTCTGGCACGGCAACAAGAGGGACCATCGTCAACAGGTCCAGCCAGATACTGGCTTACGCAGACGACATCGACATCATCGGAAGAACCGAGCAAGCTGTACATGATTCCTTCATCCAGATCGAGCAGGCGGCACAAAATCTGGGGCTGCACATTAGTGAAGGTAAAACAAAGTACATGGTGGCGTCGAATGCGAGAGGATCAGTTGGTCAAACAATCAAGGTAGCGGAGCACGAATTTGAAGTGGTGCAATAAATACCTTGGGTCAATAGTAGCAGCCGATAACAATATAGAAGAAGAAATACGCGGTCGGCTTCTCAAATCCAACAGAGCCTACTATATTCTGTCAAAGCTCTTCAACTCCAGAAATCTCACCATAACTTCAAAACTGCTGCTGTACAGGACCATGGTCCTTCCAGTACTCGCATATGGATCCGAGACTTGGGTGCTTAGCAAAAGGCACTCCGACCTCTTAGCCGCGTTCGAGAAAAAAGTCTTAAGGAGAATTGTTGGGCCCATATGTGAGGAAGGACGATTCCGGAGACGGTACAATCATGTATTGTCCCAAGCAACACATTATCCTCTTACAGATATCTTTCAGAAGTCTTATGTAAAGAGCATTCAACACTGCAAGATAACTTAAAGATGTCTCTAAGACCCAAAAAGGCCCAAAGAGGAGGAGCCAACTGTATGAAGTGAAGAGTTCTAATTAATGTCTTTGTAAGTGCTTATAAAGAGGAATTCTTTTATTGATGTATTGACGACGTATTCAAGATGCTTTAAAGAGGTTTTCAATATATCTTAAAATCCTCTTAAAAAGGTCTTTAAAATCTCTTTAAAAGTAAATTCTGAACCAAGAAGCGAGAAAAAAACCTACGTTTATTTTTTCTCTTTTGCGCATGCAGCATTTCAATGAAATAGAGTGAGTCTCCAAACAAATGGCATTAAATAATATTTTCCCTTTCACGCATGTAAATATTAAGTTGCACATTAATGAAATGGAATGAAACTTAAGATGTGTGATGAAAGCATAAGGAATTGTTTTAATTTCATTTATAGGAAACTCGGCCAAGTAAGTTATTTTAATATGACAGTCTAAACATATTTTGTGAAGCATATCTAGAATGTGTTTCGGCATGCGCTATCATATTTACTTTAAAGTCTTAGATGCTGCCCCCCTTAAAATTCACGCGCTTAAAAAAATAAAGATATTTACATTTTTTTTCTTTTTATTTTATAAACCAAAAACTCGTTGCTGATGTAAAAAAATGTTAATTGCATTTTGTTGGGTTAGTATGTTATTTTAAAAGCTCTATACAAAATTATGAAACGAATCTGCGGTTCTTTAATCCCAAATTGTCATTTATTATATTTTATTAAAAATAATTTTAGAAATCGAAATCTATAAATATGGCGTGAAAGCGACAGGGTGCCTCTTTTTAAATAGTTAGTCGATTATTTTTTTTGTTTGTTTCTAAAGCTGCATTTTATTATTTACATAAGTCACAAACAAAACAGAGAGGGACTCATGGTTAATATGCGTAAACATCAACGTTTGTTTTTACCTACTGTCACGGCCAGCCTTTTAGCTCCAGTGGAAACCCGCACTGTCCAGATTTGTAGTAGTACGGCGGATCGAAAAACAGAGTACACCAATTGATTTAGGAGGTGAATATTATTTAGTGTCACACCTGACGTTCTGGGTCTACTAGAACACTTTTAGTTTGGAAGGTGTCAAAATGTGCCAACATTTTTGTACGGTGGATCGAAAAACGGAGAACGCAAATCGATTTAGGAGGTGGATATTATCTTATGTTATGCCCAACGTTCTGGGTCCACTAGAACACTTTTAGTTTGACAGGTGTCAAAATGTGCCAAAATTTTTGTACGGCGGATCGAAAAACGGAGAATGCAAATCGATTTAGGAGGTGGATATTATCTTATGTTACGCCCGACGTTCTGGGTCCACTAGAACACTTTTATTTGACAGGTGTCAAAATGTGCCAACATTTTTGTACGGCGGAATCGAAAATCGGAGAACGCAAATCGATTTAGGAGGTAGATATTATCTTATGTTACGCCCAACGTTCTGGGTCCACTAGAACACTTTTAGTTTGACAGGTGTCAAAATGTGCCAACATTTTTGTACGGTGGATCGAAAAACGGAGAACGCAAATCGATTTAGGAGGTGGATATTATCTTATGTTACGCCCAACGTTCTGGGTCCACTAGAACACTTTTAGTTTGACAGGTGTCGAAATGTCAAATCAGAATTCCGAGAATACGCGCTAACTTACCTTACATGCATAGCAGATAGACAAACAAATCTAAAAATATACACATATCAATTTAACATTTAAATAAATAGTTTTTTAATTTTATAATATTAATGACACCCTGTACAAAATATACATAAGTAAATTAATATTTTTTCCAAATCTCAAAACGTCTAAAAGAGTTCTTAAAGAACTCTTAAACACATCTTTGATATAGTTACTCTTACCCAGAGTCAAATCACGCTTAATTACTTCTTAATAAGACACCATTTAGTGGTCATTAATTACTTTTTAGGTCTTACAAAAACGAAATGTCAAACCAGTATCAATGGCAACAACTGTGTTCAACAAGCGCACAGCAAGACAAGTGGGACTTTATAAACTGAGCTGAATATGGTGCAGGAAATATGATTGAACTAAGTTTGCTTCCAAGAATAAATTAATGGCAGTATAAATAGATTTCTATGAATAGAATTTAAAAAAAATAATATTTTCTGATCCAAAATAAACACTGGCCGAGTTCAACGCACATCTGAATATTCAGAATTCTGAATTTTTGAAGCTCTTGATTGGCCAGCTGTCATTAAAAGTTCTGAATATTCAGATGACTTCTTATACATTACAGAAATAAAACTTCAAGTTGACAGATAAGAAATCAATGCAACAACGTCTTTAAAGATATCTGGAAGACCTCTTCAAGATGTCTTTCACAGAGCAAGCTAGCAAACTCTTAAAATACTCTTATTTTGAAGGAATTAAAGAGGTTTTGAAGAAATTTCATAAAGATATTATTAAAAGCGAAACACGTTACCTCTGTAAGATTCAGAACACAAGTGAACCATTTATTAAAAGGAAAAGAGAAAAGTATGTTAACAGTAACTTCAATGTTATATAAACTAGTATTATAAATAGCAAAGAGTGTACAGTGAGTCAAGGTTAATTTAATTATTTCTTATAAATGATGAACAAATCTTAACACTCCCACTTTCATCTTTATAAAAATGATATTAATCAATTAAAAGTTCAAATAATTTTAGATAAACATAATGAAAATTAAATTATTGTTTTAAAGCTATTATTCCAATTTCTTTTCGAAAATATTCAAATTTTTGTCTTGCTAGAGGCTTAGTAAACAAGTCTGCTAACTGATTATCAGTTTCAATATATTTAAGCTCAAAAATATTTTCTGCAAATTTTTCACGAATAAAGTGAAACTTCACCTCAATATGCTTACTTCTTTTGTGAAATTCTGGGTTTCGTATCAGCTTAATCGCGCTCTGGTTGTCAATATAAAGATGAGGACGCCCAGTTTCGTCAGGAAGTAGATCATGCATAAGACGCCTCAGCCACATCATTTCTTTAACTGTTAGAGCACCTGCCATGTACTCAGCTTCCATAGTTGAGAGGGCAACACACGACTGCCTTTGCGATACCCATGATATAGGTGACTGTCCAAGTAAAACTACACAACCACTTGTTGAACGCCTTGTGCCAGGATCACCAGCGAAATCTGCATCACTGAAACAATTCATGGTTAAAATAGAATTTGTTTTAAAAATTATACCATAGTGCATTGTCCCCTTAACGTATCGGATAATACGTTTAACTGCCTTAACATGAAGTATGCTCGGATTCTCCAAGTATCGACTAGCAATCCCGAGAGCATAAGATATATCTGGCCTAGTACCAATAGCCAGGTACATAAGGCTTCCCACGGCCTCACGGTATGGAAAACGTAATTCTTCTGACATTTCTTCGATGCTACCCATCAAAACAGATGGATCAGCTGGTGTCATCACTCGATTCGCATCGCACATGTTAAACTTCGCCACCAACTTCTCAGCATAACTCTTTTGCCCAAGTGAAATCGTCCCATTCATTTCCTTTGTTATCTCCAGGCCTAGAAAACACCTTGCCTCATACACCTTCACTTCAAAAGCATCTCTTAAATGATCTATAATAATCTATAATTAACCCATCATCAATGTAAATGGCGACAATTATTTTATCTCCCACTAAAACACAAGAATCCGCTTCTGATGGTTTTAGATTAAATGAGCAAAGAAAGTCCATGAACTTTTTATTCCAGCATCTGGAAGCCTGCTTCAAACCATAAATGCTCCTTCTCAATCTGCATACGCGTTCGTTCACTTCCATCTTCAAAGCCCTTCGGTTGACGCATATAGATTTCTTCCTCTAAATCGCCATTGAGAAATGCAGTTTTAATATCAATCTGTCTTAGATGCATGTTTTTGATTGCTGCAATCGCAAGTATCATTCTTATTGATGCAAATTTTGCTACGGGACTAAAAGTCTCCTTATAATCCACATCGTATTGTTGGGAAACCCCTTTTACAACCAGTCTTGCCCGGAACCGTCTCGGTTCATTACTTGCAGTATCCTTGATTTTGAAAACCCATCGATTGTCAATAGCAACTTTGTTTTGTGGCAACGTTACTAACTCCCACGTATTATTCTTTGCTAATGCCGCAATTTCTTCATTCATTGCATCTTGCCATCTTCGCTCATCCCTTGACTTCAGAGCGTCCTCGTACGTTGAGGGCTCTTGCTTCGCAGCAGTAAAAACATGCGTATCCAGTACAGCAACCATAGACTTTGAACGTCTACGAGCACTTCGAAGTCGTTCTTTAAGAGGAGTCCTACGTTCTTCAACAGTCTGCAACATTTCAGCAACATCATCATCATCGCGACCTTCCGCATCAGCATAATCATCATCATCAGTTTGTCCATTCTCAGCTGTTCTAATAATATTTTCACCAATCAGATCATCATTTAAATCACCTCCACCATAACTACCTGCCGCCTCTGCCACAGGAAGATTTAAATGACTGCCATGTGAATGAACACTCATCATACTACCTTCGGCTAAATCTTCATCTTTTACAGTTTTGATCACGTCCGGATTTTTCTTATTTGAAACATTGGTAGGATAACAACCCTTGTCACAGCTAATATCAATTTCTTCTTTGGAACAAGAAGGCTTTTTAAATAAAATGTCACGCTTTATTTCAACTTTAGCAGTTCCAGGAAAATATATGCGACATCCTTTCACATTCTCAGCAAACCCAACAAAAATACCAAACTGCGACTTGGCATCCCATTTTCGACGTTTTTGGTGAGGAATGTGTGCAAGGCATTCTGCACCGAATACCTGCATATCTGTTGGATTGAAAACATGTTCTTTTCCAAACCATAAATCCCATGCACTTTTTCCAGCAACTCCAGTCGGACCCGTCCTATTAAGGATGAAAACTGCATGATTGACAGCCTCTGCCCACAACTTCAATGACATATTTTTGGCGTAAATCATTGTTCTTCCAGCTTCCTCTATTGTACCTAATTCCCTCTCCGCCCTACCATTTTGTTGCGGGGAGTAAGGTACAGAAGTCTGGTGTAAGACACACTCGTTTTTTAGCACAGATTTTACCTCAAAGTTCACGAATTCAAGTCCGTTATCTGTCCTCATAGATTTAACCTCCATCCCAGTTTCCATTTTAGTTTTTTTTAGGAAATCTTTTACACAGCCTAAGACTTCATTTTTTGATTTCAAAAAGTAAACTACCAGATAACGTGAAAAATCGTCTTTGAATAGGAGGAAGTATTTCGACCCACCAAAAGAAGTTTCCTGCATCGGGCCGCATAAATCGGAGTGCACGAGTTCTCCTACAGACTTTGCCCTGCTTTCGCTGTTCAGAAACGTTAACCTATGTGACTTCCCTAGAGCACATGCATCACAGAAAAAATGTTCGCTATCAATGAACTGTATTTTCCGATCTTTAAGAAACGTGCGTACATAGTTAAGATTTTGATGGCCAAGCACCTCATGCCAATATGAAATTGATTGGGTAACTACGCCCACATTTGCACTAGACTGTATTTCGATTTTAAAGAGCATTTTAAACAAGGAATAATGTCGAACTCCCACTGCTACGGTAGATCCATTAAACAACAACTCACATTGTTCTTTGTTAGAAATTAGCTTTAAATTTTTATCAAGAGCAGCATTCGAAGAAAAAAGATTCAGAGTTAAATCTGGCACATATAGCACACTTGATAAATACTTTGGAACCCACTGCTTATTATCAAATGCAAGGATGTTAACATCACCACAGCCAAGTGCACCAAATGTTTTACCATCACCGATTCTTACTAACTGTGGATTATCAAATGCTTTATAATTCACCATCCAGTCTCTCCGAAACGACATGTGGTCGCTTGCCCCCGAATCAAGAAACCAGTCCTCGTAATTTAAAGCAATATTAGCTAAGCCGTTAGCTACCATCGTGCAAACGAAGGCATCCCGTTGCTCTCCCTTCTGAGCGACACTTGCCTTTCTAGAAGGGCACTCATTTTTCCAGTGGCTAGGTTTTGTACATAAAAAGCATTTCCCTAATTTTTGTCCCTTGTTGTTGTAGTTGGCTTTCGAGTTTTGCCATTTTGCAGTTCTTTTTGCCAACATTGCACTGTTATCTGCATGTACCGATATCTGAGAAGATAACCGCGATTCTTCCATTATGAGCCGCGCCGTTAGATTCTCAAGAGTTTTATTTTCTATTTGTGTTGAATCCCATGCTGCATAGAAATGATTAAACTCTGGAGTTAACGTCATTAAAATTTTTGTCATGAGCATAGACGAAGAGATGTTTTCACCAAAATCTTTAAGTTGTTGCACTATTGTCTCAAGCTTGCTTCGTGCTATAATTTAATATATGGAGAAGTGGCTTTGGCCCTACACTCAAGACAATCATTTTTTGTGCCCTCTTGTCTAGTTTTTCCCATTCCGCAACCTTCGCCGCAGCTTCTGGTTTTGGAAGCTCCCCACTCACTACGCCAAATAGGTCACTCGCATTGAGAATAACCTTAATTTGTAACTTCCAAATGCTCCATTGGTCTCCACTCATGAGTTTCTCCATCTTCAGAGAATCATTTTGCTCCATTTTTGATAAGCAGAATAAAAGTAAAACCCACAAAATAAATGTAATGCGCTACAGAAAATTACCCTTTTTTATGCAAAAGAGA
The DNA here is from genome assembly GCA_932273885.2 of Leucozona laternaria. NCBI lineage: Eukaryota > Metazoa > Arthropoda > Insecta > Diptera > Syrphidae > Leucozona > Leucozona laternaria. The sequence goes on from OW026366.1 coordinate 146,950,989, forward strand.
AACAATCTTTTATCCGCATGCAAATTATTCAATTTTCCCGCTTTATTTTATTTTACTTGTATGTCAATATATTAATGAAATTCTATATCAAAAAAAAATCATGAGACCAAATTTACAATGGCTTTATAGTGGACTTGGGTCTGGGCCCATAACCTATTAAAAGCGAAACACGTTACCTCTGTAAGATTCAGAACACAAGTGAACCATTTATTAAAGGGAAAAGAGAAAAGTATGTTAACAGTAACAATCAGGTATACACTTCAATGTTATATAAACTAGTATTATAAATAGCAAAGAGTGTACAGTGAGTCAAGGTTAATTTAATTATTTCTTATAAATGATGAACAAATCTTAACAGATATATAAAAAAATAACTTGAAAAAGAGGTCTATCAGATGTTTTCAAGATGTATTTGTAAGTATTGGCTTTTAATTATCTTCTTAAGAATTCATAAAGTACTTATTAAGTGCAATGGTATCAAGAAGACTGAACTAAGATGCCATTAAGAGCTGATAAATTTATTTCAAGAACTCTTCAAGAGTTTTTGTGTTGCTTGGGGTACGCAATCTACCTTGAAGCAGATATCGTGACAAAAATTAAGCTCGGTAGACTCCGGTGGGCAGGTCACCTAGCTCGCATGACCGAAGAGGAACCTGCTCGGAAAGTTCTTTGTGGTACATTCTATGGTAGACGACAGCGTGGTAGGCCATGCTTGTGCTGGAGAGATGGCGTAGACCAGGACGCCCGGAGCCTTGGGGTGCGCAACTGGATGGCGGCGGCTCGAGACCGGGATGGGTGGAGGGACTTGTTGAAGGAGGCCAGGACCGGACCCCGGTTGTCGAGCCGACGATGATGATGATGTTGTTTCCAAGTTAAAATAGTATCTTAGGCTCAGTGTTATACAGCTAATCATCTTAAATCAAATAGTATTACATTTACTGGTAAATCATCACATGTGCTTGTTAACCAATCAAAGATTCTATAGTTTGAGTTGTTAATATTCGTCCAATTTTAATGAAATTTAAATTAGGAACGTAGTGTACAGTGTTGAGAAAAAGACAACAAACATAAGAAGAAAATATATAAGTAGGTATAAATATCTACAACACTCATTTTATTGTCATGGGATGATGTATAGGTATGGATCATTAGCGATAGTTAAATGCGCTAATATAACGCTTTGAGTTGGATGGCTGTTTAAAGTTGTAAAAAGCTCATACTATAACTTTTTGCTGATCTCGCTCATCTATACGCAAACATAAAAGTAAAGCTTCTTAAATATCTTCATTCCATATCATTTTGCAAAGACTTCAATGTTTAATGTTTCTTAATGTATCTCAATATCGCTTAAATTTGCAGACCAATTTATAAATCTTGAATCAATTTGGCATTAGGAACTTATTCATATAAGGTCAGGTAAGCACTTGATAACTCGTCGCTCCATTCATTATACTTTTTGAACATACCCATTGAAACTCGTAAATAACCGACATTTTGGTGGTGAATGTAGGCTTACTGCATATGTGTGCAAATAAATCGTGGTGAATGTACGCTTACTGCATATGGGTGCGTGTTTCTCCTGAATTTCCCCTAAATTAGCTTGTTGGCAAACTCGGATGACAGCCGAGATTGGCATCTTCATATAGTGTTTTTGATCTCGACCAAAAACACTCTATATGAAGATGCCAATCTTTCGTACGTATCACCCTCCAAAACCCATTTGTTTACATTGTTGTTTTTGTAATTTCGTTTTGTGTCGATGAATAGATGTGAATTGCAACAACAATTTAATGGGGTGAATTTATTCAGTTTTGACAGCTCGATTTTTTTTTTGTAATTTCTGTGGTGAGAACTTTATTTCGGTATTCCGTTTTGGTGCGTCTAGCTCATTTGTTGTGCTTTTGTAAATAATTTAATATTTTTCATTAAATAATAATAATAAAAATGATATATTATTTATCAACAGGAAGATGTTATTTTATCCATGAAGGTACGTTTTTCTTTTACAAAAACTTGTAATCATGGACGGAAAACAAAACAAGTACCTACAGCGTACAAAAAACAATGTTACGGTAATACAAAAAAGCATTTTACAATTTCCAAAAAATAATATTAAACACTTGACAGCCATAGAACAGTGTTCGAAGTGCAAAACTCTTGGGCACTTCCGTGCCAGCATTCGTGTTTCTCAGCACACCCATATGTTGGAATAATAGGATTTGCACCAGTAATCACAACTACCGAGAAGCCACACGAAATATTTGATTTCAGCATAAGTGGCCAATTCCTATAAACTATAAAAATGTCTTGCTACTATTAATACAATCAAGAAACAGAAATCTACAATCCAAAGTTTACTGAATCCAACAACATAGTATTCTATGAAATCCATGTAAAGATTCACGATGTCTAATGGACACTAAAACGGCGGTATAAGGATTTTGACCAATTAAATGACAAACTTGTCGAAGAGAGTTATATTTCGAAGAAGCTTATTCCGCCCAAGAAGGTTTGTTCATAAAATTTCATTTAAAAACAAACATTTTAAATTCTTCACATAATATATGTAGCTTGTTGGCAATAAGAATCCCGAATTCTTAGAAAAACGACGACAAGAACTACAGAAATATCTACAAGATCTTCTTACATTGTTTCGTATCACAATGCCACGGGTTCTGGCTGAGTTTCTTGACTTCAATAAGTATGATATCATCTATTTACTCCAAGACTTAGCTAAGTATTTTAACGAGTCTGGTGACTCTGTGTTAAGTGTGACGAAAGAGTATAGCTTTTAAGCTCTTGAGGTAAGATAAAGTTGAGATGTTTGTTACAGTCACTAAGTGGTATGCCAAAAGCTTTATCTCATTTTTTTGTTTTATAAATACAATTTTTGTTTTGGATGAGTCACCCGACTCAAATGAAATATAAGACTGCTATAAAGATTTTTGCATAGGTAACCACCCATTAAAAGTAACGAAGGAATTGTTTTTGTTTTTTTTTTTGTTGTTAGCTCTTTGCAATCAGTGAGCGTTTGTGTATACCATCCCCTGATAATGGCGAAGCAAACAAATTTGATTATTCACATGTTCTTGACTTTTGTAGTCAATTGTAAATACTAAAGGGTACTCCAATAAAGGTAAGTTAAAACTTTTATATTTTTAAATAAAATTAAAAAAAAAAATTATTTCATATTTGTTCAATAAAAAATACATTACTGTTTTTGTTTGCCAAGTCTACCTTAGCAAAATTATTGAAAATAAGATAAAATATAAGATTATTAAAAAGAATGTCACTAAAAGCTTTTTCGAGAACGTCAAGTTCAGTTTAGGAACTATTTTTGAAGTCTTTTTAAGTCATAAATGGATTGGAACATTACACACCTCACCCAGAAACCTCGGTTTAATAAAATATCAGGCGTGTTTTTTCAAAGGAAAATTGCGCTGAGAAATGAATCCAAAAATTATTCGTCTCGGAAATCTCCCTATAAAATCCGAAGACCTTAGTATCACTTAACCTATTAGCATTCACAGAGTTCTCCTTCGTGGAACTTGTCTATTAGAACCTCTCAAAAATGACGTACCTACATTTATTTTTAATGATTTAAATACATAGTTTGTTTTGCTATTTTTAGTAGCTATACTCTTTTTAGTAAAAAAAAAGTATTGTATTTTTAATTTAAAAAAACATCCCAAAGATTTCAAACTTTGCTCTAACTGATAAAATACACAAATTTTAGATACGTCATTTTCATTTCAACTTGGCAATACAAAAAATTAATTTGCCATTTGGCGACACAAGGCCGGCCTCTGTTGAAAATCTTATTTTGGAATTTAACATTTATAAAAATCATTCTCCACATAAAATTCAAGTTTCTGCGATGTACGTATATGTACATATATGAAAATATCGATACACGGTTACTTTTCTATTTTTTAGGACACTGGTGCTTTTGGCTGTGATTATAATTCCATTGACGTGCCCATTGGTCGAAGCAATATTATACCGAAAAATCTCTTTTTCAATCTAAATGCGTTTCGTAATTTAAAAAAAATACAATTTTCTAGCCTCTCAACAGAAAATATCGTCGATATCGGTAATATTTTAAATTTAATATTTTTAATTGATTTTTAACTAAAACCAATTTGTATTTGCAGCTTTTCTAAAACCGAATATAGAATACATTTCAGTTCACAATACGACTATAACTCGAATCAATCAGGTTTTAATGTGTGATAATCTACACAAAATCGATCTCGATGAAACTCCAATTACAAACAAGTCTTCCAAAGACATCTGGTACAGCGTCAAAGAGTTAAACTTCTCAGGAAATCTCCTCACAACTCTGTGGCCATAAGCAATACCCGCTTAAGTCGACTTAAGCGAAAACTCGGTTTTTTGTCCCATAGTGCTGTCCATGCTTTTTAGAGCTTGTAAAAAAAAATCCCCTGTTATTTAACCGCTTTTTTCTTCAAATATGACGAATAGAAAAAACCGCTTAAGTCTTTTTCATACTTAACAACATATGGAATAAACGCTTAACTCAAATAAGAATTCTAAAGTCATATAACGCAGTTTTAAATAATGACTTATATCGACTTAAGCTATTTTTATAAATCTTAATTGGCCAAAAACACAAGAAAGTATATGAGAGAGTAAAACAACTTATCTCAAGTTAAGCGGTTTTTGCAAAACTGACAAGAGATCCTCATCGATGCCAAAATGAGTTAAGCCACTTTTCCAAATTTTTGTTGGGTGTTTTTAGGAATCTTATGTCAGCTAGGCTACTATTGCAACTCAAAAATTCTTAAAACCTGAGAATTAACTCGAGTTAAGTTACTATGATAAATGCATGGAGGACTTTTGTGTGGACTTAAGTGGGTTTTGAAGTGAAATAGTAACCTGAGTTTTTATTATATTCGGCTGTTGAAAGCGATTTCTTAAAAGTAATTTATACATTTTTTTGAGTTCCAGTGCCAACGTATTGTTTTACCTTTCTTGGACAGTTCTCAAAACGGTGAGTCGTTTTTGTTATAAATATACATAACAATAAGAAATCTTGAAAGTAGGTGAAAACTACTAATTGTTACACCACAAAAGAAGACATTTCAAGAAAAGGTTCTAGGTACATATGCATTTAAAAACATGTCAGAAGTTGTCATGAACGAAACAAAATCATCTACAAATAGGTAAGATTATTTTGATACATTTCAGATAGAATCTAATTATTCTTTTGAAACCAGAACTAGACTTGTTTAACTTTAACTCTCCTTGATTAAAATTTTATCCATCCGATGGTTTCTAATTTCGAGGTAGCAGAGACGGTTGACGAATATCAGTTTAGATTCACCTGAAGAGGGAAGATTGCTGCTTTAGGATATGATTACAGTGGATGTGTATTATATGAGCAAAAATTGTTTACCCATCAGTGCTAACAGAATTCTAAGTTTATGAAAGCGGTAACAGTGCACGCGTTTCAGAAACTGCACGAAATCGTCGGAATTCATCCCTTGTTCAAATCAATTTGATATAGTTCAAAAGTTTATTAAAATATAGACACCTGCTTCTTATCATCAGATATACCTCACCCACTGTACGTTTGTTTTAATGAAACTGAATGTTTTCAGTTGCGAAAATGAATTACAGCAGTCAAAAATTCACCGAAGATAATCGAGAGTTGAAAACATGTTTGAAGTTACTTTGGATAGTGTGAAGTCCCAGTCCAGGAAAGCTCCTTTTAAAGAAATTATGTATATAGCTACTCTTGCAATAACTTCAATGCATGATTTCGTCTTTGGCCACTATTACAAGCCTTACTGTGAAAAATAATCCAACCGGCTCCATTGGCTTGAGCATTTATTCTTTAAAATCTTTTAAAGTGCTTGCAATGTACCTATACAGTGGAATATACAATTATACATACATAGTTACCTCCATTCGGAAGTCATATTTGTTTGTTTTTCTTCTAAATTGGAAGAACAAGAACTCATTTGTGATTTGAGCTTAGTTAAACCAGCTACATATACCATTGAAGTAAAAGAACAAACGTTCTAAGAGCCGATCATGATGCAATAATAGAGAAACAAAAAATTTTGTTTGAGCTGTTGGTGTTAAGACCACATAAAACCTTATAGAAATGAATTCCCAAAGCTTTTTCGACTTCGTTACTTTTTCAAAATCAAAGCCTTGTGGAGAAACAGATGAAGATCTCAACGAATTTGTGTAGCAAAAAGTAGATCGCAAACAGCAAAAATTTTTGACAGCAAACAAAATTTTGGCAGAGTCAGATATCAAATAGAACTGGATGCCAATTAAATAGCCTATTTTGTACACTAAGACCCAGTTTTTTTAGTGATGAGTTTAACCAGAGCAATCTAACTCTAAAAGCAAATTAACAATTAACCCACAGATATTTGAGGAAGCAGTTTTTCAGTGGAGAACGCATGCGGAGCGACTAACCAAACCCCGTGAATATAACATCGAAAGCATCTGTTCAGTTAATCCTGAGTTAACTCACCAAATTAGATGAGCTAACTCAAGTTTAAGTTTAATCTCTCACTGAAAAACTGGACCTAAATGTGTACACGTGGTGCTTATACGTTTAAATTGATTGAAATATTTATTCTCTGGTGCTTTACCAAAGAAAAATCTTATCACCACGAAGAAGAAAGCTGATATTCCAAACAAAAATTTGAAATAGGTATGAAACCAAATGTACATCGAGGTTCTTTTTCAAAAAAAAAAATGATTTTGTACTATTATTATTTTATTTGTCTTCAAAGAAAAAGTAGCTTATAACTGATAAATTAAAAAATTGAGTTTGCAAAAACAGCTAAAGTCGTATAAGAAGACATGAACTCCAGTGTTCAATTTGGATTAACCTCTTAAATGGTATAAGTCATTGAGATGTGAAATATTTAGATAAGCAAAAACAGCTTAAAAAACTATTTTTGCAATAACTAATGCAAATCAGCATATTTATAAACAAAAAAAATGTAAAAACGGTAGGAGTAAGTTTTCAAAATATATATCCATTGGTAACTTATATAGTTAGGATTTTTTTCAAATCTCAAAATGAAACTTTAAAGTGCTTTTGCCAACAATTACATTTTTAGACATAAGCGAGTATTGCTTGTGGCCACAGAACTATCGATACGAGTATCAAAACTGTACCGAATCTTCGCACCTTGAATCTAGATCAGAATTTCTAGCCAAGATTCAGAATCTCAATGAATTTTAAGTTCGCAAACCCTTAGTTTTCAGCATCGAAAAACATGGTCGTTGCGAGTACCAGGTTCCCGCGTAAGGATATCTACAAAGCCACCTGGGTATCACCTGATGGAGTCACTCGTAACCAAATTGACCACGTGTTGATAGACCGTCGCCACTACTCGAACTTGATGACGGTACGACCCTACCGAGGTGCCAATATCGACTCGGATCACTATCTTGTTGGTATGGTTTTCCGAGGGCGGATTGCCTTGCGAAGACGTATTGCATCCGCCGATCAGGTTCGAATCAACACGTCTGCTCTACGCAATGAAATACCAGTAACACCTTTGGTAATGCATTAGGACTCGCCCTAGAACTGGGTAGAGTTAGTCCTGGAGCCAGTATGCTGGGCGTAGATGAGAAGTGGATACGCCTTAAGAACACTGTCACTAGTACTGCCAACTCCATCTTAGGCAGCAGTCGTAGAAATTGGAACGACTGGTTTGATGATGAATGCAAGCTAGCGACTGAACGTAAGACTGTTGCGTTCCGAGCAATGCAACAATCTCATAGAACGCGGGCGCGCGAAAACGAATATAAAGAGCTCAGAAGAATTGAAAAACGGCTTCACAGACAGAAAAAATCAGCCCGGGAGAAGAACATAATCTGTGAAATAGAGAAAAGCCGAGAGCGAGGTCCGCACCAGGCGCGGAAGTTCTACCAATCCGTCCGAAACATGACGCAGTACACACCACGCTGCACATACTGCAAGGACGGAGAGGGAAATCTGATCACCGATCCTCAAAGCATACTGGAGCTGGAGCGATGGGAAGTGAACTTCAATGAATTGCTAAATGGTCAGCTCACTGCAGAAGTGGAGGCTCCACTACTTCAAGAAGAGTACCCTATGTTGCCGCCACCAAGCATAGAAGAGGTTGAGAAGGCTATAGGCCGGCTAAAGAAAAACAAAGCCCCGGGAGCCGATGGTATACCAGCCGAACTATTTCAACACGGTGGGCCAGCTTTACGTCAAGCAATTCATGAGATTATAGTGCACGTGTGGGAGCATGAAGAAATTCCAGAAGACTGGCGAAAAGGTATAATTTGCCCCATACATAAGAAGGGAGATGTCACAACGTGCAGCAATTATAGAGGTATCACGTTGTTGAGTACCGGCTATAAGATACTCTCCTCTATCCTACAAGACCGGATAACCCCATACGCTAAAACCATCATCGGACAATATCAGTGTGGTTTCATTCCAGGCAAATCAACAACTGATCAGATCTTTACCCTTAGGCAGGCGATGGAAAAATGTCTAGAATTTAACATCCCAACAGACCACCTGTTTATAGACTTTAAGGCCGCCTACGATAGCATAGGCAGGGTAGAACTTTACAAAGCCATGAGAGAATTCGGCATCCCAAATAAATTGAAACGACTATGTAGGTTGACCATGACCAACGTAACAAGCCAAGTAAAAATAGCCGGATTGCTATCCAAACCGATCAACATCTTTAATGGACTCCGACAAGGGGATGGTTTGGCAATCCGTGACTCTGGCACGGCAACAAGAGGGACCATCGTCAACAGGTCCAGCCAGATACTGGCTTACGCAGACGACATCGACATCATCGGAAGAACCGAGCAAGCTGTACATGATTCCTTCATCCAGATCGAGCAGGCGGCACAAAATCTGGGGCAGCACATTAGTGAAGGTAAAACAAAGTACACGGTGGCGTCGAATGCGAGAGGAACAGTTGGTCAAACAATCAAGGTAGCGGAGCACGAATTTGAAGTGGTGCAATCCTTTAAATACCTTGGGTCAATAGTAGCAGCCGATAACAATATAGAAGAAGAAATACGCGGGCGGCTTCACAAATCCAACAGAGCCTACTATAGTCTGTCAAAGCTCTTCAACTCCAGAAATCTCACCATAACTTCAAAACTGCTGCTGTACAGGACCATGGTCCTGCCAGTACTCACATATGGATCCGAGACTTGGGTGCTCAGCAAAAGGCACTCCGACCTCTTAGCCGCGTTCCAGAGAAAAGTCTCAAGGAGAATTGTTGGCCCCATATGTGAGGAAGGACGATTCCGGAGACGGGACAATCATGAATTGTACGCAATCTACCTTGAAGCAGATATCGTGACAAAAATTAAGCTCGGTAGACTCCGGTGGGCAGGGCACCTAGCTCGCATGAGCGAAGAGGAACCTGCTCGGAAAGTTCTTTGTGGTACATTCTATGGTAGACGACAGCGTGGTAGACCATGCTTGCGCTGGAGAGATGGCGTAGACCAGGACGCCCGGAGCCTTGGGGTGCGCAACTGGATGGCGGCGGCTCGAGACCGGGATGGGTGGAGAGACTTGTTGAAGGAGGCCAGGACCGGACCCCGGTTGTCGAGCCGACGATGATGATGATGAAACCCTTAGTTTGGCTGCCAATTTAATAACCGAAAGCATTTGGAACTTGGTTACTCTGAATTTAGGTCAGAATAAATTGAAACAACTCTCTGGCTTGAGGAAGCTTTATTCTTTGGAGAATTTGGATTTGAATTGCAATCATATAATCGATTTGGACGAGGTGGATAATGTGGCTTATCTGCCAGTGCTCGTGGCGCTGAAGTTAACAGGAAATCCATTGGCGGGAAGTGTTGGTAAGTTAAAGCTTCAGATGTTGATTGTTTGGTTTCAGCTTTAGTTAAGTTTGAATTCTTTATTAGTTTAAAACTCTTTTAAACACAAAACAACAATAGGCTGTGCAATTTAAAAAAAAAGTTTCTATTTATATATTCTTTTAAGATTATCGACCTCGTGTCCTTGCAATATTTCATGCACGTGCGTCTGAGATCTTTCTGGACAGTGAAAAAGGCTCCGACAAAGAATTGGACACAGCATTGGTGCTTTCTGCATTGCATCAATCTAAAATCGGCAGACAACTGCCGCAGTGAAAAATAATCGAGTATTACAACAATCATTTTTACTTTATTAAATGTATGTTTTTATTTATATTTATGTATAATACAAGTAAGTGTATACATTTAAACAAAAAAAAAAGAAGAAAGAACAAACAACAAATCTCTTCAATCAACCTTTTCTTGGTGCGTTTCGAGCAAATGTTTTTCTTCCAATGGTTCATCAATATTCTCTTGAGTTTCATCAGCAGGTGATGGCTCTTCAGAAGGTTCTGCAGCTGGGGCAACCTCTTCTACACTAGCTACCACCTCTGTATCGGTTTACATAATTGGGCCCCAGGAATATTGCTTCTGCAAAACATGATAACTGGTACGTAACCCCAACATTGAATAAGTTAGGTTTTAGGTATACGTAGGTACTATATAATACGTATATATATTAGAGCTCCTTATTACACGGATATTTAAAAACACTGATACACGTGTTATAAGATCCGAATTTGAATCCGTGTATCCGTAGATCAGTGTATTTTGAATTTCCGTGTTTATTTTAAATTTTATTATGATCGATTTATTATTTCCCACATATTTTCAACACAGTTTTCATACTCGGAAAAAATTTGAAATAAAAAAAAAACCATTTGCAGTTCTGCTGAAAAATTAAGATCACATATTAACTATGAGTCCCAGCACTCAAACAATTTTGTGTACAGAAGCTTCTTTATACCGACTATCATTCGAGCCGACAACATCGTTCTCTCGTTTAGTTCTCGCCTCTCTTTCGTTCGTGCCTTTTCCGCTATTCCCTTTAAAAATAATGACCCCGGCATCCGAGGGCTGGGTCAACCGAGCTCACCTTCGAGCCTGCTTGTCCCATCCCCCGTACGTCGGGGTAAAAATCAAAACGTTCAACCCCAAAATTCTAATCAATTGGACTTCACACAGTGTGTACATTTACACACTGTGAAGAAGCCCTTACTTCTCCAAGATAAAGCCCAACTTAAGATTCTCCAGTGGAACCTAAAAGGTTACGTAAATAACTACGATGAGCTAAATATCTTGATAAAAGAAAAAGATCCAACGGTAATATGCCTCCAAGAAACCCACTGTCAATTCGACTCTACATCTTTCTCTCCTAAGTGGTTTAAGGCTTATTTTAAGAATCTGCCTTCTAACTCAAATGCGAACCAAGGTGTCGCAATCCTTATAAAATAGAATATACCTCATAAAGAAATTCCCATCAACTCCAACTTATCCTGTTCTGCCATAGAAATTATGCTACCTATAAAAATCTGTGTTTTATCATTGTATATCCCACCACACCAACCCTTTTCTAAAATTGACATTGAATCTTAAATCAAGTAAGCCACCCAGTGATCTTAGCAGGAGATGTAAATTCATGGAAACCCTCTGGGGTTCTCCAGTTACAAATTCTAGAGGTAAAACTATCGAACATTTTATTTCAGATTCTGACTTATCGATCCTAAATGATGGTTCACTAACCCACCTATCCACTCAAAACACTCTCACCCATGTCGACATAACTTGCTCTTCTCCCGAACTTCTTCCCAAATCACACTGGCATACCCTTGAAGACCTTCACAATAGCGACCACTTCCCAATAATAACAACCATAAATCTCTTCTCCCCCTCCCTAAATTCGAACTCGATTCAGCTAACTGGTCAGCATTCAAAACTGAAATAAGAAAATTTCTACTCGGGAAGCAACCAGCCCCTAACACAAACAAAGAAGCGGCAATTATCCAAAAAGCAAACAGGTCTGCTGCAAACGCAGCTATCCCTCAGACATACCCAAAATACCATAAAAAGGTAACTCCATGGTGGAATCCTGAACTAGCTGAACTCCGCAAAACAAAAATGACAGCCTGGAAAACTTTCAAAAGATCTGCCAACCAAGAAAACTGAATAGCCTTCAAAAAAGCCAACTCCAGATTCCGAAGGCAGCTTAAGATCGAAAAAGCAAAAAGTTTTGAGGAGTTTACCTCTAAAAGTAACCCGGACACCTCACCAGGAAAAATCTGGAATAGTATTCGGGCCTTAACTGGCACTTACACTCCACTCACGATCAACCATCTTATTACACCTTCTGGCCCACTCTCAGACCCTTCTCAAATATGTAATTACAGTGCCCAATGCTGGTCTAACTACTCTAATGACTCAAATTTTACAGAGGAATTCAAAATATTGAAGTATGATACCATTTCTCAATCCACTGCCTTATCTGCACGTAATTCCCATGCTCAACTCATTGAGGGTGATATCTGTCTAGTCGAACTTGAATCTTGTGTTTGTAAACTAAAAGGAAAAACTCCTAGTAGGGACAGAATATCGTACCAAATGATTAAAAATCTCCTAATGGAGACGACTCATAGACTTCTTAATCTCTTTAACAACATCCTTTAAACTGCCGCCATCCCCCAAAGCTGGAAAATAGCCTCAATAGTTTCTTTTCCCAAACCCAAAAAGGACAAACTCACACCAGATAGCTATCGGCCCATTTCGCTTCTCCCATGTACAGCCAAAACACTCGAAAAAATAATCGCAAAACGAATACTTTAGTATGCAGAAACGAAACAACTTTTGAGCCCTAATCAAGTTGCATTTAAGTTCAACCGAGGGTGCACAAACGCCCTACTCTTCATAGATGACTATATCTCTAGAGCACTCAGCTCCAAAAATCATGTCTCAATACTCATCCTAGACTTCGAAAAAGCGTTTGACTGAATAGGCATCCATATTGTTCTAAGCAAACTTATAGAATGGGGTAGTGGCCCCAAGATATTCAATTATGTGAAAGCATTTCTAACTAATAGAAAATTTTGCATAAAATCTAACAATTGCTGTTCTCCTACACATCGACTTCATCGCAATTACATAATACATATTGGCTATGCAATTTCAAAACACAATTTTAAATTTTTAAGTTAAATTTACGCCCAGCGAAGCGGGTGGGTTACAGCTAGTAATTAATATATTTAAAACATAAATAATTTTGTCTGGGTCCCATAAATTGAACAACTTTCTAGCTCTGGTTTCGTTTGTGTTCAAGTTAACGAGCGGCTACTGTACTTTATCTACTATAAAGAAAAAGAACTTATATCTTGATCTTGAGATTCAGAAGCTCCTTGGACGACCAATAAGAATTGACAAAAGAGGTCTATTTGGTATCTTTTTTGAGTAAAATGTGTTAAACACGAAAGTGAGAAGGAATTTCTCAGCAAAATTGACTTGTTTCAAAACTAATTTCATGACAGAAATTAGTTTTGTAGATATTTGGAGGTGCTCAAATCGGTATTTTTCGAAAATATTTTACCACCTAAAACTCGAAAACTTAAAATAAGCTGCAGATAAAACTCTAAATTCATAAACCGTGGGACTCCATACTTCTATAAAACTAGTTGTGCTATGAATATAGTTTTGAAAAAAGTCATCAATATGGCTGTAACATGAAAGTTAAATCACGCATTGAACTTTTGTGTATAAAAAAGGAAATCTCACTCCTCAGATCAACAATCTCATGACAAAAGTTACTTAAATCATACATTTGGCAATTTATCTATTATTTAGAAAGTTAATTCTCACATATCATACACCACAAATTCAAATTAAACGCAAACTATCCTAATAGCTGGGTACTTTAAAAGTCTTCACTCTTCTTCTACAAAGAAATATATGTAGCACAAATTCGCAGGTTACCTAACGGAGAGGAAATTATTGCCTCTCTCGTTGCAATTTTTTTAAGTTAACAAATAGGAATTATTGACAATTTTTGCTAATTGTGCGAATTCGTGACAGGACATACCGATCTTATAAGTATGTCGAGTAATTCAAATGAATTTAACACGACATAAAGATACAACAAAGAATTTACAACAACGGGCTCTGAGGCTCTACATTAGAGCGAAGAATCCCTGCGTTCGAGAATCTATCCGAGAGGGTGTCAACTATCCAAAAATGTTCAGATAGCTTGAGTTGTTGTTGCATCAGCTGACATCAGATGTTTTTCAACAAGGGATTACAACAACACAAACCTATCCGGATAGCTTTGGATTGATCCCCGAACATGGCCAATAATTAATGATTTGCACCGCACCATTGGGAACTCTCATTGAACACCATGTAAATATATTTACACAGGCTTGGTAGTCTTTGGCCAGAAAATCTTTGATTTTAATTCTGTTGGACGGCGGCGCGGCGCAGTATAGGAAGACTGCGACGAGTGTGTCACATGCAAGTGGGATTCTGGGGACAGTTATTTGGGCACCGAGCTGGCTGAAGGATCGGATTGGTGCGCTACCTAAGTGAAGTAAATAAAGGATTTTGTAAACTTACTTCTTATCTGAAGCGCGGAATGTGTGTTTGAATCTTGAACAATCCAACACGCACCGCGCTGTTGTCCTTTGGTTTTCCATTTATCCTGAAAATAACACTGCTTTTAAAATATGGTTTATCGATCCCACAAAAAATTAGTTTCACGTATCTTTTTGTTTTGTTACACGTTATTAGAAGGCAAATCACGATTATGTTTTTAAAAAAACAATTTAAAATTAATTCAATACATAGCACTCTAGAAACTTTAATTGAATTTAAATTTTAAAGACCAAGCACAAATCGAATTCACAAATCAGTATCTTTTTGACGTTTTTAGAATTCAGAATTCACCTCGGAAGTTATTGATATTAGGGATGTGTTTGAAATGTTCTTATACTGAAGGTGCCGTCGCACTTTTTTTTTAACTGTTTTTTTTTTCTAAATTGAAAAAATATGTCTGTTGCCTACTTTCTAAACCTGCGATTTTTGTTGAAGTTTTTTTTTGCTAAAATTCGTAGAAATTCGCAGTGTTGGACACAAAACGAATAGACATTGTATATGAAGAGTAAAACTTTGTATATGAAAAGTAAAACTTTGAATATTAACTCGGTGTGTCAATTGTATTTCGACATTTCCACGTATAGGCTTACCTCATTAGTTTCAAAAATTTAACTTTGGATACAATTTAAGTTAAGACCGCAATCGACGGAACTGCACTTCAGGGAAACTGCACGACACGCCAAAATATTACTTGGATGAGCTATATCGCACTAAGCGACAACGGAACTGCACGACGCGCGCCATTGTATATATATTTCTATAGTACTATCATGATGAGGAACTACCAGGGCGCCACCGCAACTTCCCAAAGTGCAATTTCTCTTTGGAGACATTCTAGGTTCAGGAATATGCTAATAGAGAAGGATTGACCGATAATAGTAAAACGAGAATACTGTATACTAAGTTTATGAGTGTTCGAGGGAGAAACAAAAAAACAACGATTTTGTATAGAACACAATAAAATGACAATGACAACACAAAGATAATAAATAGAAGAACGAGAACTTTGCTACGAATGTATTGAGATTTAAGATATTTTGTGCTTTGATATGTATAAGAGCTGTGGATTTGTTTTTTTTTTTTTGTTTACGTTGAAATTTGTGGGAAGGCAAGGCATGAATGAATATATTCCTGTAAATATTATTGCCACTACTTGATAAAGTTTTTAACCAATGACAGTGAGGAATGTTTTTAAGGTATTTTTGTTAAGGTAAAATCGTGGAAGTGGTATTTTTTGGAGGTTTATTTTAAAAAAAATATTTTTATATAATTTTTTTAGGAAAACAAATTTGGTAGGTAGGTACGCAAATTACAACTATTTTGTATAGAATATAATAAAATGACAATATAAAGATGATACAAGAACGGGAACATTGTATAAGAATTTATTGAGAGTTCAACGGGAATTACAAATTTGAGCTTTTTTAATGTATAGGGAGTTATGAATTGATTTTTTTTGTTGAAATTGACGATTTACAAATAGCGAAAATAAAAATATAGGTAGGTATATGAATATATAGGGTGTCGGGAATTTTTCAACTTCTAATTGCGACTAACAATTCCGCAAATCCTGCACTTTGAATGATACCCCTCCTGCTTACCTCAACCCGCTAGTATTTCGATAATCGCAATTTAAAGTTGAAAAATTCTCGCTGAACACCCTATATATATGTAACTTGTTGTAGGTATTTAGTTAGAGTAAATTCTAAAAAAGCATACAAATCGTTCTTTAAATTGCCCAAACAACTCTAATAAAGTAAAATACATAACTTGGTTGCCCGAACTTGTTCTTATGGGCGATCACACTGGTTGGAAATAATATTATTTTTTTTTTAACAAAATTAGAAATAAATTGATTAAAATATACTTCTGAAACCTTTTTTGAACCCAAGGCTATGCATACCATTTAATATCTTTAGTTAATCGTAATTAATGAAAGAAAAAATATTAAAATTATAGAAGTGGTTTTAAAAATAATTAATTTTGTATGTATACATTTTCTTACCTTAACATTTTTAAGAAAATAATTTGGTACGTCAATTTTAAGTATTTATAAATTTGGAGGTTAAAATTGAATATTGGTTTTGAAAAACGGTTTTAGGAATATTTTTTGTTCAAAATCGTTTAAAATTTATTAAAAAATCGCTTTTTGCCAAGTTTAATAAATATCGACAAAGTCCTTTTTGAAATATATACCTATTGGTATTTATTGGTATTTCAATTAATTATTCTTTATAAAAAATTGATTAAAACCAGTTGAATCGTTTCGAGAAATGCGAAACTAAAAAATATACTTTGCGAGGTACCATTTATAATCATTTTTTGGAATGGTTTATTGCTTACTAAAAGGCATCCTACTTATTCATTTTAAATCATTTTTTTAATCGATGTTAAATCGAACGATTTTTCTTTTAACCCCAAAAATTTTGTTTGACGTACAGGTACCGTTATTTGCTGTCTTAAAGTTTGAACAAAATTTGTAGCATTTTTTCAAAATTTTTAGTTTAAAGTGAATATTTTTCGAAAACTGTTCCTTTAAATAGCTTTACTTAAAAATGAAATAAAATAAGAGATTTCTGGCTTCACAAACCGTACTTTTTAATATTTTTTTTCCTGTTTAGTCATTTTTTTCAGAAAATTGCCCCTCTTGGCTAAAGGGGGGAATAGACACCCCCTCCCATACGATTTTTTTCTTGTCTCGACCCAACCTACACACTAGCTTTTTGTCACACCTTATGTGAATCACCCTGCATATAAATAGAATAAGTTTTGTAAATTTGAAATAATTAAAATGACCTTTGAAAAAATTTTGATTGAAATCGGTTTAGCCGTTAAAGAGAAATTCGGTACATTTTGTTTGAAAACTATTTTTTTAAAAAGGACATTATTTATTTTAACTGCATTAAAAAAAAAAAGAAAAATGGATATTGAGCTGTTTATCTATAAGTATTTTAAACTATAAATTCTTTAATACATACAAATATGAGAAAAATTTAAAAAAAATAAGGTTTTTTTCGAAATAATAAATTTGTACAAGATGTATGTATATCTACGGTGACCATATTTTAAAATTCCAAATAATGGACAAAAAGAAAAAAAAATAAACCTGGGACCTATTTCACCAAACACTTTACACTTTGCAACTTTTCACTTTTACTTTGTAAATTTCGTTTCACCAAACCCAAATTTGCAAAGTGAAATGTTTTCTTAGTTTGCAAAGTATATGTTCTTTTCGTTTCACCAAACAAACAAACTTTGCAAATTTGATTCAGAATTTTTAAAAAGCTTTTCAGTAATATGCAAAGAGAAATTTTTATTTGCAAATAAGCGTTTGTTTTGAAAAGTTGAAATAATAATACACAAATGAACCGTTTTGAAGAAGAATTTTCGGAAAATGAAGAAGTAAATAGAAGTGACCAAAGGGTAGTGAAAATAATTTTCCATCGAATTTATTTTGTCTAAAATTGGACATACATTTCAATTCTATAGTCAAAGGAAAATGTGTTAATGTCCTTTGCAACAAATTTTGAGTACACTACATTGGGCTGAGAATGGAACCCAATATTACGGTGTTGCATCTATGAGCGAAATAAGCAAAGCTACCGTCTGTAGAGTAGTTCATCGAGTATCGAATGTAATCATAGTAGATGAATTTCTCTCAAACACCATTTGCTGGACACAAAATTCTTTAGAATTTGCATGGAAAGCATCAACGTATCGCATGAAACGAAAAACCAATGTTTATTTTTAAACGCGATTTGCGGCTAAACTAAACGTCTTAGACCCCCCAAAGTTGACATCTTCAAACGTGATTTTTGACTGAACTATTCATCTTAGGGAATTAAAAATTGCATATTCGTGATCTAGGAAATGCCACCTTTCAATCAACGTATTGCGTGAAACAAGAAAACAATGTTTATTTTTAAAAGCGATTTGCTTCTCAACTTTGTAAGTTACGAATTCAAATTCAAAGTTCTATTTTAAATTGGTGAAACACTTTTACTTTTCACTTTTCAAAAATAGTCTGATAAATTGAAAAGTGCAGTCTTTTCACTTTGCAAATTTTGCGAAACACTTCACACTTTTACTTTGCAGGAAATTAATTTTTTTGCAAAGTTGCAAAGTGAAAAGTGTTTGGTGAAATAGGCCCCTGGTTTCTAATTATTATTTTCTTTATTTCAAATAATAATAATATCAGAAAGAACTCTTAATATTAATGTTACGCAAAATAATAAATAAACAGATAAAATTCAGTATTTACTTTAACTTAATGTTAGAGTAAAATAAAACCTTAAACACAAAATAATTATCCTCATTATTTAAATGGGCCTAATACAGGGAACTTTTATTTGTTGTCATATTTGAATACTTTCCTGGAGAAGGTATAGATTCCATATAATATCTATGCACATATCGCAAGTAAAAATGTATTTAAAAAAAAAAATCATTCAAAAGGTTTTTTATATAAAAAGCTTCCTTAAAATTTGTTTAAAAATTATTTGGATTGCCTATTTCAAGTACCTATTTAAAAATATACACCAAACAAAAAATGTAATTTAAAACAAATTCAACAACCTGCCTTCAAAATACTTTCCTCTTGAATTGAATTATTTTCAATTAAATTTTTCTTGAACATTGGTATATCCAATACCTATTAATTAAAATTTAAAAGGACCTTCTGTATAATTTTTTTTTATTAAAATCGGTTTAGCCCTTAGTGAGATATTGATACCTACCTTCCTATAAACTTTTCTTTTTCGAAAACGGTTTTTTGGCTTACCTATATTAATTACCTAATATTTTAAATTGGCTTACCTACCTATGTACTAAATCTCTTGATACCTACAATTATTCAAAACGGAAACATAATTGGAAATAATATTTTTGTTCTGTTTATTATTAGGTAGTACCTCCCTAGGGACCTAACTATACCAAAATTATGAAAATTATTATTATACATATATATAATGTAGGTACCTAACCCGAAATATGGCAACCGTCCCATACAATTACTTTTACCGCATATAATAGAAAGAGAATACCTGCAACGTTGCTTTCTTTGAATTCAAAATCAAAAATAAAAACCTCCCAAGTTTTGCATGAAACTATAGGAGATAATATACCTATATATGTATAAACATATGCCCTTAAGCAAAAAATCGTTTCCTAAATTCATTGAAAAAAAATTAAACCAAACCTTTGCATAAGCGAACATATACACACAAACATTTTTTTCTATTTTCTCGCCCAAGTTCAATGACGCAAAAGGCTATTTCGGATATCTCCCTTTCCCACATTATTGTTGTCAGAACCAATATAATACACTCCTCTCGCTCCTACTACCTGTTCCCGATTCCTTTTTGATTCTCTCCATTGTCAAATTTGTGGCGTTTATAACGCCACATAGTAGCTCCCAAGAACGTAAAAAAAAACGACTCCATGATATTACTATAGGTTTTATATAATTACAATGACGACGCGGCACTTAGCTACACAGTTTATAATCTAAACAACTTTATTGCGTCTGTGCATTTTAGATTAGATGTTGTTTCCAAGTTAAAATAGTATCTTAGGCTCAGTGTTGTACAGCTAATCATCTTCACTCAAATAGTATTACATTTACTGGTAAATCATCACATGTGCTTGTTAACGAATCAAAGATTCTATAGTTTGAGTTGTTAATATTCGTCCAATTTTAATGAAATTTAAATTACGAACGTAGTGTACAGTGTTGAGAAAAAGACAACAAACATAAGAAGAAAATATATAAGTAGGTATAAATAGGTATCTACAACACTCATTTTATTGTCATGGGATGATGTATAGGTATGGATCATTAGCGATAGTTAAATGCGCTAATATAACGCTTTGAGTTGGATGGCTGTTTAAAGTTGTAAAAAGCTCATACTATAACTTTTTGCTGATCCCGCTCATCTATACGCAAACATAAAAGTAAAGCTTCTTAAATATCTTCATTCCATATCATTTTGCAAAGACTTCAATGTTTACTGTTTCTTAATGTATCTCAATATCGCTTAAATTTGCAGACCAATTTATAAATCTTGAATCAATTTGGCATTAGGAACTTATTCATATAAGGTCAGGTAAGCACTTGATAACTCGTCGCTCCATTCATTATACTTTTTGAACATACCCATTGAAACTCGTAAATAACCGACATTTTGGTGGTGAATGTACGCTTACTGCATATGAGTGCAAATAAATCGTGGTGAATGTACGCTTACTGCATATGGGTGCGTGTTTCTCCTGAATTTCCCCTAAATGAGCTTGTTGGCAAACTCGGATGACAGCCGAGATTGGCATCTTCATATAGAGTGTTTTTGGTTGAGAGGTGACAGGTACCAAAGAATATTAATAGAGAGATAAGAAACTTATTGGAAGAATTGGCAGTTGACACTTCGTTTTTTTGGGAAGTTCCCCCCAACGTCAAAACATGCGCGTAGGAAAAATTTAACCTTGTTCATCTGGTTGAGCACAATGGCCGCGCGTTCTAACGCGCGTTAACTCCTGTCCCAGTTAAAATACATAAAATCGTGTTAAAGAGAATACAATAAGTATTACAGTCCTAATAGTCACGCGCGTGCGAACGTGCGAACAGATATTGAAGCGCGCGTCTAATTAAATCAGAGGTGAAGTTCTCCAGTGAACCGTGTCTGAAAAAAAGTGGACGACAAAAAAAAAGGGGTTGTCAAACTTAAAGTTTTTTTTTTATTAGAATTGACGTATTAAATGTTCTAGGTAATTGTTGGATATGTTCTCAATTTATTTTCATGTTTCAGTCATCGTCACGTCAAATTCATACGCGTTGTTTTAAGGAAGCGACGTTTTTATTTATAGTCGTGTCGTGGGCGTTTTTTTTGTGTCGATGGTCCATGGTATTTTCGTTTATTAGTCCATTTTTGGTGTAAAAGTATTGTTATATTGTGCTAACTGTTATACTGAGACAGTAAGGGAAACAAGTTTTGATGTTTTATGACATTATTATTTTTTTTTTGGGAAAGTTTTATAAAATTTTTCACCACCCCACCTGTCGACGAATAGCGAGGTCCTTTTAGGTGAATTTGTGCCATTATTTTTGGCGCCAAAAATTGGATGAATAAAAAAAAAAAAAAAGGGAAATAAATAACTGTCTTTTTTTGCTTACCCATACTAACGCAACGGGTGTAGACCACTGATCTCTATAATACTCTGGATAGTATATTCCCTACAAAGTAACGGGTGATTTTTAAGCTGGTTTGGTTTTGGCAACACTGGTTTTGACAGCTGACGTGTGTTTAGTACCTTGTGTCACTGTCAAACAGCTTCAGTTTGGTTTGCAATTTAACCATGGATCGTCTTACAAATGAACAACGCTTGCAAATTATTGAATTTTACTATCAAAATTCGTGCTCGGTTCGAAATGTTCATCGCGCGCTGCTTGTGTTCAGCGATGAGGCTCATTTTTGGTTGAATGGGTACGTAAATAAGCAAAATTGCCGCATTTGGAGTGAAGATCAGCCAGAAGCATTGCAACAGCTACCAATGCATCCCGAAAAAGCCACTGTTTGGTGCGGTTTATGGGCCGGCGGCATTATTGGGCCATATTTCTTCAAAGATGATGCGAATCGCAGCGTTACTGTCAATGGTGAACGCTACCGAGCGATGATAACAAACTTTTTTTTGCCCGAAATGGAAGTTCTTGACTTGCATGATATGTGGTTTCAACAAGACGATGCCACATGCCACACAGCACGCGAAACAATGGCGCAATTGCGAGGCGAGTTTGGTGAACAGTTAATTTCACGTTTCGGGCCGGTCAATTGGCCGCCTAGATCGTGCGATTTGACACCATTAGATTATTTTTTGTGGGGGTATGTCAAGGCTAATGTCTATAGGCACAAGCCCGCTTCGATTGACGCACTGGAAGCCAACATCCATGCATTCATTCGTGAGATACCGGCCGATATGTGTGAAAGAGTATGCCAAAATTGGACTCAGCGGATGGGCTACCTGAGACGCAGCCGCGGTCAACATTTGCATGAAATTATCTTTAAACATTAAATTGCAAGGTTCAAACTATCGATTCAAATAAATATTTCATTCATTTTTTCGAATTTTTTGTGTTTTTTTTTTTAAAAAAAGTTCTAAACCTCTTAAAAAATCACCCGTTATAACATTTTTTTGACTCCAATTGAAGATGACATTAGGCGGGTAGTGCCACACATTTTGACAACTGCCGAGAAAAAAAAAAGTATTTTGACGTAAGAATATTTACTTTTACTGTTTATCAAAATAAAACAACAGAAAGGTGAGGCTTTTAAGCTATTTATTTGATTTTTTCCAATAAATGAAGATATTTGAAACTTTTTGAAAATGCATTGTGAAGAAAGTTTTTTTGAGAACACTATTTTCTGTTTAGTTATTTGTGAGCTTACATTCTATGAAAGTGCACTGAAAAAAGTTGTATTATTTATTTAGTCAAAAAAATGTCAAAGTAAAAGATATTTTCCTTCATTACAGGAAGAATGGTGTTTAATTGTGCGGAGGTGATGCATGAATTGTGCAATATGTGTGTGTAGTTAGGATGTCTCGCAGTGGCAGACGATTGAAGGTGGAGTTGCAGTCTGTTTCCGCAAAATCTGCCGGCTAGGTTTGCTTCGCAGTCCGCGAAAGCCTTCATAAATGCGGTTCATAAATGTATATTATAAGATTTCTTATTATTATTTATGATACCCGATCTAGGATCAGGGTTTATAATCGCATTGAGAGCTAAAACAGCTTTTGTATGTAATTTGATTGCTGGTTTTGTTGCCTCTATTATGTTTAGTTCGTCGGCATTAGGAAGGTTTCCTTTACTTGAAAGAGTGGCAATCTTGAAAGTAATTAAGACTAGATAGAAATGGTACTCTATCCCTTAGATTTCCAGGTTTGTTGTAATTTTCAGAAAGTATTTGCGAAAGATGAGGCTGTTGGTTATATATTTGTTTATATTTGGACAGATCAAGTTGGACTGTAGTTGGTTAAAAGTTCCATGGTGAAGAGGATTGTTTCATACATTCGAGAGGAATATCCATTTTCCACTTGCAGTACAAATCACTTTTGAGATGTTTCCGAAGCCGATTTCATTGTTGATTGTTGTTTTAGTAAGAGAGCTTGGGGAAGTTACGTATATACATACATCCCCTTGTCGCTTTTCCAGAGATGGAAGTCCAGCTCCTGCCTTGATATTTTTGTATGCCTACGGGTCGTACGCTATGTCTTTATGTGGACATTTAGTTTTTTACTTCGCAAATAGCTTATAATGTTGGCCCTACTTGTTGCTGATGTGATATTGCAAGCAGAACAGATCTACTGAAGATGCCGTAGATGAACAGGCCTAGAGTGAACGTGCCTATACTAATATTTTTGTCTCTTTCTTTTCATTATATATTTGTTTCTTGCTTTGATTAATTTTGTGTCATACCATTGTATATAGAACTTATAGTACTACCACGAGACTGATTTTTTCTTCTTTATATGTGGCCGTTACGTGGCGCTGGGCTCGTCGATTAGTTGGCAGTGGAGACCTGAGACAGAAGGAAAAAGTATGAAGTAAAAGAAAAAAATAGAAGGAGAGGGTTGTATTTAATTGTTCTGACAACAATAAGGGGAGTAAAGGAGATAACTAAATCAGACATTTTTGCCATGACAACGACCAGAATATAGGAGAAAAAACGCTATATGTTTACATTTGTATGTAGGTATTCTATCGTTTATTATTTTTTACAAGGAAAACTTGAGTAGGTATGTAGGTATTTGAATGTATAAGAATTATTTTTTTTTCTATTGCCAGGCTATAGGCATATGTTTATATATAATTACTTCATGATTTTATTTTTCAACACAATATTGAATTTGTTTTTAAATTTTCAGTTTTGATTTTCAAAGCAACGTTGTTAAATTTCACTATAGCTTAGTGGAATACAACGTTGCTACATTTTGAATTATGGTGCATAGGTAGGTATACCCAATTTTCAAGTATAGTAGGTACATAGGTATAGCTACATATATTTAATAGATTTTTGGTAGGCTTTTTTCACAGTAGGTATTTTATTATGTTTGTTATTCAAAAAGAAGATAGGTAATTGGAATTTTGAATAACAAAATTAATAATAATTATGTAGGTATTCGGTAGGTAGGTATAATTTGTTTTTTAAAGTTTAGGTAGGTATGAAGGTACAGGTATAGGTACATTATGTAAATATCAATGAAGGGATGTAGGTGGGTGGGTAGGTGTGTATGCACAGGGTGGTACCTATTAAAACATTTAATTTTTAAACATTTGAAAGAAATGTAGATAGGTACCTAACCTACATACATATATATGAATGTATTTCGTAGGTAGGTAGGTATGTACG
Source organism: Leucozona laternaria (assembly GCA_932273885.2). Taxonomy (NCBI): domain Eukaryota; kingdom Metazoa; phylum Arthropoda; class Insecta; order Diptera; family Syrphidae; genus Leucozona; species Leucozona laternaria. Next base: position 146,975,903 of record OW026366.1, read on the forward strand.
TAAATTTTAAATATTAACCAACCACCCACCTATTAAAAATTATTTTTCAAACCAAATCAAATACCTTATAGGTACCTACAACCCACCTAGCTTTCTTTTTGGAAAAAAAATACAACCTAGGTATCTACCTATTTATGGGTAAAAAAGGTACCTTTCTGTCCAAAAAAAATATTTTGTAGGTAGGTACTTGACTAATTATACAATTGAGACAAAAATTAAAAAAATTAATTTTTTTTAAGTAGGTACCTATTTATGTATGTATGTACGTATTGAGACTCAAAAAAAAAATTGAAATGAAAATAGGAATACATATAGCCAATTTAGCAAGATTTGAAAAAATCAATGTTTTTTTTGGAAAAAATTTGCTTTCACCAGCAGACAATTTTTCAAAAATTAAAAAAAAAATTAATTTGGCTAACCAATTTTGAAAATCCATTGAAATACACCTACAAAATATTTTCAAAAAAAATTAAGTACATTTTTTTCCGAAAAAAATAGTTTATATTTTTAAAAATTAAAAAAAAAAACAAAAATTTGGTGTTTTAATTTAAAAAAAAAAAACAATTGCAATGCTCCTTAAAATTATTTTTTAAAAAAATTAAGGAAATTATTTCGAAAAAATTAGTTTTTTTGAATACAAATAATTTTGAAAAATTAAAAAAAGACAAGACTTTGGTGTTTATTTAAAAAAAATTTCAATACTCCTAAAAACTATTTTTTTAAATAAAATTAAGTTAAAAAGAGTTTTTGTGAGCATAAATAAAATAAAATAGAATAAATAAAATAAAATTTATTATTTCAAAATGAACTCTTAAACTTATTCGCCAGCAAATAATCCCACTCAAACACCCACTATAAGAAACAAACCAACCTATATCCCCAATTTTACTAGAAAAAAAGGTCAAACTTATAAGAAAAAGTAAGACATGATTACCACATTTGTTAATTGTTTAGCATTCCAAACCGATTTCTTAAAAAATTTAACTTAATTAAGTATTTCCGAAGCCGAATCCAGAAAAATAAGTGTTTTGTTTTAACTTTCCAGAACATTGATAATTAATTTTCAAGAAAAAACACATTAATTTTAATTTAATTAGGATACTTTTCTCTTCTTAAAGTCTAAACTATAAATTTGTCTGAATACAAAAAATAAGGCCACATGAATTTAAAAATTAAATGAAAAACTGCACGTAATATATTCATCAGATGATATTCAGGTATGATGGTAAACTTAAAACTTCTCAAGTTTCAGCTCAAACGGATTATTTTTTCTTCAGTTTTTAACTAATTTTTATATTTCGATGTTCAGCTCAATTTATAGAAAAGTTTAAACAAATTATTTACGTGAACTTCTGATTCATCAACAATTGCATTGTCTAAGTTTCAGCTCAATCTGATGGTTAGTTTTTGAATTTTACAACATAACGAACAATCATCTGTCAATACCTTTCCATATATACCTACCTAGATACTAACCTGATTTAACCTGATATCACAAAAAAACTTTAAATAGAGCCTTTCTAATATATTTATACCTATGTATATACTTATTCGCCATACAATTCAGTCAAAAAGTATTCATTTACAACAACATTATTATTCTTAGTGGTAATCGAGTTTGAATAATTTGCATGCATATTATACATTTCCTCTATTCCCACACTACGTCACAGGCAAAAGGCAAAAGCCAAAAAATCAAGCCTTCTTTTGAACAATATTTTTTTCGTTCTTCCTATACCCAAAAAACAAACAAAAACATTTTCCCCTTTCTATAAAAAATGATAAAAGCAAAAAAAACCCCTTCCTCTGCAAAAAACCAAATCCCATTCATAATACAAAAAAGCACAAAATTGTTACTTCCTGCCTCCCTCTAACTTTCATAAATTTAGTGGGCTCTCATTTTTGTATTAAAAAACTATTCTCCTTTGTTGGAGAATTCAAAGTCTCCACTTTCCTTTGCAACAATTGTTAGCAACATTAGCTTTATGTGTGGCCGTATGGTAGCGCGTCGGTCGTTCGTCATCATGATAGTACTATAGATTATATATACAATGTTATTAGTAAGGAAAAATATCTTTATCCTACAATCCCTTGCACAATGGAAGCTTAATCAAAATAAGAAATTGTATGTATTCTTCGTCGATTTCAAGGCAGCGTTTGATTCAATTAATCGAAATTCTTTGTTTTATAAGCTGTACAATCTTGGGCTTTCAACACATTTTGTACGCACTATAGAGAAGTTTTACCAACAAACAACAGCATTTATTTAAAATTGAAAAGAACGGTCAAAAAGATTTGAAGCTAATCAAGGTGTAAGGCAAGGTTGTAATCATAGTCCGCTACTTTTTGCTCTTTTTCTGGATGATCTAGTAGAGTGGCTGAACTGCGGTGTGAAATTTGGTAATTTACGTATAAAGGTAATAATGTATGCGGATGACATAGTAATCCTTGCAGAATCACCGGTGGCTCTACAAATGATGATAAATAAACTAGAAGAATATTGCAAAGTTTGGAATCTGATCATAATATAGAAAAATCAAAAGTTATGGTCTTTAAAAATGGCTCTGGAAAAATATCTAAGGAAGAGCATTGGAAATACGAGAGCAATAATCTTGAAGTAGTAAAATCATATACATATCTGGGAATGGAGCTTACATTCAACTTGAAGATGGAAAAACATCATAAAATGAAGTTAGAGAAGGCTAAATCTGCTATTTGCATAAATTGGCACAAAATATATAGTAACCAACTAATTGCAGTTAACCTAAAGCACAGAGTATTTAATGCTACGGCGCAGGCAATCTTATTTTATGGGGCGCAGGTGTGGGGAGTGAAAAGGTATGAACAAGCAGAATACTTGCTCCGATTTTTTCCTTAGAAGATTATTCTTTTTACCAATTAATACACCAAAATATATGTATAACTTGGAAACCGGCCTACCGTCAATGTTTATATCTACCCTAAAGTTAAATGCAGACTATATTGCCAGAGTACTACACATGGAGGAATCAAGGTTACCTAGACAGTAAAAGAGTGGAACTTATTAGCAGCAGACTGTGGCATCACTTTGAATTGGTCAGTAATGAGTGTTAACCAGGTTAAAAAGGCTCTTTATGAAATAACTGCAGTCACCGATGCGAACGAGAGATACACCTTCATTGAAAAGGCTAGGTCATAAACAGAAAGACGGTACTACTCGAAGTGTATCTATACGGTACTACTCGAAGTGAATCTATAATCTCAAAGAACACAACTATTTTGACAGATCATATAGCAGTCTTTTTATTGGTACAATCTTTAAAATAAGAGGAGAAATGATCAAATTGAATAACATGCCACACCGGAGCGAGGGATCTTAAAACTGCAGTCTATGTAATCTTCAGGAGCGGGAGGATATTAAACACTTTATCGGTATCTGTCCAATGCTAAAAGAGATAAGGAGGGTCCACTTAGGAAAAAGCTTGTTGCAATATGAAGAAATTATTAACTATCTAAATGGTACAAATTGGTAGCGTCTATACGATTTTTATAAAGAGGCAATGGCTTATAGGGCCCATACACCACACATGCCTGCATGGCCAAATAAAAGAATGCACAATCACGCTTCAACATACACTACTCATGCAAACTGTACAATATTTAGTCGTGTGTTCATCGCTGAGTTGACAACTTCTTAATATTTCAAGCTTGACTGAGCAAATGTAGCACACACACCACACATGCTTGCATGCACAAACAAGAAAATATCAAAATTTTTTGAAATCACTCATGCCGCATGCACAACCACACATTCAACACCATACACTCGCAGTTTGCATGCGCAATCACTCTATTGCGCATGCAGGCATGTGTGGTGTATGGTCCCTATTACAGGTACCAAATCTATACCGAAAGCTTTTGAAGCATGAAATACACAAATTTAATTCTGTTTTAACTAAACTAAAAGTCTTTAAAAATTCTCTTTTCTTCAACCAACCTTAAGTTGTTGTTGTGGACAGGTCTCCACAGCTGAACAGGCCCTCACTGAACAGACAATGCAAAAATGTAGCTAACTCCTTGTGCTTATGGCTAAAAGCTAACAAAACTTCAGATGAATGAACAACGAGGCCAATGTAAAGATGGCGAAAGTTTCCCTTTTCATTTGCGAACGTGAATGGTAGCCAAATCTACACGTTAATTTAATAGTTTAAAAGAAAATTGCTAATTAGTAAGATGTCCTTTTGAATTATAAGTTTTAATTACTCTACATCTAACTTTCTTATGGATTATAGATTGTATTATGGACTTGCCTATCTTTAATTAAATTGTTAATGTGAAATATTCAACTAGAAAAGACACTGTAAGTTAAGACTAATAAATGTAGATATAAAACAAATCTAATAACCGAAATAAACTTTAGGTTTTGTAATTCATCTCCAGAATTCAATTGTTTTTCTCTCGAGAGGATTAACGAAAGGTCTTTATTGAAAAGAACCGCAAACCTTCTTTGGTAGCGGTTGTTGCAAAATCCCCGCGAATTCAAAGTACCGGTTGTGACTGAAATGCCGCAAGCCTACCAGCACCGGTAATATTAGCTTAAGTGTCGCAACATTTTACAAAACAGTTTTTGAATCGAAGAAGTTTGATCGCATTTTGGAAAACAATCAACGCAATTGTAGACAACACTCAACAATTTGACAAGACGTCAAATAAGAAGGGGAAGTCAACGCCATCATCAGCTTTCGTTCCATCCAATTGGAGAAGATCGTCAACTGAAAACCAATAAGAATCTTTTAACTGCTGTTCCTGCGATGATCCAGACACTGCTGATAACATGGTACAGTGCGACCAATGCCTTGGTTTGCACCACTACGACTGTGCCAACGTGGACAGCCACATAAGAGAATTTTTCTTTATTCAGTAGTTTTTCAAAGCCTTCCCCATCTGCTGTGAACGTCACCACGAATCAAGACAATTATTGCGCCAATAGTTACTACCTCGAGCTCACGTGTTACGCCTACCACGCTTTCTTGCATGCATTCTGAACAAACTGTACAAAATACGCCTATCACTATTGGAGACATTGACTCGAGTGCAAACGCAGCCGAGGAGCAGATAGGAAGTACACCATCCAACTCTGCCTGTATTTTAGTCACTCATGCTGACATTATAAATAAGCAAACCATATCTTAAAGCAAAACAACGATAGTGCTCCATATAAAAGACGAGATTAAATGGTAAAACAGTTGGATAGGGAAATCCAGAATGCACGTGTGAAAACAGTTCCTTGTTTGTCATCAAATGTCGGCCCCTCTGACAAAGGAATTTATTGGGCATTAGCCGATTCAGTTACCAATGACGATGTATATTCCAATAAAACTCAATTAGTGCACATAGATCCCACTACTTCAACAATTACGGCCACATACTCTTCGTTTAGGTCATCGTACATCACGAATGCTGTTGTAGCCGGTAATGATGTATGCAAAACAACGGCATCATGCGGGGCCGCAATTTTGTATGGTACAAACAAAGAACACTCGAGGTTGGTTGAACCAAGACGTTCCTATAAGACTCACACCTGCTCCAGATCTTCAAAGGCCTCTTCCATTCGCCGCATCGAGTTGGAGTTGCAGAAGTTAGAAGAGGAAAGAACGCTGATGGAGAAACTTGAATCTCAAGAAATGGAAAGAGAGAAAAGGAGAGAAAAAGATAGAAGAGTACCTTGCTAAAAAATATGTGATTCTGTCTCGCCAACATGAAGATGAAAGTGCACAATGGTTAGTAAATGCCTTTATAACCTCAGACAACTTTGGAGCCATAAACACTTCGCATATACTGATGCCAGTCGATGATGCACGAACTTCAGAAGACTTATACTGTTTTAAAGAACAATAGATTTGAGACTTCACTACTTTGGAAGTACGATCAGATCCAGCTTCCCGATAGTTTCCCAATGGCTAAAAAACGGTTAGAGTGCCTTCAAAAGAGGATGTTCCGGGACCCTGATCTAGCCAAAGTATTAAACGAAAAAATAGACGAGTATGGGTTTAAAGGGTATGCTCGAAAACTTTCCGCTAAGGAAATGGTTGAGTGGATTTTGGTACCTCCCCATATTTCCAGTTCAAAATCCAAACAAACCCAGAAAGCTCCATATCGTTTGGGATGCCGCTGCATCTATTTAAGGAATATCACTTAACTCCGTTTTATTGAAAAGCCCGGATCAACTTACTTCTTTAACATCGGTTATTTTGAAGTTTCAAGAGAACCGGGTGGCCATCTGTGGAAATATTCAGGAAATGTTCCACCAAGTGAAGATAAGGAAGATGATCAGCATTTCCAAAGGTTTCTATGGAGCAAAAATGAACAGTGAGATACATATGTGATGCGCTGCACAGTTCGTGAAAAACACAAATGCGGACCGATTTGCAGAGGAATTCCCAAGGGCAACTCGAGCGATTAAGAACAATCATTACGTCGATCGACGATCTAATGGACAGCATATCCACAGAAGAAGAGGCTATCAAGCTAGCCCAGGAAATCAGATACATTCATAAGCAAGGTGGTTTTCATACAAGGAACTGGATATCCAATTCAACCGAAGTACTGAAAGCTCCCAGCTCTCAACCAATTGCAAAATTGAACCTTAATATGGATTCGGAGTTGGTAATCGAAAAAGTGCTTGGAATGTGGTGGTGTACATCTTCGGATTGTTTCACCTACAAATAAACTGCCAATCCAACTTGTTCGGCTTTTCTTTTTGGCTCCAGGCGACCGACAAAGCGCGAGGTTTTACGAACCTTGATGACCATTTTTGACCCGCTAGGACTCCTCATGTACATCTAAATACTCTTACAGGAGATTTGGAGATCTAAAATTGATTGGGACGTAGAAATTGAAGACGCCGAGAATCAAAAATGGCTGAAGTGGATCCGTTACTTACCAGAGGTCGAAAAATTGAAAATCCCAAGTTGCTACATAGCCGATGTTTGGCCGGAAACACAATTAACATCCTTGCCGATGCCAGTGAGAATGGCTTCACCGCTGTAGCATACGTAAGAAATGCCAATGGTGAATCAGTCGAATGTTCCCTAATTGGATCAAAGACGGGAGTTGCACCTCTTAAATCCCTGTCGATTCCTCGTCTCGAGTTACAGGCTGCAGTTCTCGGAGCACGGCTCGCTAAAGCTATAGCTGACTCACATAGTATCCAATTTAAGCAGAGGTCCTTCTGGTCGGACTCTAAAAACGTCCTGTCCTGGCTTCGCTAAGACCACCGGCGGCGAAACAGACAGTTTGTTGCCTTCCGTGTCAGTGAGATATTGGAGCTAACAGAAATGGGTCCCGACGAAATTAAATGTTGCCGACGGTGCAACTAAGTGGCAAAAGGCACCCGGTTTAAGATCTTCAAGTCGCTGGTTCATCGGGCCGGAATTTCTTAAATTGTCTTCAGAAAACTGGCCACAAGAATCTTCTGAAAAAACTACGACATCAGAGGAACTGAAACCAAACTTCATCAATGCTCATTTCCTTCATTCAGAAAGTGTTCCTAGGTACAGAGAGATTTCTGATTGGAGGCTGTTGTTAAGAAGCACAGCTTACATGCTTGCATGGAGATCCCGTATTATCATGAGAAACAAAGACCAGGATTACAAAAGATGTGGTTTTTTAACACGCGAAGAGCTCCAAAGTGCCGAAAACGTGCTTATAAGCATAGCGCAGAACATGGCCTACCAGGAGGTAATTGCTGACCTCAAAAAGTATAAGTTCGTTCAAAAAACAAGTCCACTCTTCAACCTGTGTCCTTTCTTGGAGAGAAATTGATACTCCGCGCCAATGGAAGAGTTTTTTTGGCATCTGGAGTGAAGAATGACACTAAACAACCAATTATTCTTCCGAAGTCACATGAGATTACCAAACTGATTTTAGTGGATCATCATGAACGTTATAATCATCAGAATCATGAAACCATTATAAACGAACTTCGACAAAAGTACCACATCTCTCAAATGCGAGTCGTTTTCAGGAGAATACGGAAGGGATTGATTACATCGGCCCAATGAACGTCGTCGTAGTGCGAAGAACAGAAAAAAGATGGGAGTGCTTATAACCTGCTTAACAGTCAGAGCAGTCCACATTGAAGTCGCACATAGCGTTACGACTGACTATTGCATTTTTTCCTTACGTAATTTTATGCCGAGACGGGGAATTCCGATTGAGATCTATAGCGATAATGCAACGAACTTTGTTGGAGATAAAAGAGAGCTAAAGGAAGCCCTAAGGAGCGTCGAAGCAGAAAAGTTGGCAGATAAGTTTATTTCCACAGTGACAAAATGGCATTTCATACCATATGGATCACCACACATGGGAGGCAGTTGGGAAAGGATGGTGTGCTCTATTAAAACTGTCCTCTATTCTATAACAGCAACTCGTAACCCTTCAGATGAGCTCTTAGGAAGCATGCTGATAGAGGCAGAAAGCATTGTAAATTAACGACCTTTAACCTGCATTCCCGTAGAAGCAGAACACGACAAGGCAACCGGAGCTGCTACAAGGGGGGAGTGTTGTGGACAGCTCTCCACAGCTGAACAGGCCCTCACTGAACAGACCTTGCAAAAATGTAGCTAACTCCTTGTGCTTATGGCTAAAAGCTAACAAAACGTCAGATGAACGAACAACAAGGCCAATATAAAGATGGCGAAAGTTTCCCTTTTCATTTGCGAACGTGAATGGTAGCCAAATCTACACGTTAATTTAATTGTTTAAAAGAAAATTACTAATTAGTAAGATGTCGTCAGCCATCAGCCGAATAGGGGGAATAACATGTAGCATACGAAAACATGTACGTGCCGTAACTATTCGGACTGGTGGAAGTGTGATCATAGCCTCTTCGCGGCGGCCGCTAGAAACAAGCCTTTAAAAAGGTTTGGCTAATATGATTCGGCTGGTTCCACAGGTTGGCAACAGGTTAATTGCCTGTTCCGTAAAACAAGAAGAATTACGAGACCAGCAACAAGCCTCGGAAACTGACTGATCTCACGACGACAACCCACGCAAAGAAAACGGAATAACGATTTACGAATTTTCTTATGGAACGTACGATCGCTCTATAGAGCTCGAGCTGCTCAGCAGCTAGCCGATGCCCTGTCAAAATATAAAGCTGACATAACAGCACTTCAAGAAACAAGATGGACAGGGAATGGTGTTCTACAGAAGAAAGATTATGACTTATATTACAGCTGTCATACAAAACACCATGTGCTCGGGGTAGGCTTCCTAGTCGGCGAAAAAATGAAGTCTGCCATCATCGGCTTTAACGCTATAAGCGAAAGGCTATGCACCCTTCGCGTGCGAGGCAAATTTAAGAACATCAGCCTCATTAACATTCACGGACCTACGGAGGAGTCCTCAGACGAAGAAAAAGAGACTTACTACGAACAAGTCGAGAGGGCCCTCAATGCCTGTCCAAGGTATGACGTAAAAATCATCCTTGGGGATTTGAATGCAAAAATAGGTCGGGAGCCGGTATTCAGGCATTACGCAGGCACCCATAGTTTGCATGAGAACACTAATGACAATGGACTTCGAGTCTTAGAATTGGCAGCATCGAAAAACATGGTCGTTGCGAGTACCAGGTTCCCGCGTAAGGATATCTACAAAGCCACCTGGGTATCACCTGATGGAGTCACTCGTAACCAAATTGACCACGTGTTGATAGACCGTCGCCACTACTCGAACTTGATGACGGTACGAACCTACCGAGATGCCAATATCGACTCGGATCACTATCTTGTTGGTATGGTTTTCCGAGGGCGGATTGCCTTGCGAAGACGTATTGCATCCGCCGATCAGGTTCGAATCAACACGGCTGCTTTGCGCAATGAAAACACCAGTTACACCTTTGGTAATGCGTTAGGACTCGCCCTAGAACTGGGTAGAGTAAGTCCTGGAGCCAGTATGCTGGGCGTAGATGAGAAGTGGACACGCCTTAAGAATACTGTCATTAGTACTGCCAACTCCATCTTAGGCAGCAGTCGTAGAAATCGGAACGACTGGTTTGATGATGAATGCAAGCTAGCGACTGAACGTAAGAATGTTGCGTACCGAGCAATGCAACAATCTCATAGAACGCGGGCACGCGAAGACGAATATAAAGAGCTCAGAAGAATTGAAAAACGGCTTCGCAGACAGAAAAAATCAGCCTGGGAGAAGAACATAATCTGTGAAATAGAGAAAAGCCGAGAGCGAGGTCCGCACCAGGCGCGGAAGTTCTACCAATCCGTCTGAAACATGACGCAGTACACACCACGCTGCACATACTGCAAGGACGGAGAGGGAAATCTGATCACCGATCCTCAAAGAATACTGGAGCGATGGGAAGTGTACTTCAATGAATTGCTAAATGGTCAGCTCACTGCAGAAGTGGAGGCTTCACTACTTCAAGAAGAGTACCCTATGTTGCCGCCACCAAGCATAGAAGAGGTTGAGAAGGCTATAGGCCAGCTAAAGAAAAACAAAGCCCCGGGAGTCGATGGTATACCAGCCGAACTATTTCAACACGGTGGGCCAGCTTTACGTCAAGCAATTCATGAGATTATAGTGCACGTGTGGGAGCATGAAGAAATTCCAGAAGACTGGCGAAAAGGTATCATTTGCCCCATACATAAGAAGGGAGATGTCACAACGTGCAGCAATTATAGAGGTATCACGTTGTTGAGTACCGCCTATAAGATACTCTCCTCTATCCTACAAGACCGGATAACCCCATACGCTAAAACCATCATCGGACAATATCAGTGTGGTTTCATTCCAGGCAAATCAACAACTGATCAGATCTTTACCCTTAGGCAGGCGATGGAAAAATGTCTAGAATTTAACATCCCAACATACCACCTGCTTATAGACTTTAAGGCCGCCTACGATAGCATAGCCAGGGTAGAACTTTACAAAGCCATGAGAGAATTCGGCATCCCAAATAAATTGACACGACTATGTAGGTTGACCATGACCAACGTAACAAGCCAAGTAAAAATAGCCGGATTGCTATCCAAACCAATCAACATCTTTAATGGACTCCGACAAGGGGATGGTTTGGCCTGCCTCCTCTTCAACCTGGCGTTGGAGAAAGCAATCCGTGACTCTGGCACGGCAACAAGAGGGACCATCGTCAACAGGTCCAGCCAGATACTGGCTTACGCAGACGACATCGACATCATCGGAAGAACTGAGCAAGCTGTACATGATTCCTTCATCCAGATCGAGCAGGCGGCATAAAATCTGGGGCTGCACATTAGTGAAGGTAAAACAAAGTACATGGTGGCGTCGAATGCGAGAGGAACAGTTGGTCAAACAATCAAGGTAGCGGAGCACGAATTTGAAGTGGTGCAATCCTTTAAATACCTTGGGTCAATAGTAGCAGCCGATAACAATATAGAAGAAGAAATACGTGGGCGGCTTCTCAAATCCAACAGAGCCTACTATAGTCTGTCAAAGCTCTTCAAATCCAGAAATCTCACCATAACTTCAAAACTGCTGCTGTACAGGACCATGGTCCTGCCAGTACTCACATATGGATCCGAGACTTGGGTGCTTAGCAAAAGGCACTCCGACCTCTTAGCCGCGTTCGAGAGAAAAGTCTTAAGGAGAATTGTTGGCCCCATATGTGAGGAAGGACGATTCCGGAGACGGTACAATCATGAATTGTACGCAATCTACCTTGAAGCAGATATCGTGACAAAAATTAAGCTCGGTAGACTCCGGTGGGCAGGGCACCTAGCTCGCATGAGCGAAGAGGAACCTGCTCGGAAAGTTCTTTGTGGTACATTCTATGGTAGACGACAGCGTGGTAGACCATGCTTGCGCTGGAGAGATGGCGTAGACCAGGACGCCCGGAGCCTTGGGATGCGCAACTGGATGGCGGCGGCTCGAGACCGGGATGGGTGGAGAGACTTGTTGAAGGAGGCCACCGGACCCCGGTTGTCGAGCCGACGATGATGATGAAGATGTCGTTTTGAAGTATAAGTTTAAATTACTCTAAAGCTAACTTCCTTATAGATTATATTATAGACTTGCCTATCTTTAATTAAATTGTTAATGCGAAATATTCAACTAGAAAAGACACTGTAAGTTAAAACTAATGAATGTCCATATAAAACAAATCTTATAACCGAAATAAACTTTAGGTTTTGTAATTCATCTCCAGAATTTAATTGTTTTTCTCTCGAGAGGATTAACGAAAGGTCTTTATTGAAAAGAACCGCAAACCTTCTTTGGTATCGGTTGTTGCAAAATCCCCGCGAATTCAAAGTATCGGTTGTGACTGAAATGCCGCAAGCGTACCAGCACCGGTAATATTCGCTTAAGTGCCGTAACAGATGTCCTAATTTTGATTTAACTAATCTTTAAGTCCTAAAAAGTGTTTTGACTAAACTGAAAGTCCTTAAAATGATTTGATTTTACTTAATTCTTCCAAATATTATTTATAATTTGCATTAAACATTATTTTGCTCTTTAACTTTAAATAAGTTTAAATTGAAATAGCTAGTTACTTAATTTTACTCTCATATATTTACTATGCTAAATTAAAGCCACTCAGGCAGACGACATTATGTGTCATATCTTTTTTAAATTATTCAAGAAACTGTTAAATTTATTACCTTATGCAATCAGATTTGAAGAATAAACAAAATCTATCTATCGGTCACCGAAGATTAAAACTTGTAACTATTTACTATAATGTCAAAAAGTAGTCGATTTGATCAATATTTTCCTGGAAATAATTTCAAAGTGTGGGAGAAAAGATTTATTCAATTTGTTTTACGAGAAAAAATAGCCGAAGAGGACAAACCCATGTGGTCAATCACTATAATTGAAGCAGAGTCATGTGAAGTGCTCATGAATTTGACCAGCCCTAAAAAAGCCGAAACAGTAACATGATGATTTGATGCATATTTTATGCAAACATTATGGGCCCAAGACAAAAAAACGTTCAGAACGCTTTAAATTCTGCAAAGCGCTCCTAGACAACGGAGAATCCATTAGTGAGTACATAGTTCACATCAGAATGCTCTCTCAATCATGTAAATTTGGTACATTGTCAACTCTTAATGAGCCCTCTCGTGTCGTTTCAAATAAGATAGTAGAATTTGACTTCAGAGGACTTTAATTCCTAAATTAATAATTTAATAGTTATTTTAAGTTTTACAATATATTCGTTCTTACCTTAAGTTTTTTTCCTTTTCTTTTAGTTTCTATTTTTCTTTCTTATTATAAATATAATTTTTGTTTGTTCTGATGGCTACCGTGGTGCGAACGCTAAAACTTTACTTCATCAAAAAGAATGTACAAGATTGTCCATTTTGTATACCTAATTAAATATGGTCGACTTCCGGTTTCGATTACGAATTCACACATAGGTGGTTTGATGTTTCGCCACTTCTTACTTAAGTGCTGCCAGCTTTGGAAACAGTAGAGTTTTGGGCGAAGCGTTTCCTGATAAGCTGATAACCGGATTGCGAAGTGAAAAAATCCAGCAGGCACTACTTAACAGAGAAGAAGCTAAATTCCAGAAGTATTGTGAATTCGCTATTAATATAGAATTGGCAGAACAGTCAACAAAAAGTATGAAATCATCCGCTATGTTAGTATTAGGTTCAATAAATAAGAAGACAAGTCATGAAAGTCAACAATAGTGGAGTAAAAAAGACCGAGAGTCAAGTCATCAAAGTCAGAAATATGCACCTGGTCACAGTGCAAGTCCTAGAAGTCATCGTCCCTGTAGCGGGAGCAGGAGTCGTGGAGTTTGGAGTGGCAAAGGAGGTTGCAGAAGGTGTGGAAGACATCATAGTGCCCAGCTAAATTTTTGACATGCTTTTACTCTGGAAAAGATGGGCATACTAGCAGGGTTTGTTCTTAACAAAAAAACAACAGCTTGGCAGCATCAATGATATTGGGAGTTTCAGTCAGTCATGTTAACTTTCGATTGAAATTGCTGGACAAATAATAGAGGACGAGGTTGATACCGGAGCAGAAGTTTCAGTGATGAGTGAAAGAGAGTGTTACATCTTCAAAATACCGCTGACGTCACCACAAGGGAACCGAGAAAACCAGCCCTTCTTGTCAATCTATCATTCATTCATCTTCATCTTCAATATTAGAAATGTGCTTCAAAAATTTTAAAATTGTGTTGTGATTTATTTTATTTGCTAAAACTTGAAATTAATTAAAAATAATAAAAAGGTTTTGCAGCCAAAACATTCCTCCTTGGAGCCCTGTAAAAATCTAATCGTTTTGTAAAGGGATTCATCAACTGTGTGTTGATTAAGAAGTGTGTATAACGAGGGATAACCTAAAACGACACGAGGATTGTGTGACGCCATTTTAATCAAGTAAGTCACAAATTTTACTAACTATAATTTATTTAATATAATTTAATACATTCAATACAACTAAAAAAAATGATAACTAAAAAATTATCCGCGATACACAAACAATTAAAAAAGGACGTCGAAAATTTCGGCAACAAAGCATGGCAATTAGCGCAAACTTAAAAGCTTGGTCTCTTTTGAAGGATCGTTATGATCTCCCTGGCGTCCTCGTCAACATCCAGTTGAATTCACTATTCAATTTGCCATCGTTGACACAAGAGCACGCGAAGTCGATTAAGGATCTGCTATATACTTCGACACAAGTTGCCAAGTTTTACGGAGTTCACATCCTTCTTGGAGACACGGTTCCGGACTCTAGAAGCGGTCGATTAACATCGAGCTCGTCACGAAACTCTTCACACAAGCAGACATTTATCGCTCGTGCACAGGCTCATAAAGTGAAGCTGACCTTTAAGATATGTCAGAAAAATAAACATGCGGCTAGAAGATGTAACAAATTTTTGAAAATGAGTGTTATCGAGCGTTGTCAGGTTATTAATAAACTGGGTTTGTTTCCAAACTGCCTAGGGTATAATCATGCAACAGATAACTGTCCAAGCGGTCGTAGGTGTTATCATTGCCAACAACCACATCACACTTTATTACATGCAAATAATATTCCTTTTCAGCCAAACCAACCTTCACGCTTACAGCAAAAACATAACAATTCTTTTCAGCCAATACAGCAACAAACAGATGTCAGCCAGCAAAACAATCAAATACAGCAACAGAGTATCAACCAAAATTCACAAAGCGCGACTTTGAATGCAGAGGCTCCTTCATTCCAGAATGCCAATAGACAACAGTCTTCATCAAACAATGTAGTTTCTCACCATTCGCATTACAGCTTTCCGACCAAAAACTTCCGACAAAAACTTTACTGGCAACCGCCCTTGAGAGAGTAAAGTCTACGTAAGGAGAGTGGTTGACGCTGCTAGCATTGTTGGATTCTGCTTCTGAAGCGGCGTTCATCACGGAGTTTACCGCCCAGTTGCTTCAACTCAAATCAAAATCTACTCATACGGAGGTGTCCGGGTTGGGTTTGGTCAGCAGTGGCACATGTTCAAGAGTGGAGGATATCACTTTTGCTTCACAGCATTCCACTTTTGCGACAACAACGCAAGATTTCATCTTCCAGTCACTGTGTGAGCATTTGCCGGCCCGGACCCTTCACGTTGAGAATTGGACTCATCGCAACGATTTTGTGCTCGCCGATCCGGAGTTCTTCAAGTCATCCAAAATTGATCCTTTACTTGGCAGTGATGTCTTAGCCGAAATTTTGTTGCCAGATCTGATTCAACCAACAGATAAGTCGATGCCAGTCATTCAGAAAACAACATTGGGATGGATCTTATTTGGGAAGGCCCCAATCGTATGCTAATCAATTCAACTAGTTTGAAGTTTCATGCAAACTGTAGATGTCAAAAAACAATTTCGGATATTCTTGGAATTGGAAGAGACGCCCCTTAAGCCGTTTCAAAAGGAAGAAGACTTTAAATGTGAAAATCATTTCGGCAAGTATCATTGCCGTTCAATAGAAACGTATCTCCGATTTTTCGTGATTTTCATCAGGGTGCTTTGCGTCGATTCCAAGATTTAGAGCGACGTCTTGAAGGAAATCAAAGTCTTCGAAACCAGTATACGGCATCGGCATGCATCGAAGAATATATTCAACTGGGTCATATGACTGAAGTCGACACGAATCTTTTGCCAGAAAATCAGCATTATTTCCTGCCACATCACACTGTCATCAAAGAAAGCAGTTCAACCACAAAACTGAGGGTGCTGTTTGACGCCTCGTTTAAAACGTCAAGTGGGGTTTCTTTGAACGATATTATGATGGTAGGTCCGGCACTTCAACAAAATATCTGCGACATTATTCTTCGGTGGAGGTTGTATAGATACACCTTCAACGCAGACATTGAGTAGATGTATCGCCAGATCTGGGTTGCAGCACAGGACAGGAATTATCAGCTGATTCTACGGAGGAATAAATCTGAAGATCCCATTAAAGTATGCAAGCTTAATACGGTTACCTTTGGAACAGCAGCCGCTCCATATCTTGCGATTCGAACGTTGCAGAAAGTAGCAGAGGATAAATGTAAAAATCAACTTGTTTTCCAGCATGATCCATAACGAGATGTACGTCGACGACTTGATATCTTGGGGAAACAGTATCGAACAGGCTGAAGAGAAGATAAAACAAATTAAATCGACATTAGAGACAGCAGGATTTAACTTACGGAAATGGACGTCCAATTTTGGTGAATTACTTGCGGGCATTCCAACTGCAGAACAGGAATTCACATTCTCAATGCCATCAGAAGATTTGGAACGCGTTAAGATGCATGGTGTCCACTGACTTCCTTCTGTCGACAAATTTTCTTTGTGTTACACTTCATTTTCCATTCCACAGTCGACAAAACGTTCATTTTATCAACTATAGCCGTTTGTTTGATCCGATGGGTTGGGTTGCTAACTGCATCGTCAAGGCGAAGATGTTCATGAAGCAACTATGGATGAAGAAAATTGCTTGGGATGAGCCTATCGAACAATCACTTTGGGAACATCGGAACGTTTTCTATGAGGATTTGCAAGCCATCAACAAAATCCAATTTCCAAGGTGGGTTCAGACGAGTGGTGATATGTCTCGAGTAGAGCTTCATGGTTTCAGCGATGCATCGGAGAATATTTTGACTCCCGTCAAAATATGGAAACATATTCCAACTCAACTCAATCCTGCAGATTTAGTTTCCAGAGGAGTTTTACCATCTGCTTTGCTAGAGAACACGAATGGACCTGATTTTTTACGCGATTCTTAGAATTTTCAATATCACATACAGCCAATAATACAACTTTATCATATCGAGCAGACTGTTCCGCCAATCAATGAGCTTATGTATCATCGTCATCATCGTCGGCTCGACAACCGGGGTCCAGTCCTGGCCTCCTTCAACAGTCCATCCCGATCTCGAGCCGCCGCCATCCAGTTGCGCACCCCAAGGCTCCGGGCGCCCTGGTCTACGCCATCTCTCCAGGGCAAGCATGGTCTACCACGCTGTCGTCTACCATAGAATGTACCACAAAGAACTTTCCGAGCAGGTTCCTCTTCGCTCATGCGAGCTAGGTGCCCTGCCCACCGGAGTCTACCGAGCTTAATTTTTGTCACAATATCTGCTTCAAGGTAGATTGCGTACAATTCATGATTGTACCGTCTCCGGAATCGTCCTTCCTCACATATGGGGCTAACAATTCTCCTTAAGACTTTTCTCTCGAACGCGGCTAAGAGGCCGGAGTGCCTTTTGCTAAGCACCCAAGTCTCGGATCTTTATGTGAGTACTGGCAGGACCATGGTTCTGTACAGCAGCAGTTTTGAAGTTATGGTGAGATTTCTGGATTTGAAGAGCTTTGACAGACTATAGTAGGTTCTGTTGGATTTGAGGAGCTGTGATGCTTTTTTAGTTTCCAGCTGAGGTAGGTCAGCGGGTCCAGGGTTTTTACCGAAGAAAGCAATAAAACTCGGGTTTAGAAAGTTCAGAACTCCAGTTCTTTAGACACTTTTTATTCCAGTTGTACTTAAAACTATACCAACAGATTATTTTCGTATAAATCTTACAATTGTATTATAATTTAAAAAAATAACACGGTATTGCATATACGGCTACAGAAGGTGGGATTAACTCCCTAGCCAACACCGAAGTGAAGGCACGGTACGACGACAGGCGGTGGGATTAACTCCCTAGCCAACACTGAAGTGAAGGCACGGTACGATGGCAGGCGGTGGGATAAATTCCCTAGCCAACACCGAAGTGAAGGCACGGTACGACGACAGGTGGTGGGATAAACTCCCTAGCCAACACCGAAGTGAAGGCACGGTACGACGACAGGCGGTGGGATTAACTCCCTAGCCAACACCGAAGTGAAGGCACGGTACGATGGCAGGCGGTGGGATAAATTCCCTAGCCAACACCCAAGTAAAGGCACGGTACGAAGGCGGACGGTGGGATAAATTCCCTAGCCTCCAAGCGACTCTTAAGGCAAAAATGTTATTTGGGATTAGCTCCCTAGCCTTATCGAATTGGAGGCGGATTTGATTGGTTTGGGATTAATCCCTAGCCGCAACAAGAAGTTGTGGCAAAAATAAGGAGGGGAAGGGGTTCTTTTACGGCTTAAAGCCAAAAATTAATTGAAACTTCTTACTGGTGTACTACACACCCAGCAGCTTGCTTCTTGGTACTCACTAAGTTCAAAGGAGTGAATTAGCAGAACCACGGAGGATATAATTTTCCTGAATTGCAGTGGCCATTTCACCCTTGCTTATAGATTCGGCGGTAACAAGGAAGTGTGAATCATGTGAAGTAGAAAAATACTACCCATTAATTTCATATAAGTCGTTGAATTGTTGTTGTGCGTATTGGTTGTGTTGTGCTGTCGTGAGCTGTTGTTGTCGCCAAACCTCGTCATCAATTCTCGTGGGCGCCTTGAGGTATGTGATGTAATTGTGCTCTAGTTGATGATGTTGAAAATGTTGAGTTGGAGGATAGGCGCTGTTATGTAAAGGTGTAACTTCGCTACATTCCCCCCTTTCTTCGAAAGACGAGCCTGCTCGTCGTAACTTCTATCTGAAAAAAAGGCTATTAGTTATGGACTATAATAGCAAATATATATATTTCATTATAATAATTATTTCTCTTTTTTTTTTATTATTTTTTTTCTTTTCTTATTTTTTAAATGTTTTTTTTTTTGTTTTATTATTTTTGTTTTTTTTTTTTTTTGTTTCTCTTTTTTTTCGTATATATTTTTTTTCAATTTAATTGAACAATTACTTCAAAATAATTCGTAATATAATCTAAATAATAATTAATCACAATAAAAAAAAAAATCTGGTAGTTAACATAAAAATGGAATAATCGGGATAATCTTAGTTCTCTATGTCGATGGTCTTAGTTTGACCTTTGAATCGAAGGCTGGCCTGTGTCCCTTTTTTATTGAGACGTACAGAAATTTTACCCCATGGTCGGTAGATGTAGAAGGACTGCCGATGATGTGGTCCGTTCAGTGAAATGCCGACGAAAAGGTCATGTCGTCCTGAAGTTGAAGCCCCAGAAGGCTGGTTGGCAGAATGTGGATGCCCTGCATTGTCTTCTGGTGGTTGTACTCCGCCCGGGGGTGTCATGGTCATGGCTGCCAGAACATATAGCGGTGTCGAAGCGGGAACGGCTGCTCTTTTGGTCAATGCGTTGAAGCGGACAGTTAGTGGCTGAGGTTGTACGGGGGCCGGCGGGTTACGTACCAGCAAATTCTCCTCTACGATCTGTCGTTGACCTCGGACTTCCTTCATCCTGGTTTCGGGTGGCGGTAGAATCGGTACGGCGGTATTGCGGACGAGAGTTGGCGGAATGACTGGGCTCACTTTGCTCTTGGGCAATAAGGTGAGGCACAAGGGCTTGGCGGTTGCTCGACTAGGGGCGGCTACCTTGCGCGGTAGAGTCCGTTGCCTAACGCAAGGGTCGGTTACCGGTAAGGCTTGTTGGGATGTTGACGGTTTGTCATCGGGGTGCTGTCCTGCCTTCTCTACTTTCTTGACAGGGCGAGGAGCATGGTTGACGCATAATGGCAGCTTTCTTTTGTTAGCAGAGCGGTGCACTCGGCTGATACGGATCGGCGGCTGGGCTGAAGACTTTGTGCTTGCCGCGGATTGGTTCGGCGGATTATATATAGCTACTCGTTCGGGGACTGATAGCCGATGGAAGCGAGAACTGGGGGGTCGCATATCATGTCCCCTAGGACTGCGTCTTGGCTTCACGGGTTCTTGTTTCTTCTTAGACTTATGGTGCGGTGGTACGTTTGATACAACATTTATTTCTTCAAACGTCGGTAGTACAGTTTTTCGGAACTGATCCATGTTCTCTTGGTGATTGCTTGACGGATGTTGCATGACTGAACAAGCGTGGTTACTTTCGCCAGGCTTTTGGTTAGTTAAAGGTTTGCTGTCCAAAAATATTTGCAAACCGGCTTGGTGCAATAAATCCATCCCGAGTATCACATCTTCCTCTAAGTCAGGCAAGTACGTCACTTCGCCCGTCAGGGTTTTAGCCCCTAAGGTGAATGTTGCGGTATAATGTTCGCAAGTCATTATTGGAT
Source organism: Leucozona laternaria (assembly GCA_932273885.2). Classification (NCBI taxonomy): domain Eukaryota; kingdom Metazoa; phylum Arthropoda; class Insecta; order Diptera; family Syrphidae; genus Leucozona; species Leucozona laternaria. The sequence continues at coordinate 146,996,452 of OW026366.1, forward strand.
ATCCATTTGCTAAATGGATCGGCCAGCGTTGTGTGTTCCTGGGAAGGTCCAGTTCCTTAATTTTATTCCTAAGTGACCGGCCCACGAACGTTTTCGAAGAACCGGTATCAAGTAAAGCCCTGTCAAGTAAAGGCCTGGTGTGGGTGGCGTAGTTACAACGGCGACGGGATTTCTATGGCACGAACAGTCTTCTGTTAGTCTGCCATCTAATCCGCAGAAGGAGCAAAACAGTCGATTTGGTCTACGACATGTCTCTTTTTGGTGCCCCCTCTGCTTACAATTCCAGCAATGCGTATTCCGGTCATATGGAACTTCTGCTGATGGACCACGGAGAATTGTAGGAGTGAAAGGGGTAGCCATCGGTGGAGGGCGTATATTACGTTCCTCATTTTTAATAGCCTCAAATTCCTCCGCTAGGTATGCGAGCTCATCCAAAGTAGTAAAATCTCGGCAGCGAATGTAATACCGGTAATCGGGCCGCATGTGGTCGAAAATGAGCTGGTATGTCGGTGCGGGTAGAGTCGTTTTCTTGTCTTCGGACACGTTTAAGAATATAGGTGCTCCTGTCGGCGGGGCGGAAGGAACAAAAATGTTCTGAAAATCTTTGTATAGCTGCGGGTCGGGAGGCAGTATATCTTCGGAAAGTTCTGCGTCATTCCTTTTCTCCACAACGTCCTCCCATTCTTCACAAAGATTTTGGGTGGACTTATGTGTACGAAGTTCCTTAAAATGCTGGCTTAGCCGTTTACGGAGCGTTCGTAAAGTGCCACTCGTATCTAACTTTCGGTCGTTTAATACTTCGATGAGTTCCGACTTTTTGAGGAAGTAAATGAAGATCAAATTTTTATACGGGTTGTATTCGCCTCCTGGCGGTGGGTCCACGGGGTCGGACATGGCGGCGGTTCGGTGGTACTTCTTTGAAGAAATTCGGTTACAGCAAAATCTTTTTCGAAGGGATAAAAAAAAATTGGTTACGGCGGCGGTCGGTATCCTCTTCGAAAAATTACGGGTCGGTCGGTCGGAGTTTGGGTGAACCTTCTAGAGGTCCCTGCTCGGGCGCCAAAATGTGATGCTTTTTTAGTTTCCAGTTGAAGTAGGTCAGCGGGTCCAGGGTTTTTACCAAAGAAAGCAATAAAACTCGGGTTTAGAAAGTTCAGAACTCCAGTTCTTTAGACACTTTTTATTCCAGTTGTACTTAAAACTATACTAACAGATTATTTTCGTATAAATCTTACAATTGTATTATAACTTAAATAAATGACACGGTATTGCATATACGGCTACAGAAGGTGGGATTAACTCCCTAGCCAACACCGAAGTGAAGGCACGGTACGACGACAGGCGGTGGGATTAACTCCCTAGCCAACACCGAAGTGAAGGAACGTACGATGGCAGGCGATGGGATAAATTCCCTAGCCAACACCGAAGTGAAGCCACGGTACGACAACAGGCGGTGGGATAAACTCCCTAGCCAACACCGAAGTGAAGGCACGGTACGACGACAGGCGGTGGGATTAACTCCCTAGCCAACACCGAAGTGAAGGCACGGTAAGATGGCAGGATGTGGGATAAATTCCCTAGCCAACACCGAAGTGAAGGCACGGTACGACGACAGGCGGTGGGATAAACTCCCTAGCCAACACCGAAGTGAAGGCACGGTACGATGGCAGGCGGTGGGATAAATTCCCTAGCCAACACCGAAGTGAAGCCACGGTACGATGGCAGGCGGTAGGATAAATTCCCTAGCCAACACCCAAGTGAAGGCACGGTACGAAGGCGGACGGTGGGATAAATTCCCTAGCCTCCAAGCGACTCTTAAGGCGAAAATGTTATTTGGGTTTAGCTCCCTAGCCTTATCGAATTGGAGGCGGATTTGGGATTAATCCCTAGCCGCAACAAGAAGTTGTGGCAAGGGGTTCTTTTACGGCTTAAAGCCAAAAATTAATTGAAACTTCTTACTGGTGTACTACACACCCAGCAGCTTGCTTCTTGGTACTCACTAAGTTCAAAGGATTGAATTAGCAGAACCACGGAGGATATAATTTTCCTGAATTGCAGTGGCCATTTCACCCTTGCTTATAGATTCGGCGGTAACAAGGAAGTGTGAATCATGTGAAGTAGAAAAATACTACCCATTAATTTCATATAAGTCGTTGAATTGTTGTTGTGCGTATTGGTTGTGTTGTGCTGTCGTGCGCTGTTGTTGTCGCCAAACCTCGTCATCAATTCTCGTGGGCGCCTTGAGGTATGTGATGTAATTGTGCTCTAGTTGATGATGTTGAAAATGTTGAGTTGGAGGATAGGCGCTTTTATGTAAAGGTGTAACTTCGTTACAGAGCCGCCCGCGTATTTCTTCTTCTATATTGTTATCGGCTGCTACTATTGACCCAAGGTATTTGAAGGATTCCACCTCTTCAAATTCGTGCTCCGCTACCTTGATTGTTTGACTAACTGTTCCTCTCGCATTCGACGCCACCACGTACTTTGTTTTACCTTCAGTAATGTGAAGTCCCAGATTTTGTGCCGCCTGCTCGATCTGGATGAAGGAATCATGTACAGCTTGCTCGGTTCTTCCGATGATGTCGATGTCGTCTGCATAAGCCAGTATCTGGCTGGAACTGTTGACGATGGTCCCTCTTGTTGCCGTGCCAGAGTCACGGATTGCTTTCTCCAACGCCAGGTTGAAGAGGCGGCAGGCCAAACCATCCCCTTGTCGGAGTCCATTAAAGATGTTGATTGGTTTGGATAGCAATCCGGCTATTTTTACTTGGCTTGTTACGTTGGTCATGGTCAACCTACAAAGTCGTGTAATTTATTTGGGATGCCGAATTCTCTCATGGCTTTGTAAAGTTCTACCCTGGCTATGCTATCGTAGGCGGCCTTAAAGATGGTATGTTTTGATGTTAAATTCTACACATTTTTCCATCTCCTGCCTAAGGGTAAAGATCTGATCAGTTGTTGATTTGCCTGGAATGAAACCACACTGATATTGTCCGATGATGGTTTTAGCGTATGGGGTTATCCGGTCTTGTAGGATAGAGGAGAGTATCTTATAGGCGGTACTCAACAACGTGATACCTCTATAATTGCTGCACGTTGTGACATCTCCCTTCTTATGTATGGGGCAAATTATACCTTTTCGCCAGTCTTCTGGAATTTCTTCATGCTCCCACACGTGCACTATAATCTTATGAATTGTTTGACGTACAACTGGCCTACCGTGTTGAAATAGTTCGGCTGGTATACCATCGGCTCCCGGGGCTTCTCTTCTCTTCTCTTCTCTTCTCTTCTCTTCTCTTCTCTTCTTTTCTCTTCTCTTCTCTTCTCTTCTCTTCTCTTCTCTTCTCTTCTCTTCTCTTCTCTTCTCTTCTCTTCTCTTCTCTTCTCTTCTCTTCTCTTCTCTTCTCTTCTCTTCTCTTCTCTTCTCTTCTCTTCTCTTCTCTTCTCTTCTCTTCTCTTCTCTTCTCTTCTCTTCTCTTCTCTTCTCTTCTCTTCTCTTCTCTTCTCTTCTCTTCTCTTCTCTTCTCTTCTCTTCTCTTCTCTTCTCTTCTCTTCTCTTCTCTTCTCTTCTCTTCTCTTCTCTTCTCTTCTCTTCTCTTCTCTTCTCTTCTCTCTCCTCTTCTATGCTTGGTGGCGGCAACAGAGGGTACTCTTCTTGAAGTAGTGGAGCCTCCACTTCTGCAGTGAGCTGACCATTTAGCAATTCATTGAAGTACACTTCCCATCGCTCCAGTATGCTTTGAGGATCGGTGATCAGATTTTCCTCTGCGTCCTTGCAGTATGTGCAGCGTGGTGTGTACTGCGTCATGTTTCGGACGGATTGGTAGAACTTCCGCGCCTGGTGCGGACCTCGCTCTCGGCTTTTCTCTATTTCACAGATTATGTTCTTCTCCCAGGCTGATTTTTTTCTGTCTGTGAAGCCGTTTTTCAATTCTTCTGAGCTCTTTATGTTCATCTTCGCGTGCCCGCGTTCTATGAGATTGTTGCATTGCTCGGTACGCAACATTCTTTCGTTCAGTCGCTAGCTTACATTCATCATCAAACCGGTCGTTCCGATTTCTACGACTGCTGCCTAAGATGGAGTTGGCAGTACTAATGACAGTATTCTTAAGGCGTGTCCACTTCTCATCTACGCCCAGCATACTGGCTCCAGGACTTACTCTACCCAGTTCTAGGGCGAGTCCTAACGCATTACCAAAGGTGTTACTGGTGTTTTCATTGCGCAGAGCAGCCGTGTTGATTCGAACCTGATCGGCGGATGCAATACGTCTTCGCAAGGCAATCCGCCCTCGGAAAACCATACCAACAAGATAGTGATCCGAGTCGATATTGGCACCTCGGTAGGTTCGTACCGTCATCAAGTTCGAGTAGTCGCGACGGTCTATCAACACGTGGTCAATTTGGTTACGAATGACTCCATCAGGTGATACCCAGGTGCCTTTGTAGATATCTTTATGCATTAACCTGGTACTCGCAACGACCATGTTTTTCGATGCTGCCAATTCTCGAAGTCCATTGTCATTAGTGTTCTCATGCAAACTATGGGTGCCTGCGTAATGCCTGAATACCGGCTCCCGACCTATTTTTGCATTCAAATCCCCAAGGATGATTTTTACGTCATACCTTGGACAGGCATTGAGGGCCCTCTCGACTTGTTCGTAGTAAGTCTCTTTTTCTTCGTCAGAGGACTCCTCCGTAGGTCCGCGAACGTTAATGAGGCTGATGTTCTTAAATTTGCCTCGCACGCGAAGGTTGCATAGCCTTTCGCTTATAGCGTTAAAGCCGATGATGGCAAACTTCATTTTTTTACCAACTAGGAAGCCTACCCCGAGCACATGGTGTTTTGTATGACAGCTGTAATATAAGTCATAATCTTTCTTCTGTAGAACACCATTCCCTGTCCATCTAAATTCTTGTAGTACTGTTATGTCAGCTTTATATTTTGACAGGACATCGGCTAGCTGCTGAGCAGCTCGAGCTCTATAGAGCGATCGTACGTTCCATAAGAAAATTCGTAGATCGTTTTTCCGTTTTCTTTGCGTGGGTTGTCGTCGTGAGATCAGTCCGTTTCCGAGGCTTGTTGTAGGTCTCGAAATTCGTTTAGTTTTACGGAACAGGGAATTAACATGTTGCCAACCTGTGGAACCAGCCGAATCATATTAGCCAAACCTTTTTGAAGGCTTGTTTCTAGCGGCCGCCGCGAAGAGGCTGTGATCACACTTCCACCAGTCCCGAATTTGGCTGATGGATGACCGCCTTATGACCGAGCTTGTGTATAGGACATCTGAAATAAACAAATTAATACGCATTGTTGCTATGATCTTACGTTTCACCAATAACTCGCAAAAGTACATACCTAACTGGAAAACTGGACCTATGTATTTCATCAAAGGAACTCGACGACTCAGCTAAAACGTTAGGGAAATTAGCTCAACTGGAAATGTTTCCTAATGGTATTTCGAAATCCAGAGGCATGGCATCTCTTAATCCATTCGTAGATTCTCACGGAATCCTTCGTGTCGGTGGAAGACTGAACAACGCTAACCTGTCTTATGATCAGCAGCATCCAATCAGTCTGGAATCTACTCATCATTTTACGAAGGTGATTCTTCATGAAGTACATGAGAGGACCCTACTTGGAGGTATTCAACTAGTGATGGGTTATCTTAGAAAAAGGTACTGGATTTTTCAAACGAAGCGATCGGTTAAAAAATATATCCACGATTGTGTTATTTTTTATTTAGCTTGCAGACTTTTTGGCATCAACAACGTCCAAAATGGCTGAAACCACAGCCACAAATCCAAATTGGAGACCTGGTCTTGATCAAAGACGAAAGACTTCCCCCGACGAAATGGAATTTGGGACGAGTTCTTGAAACCTTTCTAGGATAAAACAGCTTCACCAGAGTCGTTAAGCTGGAAACACAACAAGGTGAATTAAAACGGCCTATAGCTAAGCTTTGTCCGCTACCAATAAACAATAATCAAGATCCGTATAATCAAGCACCAATACACATCCCGAATCCACCAACTATTCTTTATGTATCTCCTCACAAAACGTCAAATAAAAATGTGTCTTTTAACTTTTAATTTGCCTCCTCGCTCAACTCCCTCTTCTTATAATCCCTCTTCTGATTCTAAATAGCCTAACTTCATTCATTCTAGAACTCTCAACCAACATCCCCCTTCCAGTAATGATATTTCCCCATCTGTCAGTAATTTTTCTACCTCGGGTACTTTGCCCAAAACTTCGCCATTTCTTGATCCTCTAAATCCTCCACTGGTTATTGAAGTAAATTTGAATTTGTATAATATTCGCGACCTTAGAACAACAAGGTTCTAACTCACATTTTTGCCAAAATTGGGTTATGCATTGGATCGTACTAAAAAAGCTATGCTCTTTCGATTGCCGCTATCCGTATCTCTCTATCTCTTATGGTTTCGGAAATAATTTTAAAAAATCAGGGAACAGGGTTCTATCTACACATAATTAAGTTCGATCTTAAGTTCACAAAGTTCTAACCAGCCAGATAGAACCTTGCGTTACAATGCAAACAAAAATATCTCGTAGATAGAACCATTTTTCGCTGTAGATACAACCTTCTTGTTCGAAGGCATCCCATTGTTTGAATCAAGTGTGATGTTTAATTTGTATGAAAACGGTACCTGGGCGAAACGCATTTTGGACTTAAGGTCGCAAAAAAACTTCCAATTGAATTTAATTCATCACAGTCCACTAAAACAAAAACAAAAACAATATAATTTTTTTCTATTGTTTTCGTTCTTCTTCTTTCTTAAAAAATCAGAACAAAATAAGCTGTAGGTACACATAAACACGTTTCGATTAAAATCAATGCAAAAAAAGTTATAAAACACCAAATATTCCACCTTAGTTTTCTCGAAAGTGATAGGTGTGCAGTTAGAACCTACTTGTCCTAAGGACGCGTATTGCCAACTCACAATACAATACTCAAGCCTTTTATAAACTCTTATACTGAGTTCTTTATACCTACTCTGAATTAATATGTTCTAAAACAAAACATTCTTTTCTTTATTTCATATTAAGGAACTACCTTGTTAAACTCAAACGAATGTGTTTCATTTATTCTCATAACAAAGGTTATGGGCCCAGTCCTATGTGTGAAGGCTGTGTTAGTTCATAGTGATCTGTGGAATTATGTTTCGGGAAGAACCGTTAAGCCCGAGGGGTCTCCAAGCAATGGGGCAGACGTAGCGGCATGGGAACGCAAGGATGAGAAGGCGGTTTCAACCATTTTTTTGAGTGTTAAATCTTCCCAGCTTATTAACATTAAAAAATGTTAATCATCAGAAGCGGCATGGAAAAAGTTGAAAGAAATTCATCAGCCGAGTGGACCAGCTCGGAAGGTAACTCTTTTCAAGCAACTGTTATCGTTAAGGATGGCAGAAACTGACTCCATGAGTAGTCATTTAAAAATTTTGTTTGACATCCGAAAAATTGTTAGAAATTAATATCAAAATGCAGGATGAATTGTTGGTTATCATACTTTTATCAAGTTTGTCTAGAGAGTATGAACATTTCATTGTAGCCATCGAGTCTAGGGACTCGCTTCCAACCATATGTTCCATGAAGACAAAGCTTCTCGAAGAGGGGAAACGTATCCAAGAAAATAGTGTGGAATATAATGAGTCTGCATTTCTTATACGTCATCAAAATAAAGCTCCACAATCAAAAAATAAAACACGACCAAAAGAGAAATGTTATAATTGTAAGATGAGAGGCCACTTTGCTTCGGAATGCCGTTCTTCGAAAAGCTCATAGAGAAGAAATACGACGTCATCATTTGCCATGTTAAACAGCACGACCAATTCTCCAGCACTTGACAAAAATATGTGGGTACTTGATAGAGGGTCAACCTGTCACATGTGCTGTGACAAAAGCTTTTTTACGATCATAGAACCACATGCAGAGAAGGTTGAATTAGCTGGAAATCATTTTATTAGTTCAGTGGGTGTCCGGGACTGTCAAAATTTGTTCTGGTAACTGTACTGTTCAGCTGCTTAATGTATTGTACATCCCACAGCTGAAAAGTAATTTTATTTCCAAAACAACCATTCTGTTTTATTTTGTGAAAAAGAAGCTAGAATTCTCGAGAATGAAAAAAATTTAGTTTTGCATGCGAATAAATGTGGTGGGTTGTTTGTGCATAAAAAGGAAATAAAACCCGTTTTGTGTAGCATGATTAATAAACATGATAATGATGCTTTACTGCGGAATGCAATCTTAGGCCATCTTAATATGAATAGCATGAATCAATTATTCAGTAAACATATGGTGAAAGGAGCAAATCTTAAAAATATTCCACATGCGTTGGACTGTGGTACTTGCGCTAAAGGATAAATTTATCTTTTCCGTTAAATAAGGAAATTATTTAAGATGGATTGCTTGACGTCATTCATTCCGACGTGTGCGAACCAATGAAAACAAAATCATTGGGGGGCGTAAAGTACTTTGTACTTTACGAAAGATTTTTGTTTATTTCTTGAACGCCAAAAGTGAAGTATTTAAAGCATTTAAAGAATTCAAGGCAGAGGTAGAACGAGGAACCACACGTAAAATTAAGGTTTAGAGAAGCGACAACGGTGGGGAATATTTGAACTCAGATTTTTCGAAGTTTCTCTCAGAACAAGGTATCAAACGGCAGCTGACTGTGGATTACACACCCCAGCAAAATGGGGTTTCTGAACCAGCAAATATGACGTTAGTCGAGATGGCAAGATGCTTACTTTTGAGCTCTAACCTACCAGAATCTTTATGGGCAGAGGCGTTGAATACGGCGGTGTATATTAGAAATCGATCGCCTACTAAGCTTTTAAGAAATAGAACGCCGTATGAAGTTTGGTTTGGACGAAAGCCGTCTATAGGCCACTTGAAAGTTTTTGGATCGAATGCTATTATGCTTGATAAAAAGCCAAACAATTCAAAATTTGATGCTCGGCGTATAGATTGCGTTATGGTAGGTTATTCGAAAGAATATAAGGCATATAGACTGTATGAGCCTACTAAAAGAAAGATTCTAAGAAGTCGAGACGTCAAATTCAAAGAAACTTTGAATGGGAATATAAGCAACATAGTTGGGCCTTATACCCTTGGTGGTGAAGAGGTAGAGTATTCTGCATATATTAAAGAGGAGAAAGGTTCTCCTAAAAAGGACACACCTGATGAGAAGTTTGGTGAAACGTTGGTGTCAAGTAAGTAGAAGGATGGTAAATCTGATGGTCGTAAAATTGCATGCGCTGAAGGCAATGGTGACGAGGATGGCGACGAGGATGGTGACGAGGGGTGGTGACAATGGCGATGAAGTGGCATGCGAGAAGGACATTGGGAATGAGAATAGTGATAATGAGAGTCATGGGCATGGGCATGAGGAAAAAAACCATAATGCAGTTAAGGTCAGGAAGAAAGAAAGTCAAAGGAACTTACTTTATGGATAATAACGCACATTTGTTAAAAACTAATCCACTTTCAGTAAGTGAGGCTCTTGGTCGAGCTGATGCGAATCTGTGGTTAGAATCAATGCAAAGTGAGTACAACTCTTTGAAAGATAATGAAACCTGGGAATTAGTTAACCTTCCCCCTAACGGTCATGCAATAAAGTCAAAATGGGTTTTTAACATAAAACATGACAAGCATGGGAAGCAGGTTCGATATAAGTCGAGACTTGTAGCAAAAGGTTGCAGCCAAAAGCCAGGGATTGACTACGATGAGACTTTTTCGCCGGTAGTAAGGGTTTGATCTCTGTGTTCACCAAGTAGATGTCTCATGCGCTTACCTGAACGGTGAGATACAAGAGGATATTTATATGCACCAACCTGAGCATTTTGTAGACTCAAAGAATAAAGGAAAGGTGTGTAAATTGAAAAAATCTCTGTACGGCTTGAAACAAGCTGGAAGGCAGTGGAACTGTAAGCTTGATTCAACTCTAAAAGAAATCGGTTTCTCTCGCTGCGTTGCAGATACTTGCCCTTATACTATTAACAATAAAGATGATTTCAACATCATCGCTGTCTATGTTGATGGCATTATCATCGTCTGCACAAATGAAGATTCTGTTTTTCGTATAAAGGAAGCACTCGCTAACGCATTTGATTTGGTTGACAAAGGGCCAATTGATTTTTTCTGAGGCATTGAGATCAGCCGTTGCAAGGACACTGGATCGATAACTCTATCACATGTAGATTCCAAACGGCTTTCCCAGTCTCATAAAAATCTGCGTGTAACTAATAATCGCTTTCGTTCCTAATACTCATTATTCAACACCCCAGTTCCTAACGATCTATTACCAAAATGTAAGGGGTCTACGCACGAAAACCTCTGCTGTTGAGTTCAACTCCGATTTTAAAGAAGAAAACCACTATTTCCGAGATTCTAGATCTGCTTTCAAGCAGTTCTTAAATTTTCCTATATAGGTTTTATTAAATTAATGATCTTAGGCTATGTACATGTTTAACTTACGTTTTAGTTTTTTTTCTTTTCTTCTTTTTCTTTTAATTTTAATTTAGCTTATAGCTATATACAAATGTGTACCTGTAGATACAATTTTTTTAGTTTTAATTAGTATTACAATAAATAGTTTATAGTTTTACTTTTAAGTCTATTTTACTTCATTTAATTAGTATACTTTAATTTGTAAGTTTATTGGGTTGGACCGTCTTCTTTCGCCGCCAAGATTAAAAAGAATGTCTGGAACCAACAGACAAAGGGCGCGATTAATTGTTGAAGAGGGAGAAAGGTATTTTACGAAGGACTAATGTACATTGTGCTCTCTCTAATAATGACAACTAATGTTATCGAATTAAGTGCTTTCAAGTTCGCTTAACACTCCCCCCTGGTAACTGGGTTAGAGACCCAGATTACCACCTTCTCCGATCTTGCGAACATCTAATACTGCCAGCTTAACTGCTGGTCGGGTAATGATACCTCGAGCGGTTTGCACGACTGCACTACGTTTAGTATTATCTTTGCCGGCTATCACCTTAAGAACCTTTCCTTTTGGCCACGTTTTTCTAGGGCTGTTGTAGTCCACGATAACGACGATATCTCCCTCCTGCAATTGCTTCTGTGGTGTAAACCATTTGGTACGTCGAGTCAAATCCGGTAAGTATTCACGCAGCCATCTTTGCCAAAAGGTTTGTGCATATTTTTCAGCGGCTACCCAGGTTCTTTTCAAGGCAACTCCATCGTCTTTACTATCTGCAGTCAGTCGTTCTTGATTAGAGTATCCGATCAACAAATGATTGGGGGTGAGTGCTTCACTATTTTCACAATTGATTGGTACGTAGGTAAGGGGTCGTGAATTCACAATGCTCTCCACCTCCGCCATCATGCTCAATAATAGTTCGTCGCAAGGATTACGTGTTGCCGATATTTCATCGAGTGTTTGCTTGACAGACCGAACCATGCGTTCCCAACAACCACCCCTATGGGGTGCTGCTGGTGGGATGAAGTTCCACTTCAAATCCAACTGGAATTCTTTGGCTACTGCGAGTTTGTTCAAATCTCCTATCGCCTGCTGCAACTCTTTGCTGGCACCTCGAAAATTCGTTCCGTTGTCGGAATATACCTCTTTTGGCATTCCTCTTCTTGAGACAAATCTTTTGAATCCCAATATACAGGAATCACTGGACAGGCTGTGGACTATCTCAATATGGATTGCCCGTAGAGTACGGCAGGTAAGTAGCATACCCCATCTCTTGTCTAGACGTCTTCCGATTTTTACATAGAGTGGTCCGAAGTAATCCACTCCAGTATAGGAGAACGGCCTCTGGAATGGTTGAAGACGAGCGTATGGTAGTTCGGCCATGCGTGGGGGTTGTGGTGCGGCTCTGGTGTTCTTGCAGTGCTGACAATTCTTTTGAACGATCTTCAGGACTCTTCTCAGGCTTGGAATGAAGTAGTGTTGACGGAGCTCGGTTTCGTTGAAGATGTGGTGAAGTTTAATATGAAATTCGTTTACGATGAGGCGAGTGACTTGATGATCTTTTGGTAGAATGATGGGCCTTTTAGTTTCCATAGGAACGTTTTTTATCGCATCGATTCGTCCAGCAATACGAATCAGTCCACTTTCGTCTAAATATGGAGAGAGTGTATAAAGAGGACTTGTTTTGGATATTTTTGCTTCGCTGCTGGAATTTGCCGTCCTAGCTAAGGCCTCGTACTCGTTTGGAAAGCCTTCTTTCTGACATTGTTTATAGAGCAAAGCCTCTGCTGCTTCCTTCTCGCCTAATGTGAATATTGGTGGTCTGCAAGGTTTTCGCCATTTTAGAACGAAGAGTTTGATGTACCGGTAGATATATATTAATGTCTTTAAAAGGCTTCTCCACCTCGAAAAGCGATTAAAGTTCAATACGAATAAGGGTGGTGTTTCGTAGTGAATGAAACATTCTTTGACTTCTTCGTTGCCCTTATCAGACGTAGGATCTGAAAGTTCGGTTGGTAGAGGCAGTGGATTTTGATATAGAAATTCTGGACCCGTATACCATCTACCTGTGGAACTGAAGTCATAGTTACTTTTATACTTAGATGCATCGTCAGCTACGTTCTCTTTGCTGCAGACCCATTGCCAGTTATTGGCATTTGAACATTCCAGAATCTCTCCGATACGAACGGCTACAAAGCTTTTGTATTTTTTACTGCTTCTTATCCAACTGAGGACAACTTGGGAGTCCGTCCAAAATGTCAGACTTTCAAAGTGAATTGTGTGACCACTCTGAATGAATTTAGAAAGTCTAACTCCCAACACTGCTGCTTCAAGTTCTAGCCGTGGAATTGAAAGTGTTTTGATAGGAGCTACTTTCGTCTTGGCGCTGATAAGGGAGCATTCGACTACGTTTTCAGTGCAAACTCTTACATAGGCTACAGCAGCAATAGCATCTTCACCTGCATCCACGAACACGTGCAACTCAATGCGACTTCCATCACCGAATCGAAGTTTTGTGAGATAGTTTCTGTTAATGGATATATCTTTTATTTTGGGAATCAGGCTCAACCAATTCTCCCATTTTTGATACTGTCGGTCTTTTATCTGCTCGTCCCATCCTACTCCTGAGCGCCAAATTTCCTGCAGAATAACTTTTAGGTGGATTGTGAAATTTGCGATGAGACCTAGGGTGTCGAAAATGCACATGAGTGCTCTTAATACTTCGCGTTTCGTAGGGACTTGTCTGCCTTTCATAACCTCGTCGCGCATTTTGCTGGACTTGAATGTATAGATGAACGTGTCTGTGCCGGGTGACCACCACATACCCAGGAGTTTCTCGAAGTCGTTTTGAGCGTTATCAGTAAATATTCTGTTGGCGTTTGAAGTTTTGGAATTCAGAGCACTTAAAACATTTTGAGAGTTCGAGACGAAATTTCTAATTTCAAACCCGGCTTGTTTGTGGATATGTATCACGTCTTTTACTAAGGCTATGGCTTCTTCTTCCGTGTCTACGCTATTTAACAAATCGTCCACGTAGTGGTTTTCAATAATGGCTTTGGCTGCCCTCGGGAACTGCATCTCAAATCTCTTTGCGTTTTTATTTTTTATATATTGAGCGCAAAAGGGTGAACAAGTAGACCCGAAGGTCATAACCTGCATCTGATATACCTCAATATTCCCATCTTCGATATTGCGCCACAAGAACCTTTGGGCATCTTTGTCCTCCTCGAGGATCTTCACTTGATGGAACATCTCACGTATGTCTCCTGCTATTGCTATCTTCCTTTCACGAAATCGAAATAATACTGATGGAAGTGATGGTACGTTATCTGGCCCGTCATCAAACATGAGTTCAGAGACACGCCTTCGACTTTGGCCGCCGCATCCCAGACTATACGCAATTTATCAGGCTTATAAGGATTGACGACAGGGAATATGGGTAAGTACCAGATTCGCGACTTAGAATTATTCACCTCATACTCGTTCAGCTTCTTTGCGTACCCTTTCTTCAGGTATTCTTCTATTTGCTCACTGACTCTTTCAATTAGTTCAGGCTGGCGTAGAAAACGTCTTTCGAGACAGCGTAACCTTTTTTCAGCCATGGCTTTAGTGTCCGGCAGATGGATATCCTGGTATTTCCACAAAAAAAACAGTATTCTCTTCCAACAGCTGCAAAGCCTTATAGTCTTCGTCCGATAGCCTTCGCTTAGGGGGCTTTGTGCCTACACTTTCTAATGAGAAGTACTGCTTTACTGTTTCATGCATCTGTGAATCCATTTCGTTTTGGCATTCGCAAAGGTGAATATTAATATTTGCGTCTAAGTCTTTCTTCAGTTCACTACCAGCAGACGCAACACCAAAGAGAGTCCATCCTAGCCTGGTTTTGATTGCTGCCGGCTGAGAATCTTCACCCTCTCGAGTCTTGAGTGGCATACCTAAACGCCAATGTTGAAGGCCAAGCAGTATTTGAGGCTTCGCATTATGATAGGGTTTTATTGGTAAACCTTTCAGATGCGCGTATCGTTGCATAAGGATGCTTATATCCAGTGACTGTCTCGGAAGATCTAACGACTTCACTGTATGTGCATTTCTGAGTAAATGTCTATGCTTGCTGTCTCGGGCTGATATTTCAAACGTAATCTTCATAGATGATTCCTCCCGGCGATGGGTGTTTGCAGTCCACCTTAAACATAAAGGTTCATTGTCGCCACTAGCACCAAGTGCCACTGCTACTTAGTCGTCAACAAGTGTTACCGAAGATAAGTCATCTATGAAGGCGAAGGTGTCTAGAGACTTGTTGTTATAGTACAAACTCACAGGAACGATCTTGAATAGAGCAAGTGCAGCGCTTGGACGAATGATTGTACCACTGTAGTAGGCGTTCTGAACTCCGTTTCTTGTGGAAGGCTGGTCTGTCTTCATATCGCCATTGTTCTTAACTTTCAGTTGGGATTCGTTGCTATGTAGAAGTGAATTATGTCGATACGTGCATCCGTCAACACCACACAGCTGTGACGATAGGCATCGACGAGAACCGTGTCTGCGTAAGCATATTCGACAGACGTATAAGCGCTTAACCAGCTTCCATTTGTCTTGCAATGACAATTGTGCAAAAAGTGTTGACATGAGGCAAGCGTTTTGCAATCACTTTTGCAAGCAGGACACTTATTATCATCCTGTGGCTTTGTTACTTGATGTATGTTGATATTAGCTTTTGTCTTTTTATTTATCTTCGGCTCAAAGGTGGGAGGAACTGTCACCGTAACTTCCGCCGCAGCCTTTGCAAACTTCGCAAGCCAATCATTGAACACCGACAAGTCAACGCTAGAAATTGTCTGCTTAAACATTCCCCAGTTCAGTTTCATTTGTGCTGGTAGCTTCTCTATAAGTTCTTGAACCAAGCACGGATTGTTGAGATGAGCAGAGAAACCAGTGACTTCCATCATGCGACACATGTTATCTACCTCGAGTGAGAAGTGTATAATAGTTTCCAATCGGTCATATTTAGGTGCAGGTTCATTTCTAATCTTCTTCAGAAGCGACTGAATAATTACCTCGGGCCTCCCAAATAGCATCTTCAATGTTGTAATAACTCCATCGACCTGATTTGGGTGTAGCAGTCGGAAGTGTACTGCCTCGAGTGCCTTCCCTTTCAAGCATCGTTGTAGCCGAAGCATATTTTCGTTGTCGCTGAACCCGCAAGCCTTCGATGAGTTATTCCACCAGCTTATGAAAATTGGCCATTCCTCCGGTCGCCCTGAGAACTGCACTTGCTCCTTGGACATAAACTGTCTCGCTGCGATCTGGGATCTGTTTAAAACCGATACTGCACTCTTTGTCACATCTAAGTCTTTGCGATCTCTTTTGTCACTATAGAAATCGTTTTGCACATTTTGAGGCCCACTTGCACGCGCGTCTTCCTGCAACTTTGATTCCTGTACCCAATCCTGAACACGATCGCTGACAGCGTAGGCATTAGCCACTGACTCCTGGTCATCATCCGTGGAGCACTGTTCAAGAATAGCATATTTTTTGTCGATGTAGTCTCGATCACGCTTTGCTTGCAGTTTCCGCTCTTCTTCTAATTTTTGAAGCTGTATTCTGACCCTTTTTGCATTCGATGCTGTGGTTGTAGAGTTGCTTCTTGAAGACTTGGTACTAATTTGGTCCTTATTGTTTGGAATCGGCATACATTTACCCTGCGGTGGAGTAAGGTCGTCTCCGGAAGTTATGCCATTCATGACTATTTGATTGTTGTCGCCTGGAACAGGAGCATTAGCTAAGGATTTGTCCTTCGAGGATGGATCTGTGTCCGCTTGAAGCTTGTTAACACATTCGATGCAGTTCCAATCTTCGTTTTCTACCTCCTGTGAAACCCCCACGCAAGTAAAGTAAAACCAGTTAAGACACGTACCACATTCTACCATTGGGCCCTGGCTATCGGGCGCTGTACACCTCTTACAGTGCTGAGCATTTGATGACGAAGATGAATGAGCACTGCGAACCCTAGACCTACGACTACGACTAAGAGCAACTTGAGACATACTGACTTACCTTGCACCAAATCGATTGCTCAACCACGTTTCGTTTTCTAACTTTGAGCTGTAATTACGATGATGAAGTATGATGAGATGATGTTGAGGATGGAAGCTCTGATGACAAGGGAAGCTCTGATGACGATGACGAAGTATGATGAGATGATGTGACCACGTGATTCAATCCCGTTGTTCGTGTAAAACGAGAATTTAAGTTTTGTTGAGTTCAACTCCGATTTTAAAGAAGAAAACCACTATTTCCGAGATTCTAGATCTGCTTTCAAGCAGTTCTTAAATTTTCCTATATAGGTTTTATTAAATTAATGATCTTCTTTTCTTCTTTTTCTTTTAATTTTAATTTAGCTTATAGCTATATACAAATGTGTACCTGTGGATACAATTTTTTTTAGTTTTAATTAGTATTACAATAAATAGTTTATAGTTTTACTTTTAAGTCTATTTAACTTCATTTAATAAGTATACTTTAATTTGTAAGTTTATTGGGTTGGACCGTCTTCTTTCGCCGCCAAGATTAAAAAGAATGTCTGGAACCAACAGACAAAGGGCGCGATTAATTGTTTAAGAGGGAGAAAGGTATTTTACGAAGTACTAATGTACATTGTGCTCTCTCTAATAATGACAACTCATGTTATCGAACTAAGTGCTTTCAAGTTCGCTTAACATCTGCCATCTACTTAAATTTCCAAAAACTCCGTTTTGATGTCTTTGCGATTACCGAAACCAATCTCACTCCCGACTTTAATGAACTGAACTGTTGTTGCGGACGCCTGTTGGACAATCTTAATTGTTCGATGTGGACGGAACCTAGGATGCAAGAAAAACTAAAGAAATATATATTAAAGAAACAAAAAATATAGAATATATGGATCTCTGCCACCAAATGTCAGAAGTGTCAGTGTGAAATTAAAAAAAAAAAAAAAATCAATCTGACAGCACTGCCTGTTGGAAAACAAAACCAAATGCAGAAGGCAAGAAGGCGAGCCAAAAAAGTCTTCTGTTTAATAATAGTGATTAATATGTAATAAAATTAGTTTTTTTGAAAAAAACACTTGAAAAAATGTTCACTAAAATGTTTAAACACTAATTAATACGTAATTCGATCACAAATTTAAGTTTTCAGTTCCAAATACAAAAAATAATCAAATGACCGGATTTTTAACACTGCCAAGAGCATGTAAATATTTTCCAACCAGGGACTTTTTTTGTTGTTGTTTTTAGATGTCAAATTAGAAAGAGAAAAGACAAATCTTGGAAGACCTATATGGATCTCTGCCACCAAATGTCAGAAGTGTCAGTGTGAAATTAAAAAAAAAAAAAAAAACAATCTGACAGCACTCCCTGGTCGGAAAACAAAACCAAATGCCGAAGGCGAGCCAAAAAAGTCGGGTGTTAAATAATAGTGATTAATATGTAATAAAATTAGTTTTTTTGTATCAAACACTTGAAAAAATGTTCACTAAAATGTTTAAACACTAGTTAATAGGAAGTTCGATCGCAAATTTAAGTTTTCAGTTCGAAATACAAAAAATAATCAAATGACCGGATTTTTAACACTGCCAAGAGCATGTAAATATTTTCCAACCAGGGACTTTTTTTGTTGTTGTTTTTAGATGTCAAATTAGAAAGAGAAAAGACAAAGACAAATCTTGGAAGACATATATTGAAATAATGTTAGTTACTTACCTTTTGTTAGCCGCTAGCCGGGCCGGTGTTTGCATTTCTGTATTCTGTGTTGTTGAATGTTGAGAGCACAGATTAGCCATATGAGATGAGAATGTTTCGTACGTTTCACCCTCCGAAAACCCATTTGTTTGCATTGTTGTATTTGTAATTTCATCCCGCGTCGATGAATAGATGTGCATTGCAACAACAATTTAACCAGGTGTGTGAAGATCCCTACTGTCTATGTGTGAGGTTTTTTTTACACACATTCTCATTTTTTATCTGATAACTGCCAGTTCAAGCTTGTTGGCAAATTAAAATGGCTGCCGGGGATTCTCATCTTCATGTGGCTAATCTGTGGTTGAGAGGTGACAGGTACCAAAGAATATTAATAGAGAGATAAGAAACTTATTGGAAGAATTGGAAGTTGACACTTCTTTTTTTGTGATGTTCCCCCAAATGTCAAATTATGCGCGTAGGAAAAATTTAACCTTGTTCATCTGGTGGAGCACAATGGACGCGCGTTCACTCCTGTCCCAGTTAAAATACATAAAATCGTGTTAAAGAGAATACAATAAGTATTACAGTCCTAATTGTCACGCGCGTGCGAACAGATATTGAAGCGCGCGTCTAATTAAATCAGAGATGAAGTCTACCACGGTGGAAATCGACTTCACTTATCAAGTGTCAAGAGTTCTCCAGTGAACCGTGTCTGAAAAAAAAGTGGCCGACAAAAAAAAACTTAAAGTTTTTTGTTTTTTTATTAGAATTGACGTATTAAATGTTCTAGGTAAATGTTGGATATGGTCTTAATTTATTTTCATGTTTCAGTCATCGTCACGTCAAATTCATACGCGTCGTTTTAAGGAAGCGACGTTTTTATTTATAGTCGTGTCGTGGGCGTTTTTTTTGTGTCGATGGTCCATGGTATTTTCGTTTATTAGTCCATTTTTGGTGTAAAAGTATTGTTATATTGTGCTAACTGTTATACTGAGACAGTAAGGGAAACAAGTTTTGATGTTTTATGACATTATTTTTTTTTGGGAAAGTTTTATGAAATTTTTCACCACCCCACCAGTCGACGAATAGCGAGGTCCTTTTAGGTGAATTTGTGCCATTATTTTTGGACATACCCGGCGCCAAAAATTGGATGAATAAAAAAGAGAAATAAATAAATGTCTTTTTTTGCTTACCCAAACTAACGCAGCGGGTGTAGACATGTATGCTTTTTCTATTATTATTTTTGGGTATGCAATATGTACAGAGATGTGGATCGGATGATGTTTTCCAGTTAAGGAAGAATCATCCGACTTAGTTTTCTAAAGAAATATTCTTTTTCTAATGACATTCATTGAGTTCTATAAAGATCTGTCTCGTTCTTTCGTGTTTGAATTTCTCCGTCTGCCGTTGAACTAGGTTTGAAATAATACTTCCTAAAGAGGAATTCAGACTCGATACGATCAAACGACCGGTTGGTGCACTCTTGTAGTTCGGATGAAAATTAAAACGAACCGAAACATACAATTAAAGAAATAAAATTAAACAATTTTCGAAAGTGCCCGACAGCTATAAGTTAGAAGTGTCGTTTATTGGTATAATCATTAATATTCCATTATTAACCCTGCGTAAAATAATACAAAGTGGTGAATTCTCAGCGGCCCCCAATAAGTACTCCAGTACGGGCCGCCTCATACGCTTTTTCTTTTTGTTTTCTTTTTGGCAAGTGTTCCTGTTCGAATCCAGAAATTATTGTTCCGGATTTAAGGTGCTCCAGCAACGAGCTTGTGGTGTTGTTCCTGGGCTAACCAAATTAATCTCCAGCTATCTTCTGGTGAGCGTCATACACAATCGCCGCCAAGGTGCGTGAATTCTGATAGCCACTTCAGTAGAGCTCCGGCACCAGAACCAAAACCTACGGAACATACACGGAAAGAAAAGTCAGTGAGTTTTTAAAATTAGAAATAAACAAAACGAAGGAAAAAGAGAGCAAAAAGAGAAGAAAATGAATTACATTTTGAGGAAGTTTTGAGAAAATAGATAGGAGTTTATAGATACAGTATTTGTGTTTGTGTTTGTCTTTTATTTGTCAATTACCTTTCAAAGGCGTAAAAAAAAAAAAAAAAATACATATATACATATTCAACTTTTTTTTTCAATTAAATTTAACCTTTTTCAAATTTTCAAATACATTTTGTAAGTGAAAAAGAACAGTGTTTCTTAGGTGTCCACGCGGGCTTGATATTTTATTTTTTTTTTGTCCTTGGGTATTTAGAGTACCTCTAAAGAGCTCTCTAGGGGGGGGAGAAAACCAAGGTGCGTCTTCTCCACAAAAATTTAAATACCAAAAAGGGTAATGTGTTTGTTTAATGATTTCGGATGCAGGAAAGAACCGTTCTTAGTCTCGTTTGTTTTTTTTTTGTATATCAACCTAATTTTGATTTATTTTTTTTGTGTTAAAGTATTTTGTTTATGATTCTAATAGTTCGTATAATTATGATATGATTAAAACTGTGAATGACACCTAAGGTCGAAAAGAGATTCAACATTTGTTTATTTGTTTCGGTAAGCGGAACATGAGTTGTTGAAGACTAATTTTCAGGGGTGCCAAGGGTAGCTGAATTCCGGTGAAGATAGTGTGATCTGAAACCGATCATCCACCATCTTAGGGGAATCTAAAAATGGCCAAGGATTCCTATGGTAGAGTGGGTAATGGCCTCACTGCAATAACATCCGCAGTGCCTTGGTGTGACAATAGTCCGTCCGTGACTCTTTTAGTCCGACGATTTTTTTCCCTAGTTTTCCTCAGGCCTGATATGTGTTTTTGTTTGCAGGCGAGGTTAGGTTTCCGGGGGCAAGATCCTCCCCGTCCGACGAGCTGACGCCGTGCATGTGCAAGCAGGCCGCGTCCCCGGAACTTGACAATCCACCTTCCCTCTCTAAACATTTCCTTTCTCTCTTTCCTAACCCTTCCTTTTTCTACCCTTCCACTTAACCGACGCCTTCCTCTCCTCTTGCCTCGCAACACTGTTTACCTCTGATTTAAGTGTCTATCGAAAAGATGTCCCGGTTACTGATAGATGTTTAAGCGGTGATTCCTCGAGTAACTCTTCTTCAGGTCGTGGTTTACTTCTAGCAATAAAATTCTCATTTGACTCATCGCTCTTGAACATACCTGATTCTTTAAATCTTGAAATCATTTGTATTAAAGTTCGAGTATCTAAACGTTTCCTTTATTTATTATGCTGCTATAAACCCCCCTCCAAACCTTCTAGTGCATATCAACTTTTAGTTGATGCAATTGATTTTTTGGTCGATCTCTATGACGCCGAAGATGACATTATTATAGTTGGCGACTTTAATCTTCCCGACTCTAATGGAAAGTCTCAGAAGACGAGACACACTATGTCTCTTTCAATGCAGTCTCTGAAAAAGAAATCCTATTTGTTGATAGTTTTGTGTCTTCTAATTTCGCCCAGACAAGCGAAGTTAAAAATTATCTGCAAAGGCAGTTAGATTTGGTTTTTTCAACCGATGCTCAGAATACTGTCACTATTGAAAATAATCAAATCCTTTCAATACTTGATAATTATTATCCACCTATTTCACTTACCTTTGCCCTTGATTGCGAAAATATACTTATGGATGCATACAAAAATATATCGATTTAAAAGGGGGAATTGAATTTGCACAAAATCATCATAAACGTAGAAATTTTAATGATGATTCACTTACCTGGATCATTTTTCGTCGACACCACACGATTTGCGATCACAATTTATAAAAATTTACACATTTAATACACTTTGAAAATTCACAACTTCGCGCACTACAAATCAACCGACGCCGTAATTGATGACGAAAATTCCATTCACAACTCTGCCAAGGCAATTTGTTGTTGTTTGCCTCCTTCTTCATCTTTAAGCCTAGTACGCTGCTGATGCGAAACGAAATTTGTTGGTGGCCTCCAACACGACAGCGACATGCTTGCGGAAACCACAATGAAAAAATGTCAACTGAAAGCGTCACACATTCACATTCTCAAATATGGTTGACAAACACGGTTCGATTAACTCGAATTTGAAAATGTGAACGCTCCATCAAACGGATTGTCAAAAACGACAAAAATATTTGAGAATATGAACGCATTCTCGTCAAACCAGGAGGAATTTTCATTTTAAAAAAGTTGTCATGGTATACGCATCAAAAGAAAAGGAAAAAAATGGCTGTAACAGGGAACTGGAATTATTGGAGACAATCTTTTGAAATATATAGAAGTTTACCAGACATATGGCAGATAAAAAGCGAAGAATATAAAAACTATACAAAAAAAGCGCTGTCCAAATTTGGTTCGTCTTATTTTGTTTTATTTTTTTGCACCGGCCAAACAGCATTTGGTATAGTAAATCTTATGGCACCTTTCACACGTACCGACCGACGCCGATGCCGGCAGCCGATCGCCGGTCAATGCTGCCGGCTTCGCTCACTGCAATAGCCGGCTGCCGGGAGGGTACATGTTTTCTTTGCTTTCCTGGTTTTAATTTGCTATCTCCAGTGTACGAGATATGAGTTGTTTTGTGTTTTGTGTAGAGCTGTGTCAATCGTGATTGATTCGGTCTTTTTGACCCGTTCACCAAAAAGAACGATTGATTGCAATCACAGTAAACCGAAACAATCAATCCCAGTATCAATCATTTCAGTTTTCAAATAAACGAGGTGAGGCGAAGTATGTTTCGTTCATTACAATCGTTCTCAATCAATTCACACAAAGAAAGCAAAACATAAAAAAAAAACAGAAGCGCATCAAAAGGTAAAGAAACTAATATAAATGAATAAAACAAAAACCCACGACAGATACATACAATTATTTCTTGTTTAACTCCATATAATTTATTTTTGTGTTTGTCGTTTCTTTCTCATATGGTTCAGTGTCTGTTTTGTACGTTGTACCTATCATTTGATTGAGAATGACGTATATCGTTCATGTGAACGATTGAAATTTGGATACAATGGTGTACGGCACGGGTCACAACTCACAACAAAATAACAAAGACCGAATCAATCTGATTCCAATGTGAACGATCCGATCTTTGTGCTTTAAAAAGTGCGTTACCAATAAAGGTATTATTTTTTTAATTTGTTAGGTAGGTTTTTTATCTACATATATCTTTGAATCGCAACCAAAAAAAAGAATGAACGTTTGAAAAGAACGAAGTGTTCCTATTTTATTGACAACAAAAACGAAACTGAAACCAAAATGATTGGAAAAATGAACGATTGAAAAGAACGAATCATTAAACTGAACGACAAATGAACGATTGAATCTTTTAAAATGAACGATTGACACACCTTTAGTTTTGTGTCAAGTAGACTGGCAAGAGGGAATCGCAGAACTAAAAAAATCACTTTGCATACCTACACTGACACCTGCCGGCTACACAGTGCCGGGTATGTGTGAAAGAATAGTTATTTGTTGAAAAAAACCGGCTAATCGGTGCCGGTGCCGGCCGCCGGGTATGTGTGAAATGGCTCTCAGACGCTGTTAAGATTGGGAAGATTGTCCCCTTTCACACGAAGAAACAAGTTGCTGGAGATTTTTTTGACGTTTTCTCTCAATTTCCTTAAAAATCTCCTGTACACGAAGAAACAAAATCGTGGAAACTTTCTGTAGTTTCCTTTTGAAATAGCTTGGTTGAACACACTACTGTGTGTGTGTGAAGAGGAATGTCAAAAAAATCTCCTCGAATCGTTGACCGGGGAGATTTCATTTTCCCCTCTTACTTCTTGCCCTTCTCGCCAACAAACTGAATGTTGCTGGCAACTCAGTTTCCTCGTGTGAAAGGGGACATTGAGTCCGGTATCACGGCTGTTAGTAGGCAGGAGAAGTTTGGGGTGAGGGAGGTCGTGAGGTACGAAGAAAACATAAAAACCGAACTCATGAGTGTCGTTTGTTAATTATCTAATTTATGTCTTATTTAATCTAATCATGTTTTGACCACTGTTTTAGGCAGATCTATTAATGAAGCAGGGACATTAAAGGAGATTTAATTGTGACTTGGAGAAGAAAATGCTCATGGGAAGGACATGGTTGGATGCATTTTTTCCCGATTGGCGTCATCGCAAACGTGAGTAGTTTTTACCAAGAAATTGTGAGTAAATATCCCTCGTTAGTGCATCCAGAGAGAAATCAATCGATTGTGGGTTTTTGAAGAAAAAGCAGATTTCGGAGCACAAGAAATAAAACACGTTTTGTTACTTTGATGAAAAATGGATGAAAGCCAAAAAGGAAGTTTATTCTAGAAATGACAAAGTGAATAATTGATAGCTATTGTTGACAACTTAGAGAAAACAAAAGTGTTATATAACAGAGTTACCACTTGTATTAAATTTAAAGTTTACATTCTATTACAATACTCCCACTTAAACGTTACAAAATTTAAGTTAAATCAATTGTGGAAGTTTAAACCCAGACCCTGAGCACAAGAAACGTTCTTCAGTTTAGGTACTCGTTTTGTCGAAAAATCTGCCAGCATATGATCTGTGTCTATATATTCCACCTTGATGTTACCTTTAGAAACTTCATGCCTCACAAAGTGGTGTCTGATGTCGATGTGCTTTGTTCGAGCTCTATATGCATGTAATGCAGCGAGATCAAGAGCACTCTTGTTGTCGCAGTATATGGTAGGTATGCAAGTGCTACCCGTCAGCTCTTCCAATAGTCTCTTTAGGTAAACACCTTCCTGTGTTGCTGCCGACAGCGACATGTATTCGGCTTCGGCTGTTGAAAGCGCCACTGTTTGTTGTTTCTTGGAATTCCAAGAGATTGCCGCTCCTTGAAGTAAGAATGCGTAGCCTGTAGTTGAGTCTGCATCACAATAACCACAGAGATCCGTTTTTCCATTTTTGGAGAATACGAGTTTTGCATTTGCGGTGCCCTTCAAATACCTGAAAATACGTTTTAGTGCTATCCAATGGGGCTTACCAGGGTTTTGATTAAATCGGCTGATTGTACTAATGGCGTACGCCAGATCAGGACGTGAAACCTGAGCAGCATACATGAGACTGCCAACCGCCTCTTGATATGGCACGTCTCTCATCTCTTCCTGTTCATCAGGGGACTGTGGGCACATCTGCTTAGACAAAACTTGATTTGAGTCCAT
Organism: Leucozona laternaria; assembly: GCA_932273885.2. Taxonomy (NCBI): domain Eukaryota; kingdom Metazoa; phylum Arthropoda; class Insecta; order Diptera; family Syrphidae; genus Leucozona; species Leucozona laternaria. The sequence goes on from OW026366.1 coordinate 147,021,787, forward strand.
AGGCGTAGATATAGGATTGCATTCACTCATGCGGAAACGTTCCAGAACTTCTTCAATGTACTGTTGTTGGTCGATCGATAAACGTCCACTTGCTCGATCGTGATGAAGTTGCATTCCCAGTATGTAACGAGCAGCACCAAATCTTTCATTTCAAACTCGTTCATTAAATAGCTCTTCAACTTAGATTTCGTTAAACCTTCATTTGACAGTATAAGGATGTCATCCACATAAACGGCTACTATTAATTTTTGTTCTTTCGAAGTTTGGAAATAAATACATGGATCCAGGTGTGACTTCTGCATTCCGAATTTAAGAAGAGCAGTATCTAGTTTTCTGTTCCACAATCTGCTGGATTGTTTTAATCCGTATAGGGATTTCTTCAGTCTGCATACTTGTTTGGGGTCTTTCGTAAAACCTTCGGGTTGATACATATATATCTCCTCTTGGAGATCACCTTGTAGGAAAGCTGAGACCGCATCCATCTGGTCTATTTCCAAATCGTATCGAACTGCCAAAGCCAGTAAAACACGAATCGAGGTGTAGCGTACAACCGGCGAATACGTCTCTCCATAGTCTAGGCCTTTCTTTTGGGCACAACCCCTGATGACCAATCTTGCCTTATAACGAGATATATTTCCCATTTACTGTCGATCGCTTTCCGGTTGCCTGGTAACGGTACAAGCTCCCAAGTTTGGTTCTTGATAAGTGCGTCGAACTCTTCCCTCATTGCTGCGCGCCATAAATCGGCCTCTGGACGCGACATTGCTTCTTCAACTGTTGTCGGATCACACGTCATCTCGCGGGCAACGAATGAGACAAAATCAGGTCTTACTAATGGCTTTGGAGTTCTCGATGATTTTCTGACTTGTGGTTCAATGACTTCCTCAAAGCTGAATGGAAGTTCATAATCCTCATCTGAGTCAGGAACCAAAGTGCTGTTGGCCTCTGAGTAAAACGTCCCACTCCCTTTTGACAGTTCTAGATCCTCATAACTTTCTTCGCCGACTTGGAGATCATCTTCATCGCCTGTTGTTACTCCCACTGAATCTGATGGTGAACAAATAACATTAGTATCATAATCAGAACTAATTACCTGATTCTGATTTGAAAACTCCTGTTCCATGAAGACTACGTCTCTGCTAATATAAAGTCTCTTCGTTTTCGGATCAACAAGTCGATATGCCTTGGAGTCCTCACTGTAGCCAACTAAAATACATTCAAGTGACTTGGGGTCGAACTTTGTTCGTTTTTCCTTTGGTATATGTACCATCGCTCGACAACCAAACACTCTGAAACGCATTAAGTTTGGCTTCCGCCCTGACCAGGCCTCCTCTGGTGTCATGTCAGTCAGTCCTTTCCTCGGTGATCGATTTATGATAAATGCAGCTGTCGAAACTGCTTCACCCCAAAACTCTGTCTTCAGATTCGCATCAAAAAGCAGGCAACGAGCCTTTTCCACCACTGTTCTGTTTGTTCTTTCCGCCAGGCCATTTTGTTCCGGTGTGTACGGTGCTGTTTTCTGGTGTCGTATTCCATGTTTACGCAGAATGTTCAACAACCCCTGGTTGCAGTACTCTGAACCGTTATCGGTGCGCAAAATTTTGATAGTTTTTTTAGTTTGATTTTCAGCAAGACTTCAGAAAAGTTCAAATTTGTCTTTTACTTCAGATTTGTACTGTATAAGATACAGAAAGACTTTTCGGCTGAAGTCATCCACAAAAATCAAAAAATACCTTGCCCCTCCGATGGAATTTACTGACATAGGGCCGCACACGTCGGAATGAACAATCTCTAGTAGTTCTGTTGCTCTTGTTCCGATATTTTTGAACGGGAGCCTAGTCTGCTTTGCTTTGACACAAACAACACATGGCGAAATACTTTCTGTCTCAGAAAAGTTCACCCCACAACAATATTTTTTAACTTTAACATACCTTCTGGACTAAGGTGTCCCATCCGACGGTGCCACAGAGAACTTTTGTGTTCATCGGCAATAGCCAGGTTCGCATGTTCAAAATCAGCTGGCTGGTTCAGTTTGTACACTCCTTCTTTTTTTGATGCAGTCGCAATCAAGCGGTGTTCGTTGTTGTAAATCTCGGAACGATTTCCTTCGAAGACTACTGAATTTCCACTGTCTGTCAAACGGCTGACAGAAAGAAGATTCGCACAGAGATTCGGCACAAAAAGAACATCCTTTGCAACACCACTTTCACCAGTGGAAAACGCAATCTTCACATCGCCTTTCCCCCCAACAGCCATCACATTTTTGTCAGCAATCACCAATCTGCCAGTGTCCGCTTTGGAAACATTTTCCAACCAATCTTGACGCAGCGTCATGTGCTTCGACGCACCGGAGTCCAGATACCATTCGTTTGTGTCAACTTCCTTGGCTGACAATGCTAAGAATAGCAGTTGACTCAAGTTGGCCTTATGGTTAGTTGTATTTCCTTTTATATTCGTGCAGTTGCGAGCAAAATGTCCGTACTTATTACACTGGAAGTACCGCATACGCTTCTGTCTGCTTCTGTCATTTTTCTGCGAGGTTTTGCTATAAAAAACCATAGATCCATTGTTGGCGGTCATCTTGACGTCCTGTAGCAGCTTCAGTTTGATCGCATCTGCAGTCAGTTCCAAGCGAGAGCTTTCGATGCCCATAATCATCGGCTGGTACCTATCTGGGAGACCTGCTAGGAGCAACGTGCCTACCCACTCTTCACTCAAATCCAAACCTATTCCTCGTATCTTATAAGCCGTGTTTATGATTTTATTAACGTATTCGTCAATAGAATCACATTCCTCCAACCTCGTGGTAATCAGAGCTCGCAGTAACCCAACTTTTCGAGTTAACCCTGAATCTTCGAATGCCTTTTTTAGTTTGTCCCAAACATCCTTGGGTGTGGTTGCGTCTTTCACGTGAACATAGTTCACAGGATCGATTAGGAGAATGATTTTGGTTCTAGCCTTCACCAACTTTTTAACATCATCACATTTCTCGGTAGCACAATCCCATAGTTCTTCGTGTTCCAAAAGATTCTGAACGGCAAATTTCCATGAGTCGTAATTTTCTCTACCACGAAGCTTCTCGATGGAAAGAAAGGACGACGATGGGGCTGCCATTATGTATTGCGTAATATGCAAAAGCTGGTGGACAAATCTAAATCAAATCCAGAAAAATCTGAGGCATCTATAGAAAAATTTCTTAAAATAATATTTTATTTATTCCCGACTTTCCCTAACTTTCTTGTGCTTTATCTAAATATCGTGGACTGGGCCCATAACCTGAAGAAAAAGCAGATTTCGGAGCACAAGAAATAAAACACGTTTTGTTACTTTGATGAAAAATGGATGAAAGCCAAAAAGGAAGTTTATTCTAGAAATGACAAAGTGAATAATTGATAGCTATTGTTGACAACTTAGAGAAAACAAAAGTGTTATATAACAGAGTTACCACTTGTATTAAATTTAAAGTTTACATTCTATTACAATAGCTTTGAGGCAGACATAGTTTTAAAGAAAGGCGCAAATCCTATCTTTCGTGTAGCGTATGGGGTTCTTTTCAAGCTTAGGGACAAAGTAGAAGCGGAAATTAGTCGTTTGTCCAAGAAAATATTTTAGTGCCAATATAATACAGTCGCTGGGCTGGCACTGTTGTAATTGTTCCAAGCCCAATGGTGAAACCTGTATGTGTTGATTTCAAAGTAACGCTTAATCGGCTTATATAAACTCAACATCACCCTCAACCGAATCTGAATATATATTTGCTAGCCTAGCAAACTGTTCCGTTTATTTGCGTTTTGGATTTGAAAGGTGCTTACCAACAATTAACGGTTAGTAAAGAATCACGGGAATATTTAGTCATCAACACGTTCAAAGGATTATTTGCGTTTACCATTTGGTCTCGCAGATGCACCTTGTATATTTCAGTCTATTATGGAACAAATTTTAGCAAATTTACCTCAAGTTTTTAATTTCATTGATGAGATCATCATTGGGGCAGGGAAATTGGCCGAATGCAGGGAAAAGTTGTTAATGGTAGATAGGTTGAAAAAACACAATCAGCCCTATTCTGTTAAACGTTTGCGTGAATGTTTGCATTCTGCTATCCGCGGGAAGGAAGTGAATGCTCTATAATGCGTAAAAATTGTGGTAAAAACATGATTACGACAGTAAGATCCTCTTTAGAATTTCAAAATTAAGTACTGGTTAAGATTTGCATTGGGAAGACATAAACAGAATAGGGCTGAATGTCAGTATTAATTTCGAAAAATGTAAGTTTTTTCAAAGTCAGGTTCAGTATTTAGGACATCATATTTCTCAAAACCAGATTAAGCCGAATCACGAGAAGCTTAAGGCTATTCAGGATGTACCTCCGCCTCAAGATCTTCCGCAACTTCAGTCTTATCTAGGTCTCATTAGTCGTTTTTATTATCGCCGATGATCCATTTAGATCATCTCATGAAAATAAAACAATACGGATCTTAGTGACAACTGTGTTGTATACCTATCTCTTTTTTCCTTAGGTTTATTTATTTTTCATTTATTGGTTTTCTTTTTTCTTTACACTAAACAGTTCACAATTCCTAACCATTTGCAAAGCTGAGAAGCAATAGCAGAAACTAAACTGTTGGTTCATGAAATGTGATCCCGATAGAGAGCTGTCACTTCGCCCGAGAAAATGGATCCGCAGGTTAAAAAAAAGGGAAAAAGTACACTGGGTCTTGTAAGGGATATGACACTGGGAGACCTAGAAAATCTGTTCGATGTAAAACAACAATATGCAGATATAGATGAGGTCCGTGTTGATATTAACGCATTAAAGCGAGAGAATAGTGATCTGAAAGAATATTTAATGTTTTCTCTTGATAAGCCCTAGGCTATATGGCGTAGCACGCTTCGGTTTGCTTTATTAAGCGCAGCTCGCTTCAAATTGTGGCTAGGGAGCCGCAGTTAAAATGATTCCACATTAGTTTCAAGTCAGGAATTAATTTAATTTACAATTCTTACAGCTATTTATATCTAAATTCTTTTACAAATTATTTGGGCTATCCCCACTTATTATTATTAATATTCTTTTATTCTAATGTATGCAAATTATTTGTGAAAGTTTTATTACTCATAATTTGCATTCTGGAGTAGTGTAGTAAAATACATTCTATGCCACTCATATTGCATCGTCACCAAAACGATGTTGATTTTGTTGGTCAAAGGGAACAACACAATTATGATTCAATCAATGAAAGTGCATTATACTATGCGGCTCTGTTTACATTTGGTTTTTGTTAATGTTTTGATTGTGGCTCTTTAAGAATGAATGTTATTACATTACATCCCTCCCCTTTAAAAAATGATATATGTTTACATTTCTGAAATTTAAATAAATATCATGTCTTTTTTTGTTAAGTGCATGATATTTTGGATTGGTGTGAGCTATTTATTGTTGTGTGGTATTTATTGTAAGATCATATTTCTAGCTTTAATTAAATTATTACTATGTATTTCATAATTCTTATCATCTAATAGAATAGTTTGTGATATTATTTTATATGGTCCTCTAAAGGGTTTGTCAAATTTTCTATTGTTTTGATTTTTTAGATATACATAATCACCTACGATAAAATTTGATCTATTAACATTTTTTTGAAAATTCTGTTTTTTATATTTATCATTGATTAAGTTGTTTTTTGCTTGTTCATGAGCATGTCTTAATTTACATTTAAATTCATTGAAGTAGTTATAAATATTGTAACGATTTAATAATTACCCAACTACTTTGAATTTGAAACAAAAGGGAAATCCTCTAACTGTTCCCATCGCCATCTGTTTGAAAAGCTAGACACCATACCTTCAGCATTTAGCATTCAGCATTCAGCATTTAGCAGAATATCGGTTCCAGTCGGCGATTGGAAAGGAAATTGCTAGAAGGCGATGCTCGAATATTCTAGTGGGTACTAGTTCAGACTAGAACCATTTAATTCCCTATATAAGGGGATGTTTTCAAGCGAGTGGACACAGTTTAATTTTGAATGTGAAAGCGTAAAGTAAGAAGTAAAAGTGTATCCGGAAGTGAATTTTAGATTGCATACTATTGAGATTGAAGAATAATAAAAACGATTTGAACTGAAATGAAGTGTGTTTATTCTGAATAGTAAATACGTGGAAGTTATTATTTAAAGGAAATAAGTTTTATTATCGAGCTTAGGTAGAACATTACATTGGTGTCAGAAGTGGTATAAAACTTATTTCATCTGTGCATTCAGTTATTTATGGTGAAAAGTGTTTGAAAAATAATAATAAAAACAGTGATATTGTTTTTGTTATTATTACGAAGTGTTTTGTGCAAAAAAAGACAATGGGTAAGATAGTGAATGAATTGAATTGTGTTGAACTAAAAGCAGAACTGAACAAAAGAGGCCTTCCTACTGCTGGAACGAAAAATGATCTCATTATTCGTCTGCAAGAAGAGTTAAGACAACACGGAGAAAACCCAGACACGTTTCTCTTTGAGATTGAAATGGCCGAAGAACAAGTAAGTCCTAGCTTAGACATGAGTAATATGATGACGATGTTGCTTGCTCAGTTTGAAGAGCAAAGAAAAGAACAAAAGAATTTGCGCGAAGAACAACGCAACGAGCAAGAGAATGAACAAAAGAATCTTCTCGATAGATTTGAAGAACAACGCAACGAGCAAAAGAACCTTCTAGAAGAACAGAAAAACCTTATCGAAAGTAAGCTAGATGCATTTGAAAATAAATTTAGTACTCTTAACGAACGTGTTGAGGGTGTCGAAAAACAATTTTCTAAAGTAGACGCAATGCTCGAGAAAGTTCAAGAAGTTCAAGAAAAGTTTGAAAATAAAATTCAGAGCATTGCTAATGAATTAAATGATGTAAGAAAAATGAAGGTTCGAGAAAGTTCTGGCGACTTTCCAAAGCGAAAGGAAATGCATCCACCAACCTTTGATGGACAAACTTCTTGGTCAATTTACAAGAAGCAGTTTGAGGCAGCCGCAGCTACAAATTGCTGGGATGACGAAGACAAATATATAGCTCTTACGCTTGCCCTTAGAGGATCTGCTGCTGAACTATTGCAAACCATACCAGCAGACAAGAATGGCAACTTCAGTGCTCTTGTTCAGGCTATCGACAAACGTTTTGGAGATGGCCATATGCAAGAAGTCTTCCGCGTCCAACTCAATACTAGAGTTCAGAAAAGAGGAGAGAGTCTGCAGCAATTGCAAGCAGATATCGAAAGGCTTGCCCATTTGGCATATCCAACTGCAGGAGACGAAATTACAAGTCAATTAGCAACAGAAGCCTTTGTCCGTGCTGTATCCGACATCAACCTACAGTGAGCAATTCGAACTGCTGGAAAACGGACGCTTCCGGAGGCATTAGCATTCGCTTTGACTATGGAAGCAGCAGAACAGTCTCACAGACCAAACGAGATAACAAAAGTCTGACAGTGGAGGCAACTTTAAACAACAAGAAACACGTGGCTACAATTGACACCGGTGCGACAGCCTCTATTCTACGAAGGGACTTGGTCAAGATGACATGGCTACATAACACCAATAGCTATCGTCTGAAAACGGCAACAGGAGAAGCAGCAAAAGTGTACGGAGAAGTTCGTTTTCCGATCCGTTTGGCAGAGCTGGAGTTTACACATGTGTTTCTGGTAGCAGACATATGTGATGAATGCATCATCGGAATTGACTTCATGAAAGAACATGGAGTAATCCTGGATATCGGTAAGCAAGTTCTTAAGTACAAAAATGTAGAGATTCCAATGGCTTATGGTGACGACATAAGCTTGCCTCCTTCTTCAGAAATGTTCGTTTGGACAAAAATAAAGGGTGATTTGGGTAGTCATCGGTACCTCATGGTGGAACCAGCCACTGAGCAATGTTCCCAAAACATTATCGTAGGGAAAACTCTAGTGGCGCCAAAGAACAACATGGTGCCTGTACGGATACTGAACATCAAACCGTACGAAGTTAAGCTCAGAAAAGGAGAAATAGTTGGGCAATGTGAAGCTGTATCTGCGATAACCAAGATCAACGAAGTGGATACACAGAAGTCTGTGAACTCCGAAAAATTAAAATCCGAGATTCTAAAGTCATCCAATCTTAGTCAACATCAGCTAAATGTCGCTAGAAGCCTTCTTCACGAGTATGCTGATATTTTCTCTTCACCCAGTGGGCAATATGGTCGAACACAACTGGTGCAGCATCGAATCGACACAGGAGATGCAAGACCGATTCGTCAACCAGCAAGACGTCTTCCTTTGGCCAAACAAGCCGAAGTTGAAGAGATGATATCCACCATGAAGAAAGATGTGCTAATCGAAAATTCCAAAAGCCCTTGGGCATCCCCGGTGGTTCTTGTCAAAAAGAAGGATGGAAGCACTCGATTTTGTATGGACTACAGAAGGCTTAACGATGTGACAAAGAAAGACAGCTACCCTCTACCCAGAATCAGCGACACTTTAGATGCAATAGAAGGAGCCCAATGGTTTGGACTTGAAGAGTGGCTATTGGCAGGTAGAAATACATCCAGAAGATCGAGAAAAGACGGCTTTCTCCACAGGAAATGGTCTGTGGGAGTTTAAAGTGATGCCGTTTGGACTATGTAACGCACCGGCAACATTCGAGCGTTTGATGGAATGTGTTCTACATGGACTTACTTGGAAATCTTGCTTAGTTTATTTGGACGATGTCATCGTATATGGCAAAACATTTGAGGAACATTGTGGCAACCTTAAAGCTGTATTCCAGAGACTTCGAGAAGCACACCTAAAGTTGAATCCAGACAAATGTGCGCTTTTTAAGACCGAAGTTAAATACTTGGGACATATCATCTCGTCTCAAGGAGTAAAGACTGATAGTGAGAAAGTTGACACCGTCAAGAATTGGCCAACACCACAGGACAAACATCAACTCCGAAGCTTTCTTGGTTTAGCCACATATTATCGGCGTTTCGTGAAGGATTTTGCTGAAAAAGCGAAGCCGTTCAAATGGTCAGGTGAGTGCGAGAAAAGCTTTCAGGAACTGAAGCTGCGCTTATGTAACGCTCCTGTGCTGACCTATCCGACTCCAGGAAAACCTTTTATCATCGACGCTGATGCAAGTAACGTTGGAATTGGCGCTGTACTCTCACAAGTCCATGATGGAGAAGAAAAAGTTGTCGCCTACTACAGCAAGGTACTCTCAAAGCCAGAGCGTAATTATTGTGTTACCAGAAGGGAACTTCTTGCTCTGGTTTTGGCAACAAAGCACTTCCATAAATACATTTATGGACAGAAGTTCCTTCTTCGAACGGACCATGGTGCGCTCAACTGGCTTTTGAACTTCAAAAATCCTGAAGGTCAAGTAGCAAGGTGGATAGAGAGACTACAGACCTACGACTATCAGATCCAACATCGAAGAGGAAAGCTGCATTCAAACGCAGACGCATTATCTCGGCGACCGTGCAAACAAGACTGCAAACATTGCACGCGGCAAGAAGAAAAGGAGGTGATTGCCGTACAACTTATAAGAGCCGATCCCATTTACGGTTGGAGCAATGAAGTACTCAGGGTTGCTCAACAAGAAGACTCGGATATCGAACCCATTCTTGCATGGAAGGAACACCAAGAAAAACCTGAATGGAGTGACATTTCAGACAGAAGCCCTGCTCTCAAAGCTTATTGGGCCCAATGGGACTCGCTTCATGTCCAAGAAGGGGTACTAAAGCGTAAATGGGAATCCACAGATGGTAAGTCTTATGTGATGCAGCTTATCGTTCCTCGGTCAAAGGTAAATGAGGTTCTGCGAGAGATGCATGATGGCGCTTCTGGAGGTCATTTAGGAGTCAATAAGACGCTGGAAAAGGTACGACAACGGTTCTACTGGCTACATGCAAGAGATGACGTCGAAAAGTGATACTTGTGCAGCTAGCAAGGGGCCAGGTAGAAAGATTCAAAGTAAAATGCATCAATACAATGTAGGCACACCTTTCGAAAGGATTGCAGTAGACGTCGCAGGCCCTTTTCCTGAAACAAATAGCGGAAACCGATATATCCTAGTCATAATGGATTACTTCAGCAAGTGGCCTGAGGCATACGCCATCCCAAACCAGAAAACCAAAACAGTAGTGGACCAGTTTGTCTACAATTGGGTGAGCAGGTTCGGTGTACCTATGGAACTGCATTCTGACCAAGGGAGGAACTTCGAATCTAACATCTTTCAGGAAGTTTGTACACTCCTTGGCATAAAAAAGACAAGGACAACACCGCTTCATCCGCAATCTGATGGGATGGTTGAACGATTCAACAGGACGCTTAAAGAACATCTGTCTAAGGTCGTCGACGACTATCAACGAGACTGGGACCGACATATTCCATTATTCCTGATGGCTTATCGAAGTGCGGCACATAGCTCAACAGGACATACACCATCGGAGATCCTGTTCGGAACAACAATACGGCTTCCAAGTGAAGTGAAATTTGGATGCCGAACAATTGAGCCGCAAAGAACAGAGGAATATGTGGATAACCTTAAAGAAAGACTTAATGACATTCACCAAAGAACAAGGACAAACATAAAAACATGCAGTGACCGGATGAAAACACGATATGACGCACGAGCAACATCGACAGGATTTCAAGAAGGAGACCTTGTGTGGTCTTATAATCCCCATCGACAAAAGGGGCTGTCACCTAAACTTCAACAAAACTGGGAAGGCCCTTACACTGTTGTGAAAAGAATTAATGATGTGGTTTACCGTATACGGAGAGGGGTGAGAGGCAAATTAAAAGTAGTGATGGAATTGTTCGGGACGATCAATCCTAAGAGGGGGGCAATGTAACGATTTAATAATTACCCAACTACTTTGAATTTGAAACAAAAGGGAAATCCTCTAACTGTTCCCAGTGCCATCTGTTTGAAAAGCTAGACACCATACCTTCAGCATTTAGCATTCAGCATTCAGCAGAATATCGGTTCCAGTCGGCGATTGGAAAGGAAATTGCTAGAAGGCGATGCTCGAATATTCTAGTGGGTACTAGTTCAGACTAGAACCATTTAATTCCCTATATAAGGGGATGTTTTCAAGCGAAAGGACACAGTTTAATTTTGAATGTGATAACGTAAAGTAAGAAGTAAAAGTGTATCCGGAAGTGAATTTTAGATTGCATACTATTGAGATTGAAGAATAATAAAAACTATTTGAACTGAAATAAAGTGTGTTTATTCTGAATAGTAAATACGTGGAAGTTATTATTTAAAGGAAATAAGTTTTATTATCGAACCTAGGTAGAACATTACAATATTATAAATTGTATCTTTGTTTTCTATTACTTCACATGGAAGTGTACATAACTTTCCAAATACTAGTTCAAATGGTGAATAAAAAGTGCTTCTGTGTGGTGTTGAGTTATAACAATAAGTATAATATGGTAACCATTCTTCCCAGTTATTTTTATCTCCTACGCTCATAAAATATTCATTAAATACCCTATGATTTCTTTCTATTGATCCCATTGTTTCATGGTGAAAAGGTGTGGAAACTATCTTTTCTATCTTTGAAAGTGTACAAATATTCTTTAGTTATGTATTAGTAAATTCTGTTCCTTTATCTGTTTTTAGTTTCTTAAAACATCCGTATTTAAGAATAAATTTTTCAACTATTGTTTTTGCTACAGTATTTGTTTCTTTAGTTTCTATCGGGAATGCTTCTACAAATTTCGTTAAATCACATTGTACCGTTAATATGTATCTATAACCATTTGATGGTCTAAGTGGTCCTGCAGTATCAATTGTTATTGTTTCAAATGACGTACTGGGTGTATCTGTAATTACAATATTTTCTTTTGTGTATCTAGTTATCTTTGTTTTATTGCATGTTTCGCAGTTGTTAACAAATTTCTTAACCATTTTATTCATATTCTTCCAAACATATCTTTGTTTTAACTTATTCACGCATCTTCTGATACCGCAATGTCCTCCTATTTTGGAATTATGATATTCTTCTATCAATTTGTACATTTCTTTCTCATCTGTTATCTGCTTTGGAGGTTCAAATAATATTATGTCCAGACATTTCCTCTTTTATATTTTCTTGCAGCTCATTAAATATTTTTTTAAATTCTTGTATGCATACTTCATGAAATATTAGACTATTTTTTGCTAGCGCTAGTCTTTTAACACCTGCGTTGTTCATTTTGAATATTAGCTTCCTCAGAAGCAATTTTATGTCTGATAAAGATTTATCGCTAAATTCTACAACTACAATCTTTGCTGCTATTTCCACTTTATTTAGTTTCTTCTTTGTAACGTTACTTTCTTTAAATTCTATCTTTTTTAATCGCCTAATATCCGATATTGATGTACAGTCCCAAATATGAAGGTAGCTAGTCTTCGTATTTGAGTCCAAGGCTTTTGCACAATTTTCTTCTTCGTTTAGTATTTTGTTTTTATTCTTCTTCATTGCTCTTGTTAAAACATCTATTTTATATTTGGGTATCATTTCTTTTAATTCGTAGGACTCAATTTTAATTCTTGATAAAGCATCTGCATTTGTATTCATCTTCCCCTTTTTAAAAATTATTTCAAAATCATAATCCATTAAATCAACTCGAATTCTTGTTAGTTTTGATGATGGATTTTTATGCGTGAACAAACTGACTAATGGTCTGTGGTCCGTGTAAACTATGAATTTTCTACCAAAAAGATAAGGCCTGAAATAATTTATTCCCCAATGTGTCGCTAATAATTCTTTTACTATAATGGGTTTGTTCAATCCGTGTTTATTTAGGGATCTACTAGCATATGCTATAGGCTTATCGGTTCCAATATCTCCCTGTGACAAGACTGCTCCTAACGCAAAATCGGAAGCGTCTGTTGTTAGTATGAAGGGTTTTTTGAAATCTGGATAACTAAGTATGGGAGGAGTCATTCAATTTTGCTTAAGTGTGTCAAAAGATTTTTCACAATCTTCTGTTTCTTTTTCAGTAACTGGTTCAGAGGTTTAGCTATTTCTGCAAAATCTTTAATAAATTTTCTATAATAGTTACAAAATGCTACAAATCTTCTTACTTCATCTGCGATTTTAGGCAGTGGATAATTTTTAATTGTTTCATACTTCATTGGATCTGGCTTTACTCCATTCGGTGTTATCAGATGACCTAAATAAATTACTTCTGGTTTCAAGGAATTACATTTTTCTAAGTTTAGTTTCAAATTATATTTAAGAAGCCTTCCTAAAACTTTGATTAAATTTTCGTTGTGATCCTTCAAATTCTTGCCAAATACTATTACATCATCAACATATAGAAAAGCTGAGGCTTGTAAACCACTAAGGGCGATCGACAACATCCTCTGAAAACTATTTGTTGCGATTTTTAATCCGAAAGGTAGTCTCTTGAATTGGTAATGACCTTCATTTTTTGAAAACGCCGTTAATGGCCTAGAATATTTGTTAAGTGGAATTGATGAAAAGAGCTTGTCATATCTAGCGTGGAAAAATATTTAGCATTACCTAGTTTATCTAATACATCTTCTAATCTCGTGAGTGGAAATTTATCATCTACAACTTTTTTTCAGTGATCTAAAATCTACTACTAATCTCCACTTAGTTTGTCCGTTTTGGTTTTTCTTTCGAACTATAAGTAACGGTCAATTATATGGACTGATAGACTCTTCTATTAACTAGACACTTGGTTTTGAATCTCATCTAATTGTGCATTTGGTAGTCTATAATTCTTTATATAAACTGGATTTTTGTCTGATAGAGTGATATGTTGTTCATAAAAATTATTTGTGGTTAGTTTTTATCTTCATCATGGAAAACATCTTGAAATTCTTCACATATTTTTAATATTGACTGTGCAGCAGATGTGTCCAAGTTGTCTATTTGATTGTTTTTCATTAGTTTTTGAAATTTTTGTTTGTCTTTAAATTTTGTGTTGTTTGATAATATTCTATATTTACTCAACGGTTCCATTCCTATTCCATAACATTTGCTATCGTTTCCTCTTTATCTGTACTGTTTAATATTTTTATATGTTTTATGCCTTTTGATGGTAATATTGAATTTGCTAAGAAGATTCCCTTTTTAATCTCATTCCCTGTATATTTTAATCCATCAGATTATTATATACCAACAATTTTTAGTATTTACCAGCAACAGCTTCTCTGTATGCTTTATTTAAAATCTATAACAACAGCAACAGCTTCTCTGTATGCTTTATTTTCTAATCATACTTAAATAAATTTCTCACGATAGTCAGCATTCTGCATTCAGGCTCAGAACATACCTGGCAGAAACGTATCATATTCCTTTTACTTTTTGTATTTCTTTCTTTCTGTATGAACGTAATTTTAGTAAAGTAATCAAAAATTGTGTGAATGTAATTTTAGTAAAGTAAGCAAAAATTGTCCATAAATAGAATTTTAAGATAATAAAATTTATCATTTGTGATCAAAAGGTTGTCGAGTGCACTTAATTATTATTGCTTCCCCCCACCAGTGGTAAGGGGCATTAATATTTCACAACAATACAACATACTCCAAAATACAAAGGTACAAAGAACCTTTTGTATTTATCTACGCTCTGATCAAGGTTATGCACCCTGTTCAGCCAGTCGGAGCAAAATAGTTCCGACTTAAACATTGGTGGCCCCGACGTGATTTGAGCACACACAGCCTTCTGATCTTAAGTGAGATTCACGTTCTTACATTAAGCGTTCCCAGGGCTTTGACACTGGGCTGCCGAATCTACGTCTACCATATTAAGCGTACCCAGGGCTTTCGACACTGGGCTGCTGAGTTCCAGAGACGAGCTCCAGAGATCCAAGCATCCGGAGTTCCCTTGTTCCCGAGTTCACCAGCAGAGGCGAGTTCCAGAGATCCAGGTATCCAGAGTTCCCGTGTTCCTGACTTCGACAGCAGAGTTGAGATCAAAGTATCCATATCCCTTGCTTCGTTGTTCCTGACTCCAGAGATCCAAGCATCCGGAGTTCCCTTGTCCCCGAGTTCACCAGCAGAGGCGAGTTCCAGAGATCCAGGTATCCAGAGTTCCCGTGTTCCGGTGTTCCTGACTTCGACAGCAGAGTAGAGATCAAAGTATCCATAGCTCCCTTGCTTCGTTGTTCCTGACTCCAGCGATCCAAGCATCCGGAGTTCCCTTGTCCCAGAGTTCACGTAGGTATTAAGCGTGCTCAAAATGGATGAAATGCAGGTATTCACCATCGTGGCCAGGCAGAAGGCCATCACGGAGGAACTGCAGCGTCTTAAGACAAACATTGGCAAAGACGGTCCTGACCGTAAAACAGCCGAATATAAGGCCAAAAAGTTGCGGTCATTAGAATGTCTCTGGGTAGAGTTCTATAATAATCATGAACAAATAAAGGCATATGTGAAGGCGGACACTCCGTATGTTCAGGCGAATACATACGAAAAGGTTAAAAAGACATATATTGACATCAAGCAAATATTAGAGTCAATTGTACCTATAGATGTCGAGCCTCAAACAAATAAATCATGTGGGGCTGAAAGCATAATAGCCCCAACATCTGACTGCTCAAGAATCATTAGAAGGCAGAGCGCAACCGCTCAGTCTCTACAGCGGTTGCTTACTAGTCTAAGGGCCACAGCACAAGAGGCTTGGACTTCAACATTTTGTGGCATAAAATTGGGCGCATTACAAAAATACTGGATGGAAATGGAAGAAACTCATCGGTTAATACATGAAATTTCCGAAAATCCAGGCCAAGATGGCTACAACTTGGAAGAATTCTGCAAGTTGGAAGATGAAGTCCAGCAATTCCAAATTTCTTTGACTGCCAGGTTGGAAGTATGTTCGAGTCCCGTAGCTGCAGCACCAACTCAAGGCAACCACCAACCTAAGCTACCGAAGGTTGTACTACCAAAGTTTGATGGCGAATATTCAAAGTGGATACAGTTTCGTGATTTATTCACTGAACTTGTGCATAACCAGAGCCAATTCCACTATGCCAAAAGATGTGGTACTTAAAGACCACAGTAACTGGCGAAGCAGAAAGATTAATTCGTCATTTTTCGACTTCAGATGCCAACTACAATGCTGCCTGGGACACAATTAAAAATCGCTATGAGAATACTCGACTTTTGGTAACCGCTTTGTTAAATAAATTACTCGCCCAACCAAAGAATCAAATGGAAAGCTCCTCAGCGATTAAGGCCTTGCACGACACCACGAAAGAATGTCTCTTGAGCCTTCAAAATCTGGGTATCGAAACCAAAAACTGGGATCCCCTCCTCTTGCATATCTTAACTAAGCAATTGGATAGAAATTCGCACACACTATGGGAGCAATCGCTTAAACAACCTAGACTACTGCCTTCATTAAACGATTTTCTGACATTCTTGGAAAATCGTTTTCAATCTTTGGAGGCTTTAGGAACAACCCCAGCAAGAAAAGGCTCAGAAGACCAGCGTAAGCGATTTGAATCCAGCAGGGCATTTACCACAGTAGCCACTGCAGGTCTGCAGATACAGCTTGTACTTGTTGCAAAGGCAACCATCACCTTTATATATGCCATAAATTCTTAAAATTAAGTCCACAAAACCGCTATAAATTAGTGCGAAGCTCAGGATTATGCATTAACTGCTTCAAGATGGGACACAACGTTGAAGATTGTTCATCAAGATGCTGCTCCAAATGTCAGCGTAAGCATAACACGCTGCTTCATTGGGGAAGGTCCCCAGGAAATAATAAGTCAAATCCTTGCACATCTGCAACAAGGAATTCTTTGGTTGATTCAACAAATCTTTGCACATCTGCAACACAGAATACTTCAGTTGATTCAACAAGTCTTTGCACGTCTGCAACACAACATATTCTGACTCCTACCGAAAACTCCAAACTCAGAGCTACAAGGGTTATACTAAGTACAGCTATAGTTCACATAAAGAGTCAAGGAAAAGATATACCATGCCGAGCTTTATTGGATTCTGGATCACAAATCAACTTGATAACAGAAAAGCTAGCAAAATCATTGGGCACCAGGCAGACGCTGGACACACTTTCTGTGGAGGGAATCGGTCAAAATAAACTGGCATCCCACCGGAGAATCAGTTTGGAAATAAGTTCCAGAATCAACGGATTCTCCACCAGACTTGAGGCGCATATTTTGCCAAAAATAATTTCACCACAACCATCAAGAGCAATTACGACATCAAACTGGAATATTCCAAGCAACATCGTCTTGGCTGATCCTCAATTTCATCAGCCAGGGCCAGTAGATTTGCTCATTGGGGCAGAGTTATTTTATTCAACCTTAGTTGTTGGTCAAATAAGTTTAGGAGACGATCTTCCTACTTTGCAGAACACCGTATTTGGGTGGACAGCAGCAGGCAAGGTACCAACTTCCACGTGCAATCCTATGGTAGCATCATGTGGAATCTGCACAGCAGACGAGGCTCTTGATCAACAAATTGAAAGATTTTGGCGTTTGGAAGAAGCCACTGCAGCTGAAGACAATTTCACTCAAGCAGAAAGACGCTGTGAAACTCACTTCGTCCAAACTACAACCAGAGACTCCTGTGGTCGCTTTGTGGTTCGCTTACCTTTCAAGGAGGCACCTACTAGCTTGGGCGAATCTAAAGATATTGCGTTTCGAAGATTCATTGCCCTTGAACGAAGGCTTGCCAATTCACCAGAGCTTAAAAAACTTTATATACAATTCATGGAAGAATATCAACAATTGGGCCATATGCAGGAAGTGACTCTTCATCAAATCGCCAAGCCTTATTATTTCTTGCCTCACCATTGCATTCAAAAGCCTGCCAGCAGCACTACCAAACTTAGGGTGGTATTTGATGGTTCTGCGAAAACCTCTTCAAATATTTCGTTAAACAACATTCTCGCCACGGGACCAACAATTCAAGACGACGTTTTTACAATGTTACTTCGATTACGTTTTCCAAGGTACGTTTTCACTGCCGATATTGAGAAGATGTACCGGCAAATACTCCTACATAAAGAAGATCAAAAATTTCAATTGATATGGTGGCGAAGCAGCTCAAGTAGCTCATTGAAGTGTTTTAAGCTTAACACTGTTACCTACGGTACAACTTCTGCATCATACTTAGCCACCAAGTGCCTGCAAGTGTTAGCACAAGAAAATAAAGAAAAATATTCTTTGGGCTCAATGGTTCTTGCCCGTGATTTTTATGTGGATGATGTTTTAACTGGTTCAGATAAAATTGCCGAGCTACTGGCAACTCAAGAAGAGCTGCAGAAAATTCTTCAAAGTAGTGGTTTTAAGTTGAAAAAATGGTGTGCTAATCATGCATCTCTTTTGAAGGGTATTCCTCTTGACGATAGAGAAACCGAGCTTGACTTTACCAACAATATCGATGAACATATCAAGACTGTAGGACTTACATGGATGCCGAAATCAGATCAACTTTGCGTCAAAACATCCTGGGTTGAGAAGGTTCGAGTGACTAAGCGAACAGCATATTCGGACATAGCTCACTTATTTGATCCACTAGGAATCATGGCTCCGGTAGTCGTAGTCGCAAAAATATTTCTCCAAAAACTGTGGGAATTGAAGCTTGATTGGGATGCTGCTTTGCCTCAAGAAATGCAGACAGCTTGGATCAGGTATCGAGAAGGACTACAGTCGCTAAATAGCATAAAGATTGATAGGCACATCTTTTCGCATAGATCTCCGAAAAGCATACAATACCACATATTTGCTGATGCATCGGAAAAGGCCTATGGGGCAGCAGCATACGTTCGATCCGTCAGCAGTGACAACATCATAACGGTGCGTTTATTATGCGCTAAATCGAGAGTAGCGCCATCAAAGCAGACAAAACTAGCGCAGCAAGCCACTATTCCCCACTGATCTCTTACTTCGTTTACAAAAATAATGATGCAACATTTTTATGGACCGACTCGGAAATCGTTCTTGCTTGGATAAATTCTTCATCATCAGCCTCACTACCTGTTTTTATTGCAAATCGGGTATCACGTACTCAACAAAGTACAATACTCCAGCAATGGCACCACGTCCCTTCAAAGGAAAATCCGGCGGATGTTCTTTCACGTGGGATAGCACCCGAACGGATTCAAACTTGTAATATTTGGTTCTATGGGCCAAAGTTTTTACATGGAGCTACATCAATTTGGCCACCTAAATACAAGCCAATTGACGAGAATCATTTGTCAGTAGGAACGGCGATTCACGATCCACCCCCACATCAAGAAGGAATTTTAATTAACATAAACCACAAAAATTCCTTTAAGAACGCACAAAGAATACTCGCCTACATACTGAGATATATCCACAACATAAGGCAATTGGCGATAAAAACTAAAATCAAGAAAAACGAAGAAGAATTGTCACCGGAAGAACTGGAATTAAAACTGGAAGAAATCAGAGTGATAAATGGTCATCTGTCAGCTACAGAACTTAATCAGTCAAAAAAGAAAATTTTCAAATTAATGCAACACGATAAATTCCATGATGAAATCAAACATCTGCAGGACGAGGGTGACGTTCCAAATAAAAATCCATTCAAGAGTCTCACGCCCTTTTTAGATAAAGAAGGGCTGATTCGTGTAGGCGGACGCTTAGAAGCATCGTCTTTGCCTTACGACGCTAAGCATCCCATACTTATACCATACAATCATCCTTTCACCAAAATGATATTTACTGAAATTCACGAGGACAACAATCATGTCGGGCCGCAAACGATGCTTTCAATAGCCACGGTCAATTTTGCACAAGTGTGTTAAATGTGTCCGCGCCACACCAAAACTTCTATCTCAACAAATGGGAAATTTGCCTGCTGATAGAATTCAACCAGCCCGACCATTCATCAATACCGGCGTCGACTTTTGCGGTCCAATTTCAACACACTATAAGATAAGAGGCAAATGGCCTCAAAAATCCTATATCGCAATTTTCTGCTGCTTTTCTACCAAGGCGTGCCATTTAGAATTAGTAACCGATTTAACGACACAAGGTTTCATAGGGGCACTTAAGCGATTCATGGCTAGGCGGGGTCATTGCAGAAGCATATATTGCGATAATGCAACAAACTTTGTTGGGGCAAAAAACCATCTGTCAGAAGTAATAGCCTTTATGGAATCCAATACAGAAAAAGAAAAGATAACATCTTTATGCGTTACAAAAGGATGCGACTTTCATTTCATTCCACCACGTTCACCGCATTTTGGTGGTCTATGGGAAGCTGCGGTTAAATCATCAAAACATTTGCTACAGCACACTCTTGCAGGAGCATCATTAACGTATGAAGAACTTGAAACAGCCATCACTCAAGTTGAAGCGATATTGAACTCAAGGCCCATAACTCCAATGTCCACTTCACCGAATGATCTTACCGCTCTAACTCCTGGCCACTTCCTCATTGGAGAGCCTCTCATTAGCAATGTTGACCCCGCAGCCACACCAGCTGATTCAAGGATACTTACTCGCTGGAATCTTGTGAGTCATCTCAAAAATGAGTTCTGGCGCCGATGGTCGCGTGATTACCTGAATCAGCTACAGCACAGGTATAAATGGAAGGAGAGATGTCAAAATGCAGAGCCCGGAATGATGGTGATAATCAAGGAAGACAACACACCAAGTTTACGATGGCCGCTTGGCCGCATCACTAACGTAATAACCGGAGAAGATGGACTGGTTCGAGTAGCCGATGTTCGGACAGCGACTGGTGTATTCCGTCGTGCCATACACAGATTGGCTCCACTTCCAATTGCAACTAACGATGATGAATTCAAGCAAAGGGAAAGTACAAACATTGCTACAGATCCGTGCTCATCAACCTTGACTCGTTCGCACAAAAATTCAGCTGATGAACCAGGACCAGTACCAAAAAAGAAATTCAAGCCTTCTATTGGATCAGCAGCCCTAACCATCCTCTTGGTATTTGTATTTATTCCCTTGATAGCATGTGATCCGGTCAAGATTCAACCATTTCAGTCACGGCCAGGAATCTACTTTGAAAATTTCGGCACCTCAGCCATCACTTCGAGTAATTGGAACATAATAGCCTATTATGACATGGATCCTTATTGGTACGAATACCAGTCGATATCAACCTATAGTAGGAAATTAGCAGAAATTTGCCAACTATTGCCGAATAAAAATGAAACTTGCAAGGAGGCAATCGTCCAATTTGACCGACTAAACGCAGATATCAAAAAGGATAATGATCTGTTATCTACAACCTTAATCACTCAGAGAGTACGTCGTGGCGCCGTAAACTTCGTGGGAAATTTGGCTAATGCTTTATTTGGGGTTCTTGACGATGAATATGCTAACCACATGTCCAATGCAATAAACACAATTAAGCAAGATCAAAATCACATAGTCAGGCTTATCCAAAACCAGACTTCAATAATTGATGCCACCATAAATATTATTAAAGAGAATGAGCAAGACACGAGCTCCCGTTTTGAGGAGATGGACAAAAACCTCAAGGAAATTACAGCTGCTCTTAACGACATTAGACAGCAGTACCACCAGGAAAGATTGCGTCAGCTCTTCAATTCAATCGCTCTGCAGCTTATACTAGTCTCTTCGCAATTTCAAAAAAACACAAGCCTCCTTAATAGACGTAATGATTGATACTCATCACGGAAGAATAAATCCTCAGCTTATTTCCCCTGCTCAGCTAAAGCAGGAAATCACTATGATAAAAGCTAACCTACCTTCCTCAGTCAGGCTTCCAGTAGCACCAGACGAAATCCCGAAACTTTATCATCTTATGAGCATTCATGGCAAGGCTCTGAAGAAACACATCATCTTCAAAATTGAATTACCACTCCTAAGTCTTGATGAATTCGAGCTCTTCAGAGTTACTCCCGTTCCAGTTCTTGTCGAAGAATCATTTTATACCATAAAACCATCAACCGAGTACATTATGATCAACTTGCACCGTGACCAATACTACCCGTTATCAACATTAGAGTTTCAAGGATGTTTTTCCCTTACTGAAGAAAGACACCTTTGCCACCTACAACATCCAATTTATAGACGAGGGTCAAGGGCATGTTCCTGCGAAATCGACTTCTTAAACCATGGGCAGCAATCTCCATCATGTAAAATTATAATCACCCACGATGGCCCTCACTGGATACAATTGCACAAGCCCAACGAATGGATATACGTTTTGCGGAACAGAACTACGCTGAACATAGTTTGTGATAACACAGTAACACAGACCGTTGTGAAGGGCTCTGGAATTCTTCAAATCCAACCCGGATGCATTATCAAGGATGACTCCATAACATTGCGTGGACAGCTTATACAGAGAACAGTCTCAAGGATGTCACTATCTCCAGTAACAAATCTTTCTGATTATGCCTTACCAGACAACATAGCTGCAGCATCTTATAGGACCGTGCCCTACAAAAAACATGTAGAGGAATTGGATACACTCAAGCGAGAACTCCTAAACATTACCAAGGCGCTGCCTCCTATAACATATCAAAATGATGTGCATCAAATTTCGGTGAGCTACGTCGCATTAATCACATCCCTCATAATCCTTATCTGCTTGTTGCGACGGTCATATTGCTACTACTGCAAACACAATTCAGAAATCTCCAAAGACGAAAGGAAATCCAGCAGAACTTCGGCGGACATCCGGGGCAACCTCAACTGCAAAAAAGAAGACCCCAACGACAAGAATCCTAACAGTATTACCTTCGAGATGGTCGTATAGTTTCGAACATAGTTCAACGGGTGGAGAATGTATATTTTAATCCAACAGATTATTATATACCAACAATTTTTAGTATTTACCAGCAACAGCTTCTCTGTATGCTTTATTTAAAATCTATAACAACAGCAACAGCTTCTCTGTATGCTTTATTTTCTAATCATACTTAAATAAATTTCTCACGATAGTCAGCATTCTGCATTCAGGCTCAGAACATACCTGGCAGAAACGTATCATATTCCTTTTACTTTTTGTATTTCTTTCTTTCTGTATGAACGTAATTTTAGTAAAGTAATCAAAAATTGTGTGAATGTAATTTTAGTAAAGTAAGCAAAAATTGTCCATAAATAGAATTTTAAGATAATAAAATTTATCATTTGTGATCAAAAGGTTGTCGAGTGCACTTAATTATTATTGCTTCCCCCCACCAGTGGTAAGGGGCATTAATATTTCACAACAATACAACATACTCCAAAATACAAAGGTACAAAGAACCTTTTGTATTTATCTACGCTCTGATCAAGGTTATGCACCCTGTTCAGCCAGTCGGAGCAAAATAGTTCCGACTTAAACATTCCCTATGACAACACTATCTTCATTTATATCTAAATTTATGCTTTTTACTACTTCTGATCTTGGTGGAATTTTTAATTTTCCAATATTTTGTAATAGGCTTGGAGAGATTTACTTGAAATTCCGAAAAGTGATGGTTGAGTGCTATGAGCGGGACATGCTTGTCGGTGCTCGGCTAAAGCTCGCCGGAATTGGGTGGGAACTTGCTCATGCAACTCAAACTCGCCTATCACGTAAACATGAATCATGCCAAAAAAAATAACCGATCAAAAAAGAAAGTTATGATTCGAAAAAGCGGACGGACGTTACCATTAGAGGGCGCTGTGATGTTTTCAGCGTTGGTCTTACCCACCCTACCGTGGAAGTTAACGACCAAATACTTAACTTCCCCTTTTTACTACTCTGACCATGTTTCCAACTCAGCTCATTTTTTTGTTCTCCGTCTTACTTCGTCACCTTCGGCATCCCCTGAAAAGAAAACACTTAAAGAGCCATCAAGCTATGCGCTTGAATAATACACAAATGTTCAACCATGATGGTGCAATTTACAAATTATATTTATTAAATATTAAAGTTTTTAAATAAATTTAAAATACTACAAAAAAAATTAAGGGTGGTAACCCTAGACAAACGAAAAATTTAGGTACAAACAAAAACATTTCTAGTACCACTGTACTATTATCCTAAAGTTTATAAAAAAAAAAGGTGGAATTATCCAGCAATTTTGATTCTATTGGAATCACCTAGTTTCCGAATTATAGACACAGGAAATTTGTGTGACTTTATAATTATATCGGAAGCCCTTTAGCAGATTTTCCTACCTGGATTGAGCTCAATGAGGGTAAGTAAATATCTGAGCATAGTCTTTCAGATAGTTGAACATACAAAAAAAATTACCAACGGAAACCAAATAAGACCCAAAAAAAAAGAATTCAATAATTCCTTTCATTGAAATAATTTTGAGTTAATTGAACCTTGATAAATAAAATAAGTTAACAATTTTAACAAAAAAAAATAATTATTATTGCACCATAAACAAAAAAAAATTCTCCAAAAGCAGAAACTTAGTGGTGCTATCACCAGCGAAACCAGTACAAATTTATATATATGTACTTACGCATACTTTTAAGTATCAATAAATATATATCGCATCTAAGGGTGATGGTTAATGCAAATTTAGATGGCGCTAATTTAGGTGTATATTTTTATACCCTTTTTTTTTGTTTTTTTTGTGTATTCTTTATACAAATATTTGCTTTAAAACTTAGAGTTAATGTTATTTGCTGTACAAATAAAACTTAAATTTTATGATATTAGCAAACAAATTTATATGAACAAAAAAAGTTTCGGATTCTTCAATAAAAAAAAAATCGAGAAACTTCTTGGCTAAATATCTGTATCTGATTTCTTGTTGAAACCTGGTGATCTCTCTCTTGAGACTCGATGTTTGATTTCTTGCAAGCTGATTTCTTGAAACTCAATTATATCTCTTGCGACTTGATGACTATTTCTTGAAAGTTGATGTTGTGTTTCTTGAGAGCTGATCTTGTTTTTCTTGAAAATTGATGTCGTTTCCTTATAGTTGATGTTCTATTTCTTGAAATTTGGAAATGCCGAACCGTAAAAAAAATTCCAAGAACGGTGGAAATACATGATGACAAAAACAATAAAAGGATATGAGATAAAAATCATGGAAAAGTGAGGTTTTTATATGCGTATAGGTATGTTCATAAATATAAATTCGCATATCATTTGAACAAAAGTGTGGTAATATTTACTAATTACATATATATATCATCTTTTAATTCTTTTGTATCAATTTTAATCAATCGTTCAACTCACCCTCTACAAAAAAAACGACGTTCTCAATCTCCTTAAGAAATACGAATAGACAGCTTATATGTCTCGAAGTTGAGTGATTCAAGAACCCTTTGGTTTCTTTGGCTGTGGACGTAGGCGTTCAGGACCTTGCTTCTTTTTCGTTGGTATCGTTGATTGCCAGTTTCGACTATAGCCTATAATGGGTAATACAAAAAGGAGACGACATGAAAGACTTTGCTTGTACATATACGCGTACTTACACCCATATACATACATATATATATGCGCGCTCGCGATCATATGCACGTTATGCGAGAAACCTTTACAAGATTTTACTTTTCCTACTGATCACTCACCTCGAACAAAAATCGTTGAAGGGAAAATTTTTCCCAAACCGCAATAACTGTCGGTAATAAGATGGGAGATTACGTTTCTCAATAGCCGATTTGACCAGGACTTGGTCCGACAATTAGATGCCGACTGACACACTAAATTTGCCCACTTTTCGGATAACTCTGAATTTAATACCTTATATTTCAATGTGAGTACATACATTCACTGCGTTAAATATAGTTAAACACGTTTTATATTACATTATTTCTTCAAACTGTCGTCAATCCACGAGCAAATTATTTAATTATGAGACACGATCCCCGCAGAACGACCTGTTAGATTTGCTGTCCGTGTGGCTTTTTGCAATTTTAATTCTAAAGCCATGATCCTGTTTCAGATCAACTTATCCCTCCGTTTTTTTTCTAAATCATCCGATTTGTTCCGATCAACCAATCGCAACCCTCCACACCATACCTTGCTTTTTGACGAAATTTGTTTCAATTCCATGATTCAGTCGGGGGGTGTTCACACTCCCAGACCTATGACCGCGTTCGGGTGTCAGTCGGATAAACTATTTGAGTAATGTGGCTTTCGTATCAACCAATTCAGATTTGGGTGTCAAATCTTACTGGCAAAACGAACACAAAACGTGATTTTATTTTGTTTCATGATTGTTTGAGTACCACTTTTAAATCAACACTGTTAAAAGTAACTTTTCTTTGATGTGTGTGCAAGTGCGTGTGAAAATCTGTGTAAATCTTGCTAAAAATCGAGATCTGCAAAATCGATTTCGGATCGACAAAAATTAGATTTTTTTGGTCGAAAGGAAAGGAAAAACTTGTCACAAGTCAAAAAAAAAATAAAAAAAAATCGATTTTTTTGGTCGAAACGAAAACCACATAAGATTAGTGTCCGATTCGTTTTCGAACTACCAAAACCGGACAGGTGACATTTCCTGTCGAAATTCAGAATAGCTAACAAAGGGAAAAACAGTTGAGAACCTACGCCCTCTAATTGATTCGCATTTTATTTGTTTATTTTAAATCATCAATTAACTTTTCAGTACCATTCCATGCGACATTGGTATTAACTTCACATATTACTTTTAAAGTTTATCCTTCACCCGAACCAAATCAGATATGACACCACCAATCAAGATAAATAATCGGCTGTAAGTATATAATCAGCTATGATCAGCTGATCTTCAGATTTTCATCGGATAGGTAAGCATGCCGATAGCAGATTTGTTTATCACAACAGCTGTTTGGCTCATCCGCTAAAATATATTACACGAACGAGTAAACCAATCTTAGCAGCTTTGGACGCCGAACGGGGCCAATCATGTCTGCCAAACAGCTCCACTCGCGTTGACTTGTACAGTGGCCTTATCTTAATCGGAAACCCACGTAATACCTTCATAGCTAAACCTCGCCTGATCGACGTGCACAACTCTGGATTTATACTTCATCACATTATACCATATCAAGGCCTCCACCAACTGTAAATCGCAACGTAAAGTGTCAACGTATAAATCCCGGATTAAATCTTCCTACCGATCGACACGATATCAGTGTTGAGATTCTGAGACGAGTTCACATATCGGGAATAAAATCGAAACAGAATAGAATTGGAATTGAAGTGACATGTCATACACCATCCAACTCTGCCTGTATTTTAGTCACTCATGCTGACATTATAAATAAGCAAACCATATCTTAAAGCAAAACAACGATAGTGCTCCATATAAAAGACGAGATTAAATGGTTATCCAGAATGCACGTGTGAAAACAGTTCCTTGTTTGTCATCAAATGTCGCCCCCTCTGACAAGGGAATTTATTGGGCATTAGCCGATTCAGTTACCAATGACGATGTATATTCCAATAAAACTCAATTAGTGCACATAGATCCCACAACTTCAACAATTACGGCCACATACTATTCGTTTAGGTCATCGTACATCACGAATGCTGTTGTAGCCGGTAATGATGTATGCAAAACAACGAGTTGTTGCTGCGAGTTGTTGTTAGCCCGCCAAAGAGTGAAGACGTGTTGTTAAGATGAGTAAGACTGTTTGTAAAAGTTGTAATGCAAAAATTGTAAGAGATGTGTGCAAGATAAGTTGTTTTGATTGCAAAAGTTATATGCATGCAGATTGTGTTAAACTAAGTATTCAAACTGTTGAACAAATAACAAAAAATAAAGAAATTTGGTCTTGTGCTGATTGCATAACAAAGAAAAGTAATGAATTACAACAATTGCCGACCTCTCCTCGCAATGTGAACAGAAATGATGTGACAATAGTACGCAAACAACTTTTAGTGCTCCAAGAAACTCTCTCAAACACCGTTAAATCTATTGACCTGATAAAGTCTCAACTAATAGTTCTGGAGAAAACGACAAAAATGCTTGCAGAGATAAAAAAAGAGAATGAGCAGCTTAAGTCTGAGTTAATAGAAAACAAGGAGAGATTAAAAAAGACAGAGATGATGCTACACACAAACTACATCGAAATGCGTGAAGTTCCTGTATTGGAAAATGAAAATATACGTCACACTGTACTTAAAATCATCGGACAAGGCATAGGAATGGAAATAGATGACAATGACATCGACATATGTTACTGAAAGAGGAGCAAAGGGGAACCAACTGGTGCTGTAGTGGTAAAGTTCTCAAACCGCCGCATCAAAGAGCGAATCTTATCTGCATCATATGAAAAAAACAAAAAAGTTAATGCTGTTACAATCTCCCCATCAGCAAAAGGCAGTATATATATAAATGATTGGCTATCTAGCGAGACAAAACATATTTTGAAGGAAGCGAAGATGGCGAATAAGGTTTTAAAATATAAATTCCTGTGGGTGCGAAATGGAAACGTTATGATGAGGCGTGAAAGCGTTATGAAGATCGAATTTATCAAAAGTGTCGATGATCTTGATAAATTATAACTAAACAGTAGATTCAGATTCACTTTAAAGCAATGTCAGACAATTTAGAAGAATTATTTGATCTTGAAAATTGTAGTAGTAGTAATGATTTGTTTGTTGGAACTTATTTCCATTCTGTTTCTAATAATTTAACTATTTTTCATCAGAATATAAGATCCATAAGGAAAAACTTTGATAGTTTATGTTCATATTTGCAAAACTGTTTTAATATCTTACCTCAAATTATTGCGCTTTCTGAAATTTGGATATTTAGCCATGAAATGTGCAATTTTGTAATACCTGGTTATAAGGCTTATTATAAATGCAATGACAATTATCCGGCCGGGGGAGTCGCAATTTTTGTAAAAAATAATCTAAATGTGCTTGATGTTTCTACTCCTGATCTGGATAGTGCCGATTGTATTTTAGTCAAAATTAAAATAGCAAAAATAGAATTAGTTGTAGTTTGTATTTATCGCCTGCAATGGATACATGCGGATGTTTTTGTAAAAGATATGGAAGATATGCTGGGCAGAATGATCAATTCCAATATATGTCTTGTAGGTGATATGAATATTGATATATTGAATTATTTAATGAGTAGTGATGCTTATCTTCTTGTTTTGTCGTCCTTAGGGTTTGAATCACTAATAAATATCCCAACAAGAGTTACCAATAATTCCAAAACTTGTATTAACCATATTTTTTTGCGGTCTAAATATTCAATTAACGTTTTGCCATATGTACTTGAACTAGATATAACAGATAATTTTTCCGCTGGAATATGTTTTACTGACACATTTGAAGAACCTTAATCAATAAATGACTTAATAGGTACCAGAAGAAACTTTGTTACTGAAATAGATTTTTCAAAGCTAGAAAGATCCTTAGCGGGAGAAAATTGGTTTCAGGTCTACAGTTAAGAATGTCCTTCCACCTCTTTTGAAATATTCTTACAAATTCTAAAATATCACTTAGAAAAAAGTAAATTCGTTAAAACGAAACCTGAGTTAAAAAAAACTTAAACCGTGGATAACTAACTCCATCTGCTTGCAAATAAAAAAAAAAGAATATATTCTATGCAAAGTACAAAAATAGTTTGCATGTTAACTCGGTAAAAAATAAATACAACAAAATGAAAAAAGAACTTGTACATAAGATTAAAAAACAAAAAGAAGATTACTATAGACACAAATTTGATGATTCACGGCTAAATGCTAAAAAAACAATGGAGGATAGCAAATGACATTTTGGGTAAAAAGGGTGAAACAAATGTCAAATGGCCTTAACTCGTTTTATATCAGAACATCAGAAGAATCAAGATCGGTATCAAGTGAAGATGTAAATTCATGCAATCGCGAAAATTTTCTCGGTAACCAAATACCTTCCACCTTTTTCTTTGGTACCGTCGCTGTAGCCGAGGTAGATTGTATTATCTCTAATTTAAAATCTAAAAGTTCTTGCGGAATAGATGGAATAAGTAGTATAACTTTAAAAAGGATACAAAATTTCATTATATGTCCCTTAACCTTTCTGATAAATAAAAGTTTCCAAAGTGGAATATTCCCAGAATGCCTTAAAACTTCCATCGTAATTCCAATTTATAAAAAGGGTGACCCACATGATCCGAACAACTATAGGCCGATTTCTTTGCTCTCTATTTTCTCTAAGATATTAGAAAAAATAATTGTTAAGAGAATGACAAGCTTTTTACGGAAGTACAAGCTATTAAGTGATTACCAATATGGCTTTCAAGCAGGTAAATCAACTGAGGGTGCCCTTATTGGTTTTATGGAAAAAATACATGAAGGACTGGACCAGAATAAGAAAACTGCAGGGCTTTTCCTTGACTTGACAAAAGCTTTTGATATGGTGTGCCACAAACTTCTTTTAAATAAACTACAGAGGTTGGGTTTCAGAGGAAATATCCTGAATTGGTTCAGTTCTTATCTACTAAACAGGAAACAGCTTTTTAAAATAAATGAAGTTTTTAGTTACATATTACCGGCAGCAAGTACTGGCGTTCCACAGGGATCGGTCCTCGGGCCAACTTTGTTTCTCATATATGTTAACTTGATTTTCCGACTCTCGTTAAAGGGTAATTTAGTTGCATTTGCAGATGATTTAGCACTGTGTTACACATCTTCAAATATTAATATGCTAACAGAGCAGATAAATGAAGACTTGACATTGATGAATAAATGGCTTCTCTTGCATAAATTGCAAGTGAGCAGCAAGTCTAAGGTAATGTCTTTTTCTCTATCAAATCAAATTCCAATAAGTGACATAATTCTACATCAGTCTAACTGCCACCGAACAAATATGAGTTTTGTTTAAAGCTAGAATCCGTATCTCAGTTTCAGTATCTTGGAATAACTTTAGATACCAATTTGAATTGGAAGGCACATATTAGCAATGTGAGAAAGATAACATACATAACTATGAGCAAGTTTTATCATTTGAGAAAATTAGTTCCCTCGAAACTGCTTACCACGATCTATTATGCACTAGTGAGCTCGCGACTTGAATATGGTATCTCTTGTTGGGGTAGTTCTTACCTAACCAACCTGCAACCCCTAATTATTGCTCAAAAGAAGATCATCAGAATTATGAAATTTAAACCGAGGTGGGAACCATAACTACCACTGTTCAGGGCTTATAGCATAATGCCTCTGCGATATATGTATGTATACAAAGTATTGAAATTGTTCTATCAGCGAAGCGGTTTTTCAAATGTAAGAAGACATGAAATCTCTTCACTGAGATCCAGAACTAACTTACCAGTAAAAAGAGTAAACAAAGAACATTATAGACGCTATTTAACAGTTATTGCTCCCTATATCTTGAATAGACTTCCCGAGAGTATTCGTTGTGGGGCAGAATCTCTTCCAAGAT
The DNA here is from genome assembly GCA_932273885.2 of Leucozona laternaria. Classification (NCBI taxonomy): domain Eukaryota; kingdom Metazoa; phylum Arthropoda; class Insecta; order Diptera; family Syrphidae; genus Leucozona; species Leucozona laternaria. The sequence continues at coordinate 147,053,051 of OW026366.1, forward strand.
TCCTAAAAAGTCTCAAAAATTGTTTAATGGCAAGATCAGAAGTGGAAAGTCTCCTGCATGTTATGACATAAAAAATCTTAAAATTTAAATTTTCATTGCTATAAAATAACAAATGAATTCTTCTCATTATAATACGAACTTCCATTTTCCCTTCATCATTTTCCATTTTGTTTTATTTTTGTATCCTTTGTAACGGGTGATTTCTTAGCTGGTTTGGTTTTGGCAACACTGGTTTTGACAGCTGACGTGTGTTTAGTACCTTGTGTCACTGTCAAACAGCTTCAGTTTGGTTTGCAATTTAACCATGGATCGTCTTACAAATGAACAACGCTTGCAAATTATTGAATTTTACTATCAAAATTCGTGCTCGGTTCGAAATGTTCATCGCGCGCTGCTTGTGTTCAGCGATGAGGCTCATTTTTGGTTGAATGGGTACGTAAATAAGCAAAATTGCCGCATTTGGAGTGAAGATCAGCCAGAAGCATTGCAACAGCTACCAATGCATCCCGAAAAAGCCACTGTTTGGTGCGGTTTATGGGCCGGCGGCATTATTGGGCCTATTTCTTCAAAGATGATGCGAATCGCAGCGTTACTGTCAATGGTGAACGCCACCGAGCGATGATAACAAACTTTTTTTTGCCCGAAATGGAAGTTCTTGACTTGCATGATATGTGGTTTCAACAAGACGGTGCCACATGCCACACAGCACGCGAAACAATGGCGCAATTGCGAGGCGAGTTAGGTGAACAGTTAATTTCACGTTTCGGGCCGGTCAATTGGCCGCCTAGATCGTGCGATTTGACACCATTAGATTATTTTTTGTGGGGGTATGTCAAGGCTAATGTCTATAGGGACAAGCCCGCTTCGATTGACGCACTGGAAGCCAACATCCATGCATTCATTCGTGAGATACCGGCCGATATGTGTGAAAGAGTATGCCAAAATTGGACTCAGCGGATGGGCTACCTGAGACGCAGCCGCGGTCAACATTTGCATGAAATTATCTTTAAACATTAAATTGCAAGGTTCAAACTATCGATTCAAATAAATATTTCATTCATTGTTTCGAATTTTTTGTGTTTTTTTTTTTTTTAAAAGTTCTAAACCTCTTAAAAAATCACCCATTACAACTTCCTTAGCTCCTCATCTTCATAACAACTTCTAATATACACTCTTTATTGCGGCTCAAAAATAAGAATTAATAATAAAATTTAATAAAAACACTTGCTACTGATATTTATATCACAAAGTGTTAAACCATTTTCAAACATATCATGGCTAAGTATCAAATGAATAAAATATTTTGAAAGATCTTTTGATAGTTATATACAATTGTACATGTATAAATTTAAGTTTAATAAGTAATTTAAACTTTTTTTTTTTGTCAAACAGAATGTACCCATGTATGTATTTTGAATTGGTAATAAATTGAATTGAATTGAATTGAAAACAACGGCATCATGCGGGGCCGCAATTTTGTATGGTACAAACAAAGAACACTCGTGGTTGGTTGAACCAAGACGTTCCTATAAGACTCACACCTGCTCCAGATCTTCAAAGGCCTCTTCCATACGCCGCATCGAGTTGGAGTTGAAGAAGTTAGAAGAGGAAAGAACGCTGATGGAGAAACTTGAATCTCAAGAAATGGAAAGAAAGAAAAGGATAGAAGAAGATAGAAGAGTACCTTGCTAAAAAATATGAGATTCTGTCTCGCCAACATGAAGATGAAAGTGCACAACGGTTAGTAAATCCCTTTATAACCTCAGACAACTTTGGAGCCATAAACACTTCGCATATACTGATGCCAGTCGATGATGCACGAACTTCAGAAGACTTATACTGTTTGAAAGAACAATATATTTGAGACTTCACTACCTTGGAAGTACGATCAGATCCAGCTTCCCGATAGTTTCCCAATGGCTAAAAAACGGTTAGAGTGCCTTCAAAGGAGGATGTTCCGGGACCCTGATCTAGCCAAAGTATTAAACGAAAAAATAGACGAGTATGTGTTTAAAGGGTATGCTCGACAACTTTCCGCTAAGGAAATAGTTGAGTGGATTTTGGTACCTCCCCATATTTCCAGTTCAAAATCCAAACAAACCCGGAAAGCTCCATATCGTTTGGGATGCCGCTGCATCTATTAAAGGAATATCACTTAACTCCGTTTTATTGAAAAGCCCGGATCAACTTACTACTTTAAGTTTCGAGAGAACCGGGTGGCCATCTGTGGAGATATTCAGGAAATGTTCCTCCAAGTGAAGATAAGGGTAGATGATCAGCATTTCCAAAGGTTTCTATGGAGCAAAAATGGACAATGAGATACATATGTGATGCGCTGCACAGTTCGTGAAAAACACAAATGCGGACCGATTTGCAGAGGAATTCCCAAGGGCAACTCGAGCGATTAAGAACAATCATTACGTCGATCGACGATCTAATGGACAGCATATCCACAGAAGAAGAGGCTATCAAGCTAGCCCAGGAAATCAGATACATTCATAAGCAAGGTGGTTTTCATACAAGGAATTGGATATCCAATTCCACCGAAGTACTGAAAGCTCCCAGCTCTCAACCAATTGCAAAATTGAACCTTAATATGGATTCGGAGTTGGTAATCGAAAAAGTGCTTGGAATGTGGTGGTGTAAATCTTCGGATTGTGTCACCTACAAATAAACTGCCAATCCAACTTGTTCGGCTTTTATTTCTGGCTCCAGGCGACCGACAAAGCGCGAGGTTTAACGAACCTTGATGACCATTTTTGACCCGCTAGGACTATTAGCGCAATTCCTCATGTACATCTAAATACTCTTACCGGAGATTTGGAGATCTAAAATTGATTGGGACGTAGAAATTGAAGACGCCGAGAATCAAAAATGGCTGAAGTGGATCCGTTACTTACCAGAGGTCGAAAAATTGAAAATCCCAAGTTGCTACATAGCCGATGTTTGGCCGGAAACACAATTAACATCTTTGTCGATGCCAGTGAGAATGGCTTCGCCGCTGTAGCATACGTAAGAAATGCCAATGGTGAATCAGTCGAATGTTCCCTAATTGGATCAAAGACGCGAGTTGCACCTCTTGAATCCCTGTCGATTCCTCGTCTCGAGTTACAGGCTGCAGTTCTCGGAGCACGGCTCGCTAAAGCTATAGCTGACTCACATAGTATCCAATTTAAGCAGAGGTCCTTCTGGTCGGACTCTAAAAACGTCCTGTCCTGGCTTCGCTCAGACCACCGGCGGCGATACAGACAGTTTGTTGCCTTCCGTGTCAGTGAGATATTGGAGCTAACAGAAATGGGTCCCGACGAAATTAAATGTTGCCGACGGTGCAACTAAGTGGCAAAAGGCACCCGGTTTAAGATCTTCAAGTCGCTGGTTCATCGGACCGGAATTTCTTAAATTGTCTTCAGAAAACTGGCCACAAGAATCTTCTGAAAAAACTACGACAGACGAGGAACTGAAACCAAACTTCATCAATGCTCATTTCCTTCATTCAGAAAGTGTTCTTAGGTACAGAGAGATTTCTGATTGGAGGCTGTTGTTAAGAAGCACAGCTTACATGCTTGCATGGAGATCCCGTATTATCATGAGAAAGAAAGACCAGGATTACAAAAGATGTGGTTTTTTATCACGCGAAGAGCTCCAAAGTGCCGAAAACGTGCTTATAAGCATAGCGCAGAACATGGCCTACCAGGAGGAAATTGCTGACCTCAAAAAGTATAAGTTCGTTCAAAAAACAAGTCCACTCTTCAACCTGTGTCCTTTCTTGGAGAGAAATTGATACTCCGCGCCAATGGAAGAGTTCTTTTGGCATCTGGAGTGAAGAATGACACTAAACAACCAATTATTCTTCCGAAGTCACATGAGATTACCAAACTGATTTTAGTGGATCATCATGAACGTTATAATCATCAGAATCATGAAAGCATTATAAACGAACTTCGACAAAAGTACCACATCTCTCAAATGCGAGTCGTTTTCAGGAGAATACGGAAGTCCTGCCAAAGTTACAAAATCGCTAAAGCTCATCCTCGACCACCAATTATGGCTCAATTACCTCCCGCTCGACTATCCGCTTTAAGTAGGCCTTTTTCCTTTATCGGGATTGATTACATCGGCCCAATGAACGTCGTCGTAGTGCGAAGAACAGAAAAAAGATGGGAGTGCTTATAACCTGCTTAACAGTCAGAGCAGTCCACATTGAAGTCGCACATAGCCTTACGACTGACTCCTGCATTTTTTCCTTACGTAATTTTATGGCGAGAAGGGGAATTCCGATTGAGATCGGAGCGTCGAAGCAGAAAAGTTGGCAGAAAAGTTTAGTTCCACAGTGACAAAATGGCGTTTCATACCACCTGGATCACCACACATGGGAGGCAGTGGGGAACGGATGGTGTGCTCTATTAAAACTGTCCTCTATTCTATAACACCAACTCGTGCCCCTTCAGATGAGCTCTTAAGAAGCATGCTGATAGAGGCAGAAAGCATTGTAAATTAACGACCTTTAACCTACATTCCCGTAGAAGCAGAAAACCAGGAGGCACTCACTCCCAATCATTTTTATTGGGTTCGTCTAGTGGTAAGAAACCGTTTGCAGTATTCAACGACGATGGCAGGGTGCTTAGAAAAAATTGGCTAACTTCACAGCAGTTTGCAGATCGGTTTTGGCGACGCTGGGTAAGGGAATATTTTCCTACAATAACCCGGCGCACGAAGTGATTCACGCCGGTGAAACCAGTTGAGGTCGGAGACATTGTCCTTATTGTGGACCCCAACAAGCCCAGAGGCTCTTGGCTCAAAGGTAGAATCACTCAAACGAAAACATCAAGTGATGGCCAAGTAAGAAGCGACACAGTGCAAACTCAAAATGGGATTTACGAAAGGCCCATCGTAAAACTCGCAGTTTTAGACGTTAAAATGCCAGAAAACGACAAGGCAACCGGAACTGCTGCTAGGGGGCAGTGTTGTGGACAAGTCTCCACAGCTTAACAGGCCCTCACTGAACAGACCTCGCAAAAATGTAGCTAACTCCTTGTGCTTATGGCTAAAAGGTAACAAAACGTCAGATGAACGAACAACGAGGCCAATGTAAAGATGGCGAAAGTTTGCCTTTTCATTTGCGAACGTGAATGGTAGCCAAATCTACAAGTTAATTTAATTGCTTAAAAGAAAATTGCTAATTAGTAAGATGTCCTTTTGAAGTATAAGTTTAAATTACTCTAAAGCTAACTTTCTTATAGATTATATTATAGACTTGCCTATCTTTAATTAAATTGTTAATGCGAAATATTCAACTAGAAAAGATAAAACTAATGAATGTACATGTACAATCTAATAACCAAAATAAACTTTAGGTTTTGTAATTCATCTCCAGAATTCAATTGTTTTTCTCTCGAGAGGAATAACGGAAGGTCTTTATTGAAAAGAACCGCAAACGTTCTTTGGTATCGGCTGTTGCGAAATCCCCGCGAATTCAAAGTACCGGTTGTGACTGAAATGCCGCGTAAGCCTACCAGCACCGGTAATATTCGCTAATCTAAAAGTTAGTGATCTAAAAGTCCTAAAAAGTGTTTTAACTAAACTGAAAGTCCTTAAAATGATTTGATTTTAATTAAATCTTCCAAATATTATTTATAATTCCCATTAAACATTATATTTTTATTATGCTCTTTAACTTTAAATAAGTTTAAATTGAAATAGTTACTTAATTTTACTCTAATTTATTTATTATGATAAATTAAAGCCACTCAGGCAGATGACATTATATGTCATGTCTTTTTTATTAAATTATTCAAGAAACTGTTAAATTTATTACCTTATGTATTCAGATTTGAAGAATAAACAAAATCTATCTATCGGTCACCGAAGATTAAAAATTGTAACTACTATAATGTCAAAAAGTAGTGGATTTGATCAATATTTTCCTGGAAATAATTTCAAAGTGTGGGAGAAAAGATTTATTCAATTTCTTTTACGAGAAAAAATAGCCGAAGAGGACAAAACCATGTGGTCAATCACTATAATTGGATCAGAACCATGTGAAGTTCTCATGAATTTGACCAGCCCTAAAGAAGCCGAAACAGTCGCATTTGATGAGTTGATGCATATTTTATGCAAACATTATGGGCCCAAGACAAACAAACGTTCAGAACGCTTTAAATTCTGCAAAGCGCTCCAATACAACGGAGAATCCATTAGTGAGTACATAGTTCGCATCAGAATGCTCTGTCAATCATGTAAATTTGGTACATTGTCAACTCTTAATGAGCCCTCTCGTGTCGTTTCAAATAAGATAGTAGAATTTGACTTCAGAGGACTTTAATTCCTAAATTAATAATTTAATAGTTATTTTAAGTTTTACAATATATTCTTTCTTACCTTAAGTTTTTTTCCTTTTCTTTTCTATTTTTCTTTCTTTTATAACTTAATGTAATTTTTTCTTGTTCCGATAGCTATCCGTGGCGCGAACGCTAAAACTTTACTTCATTAAAAAGAATGTTCAAAATTGTCCATTTTGTATAATTACATAATTAAATATGGTCGAATTCCGGTTTCGATTACGAATTCACATATCGCACCCTCAGTGCAAAAGAGCAATAACTCAAAAAATGCCATTTCGAGAAAACGCTACTTGAAAAAACTGACATTAAACTTTTGCTTATAACTTACCATACGACAATATTTTTCAAAATGTTAAAACTTTATTCCGGAAACAAATAAATAAACTCTGCATTTTTAATAAGACTTCTTTTTAAATTTGTTTCATCATATAATGAGTTATTTAATCAAAGCAATACAACATTTTAGTGCAACAGAGCCCTAAGTCAAAATTTTTCGGTTTGTATCTGTTTTGCATTGGAACAAAAAAGTTTTTGAAATGAGAGAATCATTCTGGTTTATGGAACTATTTAGGATTATCTCTTTATTGCATTGAAATTTATATTTAAGCTTTCAGGTGGAAAAAGTGTACATTTTGTGTTAGCTCTGATTTGCAATGGAAATTAAGAAACAGTTTGACATATTATTATAGTACAAATTTGGTATAAATACTCATATTATCTTTCGTATTTTTTGTTCATGAAAACGACAAGCCCCTCAAAAGAAAGTTAATTTGAAAAGCAACATTTCCTTATCTTTAACACAAAATTGTCATTTTTTGACTTATCGCTCTTTTGCACTGAGGGTGCGATATAGGTGGTCTCATGTACCCTATGTTTGATGTTTCGCCACTTCTTACTTAAGTGCTGCCAGCTTTGGCAGCAGTACAGTTTTGGGCGAAGCGTTTTCTGATAAGCTGATAACCGGATTGCGAAGTGAACAAATCCAACAGGCACTACTTAACAGAGAAGAAGCTAAATTCGAGAAGTATTGTGAATTCGCAATTAATATAGAATTGGCAGAACAGTCAACAAAAAGTATGAAATCATCCGCTATGTTAGTATTAGGTTCAATAAATAAGAAGACAAGTCATGAAAGTCAACAATCCTGCAGTAAGAAAGACCGAGAGTCAAGTCATCAAAGTCAGAAATATGCACGTGGTCACAGTGCAAGTCATAGAAGTCATCGTCACTGTAGCGGGAGCAGGAGTCGTGGAGTTTGGAGTGGCAAAGGAGGTTGCAGAAGGTGTGGAAGACATCATAGTGAAGACACGTGCCCAGCTAAATTTTAGACATGCTTTTACTCCGGAAAAGATGGGCATACTAGCACAGTTTGTTCTAAAAAAAAAAAAAACGTCAATGATATTGGGAGTTTCAGTCAGTCATGTGAACTTTCGATTGCAATTGCTGGACAAATAATAGAGGACGAGGTTGATACCGGAGCAGAAGTTTCAGTGATGAGTAAAAGAGAGTGTTACATCTTCAAAATACTGCTGACGTCACCACAAGGGAACCGAGAAAACCAGCCCTTCTTGTCAATCTATCATTCATTCATCTTCACCTTCAATATTAGAAATGTGCTTCAAAAATTTTAAAATTGTGTTGTGATTTATTTTATTTCCTAAAACTTAAAATTAATTAAAAATAATAAAAAGGCTTTGCAGCCAAAACATTCCTCCTTAGAGCCCTGTAAAAATCTAATCGTTTTATAAAGGGATTCATCAACTGTGTGTTGATTAAGAAGTGTGTAGAGGGATAACCTAAAACGACACGAGGATTGTGTGACGCCTTTTTAATCAAGTAAGTCACAAATTTTACTTACTATTATTTATTTAATATAATTTAATACATTCAATACAACTAAAACCAAATGGTAACTAAAAAATTATCCGCGAAACACAAACAATTAAAAAAGGACGTCGAAAATTTTGGCAACAAAGCATGGCAATTAGCGAAAACTAAAAAGCTTGGTTTCTTTTGAAGGATCGTCATGATCTCCCTCGCGTCCTCGTCAACATCCAGTTGAATTCACTATTCAATTTGCCATCGTTGACACAAGAGCGCGCGGAGGCGATTGAGGATCTGCTATATACTTCGACACAAGTAATCCACTGCCTTGAGAATCTGAAAATAGAAGTAAGACATTTAGATCCAGTGTTAATTTTTCTTCTTGTTCGAAAGTTACCTGGCAAAACGCAGCAGATGTGGGAGGAGAAGCTGAACGATAGAGAAAACCAGAAGAAGTTGCCGAGTTTTACGGAGTTCAGATCCTTCTTGGAGACACGGTTCCGGACTCTAGAAGCGGTCTATCAACATCCATCTCGTCACGAATCTCTTCACACAAGCAGACGTTTATCGCTCGTGAAGCTGACCTGTAAGATATGTCAGAAAAATAAACATGCAGTTAGAAGATGTAACAAATTTTTGAAAATGAGTGTTACCGAGCGTTGTCAGGTTATAAATAGACTGGGTTTGTGTCGAAACTGTCTAGGGTATAATCATGCAACAGATAACTGTCCAAGTGGTCGTAGGTGTTATCATTGCCAACAACCACATCACACTTTATTACATGCAAATAATATTCCTTTTCAGCCACACCAACAACCTTCACACTTGCAGCAAAAACATAACAATTCTTTTCAACCAATACAGCAATACACAGATGTCAGCCAGCAAAACAATCAAATACAGCAACAGAGTATCAACCAAAATTCACAAAGCGCGACTTTGAATCCAGATGCTCCTTCATTCCAGAATGCCTATAGACAACAGTCTTCATCAAACAATGTAGTTTCTCACCATTCGCATTACAGCTTTCCGACCAAAAACTTCCGACAAAAACTTTACTGGCAAGCGCCCTTGTGAAAGTAAAGTCTACGTAAGGAGAGTGGTTGACACTGCGAGTATTGTTGGATTCTGCTTCTGAAGTGGCGTTCATCACGGAGTTTACCGCCCAGTTGCTTCAACTCAAATCGAAATCAACTCATACGGAGGTGTCCGGGTTGGGTTTGGTCAGCAGTGGCACATGTTCAAGAGTGGTAGATATCACTTTTGCTTCGCAGCATTCCACTTTTGCGACAACAACGAAAGCTTTCATCTTCAAGTCACTGTCTGGGCATTTGCCGGCCCGGACCTTCACGTTGAGAATTGGACTCATCGCAACGATTTTGTGCTCGCCGATCCGGAGTTCTTCAAGTCATCCAAAATTGATCTTTTACTTGGCAGTGATGTCTAAGCCGAAATTTTGTTGCCAGATCTGATTCAACCAACAGATAAGTCGATGAAAGTCATGCAGAAGACAACATTCGGATGGATCTTATTTGGAAAGGCCCCAAGCGTATGCGAATCAAGTCAACTAGTTTGAAGTTTCATGCAAACTGTAGATGTCAAAAAACAATTTCGGAAATTCTTGGAATTGGAAGAGACGCCCCTTAAGCCGTTTCAAAAGGAAGAAGACTTTAAATGTGAAAAGCAAGTATCATTGCCGTTCAAAGGAAACGTACCTCCGATTTTTTGTGATTCTCATCAGGGTGCTTTGCGTCGATTCCAAGATTTAGAGCGACGTCTTGAAGGAAATCAAAATCTTCGAAACCAGTATACGGCATCGGCATGCATCGAAGAATATATTCAACTGGGTCATATGACTGAAGTGGACACGAATCTTTTGCCAGAAAATCAGCATTATTTCCTGCCACATCACACTGTCATCAAAGAAAGCAGTTCAACCACAAAACTGAGGGTGGTGTTTGACGCCTCGTTTGAAACGTCAAGTGGGGTTTCTTTGAACGATGTTATGATGGTAGGTCCGGCACTTCAACAAAATATCTGCGACATTATTCTTCGGTGGAGGTTGTATAGATACACCTTCAACGCAGACATTGAGTAGATGTATCGCCAGATCTGGGTTGCAGCACAAGACAGGAATTATCAGCTGATTCTACGGAGGAATAAATCTGAAGATCCTATTAAAGTATGCAAACTTAATACGGTTACCTTTGGAACAGCAGCCGCTCCATATCTTGCGATTCGAACGTTACAGAAAGTAGCAGAGGATAATTGAAAAATCAACTTGTTTTCCAGCATGACCTATGACGAGATGTACGTCGACGACTTGATATCTGGGGGAAACAGTATCGAAGAGGCTGAAGAGAAGATAAAACAAATTAAATCGACTAAGAGACAGCAGGATTTAACTTACGGAAATGGACGTCCAATTTTGGTGAATTAACTGAAGAACGGGAATCCACATTCTCAATGCCGTCAGAAGATTTGGAGCGCGTTAAGATGCATGGTGTCCACTGACTTCCTTCTGTCGATAAATTTTCTTTGTGTTACACTTCGTTTTCCATTCCACAGCCGACAAAGCGATTCATTTTATCAACTATAGCCGTTTGTTTGATCCGATGGGTTGGCATCGTCAAGGCGAAGATGTTCATGAAGCAACTATGGATGAAGAAAATTGCTTGGGATGTGCCTATCGAACAATCACTTTGGGAACATTGGAACGTTTTCTATGAGGATTTGCAAGCCATCAACAAAACCCAATTTCCAAGGTGGGTTCAGACGAGTGGTGATATGTCTCGAGTAGAGCTTCATGGTTTCAGCGATGCGTCGGAGAATATTTTGACTCCCGTCAAAATATGGAAACATATTCCAACTTAACTGGCGGTCAGCCATCAGCCGAATAGGGGGAATAACATGTTGCATACGAAAACATGCACGTGCCGTAACTATTCCGACTGGTGGAAGTGTGATCATAGCCTCTTCGCGGCGGCCGCTAGAAACAAGCCTTTAAAAAGGTTTGGCTAATATGATCAGGCTGGTTCCACAGGTTGGCAACAGGTTAATTCCCTGTTCCGTAAAACTAGAAGAATTACGAGACCAACAACAAGCCTCGGAAACGGACTGATCTCACGACGACAACCCACGCAAAGAAAACGGAAAAACGATTTACGAATTTTCTTATGGAACGTACGATCGCTCTATAGAGCTCGAGCTGCTCAGCAGCTAGCCGATGCCCTGTCAAAATATAAAGCTGACATAACAGCACTTCAAGAAATAAGATGGACAGGGAATGGTGTTCTACAGAAGAAAGATTATGACTTATACTACAGCTATCATACAAAACACCATGTGCTCGGGGTAGGCTTCCTAGTCGGCGAAAAAATGAAGTCTGCCATCATCGGCTTTAACGCTATAAGCGAAAGGCTATGCACCCTTCGCGTGCGAGGCAAATTTAAGAACATCAGCCTCATTAACGTTCACGGACCTACGGAGGAGTCCTCAGACGAAGAAAAAGAGACTTACTACGAACAAGTCGAGAGGGCCCTCAATGCCTGTCCAAGGTATGACGTAAAAATCATCCTTGGGGATTTGAATGCAAAAATAGGTCGGGAGCCGGTATTCAGGCATTACGCAGGCACCCATAGTTTGCATGAGAACACTAATGACTATGGACTTCGAGTCTTAGAATTGGCAGCATCGAAAAACATGGTCGTTGCGAGTACCAGGTTCCCGCGTAAAGATATCTACAAAGCCACCTGGGTATCACCTGATGGAGTCACTCGTAACCAAATTGACCACGTGTTGATAGACCGTCGCCACTACTCGAACTTGATGACGGTACGAACGTACCGAGGTGCCAATATCGACTCGGATCACTATCTTGTTGGTATGGTTTTCCGAGGGCGGATTGCCTTGCGAAGACGTATTGCATCCGCCGATCAGGTTCGAATCAACACGGCTGCTCTGCGCAATGAAAACACCAGTAACACCTTTGGTAATGCGTTAGGACTCGCCCTAGAACTGGGTAGAGTAAGTCCTGGAGCCAGTATGCTGGGCGTAGATGAGAAGTGGACACGCCTTAAGAATACTGTCATTAGTACTGCCAACTCCATCTTAGGCAGCAGTCGTAGAAATCGGAACGACTGGTTTGATGATGAATGCGAGCTAGCGGCTGAACGTAAGAATGTTGCGTACCGAGCAATGCAACAATCTCATAGAACGCGGGCACGCGAAGACGAATATAAAGAGCTCAGAAGAATTGAAAAACGGCTTCACATGGAGGTATTCAACTAGTGATGGGTTATCTTAGAAAAAGGTACTGGATTTTTCAAACGAAGCGAGCGGTTAAAAAATACATCCACGATTGTGTTATATGCTACCGGTATAGGACCAAACCAGCCAATCTACTTATGGGCGAATTACCATCGTCTCGAGTGACTATCTCCAGACCATTCTACCATACAGGCATTGATTACGCGGGTCCGATTAGGGTTCGGGCTTGGAAAGGCCACGGATCAAAATGTTATAAAGGCTATTTGGCTATTTTTGTCTGCTTAGCATCAAAGGCTATTCACTTGGAAGCTGTAAGTGATCTCACGACTCAAGCCTTCTTGATGCGTTTCGACGTTTCACTTCACGACGAGGAGTCTGTAGCCAGGTCTACAGTGATTGTGGTACGAATTTTGTAAGAGCAGAGACAGAGCTGTATCGTCTGTTGAAAGGTGCTACTCATGATTGGAAGGTGGTTGCTGAAGTTATTTCATCACAAAGAACGAAGTGGAAATTCATTCCTCCTGCTTCTCCCCACTTTGGAGGATTGTGGGAAGCCGGAGTAAAGAGTGTGAAACAACACTTTAAAAGAGTTATCGGAAACGGGATACTCACTTTCGAGGAACTCACCACGCTTTTAACGCCAGCTTTTTTGAATTCGAGGCCTCTTTGCCCGTTGACAGAAAATCCCGACGACTTCTAAGCTTTAACTCCAGCACACTTTTTAATTGGAGCCGAAATGTTCACGGTACCCGAGCCGGATCTTACGGTGGGTAAGACAAGTTATGTTGATCAGTGGAAAGCCATCCAATTTAGCTTGCAGACTGTTTGGCATCATTGGCAGTCCGAATACTTGGCCGTCTACAACAACGTCCGAAATGGCTGAAACCACAGCCACAAATCCAAATTGGAGACCAGGTCTTGATCAAAGACGAAAGACTTCCCCCGACGAAATGGAATTTGGGACGAGTTCTTGAAACCTTCCTAGGATAAGACAGCTTCACCAGAGTCGTAAAGCTGAAAACACAACAAGGTGAATTAAAACGACCTATAACTAAGCTTTGCCCGCTACCAACAAACAAAATCAAGATCCGCATAATTAAGCACCAATACACATCCCGAATCCACCACCTATTCTTTCTGTATCTCCTCACAAAACGTCAAACAAAAATGTGTCTTTTAACTTTTAATTTGCCTCCTCGCTCAACTCCCTCTTCTTATTCTAAATACCCTAACTTCATTAATTCTAAAACTCTCAACCAACATCCCCATTCCAGTAATGATATTTCCCCATCTGTCAGTAATTTTTCTACCTCGGGTACTTTGCCCAAAACATTTCTTGTTCCTCTAAATCCTCCACTGGTTATTGAAGTAAATTTGAATTTGTATAATATTGGCAACTTACAATACAATACTCAAGCCTTTTATAAACTCTTATACTGAGTTCTTTATACCTACTCTGAATTAATATGTTCTAAAACAAAACATTCTTTTCTTTATTTCATATTAAAGTTAGTTCCTTGTTAAACCCAAACGAATGTGTTTCATTTATTCTCATAACAAAGGTTATGGGCCCATTCCTATACAATTCGTTATTTAAATTGTATGGAGTATACCTACTTTCAACTCTTTTGTATAATTGAATTTTTTTTTTTTTGCAACTGGTTGTTTTTGGTATTAAGATGAGTTTATTATACGAAATTGACAAACTACGACGGATGGAAGAACTACGATGGATGGAAAGTGCAGATGAAGGCTGTGTTAGTTCATACTGATCTGTGGAATTATGTATCGGAAAGAACCGTTAAGCCCGAGGGATCTCCAACCAATGGGGCAGACGTAGCGGCATGGGAAGGCAAGGATGAGAAGGCGCTTTCAACCATTTTTCTGAGTGTTAAATCTTCCCAGCTTATTCACATTAAAAAATGATAATCATCAGAAGTGGCATGGAAAAAGTTGGAAGGTAACTCTTTTCAAGCAACTGTTATCGTTAAAGATGGCAGAAACTGACTCCATGAGTAGTCATTTAAATACATTTTTTGACATCTCCGAAAAATTTTTAGAAATTAACATCAAAATGCAGGATGAATTGTTGGTTATCATACTTTTATCAAGTTTGCCTAGAGAGTATGAAAATTTCAATGCAGCCATCGAGTCTAGGGACTCGCTTCCAACCATATGTTCCATGAAGACAAAGCTTCTCGAAGAGGGGAAACGTAGGCAAGAAAATAGTGTGGAATATAATGAGTCTGCATTTCTTATACGTCATCAAAATAAAGCTCCACAATCAAAAAATAAAACACGACCAAAGGGGAAATGTTATAATTGTAAGATGAGAGGCCACTTTACTTCGGAATGCCGTTCTTCGAAAAGCTCATCGAGAAGAAATACGACGCCATCATTTGCCATGTTAAACACCACGACCAATTCCTCGGCACTTGACCAAAATATGTGGGTACTTCATAGCGTTAGATGTGCTGTGACAAAAGCTTTTTTACGATCATAGAACCACATGCAGAGAAGACTGAATTAGCTGGAAATCATTTTATTAATTCAGTGGGTGTCGGGACTGTCAAAATTTGTTCTGGTAACTGTACTGTTCAGCTGCTTGATGTATTGTACGTCCCAGAGCTGAAAAGCAATTTTATTTCTGTGAGCAAGGCGGTCGAAAACAACCATTCTGTTTTATTTTGTGAAAAAGAAGCTAGAATTCTCGAGAATGAAAAAAAATTAGTTTTGCATGCGAATAAATGTGGTAGGTTGTTTGTGCATAAAAAGGAAATAAAACTCGTTTTGCGTAGCATGATCAATAAACATTATAATGATGCTTTACTGTGGTATGCAATCTTAGGCCATCTTAATATGAATAGTATGAATCAATTATTCAGTAAACATATTTTGAAAGGAGCAAATCTTAAAAATATTCCAAATGCGTTGGACTGTGATATTTGTGCTAAAGGAAAAATTTAGAGTTCCTCTTTTCCGATAAATAAGGATTTTATGACAGATGGATTGCTTGACGTCATTCAGTCGGACGTGTGCATCCCCCGCGCAAAGTACTTTGTGCTATTCATAGACGATTTTAGTCGAAAGATTTTTGTTTATTTCTTGAACGCCAAAAGTGAAGTATTTAAAGCATTTAAAGAATTCAAGGCAGAGGTAGAACTAGAAACCACACGTAAAATTAAGGTTTAGAGAAGTGTAACGGATTTGGTGTCATTATTTAAAACTCGTGATGTCCTGCGTTTCTCATGACTTCCTCAGGACCACAGGATTCCCGAAGCGGAATCAAGAGATGTTAAATAATTTGTCCAGTCAACAAAGTACGGTTCGGCATGCTTGCTTTCACCATTGACCAGCTCGTCGGTGGGGTGGGTACTTGTACTTGCCGCTGGACTACCGCACAGTATATCTATCATGCCGATTATACCAAATACATATTTTTTTTTTGGACCAATCTATTTAAACAAATTTTTATTTTTCCCATTGTTGTGGAACCGTAGATGTATTTTGGGTTCCGGAGTGTAACCTGCCCTCAATTTCTATCAAGAAATGCCATGGCTATTGAGCCACTCACTGATACTCATTCGATAACCCCTAATTTAAGCTTAAGAAGTTCCCTAAGAACTACTCCTATCCTCCTTAACATCGTCAAAATGAAACATCCCTAAATCACTTCACTTACACGCAATAGAAAATCATTCCATCCTGATAATCAATTCATCAAACAATCATACAAATTATTCATTATAAATAGTTTTTATTAAACAAAACAAAAATCGAAAATTTATAAAAAAATGTAATAAATTCAGCTAATTGCCATTCAAATGCACGCAGTGTATATATACAAAAAAAAGGTAATCAAATAATCGTGGAGATTGAGTGAGAACAACTAAACTTTCTCATATTAAATCACTCATTCTTTATATTGAGCGAAGGGAATGATTTATTACTCTCTTCATAAAAAAAATTACACTTGTTTGTTGTCTCTCACTCTCACTCAAAAACAATTTACTAGAAACCAAATTTAAAAAAAAGAGGGGATTACAACAAATAAATCATTTGTAAAATTTAAAAAAAATGTTCTTTAAGAGAATTCTTAAAATGAATTTCTCATCTTTAAGTTTAAGATCTTAAATCTTAATATCTATTATTTAAGTTAATTCGTTCACTGGTCAAATTTCAATAGAGTTAACACAAAAAGAATTTAAAAAGAAGTACGACTTACCGGCTCTCCAAAGTTGGTGTGCACAGCAGCTTTGATGTCCGATGTGATGCGAATCTGTATATATGTATGTAAGATGTGTTGTGTATGTACTTATAGAAATTTGTCAGGTTGAACGATTGACATTTTTGATTTTTTTTTTTTTGTGTAAAGTGATAATTAGATATGATGATATGGTTATGATGAATATTTTATTAAAATGATGATGATGATTGTATAGATGGTGTTTGAATAAAGATGATCAATATAATATACGTACAAATATATGTACATATACATATAGATATATATATATATAAATTTCTTTTTTTTTTTCGTTTTTGTTTCTTTTTGGTTTGCTTTTGGATAAATCGGGTTAACAAATAGTGTGTAGAGAAAAGTGATGTTGGCGAGGCTCGTGGAAGGTATCGCCTGAGCACGTGTGAGCCCACGATGGAATTGCCACGACCTCTGCACACCCTGGTTCAAGCTCGACTGTATCAAAAGCTTGATAGAACACCAAGTACAGTCACGCAGAGAGATCGCTAATCACTGTTGGCGGTTCTGATTGACCCAGCTTTGCGAATGCCTTCGCCAAGACGCACTTTTTATATATTATTATATATATAAAATATATATTGTAAATGTGTATCATACACTACACAGCCTTTTAAATTGGCTTGTTGATTGAATAAAAGTTTGGTTTTTATTATAGTTTTTAAATTGTTTTTAAATTGTCTTTTTATTATTTAATTTCGTTCCTGAGTGGGTACTTATCTTGACAAAGCTTGGATAGAAAAGAAAGCTTACCCGGAAAAGGAAATTTTGGATTGGGATCGGTCGAAAGAAGGCAAGTGTAGTAGGTGTTTTGATGTTCGAACTATCGAACATCGCAAATAAGAAAAATTATGGTAAGGGTATGTAACCATTTTCATTCTATGTTTTTTTTTCGGAGTAAGTATTTGTTTTTTTTTGTTCTGAGGTGGTCCATACAGAAGCGACAACGGTGGGGAATATTTGAACTCAGATTTTTCGAAGTTTCTCTCAGAACAAGGTATCAAACGGCAGCAGACTGTGGATTACACACCCCAGCAAAATGGGGTTTCTGAAGGAGCAAATAAGACGTTAGTCGAGATGGCAAGATCCTTACTTTTGAGCTCTAACCTACCAGAATCTTTATGGGCAGAGGCGTTGAATACGGCGGTGTATATTAGAAATCGATCGCCTACTAAGCTTTTAAGAAATAGAACGCCGTATGAAGTTTGGTTTGGACGAAAGCCGTCTATAGGCCACTTGAAAGTGTTTGGATCGAACGCTATTATGCTTGATAAAAAGCCAAACAATTCAAAATTTTCGGCGTATAGATTACGTTATGGTAGGTTATTCGAAAGAATATAAGGCATATAGACTGTATGAGCCTACTAAAAGAAAGATTCTAAGTAGTCGAGACGTCAAATTCAAAGAAACTTTGAATGGGAATATAAGCAACATAGTTGGGCCTTATACCCTTGGTGGTGAAGAGGTAGAGTATTCTGCATATATTAAAGAGGAGAAAGGTTCTCCTAAAAAGGACACACCTGATGAGAAGTTTAGTGAAACGTTGGTGTCAAGTAAGTAGAAGGATGGTAAATCTGATGGTCGTAAAATTGCATGCGCTGAAGGCAATGGTGACGAGGATGGCGACGAGGATGGTGACGAGGGGTGGTGACAATGGCGATGAAGTGGCATGCGAGAAGGACATTGGGAATGAGAATAGTGATAATGAGAGTCATGGGCATGGGCATGAGGAAAAAAACCATCATGCAGTTAAGGTCAGGAAGAAAGAAAGTCAAAGCAACTTACTTTATGGATAATAACGCACATTTGTTAAAAACTAATCCACTTTCAGTAAGTGAGGCTCTTGGTCGAGCTGATGCGAATCTGTGGTTAGAATCAATGCAAAGTGAGTACAACTCTTTGAAAGATAATGAAACCTGGGAATTAGTTAACCTTCCCCCTAACGGTCATGCAATAAAGTCAAAATGGGTTTTTAACATAAAACATGACAAGCATGGGAAGCAGGTTCTATATAAGTCGAGACTTGTAGCAAAAGGTTGCAGCCAAAAGCCAGGGATTGACTACGATGAGACTTTTTCGCCGGTAGTAAGGGTTTGATCTCTGTGTTCACCAAGTAGATGTCTCATGCGCTTACCTGAACGGTGACATACAAGAGGATATTTATATGCACCAACCTGAGCATTTTGTAGACTAAAAGAATAAAGGAAAGGTGTGTAAATTGAAAAAATCTCTGTACGGCTTGAAACAAGCTGGAAGGCAGTGGAACTGTAAGCTTGATTCAACTCTAAAAGAAATCGGTTTCTCTCGCTGCGTTGCAGATACTTGCCCTTATACTATTAACAATAAAGATGATTTCAACATCATCGCTGTCTATGTTGATGGCATTATCATCGCCTGCACAAATGAAGATTCTGTTTTTCGTATAAAGGAAGCACTCGCTAACGCATTTGATTTGGTTGACAAAGGGCCAATTGATTTTTTCTTAGGCATTGAGATCAGCCGTTGCAAGGACACTGGCTCGATAACTCTTTCACATGTAGATTCCAAACGGCTTTCCCAGTCTCATAAAAATCTGCGTGTAACTAATAATCCCTTTTGTTCCTAATACTCATTATTCAAAACCTTCAAAACCACAGTTCCTAACGATCTATTACCAAAATGTAAGGGGTCTAAGCACAAAAACCTCTGCCATGTACTTAAATTGCCAAAAACTCCCTTTTGATGTCTTTGCGATTACCGAAACCAATCTCACTCCTGACTTTAATGAACTGAACTGTTTACCTCTGATTTAAGTGTCTATCGAAAAGATGTCCCGGTTACTGATAGATGTTTAAGCGGTGGTTCCTCGAGTAACTCTTCTTCAGGTCGTGGTTTACTTCTAGCAATAAAATTCTCATTTGACTCATCGCTCTTGAACATACCTAATACTTTAAATCTTGAAATCATGCTCGAATACAGTCACTATTGAAAATAATCAAATCCTTTCAATACTTGATAATTATTATCCACCTATTTCACTTACCTTTGCCTTTGATTGCGAAAATATACTTCCTTACTCTCTCACATCACAGAAATATAATTTCCGCTAAGCTAATTTCGACAAGCTGAACGAACTCCTTGGAAAAATAAACCTCGACTTTATCTCGAATGACTTGCCTATTCACCTTATTATTACCACTTTTTATGAACAAATAAAAAATTGCTTTTTACAATCCATTCTACTGATGCCTCAAAAGAACTTTACAACCTCTCCCTCGTGGTACAACAAAGATCTTCGTACTCTTCGTAATATAAGAAATAAACTATGGAACAAGTATCTGAAGTCTAAATCAAATGAAGATCTTTCAAACTATGTTTCCGTATATAACGACTTTTCAAGCTTATGTGAATCTCTGTACTCAAACCATCTAATTCAAACCTCATCTGACCTTATCTCGAACCCCAATCTCGAATCTTTGGCCAAGCATTTTCTTCAAGCAACCCCGAAATAAATCTCGACTCTTTAGATATATGAACGGTTGCAACCAAACCTCTTTAGCATCGATAAACATATGTCAAACCTCATTAATTAATGAAATTAACCTGCTTAAGGATGATTATTCATCCGGTCCTGACGGGATTCCTCCTATTGTTCTTAAAAAGTGCGTTACAAGAATCGCCCAACCACTTGCTGTTCTCTTTCAGTTATCCATTTCTCGCGGTGTGTTTCCCAAACAATGGAAAGAATCTTTCATTATCCCAATCCATAAAAAAGGATCTTAAAGTGAAGTATCAAACTATAGGCCAATTGCGAAACTTTCCTGTATCCCAAAATTATTTGAAAATATAATTCATGATAGCTTACTTCTTCATTGTAAATCACTATTTTCGAATAAACAACACGGCTTTCTCACGACATCCAATCTTACTGAATTTGTATCAAATAGTATTTGTGCCATGGAATTAGGTTATGAAATGTATGCAATTGTAACCGTTTTTAGCAAAGCATTTGATAAAACTTCCCACAGTATAACTGTTAAATAAAACTAACCCCTTAGTTTAAGTGCTCAACAATGACTGAAGTTTTATTTAAATGATCTTATTTAGAGAGAATTATTACAGTTTAAGTTTACACAGTTTTGTAAGAGAAATGTTCTGGATAGAGAGAGAGAGAGTTAAAGAAAGAAAATAGACAGGGATGTGCTCAACACTCCCACTTTTATATAAGTGCACATTATTCATAATTCAAAATAAAATATTAATTTCAAAATTCAAATATATTATTTTAGTATGTAACGACTTTGTTTTTCTTTAGTTTAACAGAAGCAAATTTAAGATTTTTGAAACAGAAAACAATTTTAATTCAGAATTTTTTGTTTTAATTCAATGATATTCAGAAGATATCTCAGACGAAAAAATCTATCTTTGCTTAATGGTTTTGTAAATATATCGCTAATTTGATTATCCGAATGTACATATTTCAAATCAAATAGACTATCAGAATATTTGTCACGTATAAAGTGGAACCGGATGTCTATGTGCTTTGTCCTCTTGTGAAATTCTGGATTTCTTATCAATCGGATGGCACCTTGGTTGTCAACGTATAAAATTGGTTTAATGTTCTGATTTGGAAGTAAGTCGCCGAGTAGTTGCTTAACCCAGACCAATTCTTTTACTCCCTCTGCCTCTGCGACATATTCGGATTCTGTCGTAGAAAGGGCAACGCATTTTTGGCGCTGCGATGCCCACGTGATGCAATTCGAGCCCATAAGAATAACCAAGCCACTAGTGGATCGCCTAGTGCTTATATTCCCGGCATAGTCAGCATCACTGAAACAATTTAATGTAAAATTTAATTTATTTTCAAAAAATATACCATGATCCACAGTCCCCTTCGGGTAGCGCAAAATCCTCTTAATCATGTTGACATGAATCTTCGATGGATTCTCTAGGTGACGACTAACGCACCCAACAGCAAACGATAGATCTGGACGCGTTGCCACCATTAAATACATCAGGCTTTCAACAGCCTGACGGAACGGGAAAACGATCTTCTCTTTCGAATTCTCTGCATACTCTGCTGCATAGATCGTTGGATCTGCCGGAGTTGATACCACAGCCGCGTCAGACATATTAAATCCTTGCAGCACCCTTGCTGCATACTGCGACTGATTCAAATGAATAGACTAGAGCTGTGTCAATCGTGATTGATTCGGTCTTTGTGACCCGTTCACCAAAAAGAACGATTGATTGCAATCACAGTAAACCGAAACAATCAATCCCAGTATCAATCATTTTAGTTTTCAAATAAACGAGGTGACGCGAAGTATGTTTCGTTCATTACAATCGTTCTCAATCAATTCACGCAAGAAAAGAAAAACACAAAAAAAAAAACAGAAGCGCATCAAAAGGTAAAGAAACTTATCTAAATGAATGAAATAAAAAACCACCACAGATACATATAATTATTTGTTCTCAGTTTAATTCCGTTTATTTGTGTTTGTAGTTTCTTGTGTTCCTTTCTCATATGGTTCGGGCAGTGTTCAGTGTCTGTTTTGTACGTTGTACCCATCATTTGATTGAGAATGACTTGAAAGAACGAAACGTATATCGTTCATGTGAACGATTGAAATTTTAATACATTGGTATACGGCACGGATCACAATCACAAAGACCGAATCAATCTGATTGCCAATGTGAACGATGCGATCTTTGTGCTTTAAAAAGAGCGTTATCAATAAAGGTATTATTTTTTTAATTTGTAAGGTAGGTTTTTTATCTACATTTATCTTTGAATCGCAACCAAAAAAAGGAATGAACGTTTGAAAAGAAGTTCCCATTTTATTGGCAACAAAAATGAAACTGAAACCAAAATGATTGAAAAAATGAACGATTGAAAAGAACGAATCATTGAACTGAACGACAAATGAACGATTGAATGTTTTAAAATGAACGATTGACACACCTCTAGAATAGACCCATCTTGAAAACGCCTTATCTCCAGCCCTAGGAAATGTTTAGCTGAAAAGACTTTTATCTCGAAGTTTCTTGTTAATTAGTTGCACAGAGTTTCGATGTCTTTCTCGTCGGTGGCAGCCATAAAACCATCGTCAATATAAATTGCTAAGAACAATTTCTTTTTATTAAGATGACTGACAAATACACATGAATCAGCATCAGTAGGCCTCAAAATCCTTTAACAGCTTCGTGAACATCTGGTTCCAACAACGAGATGATTGCTTCAGTCCGTACAAACTCTTTTTCAGCCTACAAACTCTACCACTGTTGTCATCATAGCTTTTCGGTTGCGCCACGTAAACTTCTTCTGCCTGATGTTCATATTTTCAGCTGCAGCAATACTTCGAATGGCTCTTACTCTATATAATCGATTCCATATTGCTGGCTAAAACCACGAGCAACAAGCCTAGCTTTGAACCTCATCGCTTCATTTTCTGTTGCGTTCTTCTTCAGATAAACCCATTTTGAGTCCACCAACTTTTTACTTTTAGGAAGAGGCGTCAAATACCAGGTGTCGTTTCTCGCTAACGAAGAAATTTCTTCATCCATTGCTACTTTCCAATGTTCAGAATCATGACAGGAAATGGCATCCTCATAACATGTCGGAGAATCTGTTTCTGCAACAAAAGCAAAGCTTTCCATTAAAGAAAAATTTAAACTACCTGTATTTTGATTAGTTTTTCTATTTTTGAGCCTTATCCCAATAGTGTCAGATCATCTGAAGACTCACAAACATTATTGTCATCGTCAACACGCTCCCTGCAGTCAACTTCAGCACCTGGACCATCAGCAATCTTATCAGCAAACTCTCCACCTTCTTCATTCTCAGCCTCACCACCTGCCTCACCGCCTGCTTCACCAGCTGTCTCACCACCAACCTCATCAGCAACCGCACCATCGTGTTCTCTTACGTTATTAATTGATATCGTATTCGGGTTCAAGTTCTCGTCCTTCGATGCACTACCAAGATTGTCGAAGACCAGATTTCGAGTTATTTCTACTTTATTCTGTTCTGGTATAAAGACTCGATAGCCCTTTACTCCGCACGCATATGCAACAAAAACACCCTTTTTGGACTTAGCATCCAATTTTCTCCTCTTCTGATCTGGTATATGCGCAAACACCAAAGACGCGCAAATGACCTATTTTCGGCTTTGAACCAAACCAAAGTTCGTGCTCCCTTTACTGTGCTTGTGCCCGTTTTATTCAAAACATGAACAGCAGTGCTAACTGCTTCTGCCCAGAACTTGTAGCTCATGTTTTTGGCGTGTAGCATCGATCTTGCTGCTTCCATTATGGTTCTCATTTCACGCTCAGCAGAACTATTTTGCTCGGGTGTATAAGGCACAGTTTTCTGATGCAAGACATTGCATATTCAAGAATTGCTCAACACTTTTGTTAATTAATTCAAGGCCGTTATCACTCCTAAGAACTTTTACACGCTTTTCAGTTTCAGCTTCTACCTCTTTAAAAACTTTTGAAGAAAACCAAATACCTCCGATTTTTCTTTCATAAAATACACCTTGCGATAATGGGAAAAATCATCTTTGAACAAAAGAAAATATTTCGACCCTCCGATTGACTGTGTTTGCATGGGTCCGTAAACATCTGTATGAACTACTTGTAGAATGGATGTGCTCTTGCTTTTGGATTCATTGAACACCGTGCGATGAAGCTTTCCATTCATACAACCATCACATACAAATTCACTTTTGTCGACAAATGGAATCTGTAGATCTTTTAAAATGTGTCGTACTTGGCATAGGTTTTGGTGCGCTAATTTTTCATGCCAGTGTTGCAATGTGTCCATTTTCTTCACAGCGACGTTTGCAGAAACCTGACAAGGCTCATTCACCATAACCTTAAATAACAGCTTGAAGAGCTTTGACTCACGCACTCCCACTGCAACAGTAGTATCATTCTTGGTCAATCTACATTTGTTGTTATCGGAAAAAAACGAAGACCTTTGTCTAAAGCAGTGTTCAAAGAAAACAAATTTACTTGTAGGTCTGGTACATACAGAACGTCAAGCATGTGGTTTTGCTTCCAACTCGACTCCACGAAAGAGAGCCCATTAACTTCACCCTTACCAATGGCACTAATAGTAGTACCATTGCCAATACGTACGACCACTGGTACCTTAAAGAACTGAAAATTGACGAGCCACTCCCTCCTATTTGTCATGTGGTCGCTCGCACCCGAATCTAAGAACCACTCATCGTCTTTGCAAATTTGTTCCGCTACTGCTGCTTTGCAAATAAAAGCTTCACCTCTCTTCGTACCTTGAGTTTCCCTTTTTAATTTTTCCGGACAGTCACGTTTCCAGTGCCCAACCTTTTTGCACACAAAACATCTACCAGGTTTATTCTGCCCCGACCCCTTTTCCAGAGATCCCTTACGATTTTTACTATATTTTATCGCCAATAACGCATTGCTCCCATCTACCCCGTTATCTGAATGACTCGACTTAAAACGTGCCTCTTCCATTACTAATCTGGAAGTGAGGTTATCTAAAGTCTGCTCAGCCTTTGCGGTAGACTCCCATGCTGTATAAAAATGGCTATAATGTTCTGGCAAAGTCATCAAACATTTAGAAACATGTGTCGCCACATCATCTGCTGGATCCATCGAGAACATGTAAAATCTTTGTTGTAGCATATGAATGCTCTCTTTAGATTTCGCCTCATAGACCGTCTCGAGTTTTTCCCACATGGCCCTAGAAGTTTTGCAATTTACTATATGCAAAAGAGCCTGCGTTTCCATGGAAGTCACAAGAATCTTTGGTGCCTTGCTGTCACCCCGCTTCCAAGCAATCTCAGCCGCAGCCAAATTTTCTTGCTTTATTGTACCACCAATAACAGGATAAGTGGATTCACCATTTACATATTGAAACAAGTCAGCAGCAGTAAGAATGATTTTAATCTGGAATTTCTACAGACTCCACTGCTTTTGACCGCCTAATTTCTCAATCTTATACTCAGGTGAAGCAGCCATTTTGATAAAGCGAACAAAAGAAAAAATTAAACGCCGTGAACTAAATTGAGTATTATATGCTAGCACTTTAACTACCTGCCCAACCTTTCTTTTTATCGAACAGCTTTTTGCAAAAAACAACGATTTAAACTATCCACGTTATTTTATCTATACAAAAAAAAATATTCAGCGATTAAAGATTTTTTACAAATACATAACTGGGCCCATAACCTGTTAAATAAAACTAACCGCTTAGTTTAAGTGCTCAACAATGACTGAAGTTTTATTTAAATGATCTTATTTAGAGAGAATTATTTCAGTTTAAGTTTACACAGTTTTGTAAGGAAAATATTCTGAATAGAGAGTTAAAGAAAGAAAATAGACAGGGATGTGCAATAATATAAACTTCTCAACAATAACTATTTTAAAATTAAAATCGTATGGATTCCCATCTCTGTTTATTTCTTGGGTCTAGTCTTATTTAAACGATCGGATATATATAGTTTTGTTTAGGGTTAACACCTCCAACCCTATATAATCAACATCAGGTGTCCCGCAAGGGAGTCACCTCGGCCCTCTGCTCTTCTTGTTAAGTATTAACGACGTCGAGCTTACTTTAGTAGAATCGGACCTGGAGATTTAGGCCGATGACATGCGTATCTCTAAACAGATTACATGCACGGAAGATTCTCAATCACTACAAACGGACTTGAATAATTTCTATACCTGATGGTGCTGCCACAATTTCCTTTAGCTTAATGTTAGTAAATGCCAAACCATTACTTACTCCCGAAAACGCCCTCCTCTTCCTCAACGTTGTTACTACATAAATAATGAACAAGTTTCTGTTGTTACTTCCATTCGTGACTTAAGGGTTCTTTGCGATAATCAGCTGAATTTCCGAGCTCATTATGATTATTAACAGAGCTAATTCAACCTTGGGATTCATTAAACGCTGGTTTAAAGAATTTTCAGATCCCTACGTCACAAAATCCCTTTATATAACTTTTGTTAGGCCTCTGCTTGAGTACGCGTCTCAGGTCTGGTCACCCTATCATCATGTCCACATTCAGCGAATTGAATCCGTTTAACGCAGATTTGTAAGATTCGCTTTGAGGGGACTTGGATGGGACGACTCACTCATTCTGCCCCCTTACGAGCACCGTCTTAAACTGATCAATTTGCAATCCCTCAGCAAACGTCGTGATAATGATGACCTACTCTTTCTGCATCAGTTATTAACTGGAGGTATTGAGATACGTGCTGTATGCTTGAATTAAGCTAAATTAAATTAAATTTAATTAAATTAAAAAATTAAATAAATACCAAATCGAAGCACACACACATACACGCTCACACATACCCATATACACACACACATCATATATGCATCATGTTGGCATATCAAGATGCGAAGGCGTCAATTTATGTTCTTCGCAATACAAAAACATTTTTGCATACTTTATAATTCACTTGAAAAGTAATATTAATTCTTCAATACAACTTTATTTCGCTCATTTCATCCAAAAAACGCAAATAAATATAATAATTATACTTTTCGTATCAAAAATACTTATATTTGCTCATTTCATCAGAAAACCGCAAAGAATAGCTAAACAAAATATTTAGATTTTTTTAATTTAATATCTACGAAAATCATTAAAAGTAAAAAAACCATAATAAGCAACGCATTTAAAATCATATCCGCTAAATCGCATTAAATTTAATAATTCTCAATCTAATTTTCATCATTGGAATCAACAAAAATAATCATCATTTCAATTTAATGAATTTACAAATTAATTAACACTTTCACTCTAATGTCGTTTTCGATTGGATTTTCGGTCAATTGTACTCCTTTTCAATTCCAATCGAATATGAAAACACTGACTTTCCTAAATTTACACACACACTACCAAAGCTGCCATTTAACAAAATGGCTTCTTCAAGTATTTATCACTTTTGACAAGTAATCCAACGAAAAACTTTATATGTATGTGTGTGTTCCTCATCTACTCCAAAATGAAATTGGGGACAGAAGAACACTCCGAAAACATTACTCGGAACAGCCAATCGAAGGCTTTTGGAGTAGTAGGAGTGAAAAAGGAGTGTAAAAGGAGTACTCCGAACATCCAAACGAAAACGACATAATTCTACCGAATAAATTAAAAATCGAGTAGAGAAAACGATCCCAAATCGGACTTCGATGGAAATGAACACATATGGATACATACAAATATATCGATTTAAAAGGAGGAATTGAATTTGCACAAAATCATCATAAACGTAGAAAATTTTATGATAATTCACTTACCTGGATCATTTTTCATCGACACCACACGATTTGCGATCACAATTTATAAAAATTTACACATTCAATACACTTTGAAAATTCACAACTTCGCGCACTACAAATCAACCGACGCCGTAATTGATGACGAAAATTCCATTCACAACTCTGACAAGGCAATTTGTTGTTGTTTGCCTCCTTCTTCATCTATAAGCCTAGTATGCTGCTGATGCGAAACGAAATTTTTCGGTGGTCTCCAACGCGACAGCGACATGCTTGCGGAAACCACAACAAAAAATGACAACTGAAAGCGTCACACCAATAACAAAAAAAAAAACACAAATTACAGAAAGCCATGCTGCAATAGGGGGGTTCACATTCTCAAATATGATTGACAAACACGGTTTGATTGACTCGAATTTGAAAATGTGAACGCTCCATCAAACGGATTTGAGAATATGAACGCATTCTCGTCAAAACAGGAGGAATTTTCATTTTAAAAAAGTTGTCATGGTATACGCATCAAAAGAAAAGGAAAAAAAATGGCTGTAACAGGAAACTGGAATTATTGGAGAGAATCTTTTGAAATATATAGAAGCTTACCAGATATATGGCAGATTAAAAGCGAAGAATATAAAAACAAAACAAAAAAAAGCGCTGTCCAAATTTGGTTCGTCTTATTTTGTTTCCTTTTTTTCTTCTTACTGTTCATTTTCTTAAATTTGGTCTATTACGAGAGCTGCAATGGATCTCTCCCACCAAAAGTCAGAAGTGTCAGTGTGAAATAAATAAAAAAAAAAACAATCTGACAGCACTCCCTGGCTGGAAAACAAAACCAAATGCCGAAGGCACGAAGGCGGGCCAAAAAAGTCGTGTGTTTAATAATAGTGACTAATATGTAATAAAATTATTTTTTTTGTATCAAACACTTGAAAAAATGTCCACTAAAATGTTTAAACACTAATTAATACGTTATTCGATCGCAAATTTAAGTTTTCAGTTCCAAATACAAAAAATAATCAAATTACCGGATTTTTAACAATGCCAAGAGCATGTAAATATTTTCCAACCAGCGACTTTTTTTGTTGTTGTTTTTAGATGTCAAATTAGAAGGAGAAAAGACAAAGACAAATCTTGGAAGACCTCTATCAAAACGTTCGCCATGGTTAAAATTCTAAAGAGAACTGATATTTGACAACATGTTTGACAAATGTGAACGCAAATGGTTTCAATTTATCAAACATTCATCAAGCCATATTTGTCAAACATATTTGAGAATGTGAACCGCCCTAATGAAAGAAACAACAAATACAAACACAAAGAAACTTCAGTCACTTTTCCGCACACAATTAATGGTCCGGGCAATTAATTGAGTGCGAAAAAAGAGCGGAGACCTCTCCAAATAATCTGCTACAATTATCAATTTCGCTCATCCAACAGCATACTGCAAAACGAAAAGGAGGACGAAATTTTTCGTTTATGATTTCGTTGTGTCATTTTTGTATGGGATTTTTCGTTTCGCATCAGCTGCGTACTAGGCTTTACCCGATAATTTCTCAATGAAATAACGAATAGGATTTGCATGAGCAACTTCTGGAGATACATACATAGTATCGATAATGCGGTAGTTCGCCTTGACAAAATATATTTTTTTTTTTTTCACTTTAAAAACTCATTTATTTTGATAAATATTAATGAATTGTTTCGTTTCATATTCAACAAGATAGGAAATGTCATCAAGGGTTTCTTTTCACATGCTGCACAACTCAATAACAACTTAAATTCCACCAATCCGCTTTCGAACGGGGAGAATGTTGAAATTGCTGTTGTTTCAATGTATTTTGAGGCTCCTCAAAGTTTCTAATGTAAACACGACGAGACTCACCAGTCCGTACTCAATATTTCCAATCTAAACAGGCTCCATCGTCAGCAACAAAAGTGTGCCTCATAAAGGGAGTTGCCCATTTCTGGCCCAGAGTGTACAGGAACGAGTTTGGTATCAAATGAAAGGTGGCGTGATGCCCGATACCTGAGTAAAATATTTTCAAAATCGTTCATGGGAAAGTCGAGATATTTGGGCTTGAAGTTGACGATTGCAAAATAAGAATTTAAGATTTTGTTCCAAAAAATAACGGGCGGAATAATTGACGCAAAAAAATTATATTGCTATCAAATGAAAGGTATTTTTTTTGTTTAAAAAAAAAAAACAAATAAAGTTATTTTGATATGTTAAACACATTTTGAGATATTGAGTTTCAACTTCTGGATGGGTACAAAATATGCACGACTTGATCGTACGAACTTTTTTTTTGTGGTTAACAACTGTGTGTAGCCACACATTGAAGATGCATAGTGTTTATATTTAACGAGAAAATATTAAGAGAGTCAAGAGTAACCACTACAATTGATTTTTTTTGTTGGATATTTTGTTTAAATGCAATGTTATTTATACTATTGAGAAGCACCAGATTGATATAACAAAATCGGTCGAACCATCAAAAAGTTATACTTGAATAACCTAAAAATAAGACCATTTTCTAAAAACAGTGGAATACCAAATTCCGTTATGCGATTTTTGTAGAAAAACCTGACACGCAGTTTTCTTACAACTGACTTAGTTACTATAGGTACGAAGTTTAATCAAAATCGTAAGAGCCGTTTTCGATAAAATAAAAAAAAAATATTTGTATGGCAGCTAACGGTTCTAAGATGAGCTAAATCCAAAATTCGAATTTATCCTCTATTGAATCACATAAAAATGCTCTGTACCAAGTTTGAAGCAAATTTTTCTACGTCAATTATGCCGCCCGTTATGGACAATTATTTGCAACAAAATCTGAAATCCTTATTTTGCAATTGTCAACTTCAAGCCCAAATATCTCGACTTTCCCATGAACGATTTTGAAAATATTTTAGTCATGTTTCGAGTTTCACGTCACCTTTTATTTGATACCAAATTCGTTCCTGTACACTCTGGGCCAAAGCTCCATAATAAAATGGGCATTCCCTTTACAAATTGTGTTGTGATTTATTTTATTTGCTTAAACTTAAAATTAATTCAAAATAATAAAAAGGCTTTACAGCCAAAACAGAGAGTATCGTTCTTAATTATCTAATTTATGTCTTATTTAATCTAATCATGTTTTGACCACTGTTTTAGGCAGATCTTTAAATGAAGCAGGGACATTAAAGGACATTAAATTGCGACTTGGAGAAGAAAATGCTCATGGGAAGGACATGGTTGGATGCATTTTTTCCCGATTGGCGTCATCGCAAAACGTGAGTAGTTTTTACCAAGAAATTGTGGGTAAATATCCCTCATTAGTGCATCCGGAGAGGAATCAATCGATTGTGGGTTTTGAGGCAGAAATCGTTTTAAAGAAAGACGCAAATCCTATCTTTCGTGTAGCGTATGGGGTTCCTTTCAAGCTTAGGGACAAAGTAGAAGCGAAAATTAGTCGTTTGTCCAAGAAAATATTTTAGTGCCAATATAATACAATCGCTGGGCTAGCACTGTTGTAATTGTTCCAAAGCCCAATGGTGAAATCTGTATGTGTGTTGATTTCAAAGTAACGCTTAATCGGCTTATAGAAACTCTACATCACCCTCTACCGAATCCTGAATATATATTTGGTAGCCTAGCAAACTGTTCCGTTTTTTGCGTTTTGGATTTGAAAGGTGCTTACCAACAATTAACGGTTAGTAAAGAATCACGGGAATATTTAGTCATCAACACGTTCAAAGGATTATTTGCGTTTACCATTTGGTCTCGCAGATGCACCTTGTATATTTCAGTCTATTATGGAACAAATTTTAGCAAATTTACCTCAAGTTTTTAATTTCATTGATGAGATTGGGGCAGCGACATTGGCCGAATGCAGGGAAAAGTTGTTTATGGTAGATAGGTTGAAAAAACACAATAAGCCCTATTCTGTTAAACGTTTGCGTGAATGTTTGCATTCTGCTATCCGCGGAAAGGAAGTGAATGCTCTATAATGCGTAAAAATTGTGGTAAAAACATGATTAAGACAGTAAGATCCTCTTTAGAATTTCAAAAAGAAGTACTGGTTAAGATTTGCATTGGGAAGACATAAGCAGAATAGGGCTGAATGTCAGTATTAATTTCGAAAAATGTAAGTTTTTTCAAAGTCAGGTTCAGTATTTAGGACATCATATTTCTCAAAACCAGATTAAGCCGAATCACGAGAAGCTTAAGGCTATTCAGGATGTACCTCCGCCTCAAGATCTTCCGCAACTTCAGTCTTATCAAGGTATCATTAGTCGTTTTTATTATCGCCGATGATCCATTTAGATCATCTCATGAAAATAAAACAATACGGATCTTAGTGACAACTGTGTTGTATACCTATCTCTTTTTTCCTTAGGTTTATTTATTTTTCATTTATTGGTTTTCTTTTTTCTTTACACTAAACAGTTCACAATTCCTAACCATTTGCAAAGCTGAGAAGCAATAGCAAAAACTAAACTTTTGATTCATGAAACGTGATCCCGATAGAGAGCAGGTTCTCGTGTTGTTGTTGTAATGCATGTGTTTTGATGATCTATATGTCTGCTATTATACGACGACTTTTGCGTCGTGACTCTTCTTCGAATTCTTCTTTAAAATTTCGTCCTGTGAGTCGTACGCTATTACACCATGACTTTTGAGTCATGACTCAAATTTGGCAATCCTCTATAATTTTTCTTCGGTAATTAAATTCTCGTAGCAACGAAACAAACAACAAACATAAATGAAACGATTTTGTTCCAGCATAGAAATTCTCTAATGCCCTACACCTTAGCAACCGCAGCTATAGGTACATGTGCGCTCCACAAATAGCGAAAATTAATAAAGAAATTTGCTAAAATAACAAACAAGAAATAAAATAATGTCAAAAGTGAGTCGCCGAAATTTGGCCCACGACTCATAGGGCAGTTGTTTTCCGTCTCATTTTTCTTCTCTTTTGCACTCATTATGTTTGAAAAGAGTCACGACGCAAAAGTCGTCGTATAATAGCAGACTATGGATCATTTCTGATAGTAAAAAACGGCTATTAACTATTGTAGAAAGTTTGTGCTTGAATTGTCTTCAGAATTGCACGTTTTATATAGGTTGTTAGGAAAGGGAACTAAATTTATTTGTGTGCGAAGTGTCAAGAGGTTTTTTAAAGGAGTAAGTCATCAAGTGTTGGAGTTGTATGATCCCGCTAAACCCATTTACGTCTCTACTGACGGAAGTCCATATGGAGTAGGAGCGGTGCTGTCGCACCTAGTAAAAGACGTCCGTAAACCCGTTATTTATGCATCTAGTTCTCTCTCCGATGCAGAGAAAAACTATTCCCAGCTTCACCGAGAGGCATAAACAATAGTGTTTGCTTTAAAAAATTCCATAAATATATATATGGGCATAGGTTCCATATATAGGTTCCATATATGGATCATAGAAAAGGAACGCCACCAGTGGCAGCAGCAAGACTGCAGCGATGGTCCATATTGCATGCCGCCTCCACTGGGCATGAACGATGCTCGGATTATGAACATGTCTAAAAAAAATCCAATGGAGGCACAAAAATCCATGTCCGTGCAGCAACATGTCGACGAAAACTTCATTTTGAACACGACATGACCGCTGTTCAAAGTTTGGGCATGAGATTTGACGTTTCACGTGTGTGAGAGTTTTTTTCTGCTTCTCGCTGAATGCATTGGTAAATGTTGAAGGAAAAAGGTAGAAGTAATGGTTAAAGAAATGTATGTATGTGAAACGACATGACATAATTTGCCCAGAGGGAACAAATTCGCTGATTGTTGATTGGATTTTGGTTGTGATGTTGGGCACCTGAATGCCCTGTGGAGTCGGGGTGTTATTGTCCACAGATTAGCCACATGAAGATGAGAATCTTTCGTACGTTTCAAGACTGATTCACAATGCGGCGAGGAAACGAGACGTGAGCGTGACGAGAACTCGTTGTATTTGTCAAACCAATTTCAAACAATGAAAGTTTACCTAGATATACACAATGCGGCGTGTCTCGTCGTCACGTCACGCCAAGAATTCGAAAAATTGAAAAAAAAACGCGACGTGACGACGATTTTCATTTTTGCTAAGTTATTTACAGATTTTTCACAAAAGATGTAATCAATTATATAAAGTTATTGATAAATCTATTGTTTTGTAAGTTATTTTGTTTATATTTTATTGATTTTTTACAAAATTAATTTTTGTCGTAAAACGCTCGCTGCATTGTGAATTGGGCGACGATTTTGTAACCAAAAAAAAAAATGCCAGCGGTTCTCGTCACGTCCACGTCCCGTTTCCTCGTCGCATTGTGAATCAGGCATCACCCTCCAAAACCCATTTGTTTACATTGTTGTATTTGTAATTTCATCCCCCGTCGATGAATAGATGTGAATTGCAACAACAATTTAACCAGGTGTGTGAAGATCCCTACTGTATATGTGTGAGGTTTTTATACACACATGCTCATTTTTTATCTGATATCTGAGAGTACAAAATTGTTGGCAAATTAAAATGGCTGCAGGGGATTCTCATCTTCATGTGGTTAATCTGTGCTATTGTCTATGTACGAATATGAAATTTCGTATCTCCGAGGCCAAGATAATTTTGAAGCAGTTTTTTTGTCAAGAATGCCATTAAAAGAAGGCACTGAAGCAGAGATTATGAATTATAAAGATTGGAAACCTCGGCTGTCATTCGGGTGTGCCTACAAGCTAAACAATATGGCTGCCCGTGGTGAAGTAAGTAAGGCCAGGCGCGCACATGCAACTAAACAGTTTGGTTGCGATTTTGAGCACTATGGGAATATATGAGAGTCCGCGCACATAAATTTATAATCCCGAGTGCTCAAAATCGAAACCAAACTGTTTAGTTGCATGTGCGCGCCTGGCCTAAGTTGCATTAGTATGCGTGTTTTAACTCATACTAGTGCAACTTACTGATTTCCACCACGATATTTTAAAAACTTGATGAGTTTCAATGGGCACGTTCAAAAACTTATAAAAATGGCGAAACGAACTATCAAGTGTTCACGACACCTAAAAACATTTGGTTTTAAAGTTGCATGGAAGATTTTGAACAATCATATAAAAAGGGTAGTAAAATAATAAACAAAATGCAAATTGACGATAAATCAATACTTAATTTACGCAGTAGTTCAATTTAATCGGATAGGGAGAGAACAGAATAATGCAAAAAATCTTCTTTTCATATGCTGTTGAAAGCGATGCTTAAGGAGTGTTCTTTGCTGCTCTATTTCATTTAGAAATGCTGATCGGATAACTCCTTGAAGTGATTTTATATTAAGGGTATTCATGCAACGTCGGA
This sequence comes from Leucozona laternaria, assembly GCA_932273885.2. NCBI lineage: Eukaryota > Metazoa > Arthropoda > Insecta > Diptera > Syrphidae > Leucozona > Leucozona laternaria. The sequence goes on from OW026366.1 coordinate 147,088,345, forward strand.
AAACCATCGTAAACATCGTAAACGTCGGAAAGTTTACGATGTGGTAAGCGAACTGTCAAAATTTGTATGGAAAATCCTTTCCAAAAAATCGTAAACTTTCCGACAAGAATTTGTGTTGAAAACGTCGTAAACGAAAATGGTAAACGTGGTAAGCTTTTTTTCAATGGGATTATGACATTGGCTGAATCAGCTGATTTTTTACCACATCATTTACGCCGAATTTTTTGATTGGCATTCATGAAACTTTACGGTTTTACAACGTCGGAAAGTTTCCAACGTTGCATGAATACCCTTATTATTATTATTTCCTTATCTTACACGCACCGTTTGCATCATCCGATCTGTTTTGTTTGTTTCTCTTATTAAATTGTATCTGTATTCTGTATCTACCACTCTTTCTTTGAAATTTCGCCAAGCCTCATCTACTACTTTTTAACTCTGTTTCCCCTTACCCCTTTCAACGCACAGATGGCACTATAGTTTTCCACCAGAATTTCATTCCCCGTTTACACCGGATGAATTCAATATTCTTATGGAATATTTCCGGGCTGTAACCTAATTATTCACTAATCTGTCAACGTTGACACATAACTCCACAACACACCACACGAGAGTAGTGTGGTTTGGGCTTTAATTGTTATAGAAAAAAAAGCGTTGCTAGCATTTTTAAAATAAACTCAAAATATTCTAATTCAGCACAATCTTCGCCACAACATATAATGTAAATTTAGTAAGATCTGTGTCGTTATTTAATCATCTGTATAACGCAGCTTTGTATCGTGTTACCAAGGTAACTGCAAGTGTCGATTTCTATAAAAAAAATATTAACAAAGAGCTCACTCGTGAATAGCCAGCTATAGATTTATGAACAATATGGGTGCACCCTAAAATATTCTGTTTGCACCATTGAATCTGTATTTTCCGAACACATCCCGATATCCCACCTAAAATCCGCCATTTTCGTGGTGAAAAGCTGATGAGTTAAAATTTTTTTAAAGATGGCTGTGTTTTTTACACATACAAAATGGTCGAGCTGTCAAAACAGAACAAACATATCCTGTTAAATTGTTGTTGCAATTCACATCTATTCATCGACACGAAACGAAATTACAAAAACAACAATGTAAACAAATGGGTTTTGGAGAGTGAAACATACGAAGGTTTCCAATCTTTATAATACATAATCTCTGCACTGAAGTAAAACAGATTGATATTTTCAGGTTGAGTCAGGAAATTTAGTGAATTTTGAGTTAGTCCGAACTGAAACGAAATCTTGTCCAATTTTGTCAGAGTTGTATGAAAAAGTTAATGTCTTCCTGGCCGCACGAAAATAAACAGTCTTCTTTATTAAATTCTCGTGTATTTCAGAGTCAAATTTTCGAAGGTATGAGCTCAGTTTATGCACTGATATTGGCGCTATTTTGTATGGAAATCGAGTAGTTATTCCGAAAAGTGTACGTTCAAATAAACTTTAAATGCTTCACGAAAATCATTGGTGAGTTATAAAAATGAAAATGATTGTTAGGTCATATGTTTGGTGGCCTCAAATTGATGCCGACATACAAGCTTACGTTGCAAATTGTAAGATTTGTCCGCAGCTAGCGAATATCTCAAAAGAGGAAGTCACTTCAAAGTGGCAACATCTTATCCTTTTGAGCGCATTCATTCCGATTATATGCATTTTGCGGGCAAAAGTATTCTGGTGTTAGTGGTCACATATTCAAAATATTGTGACATAAGAATTCTTCCTTCTTGGAATGCGTAAAACTTAGTCGAAGAACTAATGAAAACATTCATTGTTTTTGGGTTTCCAACGGAAATTGTCTCCGACAATGGACCCCCCTTTAACGCCTCTTTTTAAAAAAAAAATTATGAAGAGAAGGGTATAAGGTGTTCTAAGAGTCCTGTTTATCACCCACAATCGAATGGTTCAGCAGAACGTATGGTGCAAACGATAAAAAAAGTTCTTTTTTTCAAATTTTTAATGGAACATCCAGATATATCCTTGTCCGACAAAGTTAATTTTTTAATTTTTTTTTGTTAAATTGGAGAAACACACCGTCTAAGATAACGTCCAAGTCACCCTCCGAACTTATCTTTAATTTGTTAAAAGGGGAAAGATGTTGTATTCTAGTTTCTATGAAATAAATATTGAATAAAAAGTAAGTGTTTTAATCCGAAACATAACAGAGATGTAGTCTTTGAATCTATCTGTAAGAGAGCGTTTGAAATTTTGTCAAGCTTATTACTGAATTCCGATTTAGCAGTAGAAGCGTTTCATAACATTGTCAAGCCTAATACCCGGTCTATCCAAGGATGCTTTAATAATTTCCATGTAATCAATGAAAGACATCTCAGGTGATTGGGGCGGCCTTCAGAGTTAAGTTCTGAAATAAAGTCTTGGATTGTCATAAGTTGATCACTAATGCTTTTAATCGCCGCAAGATATGAGCAGATGATTTTCGTTATAAGTTCATGAATGTATGGCTTAGTATTTCCACTAAGTCTAATGCAATGAAGATGAAAACCCAAGTTGCAAATTCCATTAAATGGTGTCTGCTGCATTAGAAGAAATATTGCAGTTAGAATTCCCGCATTTTGTGATCACAATAGGCTTGGTAAGGGACAGAAAGAAAAATTGATGACAAATCAAAAATTCACTTTAATAATTTGGATTGGGTCGATAAATACACAATTGAACGGTTTTTAACGAAATTGAATTAGCAAGTCAACAAACAATTTGTTTGAACAACATATAATAAAGGGGGATGGATAATTAAATTATGGAATCGTTGGCAATGAAATTATTAACATGTAAATTAGGTTAAAAAAATAAAATCACAGGTTCACAGTTTAGTGTTAAATTAATTTAGTCTGGGAAAAAAAGAAAGAACTAAGCTTGACGACGCGGTGGCGTTGGTATAGAAAATGGGTCGCGCGGTTAAATTTAAAAAGTAACAGATATTCGTGGAGCGATCTTAAAGTGCGACTAGAATTAGCGGTGGGTTCACGATAAAAAAATTAATATGGTAATAATTTGAAGGTTAAAGTCTTTTCAAATGTAAAAATAAAAATATTAAGCTACATTATAAAGGGTTTTCCAATAAGAGGTGTTATTTTGATATTCAAAGAAAAATGGCATTTTTTGAGATAAATGATCGGATGTTTATTTCATTATAAAGAGGAAGGTATGCCGTTAATAATGGAACACAACATCAGCCAAATGGCCGCCACGACCACGCTTACAGGACCATATCCTTTTCATGAAATTTTCCATAACCAAATCGCAAAGTGGCTGCCCTATGTCCTCGATAGCCTCACGAATTCCATCTTTGAGGTCTTGAATCGACGCTGGGCTGTTGGCGTAGACCTTATCCTTCACGTGGCCCCAAAGGAAGAAGTCTCAAGGTGTTAAATCACAAGATCTCGGTGGCCAATTGTGATCACCTCTTCGAGAGATAACACGGTCCGGAAACTTTTCCCGTAAAAGATCGATGGTTTCATTGCTTGTGTGGCACGTAGCGCCGTCTTGTTGAAAGCAAACGTTGTCCAGATCAATACCATCCAACTCCGGCCATAAAAAATCATTAATCATCTCTCGATAGCGCAATCCATTCACCGTAACTGTTGCTCCAGCCTCATTTTCGAAAAAGTAAGGTCCAATGACCCCGCTGGACCATAAACCGCACCAAACAGTCACGCGTTGAGGATGGAGAGGCTTTTCAACAATAACTCTTGGGTTTTCCGAGCCCCAGATGCGACAGTTTTGCTTGTTGACGTAGCCTCCGAGGTGGAAATGGGCCTCATCAGTCAAGATGATTTTTCGATGAAATTCCGGATCATTTTCATGCATTTCAAATACCCAATCAGCAAAGACACGACGTTGTTGATGATCAGCCGGCTTGAGTTCTTGTGTTAACTGAACTTTATAAGCCTTAAGACCCAAGTCTTTATGCAAAATACGGTGTAATGACGTTTGTGGAATGCCTAATTCCAAAGAACGACGAGGAATAGACAAACCTGGGTTTTCTTCAACACTTTGGGATACAACAGCAATATTCTCAGTTGTTCTTCAGCGACGTGCACGGGTTTTATTCTTCACATCACTAACTTGTCCCAACAGCTCGAATTTGTCCACCAATTTTTGTATTGGGGTCCGACAAGGTGCTTCACGACGACCCAAAAATGTTTTAGTTTTACGAAACGTCTCTGCCAAATTTTCACCATTTTTATAGTGAATTTTAAAAATTTCAATGCGTTGTTGAAGCGTGTATCGTTCCATTTTTATTAATGGCGTAGTTTCTACTTGTCAAATGTCAAAAAATGACAGCTTCAAAAGCGACAGCTACCGAAATAGCGGGCTATTCAAAATAACACCTCTTATTGGAAAACCCTTTATTAATAGAATATGAAAAAAATTTGAAATGAAAAAGTCTTCTGTTTAAATGGAGCGATTGAATAAAATTCAAGTTAAAAGTTCAAGTGAGCTAAACTCCATAAATGCGTTTCGCCCAGGTACGATAGTTGGGCTGAAGGCATTTATGGAGTTGAGTTCACTTGAATTTTTAACTTGTACATTATATTAAGCTACAATATATTTTTTTTGGAAATGCAACTCATGTTTCAATATAAATCTTTCTCAACTCTTAAATAGTCTTAATGCTTCTAGTGTAAAGGAATTTAGAAATGAGTTCTCTTCATTTAAAACTTCTCATACTACCAATTCTCCCCCTCGTAAATTGGCAAAAAAAATCATGTCTGACCCTCTCCCATGTCATAATAATATTAACATTGCCTTAAATAGCGAAAATGAAGATCTAATTAGTGATAGTAACTTAGAAAAAACCAAGAAAAAAGTATTAATTCACTTTTTTCTTGCAATCCCATTAATAATATTCCTTCAGTTTCCACTTCCATAAAGAAAAAAATCCATTTGAATGCTGAAAAAGTAGTTGTAAACAATAAAAAATAAAAAACCAAAAGAAAAGTGAAGATAATCGGTAACGATGTGACATCTAATATTAATGCCATACCTAAGATCAAATGGCTCCATTTATCTCGTTTCTCTAATTCAACTACTCCTGAAGAAATCATCGAGTTTATATCAAAAAAAAACTAATATTTGTTCTGAATTGTTTAAATGTTTTAAGCTGGTTAAAAAAGATGCAAATGTCTCCGAATTAAAGTTAGTAACATTTAAATTGAGTGTATCACAAGATCACTTAACAATTGTTATGGATCCTTCAATTTGGCCTCGTCATGTTCAAATCAAATATTTTTTAACGTTGGACAAAAAAGAGAACACAGGAATAATACAACCTACTCCACCATCTCCTATGCTTTAATCTTAATATCACCAACGTCGCCTTTACCATCCGCATCACTCTTAACCTCCGCATCGCTGCTTAAACGATCAACATTGAATGCCTCTTTATCCTCTCAGATACCTCCGTCATCAACATTATCATCACCATCAGCATCACTCTCAATATAACCAATATCATCGCCTTCACAATCACTACCATCATTTTCATCACCACCATCATCACTCTTTCAGCAATCCGCTCTTTCTGCCTCGCCATCGTCATCATCTTTACCATCACAATCGGCAACACCACCACTCTCACGATCACCACTACAATCGCCATATCATTCACCAACATCATTTTCTTCATCACCATCACTATCACTATCACTCCTTCTGCCTCGACATCGTCATCATCTTCACCATCACAATCGGTAACACCACCACTCTCACGATCATTAATACCAGCGCCATCACATTCACCATCTCCATCAACGTCATCATCACTCTTTGAACGATTTGCTCTCTCTGCTTCTTCATCCTCTCCATCGTCATCATCGCCACAATCACAATCAGCTTCGCCATCACCACCACCCTCACGATTACATTCACCAACATCATCTTCACCTCCGCCCTCACCGCCACCGTCTTCACTACTGCAATCAGATGCACACAATTTTCTTGGTTATTACCAAAACATTGGTGGAATGCGATCTAAAATGCAACAAATACTTTTGTCTTCATCTTCCGAACTATATGACTTCTTTGCATTTACGGAAACATGGTTAAATGAAAACCATCACAATTCAGAGATGTTCTTCGCTCATCAATATTCAGTATTTCGCAAAGACAGATGTCCCCTATCAACTGGTCTTGAAAGGGGGGAGGGGTGATGCTTGCAGTGCGCTCTCTACACACCTGTATTCAACTGCCATTAGCTTCATCTTACAACTCATCAGGTTTGTTCAGCGAGGCTGTTCGGAACAGTTTAGAACAGTTTCGAACAGAAAAGTACAACTTTTTGCTGTTCAATGAGGAATTTTCTGTTCTAAACTGTTCTGGTTTGCTGTTCAGTGAGGCTGTCTAGAACACTTTGGAACAGTTTCGAACAGGATTTTCTATACTAGCTTTTTAGGTAGAACAACTTAGAACAGATTTCTTGTTCTAACTTGTTCTGACGTTTACCACGAATCTGTGCTGTTCTGTTCTATTCTGTTCTGTTCTAATCTAACTATTTTGTCACTGAACAAACCTATCGCTTGATATAGATCAAATCATAATTAAGGTATCACTGAAGTGTTGCAAAGATATTTTCATTATTGTTAGCTTTATTCCACTTAAAAGTTCGTTAGATTTATATAAAAAACATATTAATAATTGCACTTATTATCTTTCTAAACTGAATGACTATCAACATGTAATAATAGTATGAGATATCAACTTGCCTAATACAAATTGGATTTTTGATTCTGATTAGTCTCATCTTGTTCCATTTAATGTTAATAATGAATGTGACTCTTATGTTATTGATTCGTTGACAGCGTATGATTTAATTCAAATGAATAATTGTAAAAACAATTTAGATCGAACACTTGATTTATTATTCGCGGATAAAGAATTGTATATGTCTGTAAGTCCCTTTTTCCAATTTTTTCTAATTCAATTCATCACATTGCTCTATCGTTTGAATGCAAAATACTTAACTTTTTTAAATCAAAAAATACTTTTCTATTTAAATATAATTTGGTAAAAGCTAATTTCAATGACATTGCGAGTTACATTAACAATTTTCCATTACCTTCTGCCCAGATAGAAATTCGTGATTTGTCAAACTTTTACAGAAATTTTCTTACTACTCTAAAGGAAGCTATAGATGTATTCGTTCCTAAAATTAAAATATCAAACACGTCGAAACCTCCTTGGTATAACAGACAGCTTATTAATTTAAATAATAAGAAAAACAAAGCGTACAAAATGTTGCTTCACCTGATGCCAATTTGCGCGAGGATTACATAACTTTGGAAAAGAGTTTCAATGTTCTCAATAAATTCCTATACAAAAATTATATTTATTCCATGGAATCCAAACTGAAAACAAATAGTAAATACTTTTGGAGTTTTATTAAAAATAAAAGAAAAACTAATGGAATTCCTAAAAATATGCAATATTTAGGCTCAACTTTAACTAGTCTGCCAACCATTTGTAATGCCTTTTCAGAGTTTTTCAAATCAAACTACTTAGATTCTAACAACTTAGTTATCTTTTCTGTTGGTCCTTCCGAAAACATTGTGAATATAGGGCAATTAAACATCTCCATTTCAGAAGTAGAAAAGGCGTTATCTGGCTTAAACGACGATAAAAATGCTGGTCCTGATGGAGTTGCACCTATAATATTAAAAAAAATGTGCAACTGCACTTTCAAGAGTTTTGTGTCTCATTTTTAACAGTTCACTTGAAAGCGGGGAGTTTCTATGTGAATGGAAAACATCATTTATAACTCCTATTCATAAAAGTGGTTCTAAACAAGACATATCGAACTACCGTCCTATCTGCAAATTATCAGCAATACCTAAGGTATTCAAATAAATAGTTTGTGATAAGCTTAAATTTCTGTTGAAAGAAACAATATCACCTTTCCAACACGGTTTTGTGTCAGGTAGATCAACTTCTTCAAATTTAAACATTTTTACTAATTTTGTTCTGAACTCAATGGAAAAGGGTCACAAAGTAGATGTTGTCTACACTGATTTTGCTAAGGCATTTGACAGGGTGCATCATAATATATTGATATATATATATATATATATTGATATATATATATATATATATTGATATATATATTAAAGGGCGTTGTCCGTATGTGTGCATAGATTCAACCTTTTCAAAGCCTATCTCAGTCTCATCTGGTGTTCCTCAACGAAGCCACTTAGGTCCGATATTGTTTCTTGTATTTATAAACGACTTGCCTGACATTCTCCATAACTCAATGTGTTTAAAAATTTTCAGGTGTATAAAAAGTGCAACCGATAGTGTTCTCCTCCAGAAAGATATCAGAATCCTTTCCGACTGGTGTAAGAAAAATCACTTAAACTTAAACATTCCTAAATGTCAATGTATTTCTTTCACTCGCCGTCAGCTACCAATCGTTTACGATTATAACATCGATAATCACTTTTTCGAGAGAGTTTCGATGAAAAAAGATCTTGGAGTTATTTTTGACTCTAAACTTAACTTTGGAAAACACATCGAATTTATCGTAAATAAAGCAAACTCTATGTTGGGTTTTATCTACCGTAGTTCTTTAGATTTAAATGATCCTTACACATTAAAGTCCCTCTATGTGGCTTATGTTAGGTCGGTTGTCGAATATTGCTGCGTAGTGTGGAATCCATTCTACAGTATTCATAATGTTAGAATTGAGAGCATTAAACAAAAATTGGGTTTTATCTACCGTAGTTCTTTAGATTTAAATGATCCTTACACATTAAAGTCCCTCTATGTGGCTTATGTTAGGTCGGTTGTCGAATATTGCTGCGTAGTGTGGAATCCATTCTACAATATTCATAATGTTAGAATTGAGAGCATTCAAAAAAATTTACTAGATTAGTAATAAACAAAATGAGATGAAATATTGAAATGCCTTCATATAACATAAGATGTGGCATTCAGACTTTGGAAAATCGCCGCAATATGTTTGCTATTATCTTTGTGAAGCACCTTGTCGGACCCCAATACAGAAATTGGTGGACAAATTCGAGCTGTTGGGACAAGTTAGTGATGTGAAGAATAAAACCCGTGCACGTCGCTCAAGAACAACTGAGAATATTGCTGTTGTAGCCCAAAGTGTTGAAGAAAACCCAGGTTTGTCCATTCCACGTCGTTCTTTGGAATTAGGCATTCCACAAACGTCATTACACCGTATTTTGCATAAAGACTTGGGTCTTAAGGCTTATAAAGTTCAGTTAACACAAGAACTCAAGCCGGCTGATCATCAACAACGTCGTGTCTTTGCTGATTGGGTCCTTGAAATGCATGAAAATGATCCGGAATTTCATCGAAAAATCATCTTGACTGATGAGGCCCATTTCCACCTCGGAGGCTACGTCAACAAGCAAAACTGTAGCATCTGGGGCTCGGAAAACCCAAGAGTTATTGTTGAAAAGCCTCTCCATCCTCAACGCGTGACTGTTTGGTGCGGTTTATGGTCCGGCGGGGTCATTGGAACTTACTTTTTCGAAAATGAGGCTGGAGCAACAGTTACGGTCAATGGATTGCGCTATCGAGAGATGATTAATGATTTTTCAGGGTACGGAAACGCTCGCACACGAGCGCTCATAAAACGCTCTCAGCTCATATTTCGCCCACGAGCGTACGCAGGGTTCAAAGGCTCGCGAGCGAGAGCGCGAGCGCAAAAACAAAATATCGAAACGCCCGCTCATGGGCGAGAGCGAAAATAAAAATAGCGAAACGCCCGCTCATGGGCGAGAGCGAAAATAAAAATAGCGAAACGCCCGCTCATGAGCGAGAGCCGAAAAAATTATTTGGCCCATGGCTCGCGGGCTAGCGAGAGCGGTTGTGAGCGATTGTGAGCGCTCATGAGCAGTGGTGGATATAACTGGTTTTCCTTTCCTAATACAATTTATACAACATGCGTTAATGAATTGGCTTTTTTTTTACGGAAGTTAAAGTTAAAACTTAAAAGTGATTAACTAAAAAAATACACATATTATGACATAGTGGAAATAGAGCAAGCCTTTCAGCAGGTGTTTCAATATTTCGCGAAATGCAATAATTTTTCGGATTAAAAAAATTAAATGAATTTTTTTCTACACTTATTGAGATTTGCTTTCGGACAGACGATATGCAAAATGCAACCCCTTTGCATTCCTTGTTCATAGGTACATGAGCAGGAGTACCTTTCTTCTGTAGATCGCACTTCTTAGAAAAACGATTATAAAAAATCAGTTTCAGAAACAAAGGTTCTAGTTTTTTGAAAGTTAGGTAATAATAAGCAGTTTATTTGCGTGGTTGTTGGTAATGGGATGTTTTTTTTAATATAGTAGGTAGCACAAGTGGATTGGTTCAATTTTATTCTTGGAATTAGAATATGCACCCTTTTTTCCGTACATGTGTATACAGTAGAATACGCTTATAAGGAACATGGTCATAGGAAAACCCCGAATTATAGCATTCAAAAATCAGATTTTTCGAGGTTTCTTATAAGTAGGATCTTCTGTTTAATTATTTTTGTTCGTGCATTTGCGAAAATATAGAAAATAGGTTTTTCCAATACAGTTTGCACTTATGAATTAATGAGCTATATGAACTCATTCGATTTTTAACCAGGAAGATAGTAAGAAGTGTTTGAGTAATTATAAAACCAAAGTAAAAAAAAATAATGGCACCGCGAAAAATATTCCATCATGATAAATATGTGAAATTTGATTCGGAAACAAAAAAATCAAAGTGTTTAGTTGAACATTGTGATACAGACTTATGTGGGAAAAAACCATCCAATATAAAACGGCACTATAAGTTAGTACACAAAAAAAATATAAGTGATGATGAAAATGATGAAAACAATGAACCTGTGGCATCGGTATCAGGATTGCAAAAAGACAACAAAAAATCAAAAATTAGTGTTAACATTACAATGAACAAAAAAGAATTTTTAAAATGTTGTGTGGGCTTGGTTACGGTTAAAAATATTCCATTCCGTATTTTTGACGATCACGACTATTTTAAAAAAATCATTGCCCCTAATGAACAAAAATTTGGTGTTATCATTAATTCAAAAAATATCTGCAATGCTGTTGAGAAAGCAAGTCAAGAAATAAAGGAAATTATTACAAGACGTGTAGAAAAAAAAATGATTTCCGTGAAAGTGGACATTGCTACTCGTATGGAGAAAAGCGTTCTAGGCATAAATATTCAGTATATAAAGGATTTTAAAATATGCATTAACACAATAGGTAAGTGAAAATTTTTGGAATTTTAAAAATAAATAGCCCAATTTTATGAAATGAATATATGTAATATCTGAATATCATTTTCGAAGGTATGATTGAAATATCGAAAAGACATACAGCACAATTTTTGAAGGAAGAGATTCTGAGATGCTTGCAAGACTTCAAAATAGATATCACACAGTTATATTCAAACACAACTGACAATGGTGCAAACGTTATCAAAGCTTCTAAAATACTCCAAGAAATTCAAGAGGAAAACATCAACGGCCCCGAAAACATCGAAAGAGATGAAGAAGATATACAAAGCAAAATCGCTGCAGTATTTTCAGTAGTTCGATGTGCAGCTCATACTCTACAGTTGGCAGCATATGATGTGATAAAAACAGTTGAAATAGAGGTCAATGAATGCCGGAAACTTGTCAAAAAACTCCGAACATCAGTAAGATCAGGTGACATAAACATTAATATGCCTACTCTTGATAATATGACGAGGTGGAATTCAACATTTTGCATGATCAATTCCATTTCATCTCAAAAAAATTACATTGACAATTTGGACGATTCTACCATTGATATCGATTGGAATTTCATCGACAATTTTATCAACGCTTTTAGACCGCTTGCCGATTGTACTTTAAAATTACAGTGCGAGCAATATACCTTAGGCGATTTCTGTCGAGATTGGTTGACCTGCGAACTCAAGCTGATAAATATTGCCGATGGAAATTCGTATGCATCCCGTCTACATCAAGCAATGACTACTAGAAAACAAAAACTCTTCGAAAACGATGCCTTTGTTGCTGCCCTGTACCTAGACCCGCGTTTCAATTTTGATGCCTCTCCATTGCTGACCGATCATCAGAAACAAGTTGCACTCAACCATCTTATGAAAACATATGAAATGCTGCAACTACTGGACACAACACCAGTCTCTTCCGATGAATCAGTTAACTCTGTAAATACACGATCTGATTTGCATTCTTCATCTTCTGGTAATGAATACGGCGAATTGCAAGAACATATACAACAAATGTTAGCCACTGCACAATCACCATCACTAACCAAAAGAAGTTTAAAGCAAAAATTGTCGTTATTATGCGAAAGAAGCATGGAACCTTTGGAAACTAATGTGTTGAGTTACTGGAAGAAATATCATAGCCATGATAGGGAACTATCTCAACTTTCCGAAGTTGCTCTAGCCGTTCCTGCCACACAAGTATCTGTAGAACGGGCATTTAGCGCACTGTGAACAATATTAACAAAACTGAGGACAAAACTTTCAAAAAAATCTCTTTCTAATATTCTCCTCTATAAATTAAATTTCAAATTAATAGAAACATCTACGTTAGATATACTTGAAAACGAGGGAATATAAGACATTTTTCATTACATTAATTCATTAATTTATATAACTATCATTAATATTAAAATTAAAAAAAAACCATTTAATTGTTTTCTTTTTTATTTTTTTCTAAATTCTTAAAGGCTCGCGAGCGCTAAATTGGCTCGCTCTCGTCTCACGCTCATGAGCGTGGGCGTTTGCTATCGCTCTTAATGAGAGCGCTCTTGACGTGAGCGTTTTACTATCGCTCTTAATGAGAGCGCTCTTGACGAGAGCGTTTTGCCATCGCTCTTAATGAGAGCGCTCTTGACGTGAGCGTTTATAAATCGAACGCTCGCGAGCGCGGGCGAAACTAAAAGTGCTCACACCTGATGGCTCATGGGCGAGCGTATCTGGTAAGCGCTCTTGTTGAAAGGCACGCTCGCGAGCAGCTCATGAGCGTGCCTTTCTGAACCCTGATTTTTTATGGCCGGAATTGGATGGTATTGATCTGGACAACGTTTACTTTCAACAAGACGGCGCTACGTGCCACACAAGCAATGAAACCATCGATCTTTTACGGGAAAAGTTTCCGGACCGTGTTATCTCTCGAAGAGGTGATCACAATTGGCCACCGAGATCTTGTGATTTAACACCTTGCGACTTCTTCCTTTGGGGCCACGTGAAAGATAAAGTCTACGCCAACAGCCCAGCGTCGATTCAAGACCTCAAAGATGGAATTCGTGAGGCTATCGAGGACATAGGGCAGCCACTTTGCGATTTGGTTATGGAAAATTTCATGAAAAGGATATGGTCCTGTAAGCGTGGTCGTGGCGGCCATTTGGCTGATGTTGTGTTCCATTATTAACGGCATACCTTCCTCTTTATAATGAAATAAACATCCGATCATTTATCTCAAAAAATGCCATTTTTCTTTGAATATCAAAATAACACCTCTTATTGGAAAACCCTTTAGATCTATACGCCCCTTCTCGTGATCTAAGAACTCGAACCTTATTCCGTGAAAGTGTTCATAGAGTTAATTTTGCCTCTAATGAGCCTATAACTCGCAGTGTCAGGGTGATAAATAACGCTTCGATTTTCATTGATTTTAACTTTCATATGAGTAGAAAATCATTTAAAAATATGCTAGCCTTGTACTATTTAACAGATTAAAATCTCATATATGTAAATTTTATTTTTATGTTTTTGTATCATATTTTTTTATATATTTATTATCATTAGTCTATTTGAGTATAATTGTAAACTTTAATTGATGAAAAATAAATAATTAAATAAATATATTGTTAAGCTACACTGTGTATTGAGTCTGCGAATCAACTGAGCTGACACGGACAAACAAAAATTGAATACACGAAGAATTGTCACGAAGCGACTGACACGAGCATCTCAGCTAGTATGATACAAAATGAACTCATGGATAATTAAATATTGATTTATAATACGAATATTGCGAACAGTATGTTTCAAAAATTAGAGCAAGTTATTTTAGTTTTGAAACTGTCGGCGCTTTATTGTTCGATGTTTATCAAAACGCATTTCCATTTCTTCCAAGACTTTTGGAGTGTATCGAACAACGAGTTTAACTGAATTTGCAGCCTGCTTCAAGAGCTCAACAGCTTTTTCATGATTTTCACCTTCAACAGACTACAAAATTCAAATTTATAATAAATTAGTTTGTAGTCATTATTCAATTTAACCCACCACTCCATTAACAGAAAGCAATTGATCTCCCCTTTTGAGTCCTCCGTGTCTATCAGCAACTCCTCCTGGTATTATACGAGATATATAGATTGGTGAATTTTGCTCTTTTCCACCCATTACGTTAAATCCCAAACCTTGACATCAATGAAAATCATAAATAGTAATATGTTAAACATGTCAATGACATGAAGCTTACCTTCCTCTGTTTTTGGGAGTTCAACTACACGTGGATGAGCATGCCCTTCACTCGCAGCAAATGCAGCAACAGTAGCTTTTGCTGTCGCAGAGGCACGAATATCTTGAGAACCTCGCATATCCACTGTTTCAAACACATGCTCGTATACCTCTCTTACTGCGCTCAGGAAATCACTTTGCAAAACTTTTTGGAGTGTTGCTAATTTTGTGGTCGGAAAATCCCCGCATGCTTGTAGTTTCTCGATCAGCTCGATCGATTTTTGAATGTCTTCAAAAATTAATAAAATATTATCAAAATAAATTTTTCATTTTTGAGAATTTTTATTTTAGCATAAGGTATTAGTTATAATGTGAATTTATAATTTTGAGACATTAAGAAAGTAAAATCATTAATTATTTTGATGCAAAAAAAAGCTGATGGCCTGAATTATTTTTTAGTACACCAAAATTAGGTCATTTTATGTGTACAGTTCTGCCAAAATGATTTTTTTGAAAGATTTAATAATTAAGTTATCACCTTTATATTGGCAACATAATAATCAACTTGATATGGTATCCACCAGCATACTCATAAAAAAGAGCAGTTTATTAACCAATTGTCACCAAGTAACTGTTCGATACATGGACAGGATACAGGGACTTGTTGACAAACTCTTCCAGCATTAATTTCCGCATTCACTAATCAAAATTATTAACAATTTTCTTCATTCCAGATACTTTTTCGTTCAAATATGAAGCTGCAAATAAACAATAAGGACATCAGCCGAAGTTGCACAAGGATATAAACTGGGACCATTCCTCTTTAACATATACAAACACCTCAGACCAACCACACCAAGAATATGCAGATTCTCCTGTTTGGCGATGGCTTCCTCACGAACGCCAAGTCCATGTCAGCGCTGTGGCTTCAAAATGAACCCCGCCAAATCCGAACTGAATGAAGAGGATGCTCAGCCACAAAGTGCATGAACACTAAGATTTCCCTACCTGATGGAACCCATGTCAGCGAAAAATAACGTCAAATACCTGCAGCTGTATTAAAAAAAAACAATTTCGCCTTCTTTTTTTTTTTTTTACTTTTTTTTTTAATTTAGCGCGCACTAAAGGGGTTGTGACTACCCTTAATATAATATACACAGCACGAGCGATTAGGTAGATTGGAGGGGATTGAAAAGGAGATACCGATGCATATTGATTTTAAATGTCTGAAGATCACAATGGGAGGGGAAAATCGGGCTGGGTAGAGCATTCCACATTCGTGTAGTGCGACTAAGGAAAGAATCTCTGTACTTAACAGTACGTCCGAAGCTGGGCTCAAGGGTAAACTGATGGGCATTCCTAGAAGCGCGAGTATTACGGTTGAATTGTTTAAGGGGAGGAATGCAACTGGCTATTTCACTAGAACACTGTTTATAGAAATAGCGGTAAAATAATGATATACATTGCGACGGTGCTCAACAGATGTAAATGTTTTCGTTATTGTTCTTTCACCTATCATTTTCAGAGCTCTCTTTTGTATTCTATCCAATAGGCTCAAGTGAGTTTTTGGTGCACCTGCCCAAATATGGGAGTTGTACTCAAGTTTTGGACGAATAAAGGCTTTGTAGATCACAGCCAGATCAGAAGGGGAGACAAATTTCTTGCATCGACGGAGGAAACCTAAACACTTAGCAGCGTTTGTGGCTATGCCAAATATGTGGTCGTTCCACAAAAGGTGGTCTGTGACACACATACCGAGTACTGAAAGCTGTTCAGTTTCCTCTATGCAAGTACCGCTCATGGATAGCGGCATGGGGGGCGGGTTCCGCTTTAACGACAGGAGACAGCATTGAGTTTTAGAAGCATTAAATTCTACACGGTTTTTGATTCCCCATTGGACAATGCTGTCGAGATCAGAATTTAATGAGCTTATCATACGCTGCCTTTGAAGTTCCACATCTGAAGAACATGGATGTGAATCTAGAAACGAATATGAAAAGCTGAGAGTACTGTCGTCAGCAAAACAGTTTAATGGATTAGAAGTTTCAGATAACAGATCATTTATGAATATTAGGAAGAGGGTGGGAGACAAAACGGAGCCCTGGGGCACACCAGCATTTATATTGTAGATATCAGACTTGAAACCGTCCAATACAACTTGTATTGATCGGTCCGAAAGGTAATTTCTAATCCAACGAAGAAGAGATTCATCAATACCAAATGCACGCATTTTCGATAAGAGAGCTTGATGCCAAACTCTATCAAATGCTTTTGAAATATCAAGTGCAATAATCTTACTTTCGCCAAAACGGTGTAAAGATTTGTTCCACTGTTCGGTGAGATATACCATCAGATCACCAGTGGACCTATTGCTACGAAAGCCATACTGACGGTCATTTAGAAGCTTTCGTTCTTCGAGATATTTCTTAAGCTGATGATTAATCAGCGTTTCCATGACCTTGGAAAGAAGGGACGTTAGGGCAATTGGTCGGTAGTTAGAGGGGGAAGAAGACACGCCTTTTTTAGGGACAGGCTGGACAAATGCTGTTTTCCATCCACTCGGAAAGAGACCAGTAGAGTAGGACAGATGGAAAAGCTTACGCAGTGGTTTTGCCAGCGTTGAAGAACACCTCTTCAGAACAATGGGAGGGATACTATCCGGGCCAGCGGATTTGTGAATGTCGAGATCTTTCAGAACTCTAGCAACTGCACGTCGAATTAACAGCAAACTGTGCTGCAAGCAAATTGGCTTTATCGATTGAGCTGACAAAAGGAGTATCATTGAAGACGAGCGTTGGAACCGAGGACGAGGTGGTATTTCGTACGTTTTTTACAAATGACCAACAATTTTTACTACCTTTGGGACATTGTAGTATTTTTTGCCGTAATTTTTGATCATGTAAAAATTTGGTTCGTCGAATGTGAACGTTGCAGGTCTTTCTAGCTTGTTGAAACTTTTTCCGGTTTTCCTCAGTAGGGTTGGCTTTATAACAACGGAAGCTTACTTCTCTGATCCTAATAACCTCTTTGCAGCTCGAATCAAACCACCGCATCCATTCGCTAATGAGAAAACAGAATGGTCTCAGCCAGTAAAAAAAGCTTCTTTTATAAAGGGTGTTTTTTTTTTAGAGGTATAGAACTTTGAAATGGAATTAAACAGATGATTTTTTCAAATTGAAAACAAATTTACTTAATTCGAAAGATAATCATCTGGCATTATAATATAAATGGCATATCACCGCCACGGCTGACTCGGATGTAGTTTTCAAACATACAATTGTAATTCAGCTATCCACAGCTCAATACGTTTACTCTTTCCACCCCCCCCCCCCTCTCTTTTAGCACTATACATAACAATAAACCATATTGCGCGAAAGGGTTTTTTGTTTTTTGTATTTTATGGTAAAGGTTCTTCAATGGATTATGATTAAAGAACATTGTTGATTAAAGAACACAACCCTTCAATCATCTCCCTCCAAGAAACCCATTTACCTTACAAAGCCGACCAAAATGGTCACTCTTATACATCTCCCAAGCAATAAACTCTTATTTTCACAATCCTCCAACGAACACCTCCACCAAACAAGGGGTTGGCCTTTTGGTGCACAAATCTCTCGCCAAGACACCTATTCCTTTAATTTCTTATCTCTCTGCCTTAGCAATTGAAATAGAACTTAAATTCAAAATTACGATTATCAATATACACATTCGACCCGACCAATTATTCTCAACGTCCGACTTAGTTGACATTGTCGATAGATTCCAAACCCCTTTGTTGCTGACAGGCGATTTTAACTCTTGGAGTCCTCTCTGGGGTTCACCGCATAGTAACACCAGAGGCAAAAAAATCGAAGATTTCCTCGCTCATTCAAACCCCATTTTGCTAAACGATGGCTCCCCCACCCACTTCTCGACCCATAACTCTTTAACTCATGCCGATCTTTCAATGATTTCCACTCAGCTATTCCCTAATACTTCTTGGTCTGCTTTTAATAACTTACACGGGAGTGATCACTTCCCGATTATTTCAACCCTATCTATCAATTGGCACTGATTCTTGCAGAACCAATTTTAGACCCAAGTTCCTAACCGAACGTGCTGACTGGGATCTTTTCCAGACATATGCTTTAAAATCATTATCAATTAGGCCACCATCGCAAAACATAAACCAGGAAGCATAAAAAATTATTAAATCTGTTAAAGAAGCTGCCAACATCGCGATTCCTCAATCACATAAACACGTTGGCAAGGTCAATCCTCCATGGTGGAACAAGGAAATAAGCGAGTTACGCGCAATAAAACAAAATGCTTGGAAAATCTTTCAAAAGCATCCAAATAACCCTAACCTGATCGAATATCGTAAGACAAACGCCTACTTCCGTAGAGCTGTAAAACTTGCAAAAAAGAAAAGTTTTGAAGATTTTACTAAAAATATTAACTCTGACTCCTCTCCAAAAAATTATGGCCGATATCAAACTCCTTACCGGTAACTACACCCCCCACTCTATAAAGGTATTCAAAAATGATACGCAAACACTAGTTGTGGACTCAGATATTGCTAATCACTTTGCAAACAAATGGTCTGCATACTCCGATGATAGCAACTTCACGTCACATTTCATTCAATCAAAAAACTCTGCCATGCAATCCTATCCCCATCTTGCTGATGCATCTGCTGAAGCCAAATTAATTGAGTTACCAATCACTCGCATTGAACTGGATAACTGCCTCCGTTTGGTAAAAGGCAAAACCCCTGGCATCGATCGGGTATCTTATCCCATGCTGAAAAATTGTCCTAACATCTACAAATCGCGAACTCTTTCTCTTTACAATAATATTCTCGATAGTGGAATTATTCCTCAGACTTGGAAAACTGCCACCGTCATACCAATGCTTAAACTAAAAAAACAACCCTCTTGAGTCCAACAGTTATCGCCGTATATCCCTACTTCCTTGTATGGGTAAAATTCTAGAAAAAATTATCGCCAAAAGACTCCTATGGTTCATCGATAAAAATAACTTTATAAGTAACAAGCAAGTTGCCTTTAAACACGGACTTAGCACAACTGATGCCCTCTTATGCATCGACGAATATATTGCTTCTTCCCTTTCTAAAGGGTTTTCCAATAAGAGGTGTTATTTTGATATTCAAAGAAAATGGCATTTTTTGAGATAAATGATCGGATGTTTATTTCATTATAAAGAGGAAGGTATGCCGTTAATAAGGGAACACAACATCAGCCAAATGGCCGCCACGACCACGCTTACAGGACCATATCCTTTACATGAAATTTTCTATAACCAAATCGCAAAGTGGCTGCCCTATGTCCTCGATAGCCTCACGAATTCCATCTTTGAGGTCTTGAATCGACGCTGGGCTGTTGGCGTAGACCTAATCTTTCACGTGGCCTCAAAGGAAGAAGTCGCAAGGTGTTAAATCACAAGATCTCGGTGGCCAATTGTGATCACCTCTTCGAGAGATAACACGGTCCGGAAACTTTTCCCGTAAAAAATCGATGGTTTCATTGCTTGTGTGGCACGTAGCGCCGTCTTGTTGAAAGTAAACGTTGTCCAGATCAATACCATCCAATTCCGGCCATAAAAAATCATTAATCATCTCTCGATAGCGCAATCCATTGACCGTAACTGTTGCTCCAGCCTCATTTTCGAAAAAGTAAGGTCCAATGACCCCGCCGGACCATAAACCGCACCAAACAGTCACGCGTTGAGGATGGAGAGGCTTTTCAACAATAACTCTTTTTTTTGTCCGAGCCCCAGATGCGACAGTTTTGCTTGTTGACGTAGCCTCCGAGGTGGAAATGGGCCTCATCAGTCAAGATGATTTTTCGATGAAATTCCGGATCATTTTCATGCATTTCAAGGACCCAATCAGCAAAGACACGACGTTGTTGATGATCAGCCGGCTTGAGTTCTTGCGTTAACTGAACTTTATAAGCCTTAAGACCCAAGTCTTTATGCAAAATACGGTGTAATGACGTTTGTGGAATGCCTAATTCCAAAGAACGACGAGGAATGGACAAACCTGGGTTTTCTTCAACACTTTGGGCTACAACAGCAATATTCCCAGTTGTTCTTGAGCGACGTGCACGGGTTTTATTCTTCACATCACTAACTTGTCCCAACAGCTCGAATTTGTCCACCAATTTCTGTATTGCGGTCCGACAAGGTGCTTCACGACGACCCAAAAATGTTTTGGTTTTACGAACCGTCTCTGCCAAATTTTCACCATTTTTATAGTGAATTTTAATAATTTCAATGCGTTGTTGAAGCGTGTATCGTTCATTTTTATTAATGGCGTAGTTTCTACTTGTCAAATGTCAAAAAATTACAGCTTCAAAAGTGACAGCTACCGAAATAGCGGGCTATTCAAAATAACACCTCTTATTGGAAAACCCTTTATTAAAAACCTTATTGAGAAAATGCGAATACCAAAACCCGAAATCAAAGACTTAAGACTTCTTATTTCGTACAAGTTTATTTTAGGACTGCGGTGTTTTGTAAAATGTTAATGTTAATGTGAACAATGTATAATGATACAAAAGATAGATATAGATATACGTATATAAAATACTTTTTAAGTGTTGCTGAGTTGTTACTAATTTAATACTTCAATACTACCCCTCAAGACTTAATAAGAGCATTTATATAAAAACAAATATTTTATCAATTCAAACCCAACATTTTGGAAAACTTAATATGTTTTGTTTTAGATAAATTCTTTGTTAGAATGTCTGAAATCATATAATCTGTAGGAACATATTTTAATTGTATAAGATTCTTTTCATAAACTTCTCGTACATAGTGTACTCTTATGTCTATATGTTTACTACGGCTATGATAAACAGGATTTTTAATTAATTGTTGAGAACTTAAATTGTCACCATTTAATTCAATAGGATCTTTCACAATCTTAGGAAAACCCAACTCCATCACAAACGATCGCAGGTACACCGCTTCTCTCGAGGCCGCTGACAATGCCATGTTTTCGGCTTCGGTGCTACTTAGGGCTACAGATTGTTGTTTTCTCGATTCCCAAGTAATTGCTCCGGTAGAATCGCCAATGAAAAACGCATATCCAGTGAAAGACTTCCGATCTTCGCTGCTGCTAGCCCAGTCGGCATCAGCAAAGCACTTAAGCTGCCCACCAGTTTTTCTATAAGACAGTTTAAAATTTAAAGTGTTATTGAGATACCTTAATATATGTTTGGCTGCAGCAAGGTGTTCGGCATGAGGGTTCACATTAAATTGTGAAAGTTTATTCACAGAATGAATTATGTCCGGCCTGGTACATACACCCAAGTGCAGTAGGGATCCAATAAGTGATTGGTACGTAGTCTTGTCAACCTTCGCACATCCAGAACAAGCATTACACTTCAAAAATTTCTGGCCAGGATCCAAAGGGGTACTGCACTTTCGAGTCTGCACCATACCAAACTTCTCCAACAAATTTCGAATGAATAGTTGCTGTGATATGCAAATTTTATTCTTCTCCACGCTGACTTCAATACCGAGAAAGTGGTCAATCGGTCCTTTATCCACTACGTCAAATTCCAAACTTATTTTTATTTTGATTGCAGCTAATGCTTGTGGGTTGGAGCAGGCTAGGAGAATGTCATCTACATAGACGGCAATAATGTTGATTTCATTCGATGTCTTTTTCGTGTAAACACACGAATCCGCTTTGCACCGATTGAAACCCAAACCTTGTATAACCTTATCCAGCTTGGCATTCCACTCCCGCCCGGCCTGCTTCAATCCATATAGCGCTTTTTTCAATTTACAGACTTTTTGCGGATGGTCTCTTTCCACAAACTGCTCCGGTTGGTTCATGAAGACATCCTCCTTCAAATCTCCATTGAGATATGCTGCTGTTACATCCATTTGGTGAATCTCTAAACCGTACTCAGCAGCCAGGGCTAAGATAAGCCTTAGGGACGAAAAACGTACCACGGGTGAAAATGTTTCGGTGTAGTCCACACCAAATTTTTGGCTGCAACCTTTTGCTACCAAACGACTTTTATAACGCACAACATTACCTTCTTTGTCACGTTTCATTTTGAAGACCCTTTTGCATTTGACGATTTGCCTATTGTCTGGTGGATCTACTAAGTCCCACGTTTTGTTCGTCATAATTGAATCGAATTCAGTCTTCATTGATTCCAGCCACTTTTCACCATCACTCCGTCTTAAAGCTTCTGAAACAATAAGTGGGTTCGATAGAAAGTTACTTGATTTGTCTAACTGAACACAAAGCTTTGGTTGTTGTCGTTTTTGTCGTTCACCCTTTTGTCGTAGACCTGAACATAGGTTTAAGAAACCACTCTCCTTTTCTATGATACTTCCAGTGTCGTCTACGATACCTTCCGTTGCCAATCCGTTGGACTCCTGTCTATTTTGTCCATCACTTACTCCACTATCAACACAATCACCATCTTCACCAATATCTCCATCACCATCATCGCCTAAGCCACAAGATGTATCGGAGTCCTTGTCATCGGCATCTCTTTTAACATCGGCTTGACCATCTGTTTCTTGTACAGGAACATCTAATTCTATAAAAGAGTAATCATTAGAATTATTAATAATAACATTTTTACCAATTTTTTCCAAGAACTTCACGTCACGACTTTTGTGAAGCTTTCTAGTTTTTGTATCATACAAAAGATCTGCCTTTGAATCGGAGGAGTAGCCGACCATATAGCCCTCAATACCCCTCGCAGCAAACTTTGACTTGCCAGGCCTCTTGTCCAGCATTATCGCTCTGCAACCGAAGATCCTGAGATGAATAAGTGATGGCTTTCTCCCAGTCCAAGCCTCGAAAGGTGTAACATTTTCAAGTGCTCTGGTGTAAGATCGATTGCGAAGATAAACAGCAGTTTTCACTGCTTCTCCCCACAGCAGGCCAGAGTTCAGGAGCAAGCACCTCGCCATCTCGACGATCGTTCTATTAGCACGCTCGGCGACGCCATTTTGCTGTGGGGTATACTGCACAGTGAGCTGCCGCTGAATCCCCTCGTGGTTCAATAAATCAGAAAAATGTTTGCTCAGATATTCACAACCATTATCTGTTCGAAGTATTTTTTATTTTTCGTGATGTTTCTAACTCGACTTTAGCCTTAAATGATTTAAAGACTTCGAAAATGTCGCTTTTATTTTTAAGCAAATAAATAAAAATATGCCGACTAAAATCATCGATGAATAAACAAAAGTATTTAAAGCCACCTGGTGTTGCCGCTCTCATAGGACCACAAATGTCACTATGGACTATGTCTAACACTTGGGTGCTCCGGGTATTTGAGTTAGCAAATGGCAAAGTACACAATTTCCCTTTAATGCACGTTTCGCATTCCAACGCGTTTATATTACCGTCTAAATTGAGTCCAACCACCATATTATTTCTGGATAAAAACTTAAGATCTTTAAAATTTAAGTGGCCGAAACGTTGGTGCCAATGCATTAAATTATCTTCACTCGCTTTTATATGAAGCAGTTTATTTTGATCCATCGTATATATGAATAATCGCCCGCGCTTCATCACATTACATATAGTTTTACTTTGAGAATTCATTATCACTGCGCCTTTGTCATTGAACAAAACCGTATACTGATTTTCGGTTATTTTGCTAACAGACATGAAATTTGTGTTGAGTAGCGGAACAAAAAGAACATCATGCAATGTTACATGCATTACGGTTGTTTCAATTACTACGTCACCAATACCTTCTGATTGTATATAATTATTTGCCGCTAGTTCTATATTTTCGGCATGTGGTCTAAGAGAGATAAACATATTTTTATCACAACACATATGAGTTGTACTGCCACTATCTAATACCCATGTGTTTTTCGAAAACTGTATATTAGAAGCATTCATTGCATTTAGCATAGCAAAATTTGACCACTGTTTAGATGAATTCTGTTGTGGGCATGACGAAGCAAAGTGCCCCTTTTCATGACATTTGTAGCACTTACCACGTGACCGCTTTTTCGATTGAGAATGGTGTCGCTGCTGCACAGTAGAGCTTTGTGGATGGTTTTTGGATCTGTGCTTAGAGAAAAATGCAGATTCTCCAGTGTCATGAACCACCGTCACCGCATCTCCTTCTCGTATCTTACCTTCCTCAATCAACTTAGTCTTCAATGCATGGGGCTTCGGTAACTCATCACGTGATTGTATTGCTATAACGAAATTCTCATAGCTTTTTGGCAAGCTTGAAAGCATGATTATACAAATTAATTCATCCTGCATTTTGATGTCAACTTCTTTTAATTTTTCGAACAAATCGAAAATATTATTAAGATGATTGACCACAGATGAATTTTCCGCCATTTTTAAATTTAAAAGTTGTTGGAACAAAGTTACCTTTCTTGCAGGCCCTCTTGGAGAATGTTGCTCTTCTAATTTTGCCCATGCTTCGTTTGAAGTGGCGCAGTTCTTTATATGCAATACTTGTGAAGTTTTGACAGACAACAACATCGTTGCCAGCGCCTTTCCATCCTTCGTTTTCCATTTGGCCAAGTCCGCAGCTTTATCGGGATCAGGTTCAGATGTTTCCCCAGAAACATATGTCCAAAGTTCACTATGAACTAATATTGACTTCATTTGGACTTTCCAGCAGTCATAATTATCATCGTCCAACTTGTCTATTTGGTATGGCCCGGAACTCATATTAACAAATAATATATATAGACGTACAACCTGGGCCCATAACCTTTGTTGAGAAAATGCGAATACCAACACCCGAAATCAAAGACTTAAGACTTCTTAATTCGTACAAGTTTATTTAAGGAATGCGCTGTATTGTAAAATGTTAATGTTAATATGAACAATGTATAATGATAGATAGATATAGATATACGTATATAAAATACTTTTTAAGTGTTGCTGAGTTGTTACTAATTTAATACTTCAATAAACCTTATATCTATCTTCTCAATCGACTTCGAAAAGGCTTTTGATAAGATAGGTATCCATGTTGTTTTGGACAAACTTATCAAATGGAAGGTTGGACCAAAAATCTTTGAATACATTAGATCATTCCTCACAAACAGAAAATTTCGCACCAGAGTTAATAATATATACTCAAACGTAAAAAATTAAATAACGGAATCCCTCAAGGATCCCCACTTTCTGTGGTTATTTTCACTATCGCTTTTAACGATATAATTGAAATTTAATCAAAAAATCAATGTGTGAGGTACTCACTGCATGCTGACAATTTTTTGATATTATCAAAATGCAAAGACATTGTAACTTTGACTCAGTTATTTTCAAATATTCTCACCGATATTGATAATTGGTGCAAATTTTCGGGTTCTATTATATCAATTAGCAAAAGTAATATCTTACGTACATATGTATATGTAGAAAAACTAGCTGTTCAAAAAATATCAATCTTACTTTTAATAATAATGTAATCACTAATGTTAATAAATTAAGTATTTTAGGCATCATG
Source organism: Leucozona laternaria (assembly GCA_932273885.2). Classification (NCBI taxonomy): domain Eukaryota; kingdom Metazoa; phylum Arthropoda; class Insecta; order Diptera; family Syrphidae; genus Leucozona; species Leucozona laternaria. The sequence continues at coordinate 147,114,316 of OW026366.1, forward strand.
TTCGATAGTAAATTTAGTTTTAAGGAACATTGTATTCAACTTAAGAAAAGCCTATCTTCCAGGGTTAATATTATTAAATACCTATGTAGTAAATCCAACTGTTCTCATGTTAATACTATAATAAGAGTTATAAAATCAATTATCTTATCAAAGATTGACTATAGATTAACAATTTATTGCAAATGCTCAAGATCCTCTCTTCAATTGCTTAAACCAGGATATCATGCTTCAATCCGACTAGCCCTACGAGCCTTCAGGACAACTCCTATTTTAAATATGCTCACCGAATCTGGCCTGCCCTCTATTGAAGAAAGATTCGACCACCTCACAGCCCTTCTCGCACATAAAATAACCGGAATAAACAAATCACCAATTATTCCCCTCGCTAAACTCTGTTCTCTTCGAAAGAAACTTCCTAAATGTCATCTACCATCAACAATATACTCTCATCGGCTGAAAAAATTGGTATACCACTCACCTTCAACACAGAAAAAGTGTGCTCTAATCCACCATGGCTTTTTCACAAAATTCTACCAACACGCCTCTCCACCATTACCACAGTAAGGAACATCAACAATAACTCTCCAATTATACGGGACATAAGAGACAAACTTATATCCAGGAAAAACACACTTAAACTGTTTTGGATCCCTAGGCATACAGGGATAAAAGGAAATGAATCCGCCGACGAAGTCGCTAAAAGAGCTGTCAATGAACCTCTCATCACGACTTTTGCTTTAAGTAAAAGTGACATTTACAACACAGTTGAACAGCATTTGGTTAATTTGAAGAAGGTACAATGGCACGACTATACCCATTATTACTCCACCATTAACCCAAAAGCTGAACCAGTCCTCTATCCCGCCAACTGCTCTAGTACAACGTTAAGATGTTTCTCTCGACTACGATTGGGGCATTCCGACATAACTCACTGTCACCTTCTCGAGAACATAGATCCACCAAGATGCCACTTGTGCAATAACGGGGTAATCACGATTCCCCATCTACAGTTAAAATAGTGTTCCCAACTTGAAGTTCTATACCTCAAAAAAAAAAAACACCCTTTACAAGCAGCTCATAACGCCGCACAGTGGCCCGTATTGACTTTTTTGGTTGCAAAAATCATATCTCTTAAACGAATAAAGATATCTCCAAAATTTTTTTTTGGTTTTGAAGGCAATTTCCTAGGCTATAAAGTTTGTGAATTTTAAGAAAAAAAATGTACAGGGTGTTTCAGAATCTGCTGCTGAAATAAGAAGTTTTTGTTAAGGTGGTTAACATAATTGGTATTTAATTCTAAAAAGGTCCAAAGTCAAATTATGAAGTAATTTGAGTGTAACTTAAGTCAAACAGTGGGGACAGAAGAAAACAAACCAATTTAAGTGAAACAGTGGGTAAAAAATCAGTTTTTGTTTTATTTTTATTAATTGATTTTTTATTTTTTTGTTTATTAGAGAGTAAATTTATAAAGTATTTTATTGATAGATTAGAATTCAAAAAGTAGAAAAACAATATAAAAGGAACAAAAATTTACATACAAACATTAAATTTCTAGGAAACTATCATCTAAAGTCCGGGGTAATGCGTAATAAACTTATAATTTCCGCTGAGTATTGTGCTTTCAGATCTTTTTGGTTTCTTACATACCTTAAGGTAGAAGTAAGTGGATCGGATGAGACTGCTAGCATGTTAAATAGGTCTTCATTCTGCCGAATTCTTGAAAGTTTGCACGTATTTTGATATCTGTATTTCTTGTAGACTTTAATATCGGACTGCTGGGTTTCTTCTGACAATTCTCCAAGTGGTAGTGATTGGTATTCGATGATATTTTGACTATGAACCAAAATTTTATGAAGAGTAGGTGTGAGTTAATTTTCAGGGTACTTTTTTGTGTACTCTCCAAGTTTAACTGTATTCACTACTTCCCTGCTATTCAAAACATTAAGTATTATTTTGATTCTGGATCTCCTTGAAGTGTTTACATCATTGCTATTTCCAAATCCTTGCTTTGGTTTATCTACATCAAGTCCAAGCTCATTTGTCCGGTTTTGATATGGAGAGATGAAGAAAGCCATTCCTCATTTTTGTTTATGAAATATAATCTCGATCTATGGGCTGCGACCCATTTTTTATTAATGTTTTAATTAAAGCTTTTTAATTTTGCTTCATTTTCCTGTAAATTTTCACCGGATAGTTGGTATTCACTTATTACGGCAAAAAAGAACTCTTCAAGACTCTCATCTTTGACAAAAAGTTCAAACAAAATATTGTATGGTATATCCATTTTAAATCATTTTTCCTTATACAACTGCTCCTTCAAGTTTTCAATGATAATTTCATCCCAATGTTTCATCTTTTTATACCATAAAACTAAATGCCTGCATTAAAAATATTCAATTTATGACATCCTAATAAGGTAATCTGCTTTATCAAACTACCTGACAGTAATTAATCATACCCGAAATCAGTAACATTCATACTTTAAAGTTTTATTTGGGGTCAAAAGAAATAAGCTATAAAACCGCTTTAAAAAACTAAGGTAGGTTTTTCTTTCTAAATTTCAAAACCATTTCATTTCAAACCAACACTCATACTTGCAAAACCGAGAAAAAATATTTTCCATGATTTTTTTTCTGCACCTGACAAACAAAAACTCAGAAAAAATTACTGACTTCATTAAATCATATCGCTCTAGCTCAGCTCTATGCAACTTTATGCAGCTGAGTTTTTGGTTTTATATGAAGAGATATATAAGGATTTACTATCCGTCGAGCTTGGCTTGATTATGTTTGAACCTTTTTGTTCTACTCAGTGTAAAGTAGAAAAAGCGTGCAAAAATGGGAGTTTCAAAAAACATTAAATTTAGCAGTTTAAAAAAATTTATCATTTTTTTTTTTTATTTCTGATTATAGCAATTAACACATATATCAAGTAAAAATAACAAAAAAAAGTTTTATTTACACATTTTTCCTATTTTGTACACTCAAAATTAAAAAAAAAAAATTTAAAAACAACTGTTTTTTTCTAACCATACAAATTTATCAACTTTGACTCGCTCTACAAGTCAAACCTTTCGTATAAATGAAATTATTTTTTCGATTACTAGAGCTCCAAACATTTGTTAATTCAAAAAAAGTAAAAGTTTTGCATTATAAACCCACCCGAAAAATGAATTTCGCAAGCACTTTTGCCTAAACGGCAACAAACTCAATTTTGTTTGGCTAGTATTTTGGGCAGTAATATGGCTTTGTATAAAGGCCGCTTTATAAGTACATGTTTTGAAAAAAATAGTGCAAACATTAATTTGAAAAATTAATGATGGCTCAAAAGTCCACAGGAATTTAATGAGGACTTTTGACCAACCACAATGGTTGATTTGTGGATTTATTAGCCACCTGACATCTCGACCTCTGACGCTACGTCTTGTGCTTTGACTACGAAAACTTATTTTGTATATAAAGTGAAACTTTTGTCAATGCAGGACCTAAAGCCTAAGGGAAGTGCGATACGATCGATACTATGAACAAAAAATTCAAAGCCGAATACAGTAGCTCGTCTCACAATAACGCATTAAAAGGCTCTCTGAAACCAAAGCGAAACATTCGCACAAATATGCGACGACTGAATAATGTTCAAAGATTCGCATTGCGCCAGTGTGGGTGTTTCCATTAATCTCCATGTAAATAAATTAAGACAGGCGAAAGTTTCGTCGTCGTTCGGAAGTATTCGCGTTGGTTTGGGAGAGCCTTTAATCTTTTAAGGGCACAAGGAAAAAGATTGAGCAGATTTCGAGTCTCATCCCCAAGAAGTCTTTGACTCAATAATATATGCCGTGGGCCTTAGGGTCATTATTTCACTATGAATGGACCCACAGATGTTTAATTTGTTTGAATATAGGTCAGAAGTCCATAACCTAGACAAACGAATGAGTTTCATGAAACAAAGTCTTGAAGTCAGTTCCACTGGTATTTTAATTTTCCAATTAGATATTGATTATAAAAGCAGCTCCGCGAAGCCACGGATCAAAATGTTCTAAACGCCTCATATATAGTAGTTCCTCCTGGCGTAATAATTATGGAAGTGCGTTCGAATGTGATGACAGAGCTGCCTCTCCACCTAAAAACAAAAATGTATTTTCATCGCTACTGTCTTTTAGACAAATCCTTGAATAGAATCTCTAGTCATGTCTTCTTGTTAATTAAGCCATTCGTTTTCGGCAGAAAATTGTAGGTCGGTACTGACAGAACACACAGATGATAAGTTGATAGTTGTAAGTCACCAAGCCCTGGTTCCTAAGTCCTGAGACCTAAGTCCATTATTTTGTAATTACATATTATATGGCTCGTCAATCAAAGATAAACAAAATAAATCTTTTACTCTAATTTTTTCATATGATTTGTATGAAAAATAAACCATATTTTTACAAATTTTCAAATGGTTTGGGGCAGTACAAAATGAAATATTTCCGAGTTCAAATAAGTGTATTTGATAGTAACAACTTTCTGTCAGTAGCCGAAATCGAAATAAAAAAAAAAAAGTTTCGATCGACCCTAATTGTTATCGGTAACCAATATAAATTTCCTTCCACACCAATATTGATAAAATTTGCGGATACCATAAATGATAGCATAATGTTCAGTTTCAAAAATATTTAACAGGCTTTTAAATTTTTAAATGACGTATTTTGTATGGAACAAACGTCATTTAAATATTTAAAAGCCTGTTAAACAGTTAAAAGGGCTTTATGAAATCGGCCATAAGCCTCTTTGTCGATTTGGCTATATCGCTGCTGAACCAAAGACAATGTTTGTGACGCGAATTGAATACCGCTTTTACCTTTGCATCCCCTTTTCTTATACCATTCTTATCAATGATATAACCACAATATTCTATTTGGTCTTTTATAAACTCTGATTTCTCCCAATTTACTCTCATGTTGAAATTATTGAGACGTTTTAAGACCTCGTTAATGCGTTCTAAATGTAATTCATCGGAATTTGCGGTAATTCTTATGTCATCTAAGAAAACGGAAACTCCTTTAATCCCCTGCAAAACCATCTCGATGAAACTTTGCCACTTTGCCGGCGCGTATGCCACCCCATACATCATTTTCGTTGGCTGAAACAACCCCAATGGTGTGTTAAGCGTTAAATAATGCCTATCTTCTGGATGGATTTCCAGTAGTAAAAAATTTTCTAAAATTGATCTAAGTAAATTTTAGAAAAATTTTTTCCACCCGCCATTGTGCTGAACATTTCCTCGACAGTGGGTAGCGGATGCTCATCCACTCTTCGTGCTGGGTTAAGTGTGATCTTGTCATCCCCACACACTCGCACTTCATTATTTCTTTTCCTCACAACCACAATGGGTGTTGCCTACTCACTTGTGTCCACCTTTACTAACAACCCTTCCTCTACCTGTTTTTTATTTATTTTTCCACAGCTTCAGTCAATGGAAATGTTTCCCTTCTGGCTTTGAAGAATTTTGGGGAAACATTTTCTTTTACGAGTAAGCAGCTTGGTGTCCCACAATTTTACCAGTAGAAGGCAAAAATAAATTTGTGTACTTACTCATAATGTCTTTCAGTTTTGTATCCCGGAATTTGTCTGCTTGAATGTTATTAATTTCCATTCTTGGGTTTTGAAGTTGATCGGCGATGATTCGGTCCCAGTTGACTTTTATGGTACGGAGCCATCATTCGCGCCCCAGTAAAGGCTTCCTGTCGGCTCGCACCAGATACATTTTAACTTGGTCGTTGGTTGTAGGTGTTGTGATATTAACCATAATGTCACCCACGCAATATAATGGAGTTTTCCAGGAGCTGTATAACGAAGTATAATTTTCCATTATTTCCAACTTGCCAAAGTGCCTTATCGCATCACCCAAGCTCACGACCGTCACCGGTGCACCGGTATCAATCTCAAAATTTAAAAGAGAATTATTAACTTTAAGATTCAAAAATAATTTGGAACGATTTATGTTCGCTTTATACAAAGTATTGTTTTTTATATTCACCCCAATTATGAAATTCGAACTTCGTACCGTATTTCAAAAAGTATTCGTATCGTTGTTGATTCAAAAAAATTTACCGTGGATCCATAGTTTAGCTGTAAAGCTGTTCGTCTGTGTAAATCTGCCTTAAATCAACATTTGGCAGATTCGAACATCCATGTGAAAAGTTGTTCAAATTCGAGGGTGCAGCCAGTTCGCTATCGAGCATAGGCCGTTTCTTATTTTGTTCAATCGAATCAAAAACAATCGGCTCAGCCAAATAAGGAACTGCCTATACTCGATTGTACCGACTGAACTCGATTATGTCATGCATAAAGCATAATTCATGCTAGGCCCCCTGCTTTTGGTTCATTTCCTGCTTAAAATTTTTTAGCTCGTACCCAAAATACCGAACGAGAAAAGTGACAATTTTTACGAAGAAAATACGACTGTCGGCGAATTCCGTAATAGAACTAAATACTGTCACGGGTATGCGATGAAATGCGTTCTCCTAATTTCAAAATCATGACTTTATTTACTACTACTAAATGTAAGGAAGATGAATCAAAGTGACTTTCATAATAAGGATGTTCGAGAAAAGGCGTATATTTTTGCTAAATACGAATTTCATAATTGGGGTGATTGTTTACCCTTCACTCGTATATTTGCAATATTTAATCTATAAAGACATTATCTGTCGCAACATTTTCTTCTTCTGCAACTTGGCACTTTTCCTTCAAGCAAACTCTACGAAGGTGTCCTTTTATCTTGCAGAATTCGCAAATTGTTTCTTTATGGCTACTATATTTGGCGAAGTGAGATGTACTAACACAGCGGTAACATTTTTGTGTAGGTGGATGTTTGTCTTCTGCTGCAATTGTCTTCTCGTTCATCTCGTTTCTTGTATCCTTTCTTCTGTCCCGAAATGCATTGACTCTACTTGTATTTTCTTGAATCTCATTCACATTTAACCTCGACGTGTTGTACTGATGTTATTCCATGCCTTGTAACGAAGTTACACCTTTTCATAGCAGCGCCTATCCTCCAATTCAACATCATCAACTCGATCACAATTTCATCACATACCTCAAGGCGCCCACGAGAATTGATGACGAGGTTTGCCGACAACAACAGCGCACGACAGCACAACATAACCAATGCGCACGACAACAATTCAACGACTTATATGAAATTAATGGGTAGTGTTCTTCTACCTCACTCGATTCACACTTCCTTGTTACCGCCGAATCTATAAGCAAGGTTGAAATGGCCACTGCAAATGAGGAAAATTTTATCCTCCGTGGTTCTGCTAATTCAATCCTTTGAACTTAGTGAGTACCAAGAAGCAAGCTGCTGGGTGTGTAGAACACCAGTGAGAAGTTTCAATTAATTTTTGCCTTTAAGCCGTAAAAAACCCCCTCCCCTCCTTATTTTTGCCACAACTTCTTGTTGCGGCTAGGGATTAATCCCAAACCAATTAAATCCGCCTCCAATTCGATAAGGCTAGGGAGCTAATCCCAAATAACATTTTTGCCTTAAGAATCGCTTGGAGGTGTTGGCTAGGGAATTTATCCCAGCGCCTGTCATCGTACCGTGCCTTCACTTCGGTGTTGGCTAGGGAATTTATCCCACCGCCTGCCATCATACCGTGCCTTCACTTCGGTGTTGGCTAGGGAGTTTATCCCACCGCCTGTCGTCGTACCGTGCCTTCACTTCGGTGTTGGCTAGGGAGTTAATCCCACCGCCTGTCGTCGTACCGTGCCTTCACTTCGGTGTTGGCTAGGGAGTTTATCCCACCGCCTGTCGTCGTACCGTGCCTTCACTTCGGTGTTGGCTAGGGAGTTTATCCCACCGCCTGTCGTCGTACCGTGCCTTCACTTCGGTGCTGGCTAGGGAACCTATCCCACCTTCTGTAGCCGTATATGCAATACCGTGTTATTTATTTAAGTTATAATACAATTGTAAGATTTATACGAAAATAATCCGTTAATCTAGTTTTAAGTACAACTGAAATAAAAAGTGTCTAAAGAACTGGAGTTCTGAACTTTCTAAACCCGAGTTTTATTGCTTTCTTTGGTAAGAACCCTGGACCTGCTGACCTACCTCAGCTGGAAACTAAAAAAGCATCACATTTTGGCGCCCGAGCAGGGACCTCTAGAAGGTTCACCCAAACTCCGACCGACCGACCCGTAATCTTTCGAAGAGGATACCGACCGCCGCCGTAACCAATTTTTTTTTATTTATCCCTTCGAAAGAGATTTTGCTGTAACCGAATTTCTTCAAAGAAGTACTACCGAACCGCAGCCGACATGTCCGACACCGATGACCCACCGCCAGTAGGCGAATACAACCCGTATAAAAATTTGGGGTTCATTTACTTCCTCAAAAAGTCGGAACTCATCCAAGTATTAAACGACCGAAAGTTAGATACGAGTGGCACTTTACAAACGCTCCGTAAACGGCTAAGCCAGCATTTTAAGGAACTTCGTACACATAAGTCCACCCAAAATCTTTGTGAAGAATGGGAGGACGTTGTGGAGAAAAGGAAGGACGCAGAACCTTCCAAAGATATACTGCCTCCCGACCCGCAGCTATTCAAAGATTTTCAGAACATTTTTGTTCCTTCCGCCCCGCCGACAGGAGCACCTATATTCTTTAACGTGCCCGAAGTAAAGAAAACGACTCTACCCGCACCGATACCAGCCTACCTATCATCCGCCGCCATCCAGAATAGAGCCACCTCCCACATCAAGCCGACCCACATTAAGCTACGAAGCTGAAATGATGAATACAGTCCGCAAGTGGGGACTAAGGTTCGACTCTACGGGGAATCCATTGGAATTTCTGGAACGGTTAACAGAATTAACGAGATGTAATAACATCCCGCTCAAGGATATGTTACGGACATTACCAGAAATGTTCCGCGGCAGCGCTCTCGAGTGGTTGCGCATAAAAGGAGACACTTTCAACACTTGGGGCGGTTTTCGCAAAGCATTCATCCGACATTTCTTGCCAGCCAGGTATTTACATAAGCTGGAAGAAGAAATATTTCGCAAGCGTCAAGGCCCCCGCAAAAAAGCGAAGGATTATATATTATCTGCCCAGTACCTTATCAGGCAGCATCCTCGCATATCTTTGGCCGACAATATCGACCGCATTTTCGACCACATGCGACCCGAGTACCGGTATTACATTCGCCGCCGAGATTTTACTACATTGGACGAGCTCGCATACCTAGCGGAGGAATTTGAGGCTATTAAAAATGAGGAACGTAATATACGCCCTCCACCGATGGCTACCCCTTTCACTCCTACAATTCTCCGTGGTCCATCAGCAAAAGTTCCATATGACCGGAATACGCATTGCTGGAACTGTAAGCAGAGGGGCCACCGAAAAGAGACATGTCGTAGACCATATCGACTGTTTTGCTCCCTCTGCGGATTAGATGGCAGACTACCAGAAGACTGTTCGTGCCATAGAAATCCCGTCGCCGTTGTAACTACGCCACCCACACCAGGCCTTCGTTACTTTGTCTCGACCCAAGTCGAAGGAGAAGACTACCAAGCTTTGCTTGGCACCGGTTCTACGAAAACGTCCGTGGGCCGGTCACTTAGGAATAAATTTAAGGAACTGGACCTTCCCATGAACGCACAACGCTGGCCGATCCATTTAGCAAATGGATACCCAATTATGACTTGCGAACATTGTACCGCAACATTCACCTTAGGGGATAAAACCCTGACGGGCGAAGTGACGTACTTGCCTGACTTAGAGGAAGATGTCATACTCGGGATGGATTTATTGCACCAAGCCGGTTTGCAAATATTTTTGGACAGCAAACCTTTGACTAACCAAAAGCCTGGCGAAAGTAGCCACGCTTGTTCAGTCATGCAACATCCGTCAAGCAATCACCAAGAGAAAATGGATCAGTTCCGAAAAACTGTACTACCGACGTTTGAAGAAATAAATGTTGTATCAAAAGTACCACCGCACTATAAGTCTAAGAAGGAACAAGAACCCGTGGAGCCAAGACGCAGTCCTAGGGGACATGATATGCGACCCCCCAGTTCTCGCTTTCATCGGCTATCAGCCCCCGAACGAGTAGCGATTCATAATCCTCCGCCGAAGCAATCCGTGGCAATCACAAAGTCTTCAACCCAGCCGCCGATCCGCACCAGCCGAGCGCCCCGCTCCGCTAAGAAAAGAAAGCTGCCATTATGCGTAAACCATGCTCCTCGCCCTGTCAAGAAAGTAGAGAAGACAGGACAGCACCCCGATGGCAAACCGTCAACATCCCAGGGAAGCAGTCGTCAACAAGCCTTACCGGTACCCGACCCTAGCGTTAGGCAACGGACTCTACCGTGCAAGGTAGCAGCCCCTAGTCGAGCAACCGCCAAGCCCTTGTGCCTCACCTTATTGCCCAAGAGCAAAGTGAGCCCAGTTATTCCGCCGACTCTCGTCCGTAATACCGCCGTACCGATTCTACCGCCACCCGAAACCAGGATGAAGGAATTCCGAGGTCAACGACAGATCGTTGAGGAGAATTGGCTGGTAGGTAACCCGCCGGCCCCCGTAGCCGTTCCCGCCACGACACCGCTATATGTTCTGGCAGCCATGACCATGACACCCCCGGGCGGAGTACAACCACCAGAAGACAATGCAGGGCATCCACATTCTGCCAACCAGCCTTCTGGGGCTACAACTTCAGGACGACATGACCCTTTCGTCGGCATTTCACTGAACGGACCACATCATCGGCAGTCCTTCTACATCTACCGACCATGGGGTAAAATTTCTGTGCGTCTCAATAAAAAAGGGACACAGGCCAGCCTTCGATTCAAAGGTCAAACTAAGACCATCGACATAGAGAACAAAGATTATACCGATTATTCCATTTTTATGTTAACTACCCGATTTTTTTTATTGTGATTAATTATTATTTAGATTAAATTACGAATTATTTTGAAGTAATTGTTCAATTAAATTGAAAAAAAAATGTATATACGAAAAAAAAGAAACAAAAAAAAACAAAGATATATAAAAATTAAAAAAAAAACATTTAAAAAATAAGAAAAGAAAAAAAAAAGGAAAAATAATTATATTAATGAAATATATATATTTGCTATTATAGTCCATATTTAATAGCCTTTTTTTCAGATAGAAGTTACGACGAGCAGGCTCGTCTTTCGAAGAAAGGGGGGAATGTAACGAAGTTACACCTTTTCATAGCAGCGCCTATCCTCCAACTCAACATCTTCAACATCATCAACCCGATCACAATTTCATCACATACCTCAAGGCGCCCACGAGAATTGATGACGAGGTTTGCCGACAACAACAGCGCACGACAGCACAACATAACCAATGCGCACGACAACAATTCAACGACTTATATGAAATTAATGGGTAGTGTTTTTCTACCTCACTCGATTCACACTTCCTTGTTACCGCCGAATCTATAAGCAAAGGTTAAATGGGCACTGCAAATGAGGAAAATTTTATCCTCCGTGGTTCTGCTAATTCAATCCTTTGAACTTAGTGAGTACCAAGAAGCAAGCTGCTGGGTGTGTAGTACAGCAGTGAGAAGTTTCAATTAATTTTTGGCTTTAAGCCGTAAAAAAAACCCCTCCCCTCCTTATTTTTGCCACAACTTCTTGTTGCGGCTAGGGATTAGTCCCAAACCAATTAAATCCGCCTCCAATTCGATAAGGCTAGGGAGCTAATCCCAAATAACATTTTTGACTTAAGAATCGCTTGGAGGCTAGGGAATTTATCCCACTGTCCGCCTTCGTACCGTGCCTTCACTTTGGTGCTGGCTAGGGAATTTATCCCAGCGCCTGTCATCGTACCGTGCCTTCACTTCGGTGTTGGCTAGGGAATTTATCCCACCGCCTGCCATCATACCGTGCCTTCACTTCGGTGTTGGCTAGGGAGTTTATCCCACCGCCTGTCGTCGTACCGTGCCTTCACTTCGGTGTTGGCTAGGGAGTTAATCCCACCGCCTGTCGTCGTACCGTGCCTTCACTTCGGTGTTGGCTAGGGAGTTTATCCCACCGCCTGTCGTCGTACCGTGCCTTCACTTCGGTGTTGGCTAGGGAGTTTATCCCACCGCCTGTCGTCGTACCGTGCCTTCACTTCGGTGTTGGCTAGGGAGTTTATCCCACCGCCTGTCGTCGTACCGTGCCTTCACTTCGGTGCTGGCTAGGGAACCTATCCCACCTTCTGTAGCCGTATATGCAATACCGTGTTATTTATTTAAGTTATAATACAATTGTAAGATTTATACGAAAATAATCCGTTAATCTAGTTTTAAGTACAACTGAAATAAAAAGTGTCTAAAGAACTGGAGTTCTGAACTTTCTAAACCCAAGTTTTATTGCTTTCTTTGGTAAGAACCCTGGACCCGCTGACCTACCTAAGCTGGAAACTAAAAAAGCATCACATTTTGGCGCCCGAGCAGGGACCTCTTGAAGGTTCACGCAAACTCCGACCGACCGACCCGTAATCTTTCGAAGAGGATACCGACCGCCGCCGTAACAAATTTTTTTTTATTTAACCCTTCGAAAGAGATTTTGCTGTAACCGAATTTCTTCAAAGAAGTACTACCGAACCGCCAGCAACCACCACAACCGAACCGCCGCCGATATGTCCGACACCGATGACCCACCGCCAGGAGGCGAATACAACCCGTATATAAATTTGGGATTCATTTACTTCCTCAAAAAGTCGGAACTCATCCAAGTATTAAACGACCGAAAGTTAGATACGAGTGGCACTTTACAAACGCTCCGTAAACGGCTAAGCCAGCATTTTAAGGAACTTCGTACACATAAGTCCACCCAAAATCTTTGTGAAGAATGGGAGGACGTTGTGGAGAAAAGGAATGACGCAGAACCTTCCAAAGATATACTGCCTCCCGACCCGCAGCTATTCAAAGATTTTCAGAACATTTTTGTTCCTTCCGCCCCGCCGACAGGAGCACCTATATTCTTTAACGTGCCCGAAGTAAAGAAAACGACTCTACCCGTACCGATACCAGCCTACCTATCATCCGCCGCCATCCAGAATAGAGCCACCTCCCACATCAAGCCGACTCACATTAAGCTACGAAGCTGAAATGCTGAATACAGTCCGCAAGTGGGGACTAAGGTTCGACTCTACGGGGAATCCATTGGAATTTCTGGAACGGTTAACAGAATTAACGAGATGTAATAACATCCCGCCCAAGGATATGTTACGGACATTACCAGAAATCTTCCGCGGCAGCGCTCTCGAGTGGTTGCGCATAAAAGGAGACACTTTCAACACTTGGGACGGTTTTCGCGAAGCATTCATCCGACATTTCTTGCCAGCCAGGTATTTACATAAGCTGGAAGAAGAAATATTTCGCAAGCGTCAAGGCCCCCGCAAAAAAGCGAAGGATTATATATTATCTGCCCAGTACCTTATCAGGCAGCATCCTCGCATATCTTTGGCCGACAATATCGACCGCATTTTCGACCACATGCGACCCGAGTACCGGTATTACATTCGCCGCCGAGATTTTACTACATTGGACGAGCTCGTATACCTAGCGGAGGAATTTGAGGCTATTAAAAATGAGGAACGTAATATACGCCCTCCACCGATGGCTACCCCTTTCACTCCTACAATTCTCCGTGGTCCATCAGCAGAAGTTCTATATACGCATTGCTGGAACTGTAAGCAGAGGGGCCACCGAAAAGAGACATGTCGTAGACCATATCGACTGTTTTGCTCCTTCTGCGGATTAGATGGCAGACTACCAGAAGACTGTTCGTGCCATAGAAATCCTGTCGCCGTTGTAACTACGCCACCCACACCAGGCCTTCGTTACTTTGTCCCGACCCAAGTCGAAGGAGAAGACTACCAAGCTTTACTTGGCACCGGTTCTACGAATGACTTGCGAACATTATACCGCAACATTCACCTTAGGGGATAAAACCCTGACGGGCGAAGTGACGTACTTGCCTGACTTAGAGGAAGATGTCATACTCGGGATGGATTTATTGCACCAAGCCGGTTTGCAAATATTTTTGGACAGCAAACCTTTGACTAACCAAAAGCCTGGCGAAAGCAGCCACGCTTGTTCAGTCATGCAACATCCGTCAAGCAATCACCAAGAGAAAATGGATCAGTTCCGAAAAACTGTACTACCGACGTTTGAAGAAATAAATGTTGTATCAAAAGTACCACCGCACCATAAGTCTAAGAAGGAACAAGAACCCGTGGAGCCAAGACGCAGTCCTAGGGGACATGATATGCGACCCCCCAGTTCTCGCTTTCATCGGCTATCAGCCCCCGAACGAGTAGCGATTCATAATCCTCCGCCGAAGCAATCCGTGGCAATCACAAAGTCTTCAACCCAGCCGCCGATCCGCACCAGCCGAGCGCCCCGCTCCGCTAAGAAAAGAAAGCTGCCATTATGCGTAAACCATGCTCCTCGCCCTGTCAAGAAAGTAGAGAAGACAGGACAGCACCCCGATGGCAAACCGTCAACATCCCAGGGAAGCAGTCGTCAACAAGCCTTACCGGTACCCGACCCTAGCGTTAGGCAACGGACTCTACCGTGCAAGGTAGCAGCCCCTAGTCGAGCAACCGCCAAGCCCTTGTGCCTCACCTTATTGCCCAAGAGCAAAGTGAGCCCAGTTATTCCGCCGACTCTCGTCCGTAATACCGCCGTACCGATTCTACCGCCACCCGAAACCAGGATGAAGGAATTCCGAGGTCAACGACAGATCGTTGAGGAGAATTGGCTGGTAGGTAACCCGCCGGCCCCCGTAGCCGTTCCCGCCACGACACCGCTATATGTTCTGGCAGCCATGACCATGACACCCCCGGGCGGAGTACAACCACCAGAAGACAATGCAGGGCATCCACATTCTGCCAACCAGCCTTCTGGGGCTACAACTTCAGGACGACATGACCCTTTCGTCGGCATTTCACTGAACGGACCACATCATCGGCAGTCCTTCTACATCTACCGACCATGGGGTAAAATTTCTGTGCGTCTCAATAAAAAAGGGACACAGGCCAGCCTTCGATTCAAAGGTCAAACTAAGACCATCGACATAGAGAACAAAGATTATACCGATTATTCCATTTTTATGTTAACTACCCGATTTTTTTATTGTGATTAATTATTATTTAGATTAAATTACGAATTATTTTGAAGTAATTGTTCAATTAAATTGAAAAAAAAATGTATATACGAAAAAAAAGAAACAAAAAAAAACAAAGATATATAAAAATTAAAAAAAAAACATTTAAAAAATAAGAAAAGAAAAAAAAAAGGAAAAATAATTATATTAATGAAATATATATATTTGCTATTATAGTCCATATTTAATAGCCTTTTTTTCAGATAGAAGTTACGACGAGCAGGCTCGTCTTTCGAAGAAAGGGGGGAATGTAACGAAGTTACACCTTTTCATAGCAGCGCCTATCCTCCAACTCAACATCTTCAACATCATCAACCCGATCACAATTTCATCACATACCTCAAGGCGCCCACGAGAATTGATGACGAGGTTTGCCGACAACAACAGCGCACGACAGCACAACATAACCAATGCGCACGACAACAATTCAACGACTTATATGAAATTAATGGGTAGTGTTTTTCTACCTCACTCGATTCACACTTCCTTGTTACCGCCGAATCTATAAGCAAAGGTTAAATGGGCACTGCAAATGAGGAAAATTTTATCCTCCGTGGTTCTGCTAATTCAATCCTTTGAACTTAGTGAGTACCAAGAAGCAAGCTGCTGGGTGTGTAGTACAGCAGTGAGAAGTTTCAATTAATTTTTGGCTTTAAGCCGTAAAAAAAACCCCTCCCCTCCTTATTTTTGCCACAACTTCTTGTTGCGGCTAGGGATTAGTCCCAAACCAATTAAATCCGCCTCCAATTCGATAAGGCTAGGGAGCTAATCCCAAATAACATTTTTGACTTAAGAATCGCTTGGAGGCTAGGGAATTTATCCCACTGTCCGCCTTCGTACCGTGCCTTCACTTTGGTGCTGGCTAGGGAATTTATCCCAGCGCCTGTCATCGTACCGTGCCTTCACTTCGGTGTTGGCTAGGGAATTTATCCCACCGCCTGCCATCATACCGTGCCTTCACTTCGGTGTTGGCTAGGGAGTTTATCCCACCGCCTGTCGTCGTACCGTGCCTTCACTTCGGTGTTGGCTAGGGAGTTAATCCCACCGCCTGTCGTCGTACCGTGCCTTCACTTCGGTGTTGGCTAGGGAGTTTATCCCACCGCCTGTCGTCGTACCGTGCCTTCACTTCGGTGTTGGCTAGGGAGTTTATCCCACCGCCTGTCGTCGTACCGTGCCTTCACTTCGGTGTTGGCTAGGGAGTTTATCCCACCGCCTGTCGTCGTACCGTGCCTTCACTTCGGTGCTGGCTAGGGAACCTATCCCACCTTCTGTAGCCGTATATGCAATACCGTGTTATTTATTTAAGTTATAATACAATTGTAAGATTTATACGAAAATAATCCGTTAATCTAGTTTTAAGTACAACTGAAATAAAAA
The DNA here is from genome assembly GCA_932273885.2 of Leucozona laternaria. Classification (NCBI taxonomy): domain Eukaryota; kingdom Metazoa; phylum Arthropoda; class Insecta; order Diptera; family Syrphidae; genus Leucozona; species Leucozona laternaria. The sequence continues at coordinate 147,130,863 of OW026366.1, forward strand.
GTGTCTAAAGAACTGGAGTTCTGAACTTTCTAAACCCAAGTTTTATTGCTTTCTTTGGTAAGAACCCTGGACCCGCTGACCTACCTAAGCTGGAAACTAAAAAAGCATCACATTTTGGCGCCCGAGCAGGGACCTCTTGAAGGTTCACGCAAACTCCGACCGACCGACCCGTAATCTTTCGAAGAGGATACCGACCGCCGCCGTAACAAATTTTTTTTTATTTAACCCTTCGAAAGAGATTTTGCTGTAACCGAATTTCTTCAAAGAAGTACTACCGAACCGCCAGCAACCACCACAACCGAACCGCCGCCGATATGTCCGACACCGATGACCCACCGCCAGGAGGCGAATACAACCCGTATATAAATTTGGGATTCATTTACTTCCTCAAAAAGTCGGAACTCATCCAAGTATTAAACGACCGAAAGTTAGATACGAGTGGCACTTTACAAACGCTCCGTAAACGGCTAAGCCAGCATTTTAAGGAACTTCGTACACATAAGTCCACCCAAAATCTTTGTGAAGAATGGGAGGACGTTGTGGAGAAAAGGAATGACGCAGAACCTTCCAAAGATATACTGCCTCCCGACCCGCAGCTATTCAAAGATTTTCAGAACATTTTTGTTCCTTCCGCCCCGCCGACAGGAGCACCTATATTCTTTAACGTGCCCGAAGTAAAGAAAACGACTCTACCCGTACCGATACCAGCCTACCTATCATCCGCCGCCATCCAGAATAGAGCCACCTCCCACATCAAGCCGACTCACATTAAGCTACGAAGCTGAAATGCTGAATACAGTCCGCAAGTGGGGACTAAGGTTCGACTCTACGGGGAATCCATTGGAATTTCTGGAACGGTTAACAGAATTAACGAGATGTAATAACATCCCGCCCAAGGATATGTTACGGACATTACCAGAAATCTTCCGCGGCAGCGCTCTCGAGTGGTTGCGCATAAAAGGAGACACTTTCAACACTTGGGACGGTTTTCGCGAAGCATTCATCCGACATTTCTTGCCAGCCAGGTATTTACATAAGCTGGAAGAAGAAATATTTCGCAAGCGTCAAGGCCCCCGCAAAAAAGCGAAGGATTATATATTATCTGCCCAGTACCTTATCAGGCAGCATCCTCGCATATCTTTGGCCGACAATATCGACCGCATTTTCGACCACATGCGACCCGAGTACCGGTATTACATTCGCCGCCGAGATTTTACTACATTGGACGAGCTCGTATACCTAGCGGAGGAATTTGAGGCTATTAAAAATGAGGAACGTAATATACGCCCTCCACCGATGGCTACCCCTTTCACTCCTACAATTCTCCGTGGTCCATCAGCAGAAGTTCTATATACGCATTGCTGGAACTGTAAGCAGAGGGGCCACCGAAAAGAGACATGTCGTAGACCATATCGACTGTTTTGCTCCTTCTGCGGATTAGATGCAGACTACCAGAAGACTGTTCGTGCCATAGAAATCCTGTCGCCGTTGTAACTACGCCACCCACACCAGGCCTTCGTTACTTTGTCCCGACCCAAGTCGAAGGAGAAGACTACCAAGCTTTACTTGGCACCGGTTCTACGAATGACTTGCGAACATTATACCGCAACATTCACCTTAGGGGATAAAACCCTGACGGGCGAAGTGACGTACTTGCCTGACTTAGAGGAAGATGTCATACTCGGGATGGATTTATTGCACCAAGCCGGTTTGCAAATATTTTTGGACAGCAAACCTTTGACTAACCAAAAGCCTGGCGAAAGCAGCCACGCTTGTTCAGTCATGCAACATCCGTCAAGCAATCACCAAGAGAAAATGGATCAGTTCCGAAAAACTGTACTACCGACGTTTGAAGAAATAAATGTTGTATCAAAAGTACCACCGCACCATAAGTCTAAGAAGGAACAAGAACCCGTGGAGCCAAGACGCAGTCCTTGGGGACATGATATGCGACCCCCCAGTTCTCGCTTTCATCGGCTATCAGCCCCCGAACGAGTAGCGATTCATAATCCTCCGCCGAACCAATCCGTGGCAATCACAGTCTTCAACCCAGCCACCGATCCGCACCAGCCGAGCGCCCCGCTCCGCTAACAAAAGGAAGCTGCCATTATGCGTAAACCATGATCCTCGCCCTGTCAAGAAAGTAGAGAAGACAGGACAGCACCCCGATGGCAAACCGTCAACATCCCAGGGAAGCAGTCGTCAACAAGCCTTACCGGTACCCGACCCTAGCGTTAGGCAACGGACTCTACCGTGCAAGGTAGCAGCCCCTAGTCGAGCAACCGCCAAGCCCTTGTGCCTCACCTTATTGCCCAAGAGCAAAGTGAGCCCAGTCATTCCGCCGACTCTCGTCCGTAATACCGCCGTACCGATTCTACCGCCACCCGAAACCAGGATGAAGGAATTCCGAGGTCAACGACAGATCGTTGAGGAGAATTGGCTGGTAGGTAACCCGCCGGCCCCCGTAGCCGTTCCCGCCACGACACCGCTATATGTTCTGGCAGCCATGACCATGACACCCCCGGGCGGAGTACAACCACCAGAAGACAATGCAGGGCATCCACATTCTGCCAACCAGCCTTCTGGGGCTACAACTTCAGGACGACATGACCCTTTCGTCGGCATTTCACTGAACGGACCACATCATCGGCAGTCCTTCTACATCTACCGACCATGGGGTAAAATTTCTGTGCGTCTCAATAAAAAAGGGACACAGGCCAGCCTTCGATTCAAAGGTCAAACAAAGACCATCGACATAGAGAACTAAGATTATACCGATTATTCCATTTTTATGTTAACTACCCGATTTTTTTATTGTGATTATTTATTATTTAGATTATATTACGAATTATTTTGAAGTAATTGTTCAATTAAGTTGAAAAAAAATTTATATACGAAAAAAAAAAAAAAAAAAACAAAAGCTCGGCGCAAATCCTCGTATCTAACCCTCCAAGTGGGTGCTGGGCGGGCAATAAGCACTACAGTTGTTTGGTGCGATGTCAAAACAGGTGTTTAGCTCAGGTCAGGGTGAATTGCTGTGAAGTTCCTTTACTTTTCTATAGTTCAATTTCTCAGCAATGCACTCTGACTATTGATACGAGGTTCCTGATTTTCAAGGTGGTGTGAGCGTTCTCAGAACCCAATCCGTGCCGAAGAAATGGAAGGCTGGGGGACAAACCAGTCATTAACGAGCTCTTTCGGGTGCCCAGGCACAAGGCCCGAAATATTCTTTGCCTTACCCCGGTATATCGGCTCTACCGGGGCTTGACCAACTTTTTCCGACTTACTCGTGGGACCAAAATAGATTTTCAAAACCGCAAACCCCCGTACGATGACATGACAAACGTGGACAGACCCCAACAACAAAAACAACAACAAACTACACCAAAAGACGTTGACATGACAGACATAAACGAACTTGGCAGCTCATTGGAAGATGAGCTGCTTGCCTCCAGCCAGGAGACAATCGTCAACGTCGGTGGCGAAGGCAGTGCTCGCAGTAGTACACCATCGTCACCAAAACCGTCAGTTAGCACCCAGAACACCAGGGGTGGGCAGATGCTAACTACAAATCAAACCAAAAGCCATCCAAAACAAAAGCATAAGTCCTACAGCTCGATTCGCAAGGCTCGCTTCAACAGTGCTGTCTTCGTTCTTAAGAAGATTGCTGAAAGGGAAGAAAAGCAAGCACTTAGCGAACGCGATCGCGAGGACAAGCTTAAATTTTCCAAAGTTGTCGAAGAATACAACAAGTTCTTGGAGGGCGCTGCTCTAAAGAGGAATGAGAACGTTACTAAGCGTAACAGGTCTCAGGATGAGACCTCCCAGCCCTCGAAAAAGAGCAAGGCTCTTCCAGTTCTTGTGAGTAAAAAAAGTAACAATCTACCATCCACATCCGGCAGTCAGCCAGTGGCGAAAACCCTTAGTGAAATCGTCAGGGACGACCTCCAGGTTGCGCTGACGGACGAACTTTCCTCTACAGGAAAGCCAGTCCTCGAAGCGTGGAACGCTATCGAGGCCAGACTGCAGGGTATGGTGGTGGATCTCATTTTGGGAGGACATGGAGGGCCCTCTCCATCTTTCAACTCTGCTGAGACGGTAAGAGGGTATAGGGTGATCAAATGCAAGGATCAGTTCTCAAAAGAATTCCTTGGCAAATGCGTCGCTAGGATTGGTGACGCATGGAAAGGCATGAAGCTCAAGCTAATCCAGGCCAAGGACATTCCTAGACGACCGAAGGCTCGCATTTGGATACCCTATATGGAAAAGCTGGATGGAGAGAGCTTTCTCAAAGTCCTCAAAAGCCAAAACCCGGAGGTAGTTATGGATGACTGGGTCGTCATAAAAGCTGAAGGGGAGAACAAAAATAAATCAACGATGTCCTTCCTTCTCTTGATTGACGAGACAGGAAGGTCATCGGTGGTTAAGGCAAACAATCGTCTGAACTTCGGCATCAGGGAAGCCAAAGTGAGGATACTGCCAACTCAAGGGGACGACACAGGAGAGGTCGTAGATTCTGACATGGTGTCAGACCCAGCGAGTGTGGCAAACCGAACTCCAACACAAAATGCTGAAGTTCGCACAGATTAATCTGAAGCACTCAAAAAGTGCTTCAGATAATCTTAAAATCTTCCTAAAGGAGGAAGATGTGGATTTCGGCCTTATCCAAGAGCCATGGGTTAGAACCAAAAAGTATGTGGACTTCAGGATAACCTATACAACCTGTTCTACATCTGTAACAACAATAACCAAGGTAACCCTCGTACATGTATTCTTGCTAAAAAACATTTAAAAGTGTTTCTCTGTCCAAATTTTAGCACTCCGGACCTGACAGTTGTCAGACTGGAGTCCAAGAGTAAAGGTGGGCTATACTTAGGGTCAGCCTACATGGCCCACGACCGTATAGCACCGCCCGAGGAAGTAACTACCTTGGTCCAGAGCACCAACATGGCCAAACTCATACTAGGATGTGATGCCAATGCCGTATGGGGCAGCTCGGTAACTAACGAAAGAGGTGAGTCCTTATTCGACCATATAATCACTAACAACATGTCTATCTGTAACCAAGGCAACACCCCAACCTTCGTATTCCCGAGCACGGACACTTTCGAAGGATGGGAAGATGTGCTGGATGTTACTCTAACAACCAATAATGAACTAGTCAGGGTAGAAAACTGGAGAGTATCTACTCTGGGATCATTTTCTGATCACAGGTATATACTCTTCGATTTAGGTCTTAAAATTGAGCCCCCTACCCCGTTTAGAAACCCCAAAAAAATCGACTGGAAGAAATTCAGCCTAATAGCAAATGCCAAACTAAAAAATGTACCAAATCTTTATCTCGATTCTGTTGAAGAACTGGAATCGAAAGTTAACACTTTTGAGACAACTATGAATGTAGCATTCAAAGCCTCCTGTCCAGTCAGGTATAGCAAAAAAACCTTCCCTCCATGGTGGAATGAAGACCTCTCAAATCTTAGAAAGATAACGAGAACTACCTTCAATATCTGCTACGCTAATAAACAATGGCAACCCTACAAGGACTGCCTTAAAAAATACAAAAAAGCGGTATCCTCAGCCAAAAAACTGGCCTGGAAAGAGTACTGCGAATCTATTGAAAACATTTAAGACTCAGCAAGACTAGGCAAAATATTGTCTAAACAGCACTCTTGCCCATCCATCCTCAAACAAGAGGATGGTAGCTGGACAGAGGACTCAGCCGAATCTCTAGAGGCCTTAATGACAACCCATTTCCCAGGCTGCAAAGAATACAGCCTGGAAACAGAAACAGTCCCAAGTGCTCAGCCAGAACACTTGGAAAATATTCATGCTATTATTAATAAGGAAAAGATCTCTTGGTCTATCAATAGCTTTTCACCATACAAGTCACCAGGTGTAGACTGTATAATCCCTGTCATGCTACAGAAATTACAAGATATAGTTATACCCTGGTTAGAAGCCTTCTTCATTAACTGTTTCAGGTTTGACCATGTCCCCAAAACGTGGAGACAGGTCAAAGTGGTCTTCATCCCGAAGGTGGGTAAAAGGGGACATGAAGCCCCTAAAGACTTTAGACCCATCAGCCTCACCTCCTTCGTTCTGAAAACACTAGAACGGTTAATTGACATATACATTAGAGGCATTTTAGATAGAAATCCTCTTTCCAAATCACAACACGCCTACCTCAAGGGAAGATCCACTGAAACGGCACTTCACGTACCATCGAAAAAACAATTCAATACAAAGAGTATACCCTAGCAACCTTCCTTGACGTGGAGGGAGCTTTTAATAACGTATTAGCTACTTCAATTCAAAAATCTCTTGCCAAGTTTGACGTTGATGTTCACGTCACAAAATGGATTTTATCCATGCTTAGATCAAGAATCATTCAGGCTACGTTGGGTAGCAATCGCATAATCAAACTAGCAGATAGGGGAACACCTCAGGGAGGAGTTCTATCCCCCCTATTATGGCTACTTGTCATGGACACAATTCTGTGAACTGGATAATTGCGGGGTTAAAGTGGTGGCGTATGCGGATGACCTGGTGGTTATGACATCAGGGGCGTTTTCTACGGTGATAAGCAACATCATGGAAACTGCTTTAAGAAGAATCAGCTTCTGGGCTACTAGCTGCGGACTTGGTGTCAATCAAAATAAGACAGAAATGATGCTCTTCACCACTAGGACTAAAATACCTCCCTTTACTCTGCCCAAACTAAACGGTCACACTCTCTCTCTATCAACAAAAGCTAAATACCTAGGAGTCATCCTGGACCCTAAGCTAAACTGGAAAATCAATATCGAAGAGCGTGTAAAGAAAGCAAGTATAGCTTTCTATGCTTGTAGTAAAACATTCGAAAAAAAATGGGGTCTGCAGCCTAAGATGATATTATGGACATACACTGCTGTGGTTCGTCCCATCTTAACATACGGATCGATCGTATGGTGGCCAGCCCTAAGCAAAAAATACAACATAGAAAAATTGAAAAAGATTCAAAGAACAGCTAGCATAGGTTCCACAGGTGCAATTAGATCTTGCCCAACCGATGCACTAAGCGTCATTCTTAATCTTCTTCCTTTAGATCTCTTCATCAAGTACATGGTATCCTGCAGTGCAACCAGGCTTAAAGAAACAAACTGCTGGTCGGAAAAACCCTATGGGCACACAAAAATTCTGGAACTGTTGCCAAGAGACCTGCGTTCAGTCCATACTGACTATCAAACCCCTTCTCTCAACTTCGAAAAAAGCATCAATGTGCTTATTCCTACCAGAGACGAGTGGAATAATGATTCGGTGATAAGTGAGGATGACACCACAATCTTCACCGACGGCTCAAAGATGAATGTTGGAGTAGGGGCGGGTGTTTTCTCGGAGGCATTGAAAATAAATAACTCTTATCGCCTACCTAACACCTCCAGCGTATTTCAGGCCGAGGTACTAGCTATTAAAGAAGCCTGCAGGGTACTCAAACAAAAAATAATATCTAACCAAAATATCCGCAATGTGGCCATCTGTATAGACAGCCAGGCTGCAATCAAAGCAATTGATAGCTGCCTGGTAACCTCAAAGTTGGTAAATCAATGCAGAGTTGAGCTCGCAGGCTTTAGTGAAAGCACTAAAATCTCACTCATATGGGTCCCAGGCCATAGTGACATCCAAGGCAATGAGCACGCAGATGAGCTTGCCAGGCAGGGATCAGCCCTTCCCGTCTCTCAGGCAGAAGAAGTCGACCTTCCACTGGGATTCGTGAAGGGCAGAATATATGACCATTTCCTATCTGAATCAATAAAAAGGTGGCAAGGTCTGTCAAACTGTAAGATATCTAGGAAGATATGGCCTACCTATGACAAAAACAGATCAATTGAATTAATAAAGCGAAATAGAACAGATACGGCCAGGATCGTTGAAGTCATCACTGGCTATTGGCCAATAGGAGAACACGCGGCTAAGCTACGGATACCTTTTAACAGTTTCTGCCGAAGCTGCAAGAATCCCCTAGAGAAAGAAACCATCGAACACTTTCTCTGTGACTGCCCAGCCCTGGCCAGGTCTCGCTTCCTGGCATTTGGAAGCCCTTTTCTCGATAACCTAACCGTGCTGTCGAACAAAAGGATAAATGACTTTATCTCTTTTCTAAACAGCACCAGATGGATCTAATAGACCAAACAATAACTTCACCACAGCACTTGCATTGGAAGTGGGAGGACTGGCGATGGTCTAACGAGGTTCGGTGAATCGGTAGTCGTGGACTGTATCGCTATCGACTCCGGTTCGGGCCGATCCCCGATGGACCATTGCTGGGCTAATAAGTTAGGTAAAACACTATAAATACGAAAATCATATAAAGGGTGTTTTATTTTAGACGTGTGGTTTTCAATCTGGCAATACTTTTTTCGGAGTTGTTCTTGTTGACGGCTGTCACTTGATTTATCCTCAGATTGGTTTGCCATTTCATAATTAATAGACTTACTCCTGAACAACGTTTGCAAATCGTGCAAATTTGTTACCAAAATAATGGTTCGGTTCGCGCGCTGCGTCCAATATTGGGTCAACATAATCGCAAATTCGCAAAATCGCATAAATTCGAGCAACCATGGATCGGTTTCGCACCACGTTTACTCTAGTGGATAATGCGCATCCTCAGAGACGCCGTACAGTGCGCACCGAAGGCGCTATTGCTGCTGTGGAGCAGAGTATCGAAGAAGAGCCCAATGAGTCCATCCCCCAACGCGCGCAATAATTGGAGCTGTCGAAAATTGGGCCTTTCGAAATCATTTTTAAAACATAATGGCAAACCCTTATATTTATAATAAAGCTAAATTCTTCGCCATAACATTAAATTATGTGCGTTTTATTTCTTCTTGAAAACCACACGTCTAAAAAAAACACCCTTTACAAATATCGTCACTAACTCCCCGAACTACCTCTTAATCCATAACTGGGGAAGGACTTAAAAGTCTGCCAAAACCGAACCAGGTTTACCTTGACTTTGAAAAAGCCCAACCACAAGTAAATCTAGTGATAGGTTATACGGACGGCTCTCAACCCAACTACCTAGCACACAGTGTGAGCTTAACATTCCCCTGAGGTTGAGAGTACAGACCAAAACCTAGTCCCTATATCAATAAACAAACTCGGCTTTAACTTTTCGGACAATCACCACCTCTATAACTGGTGCAAGCCTTAAAGCACTGATATATACCTAGTAGGTATTACTTTGCTTAGTATAGGCACAGCCTATACCATATAGCCCTTCACAGTGGATCTAGTGAAGGGCTATATGGTTGGATCGCAACCCTACCGGAACCACCTAGCACACAGTCGTGAGCTTGGTGCTCTTGTAGGGCTGCGTGATAAAACAATAACCTAGTCCCCCAAGTAATTTTGTCTAGTTTAATAAAAGAAAAAAAAAAAAAAAAAAAAAACAACCCCTATATCAAGAAACAAATCAGGTCAAACGAGTTATGGTATCAAAACGGCACACAACAGCGCTAATTGGGTTCTTCGGGAACAGGTGTTCTCAGAACCGCCATTTTACCTACCTACCTACGAAAAAAAAAGAAACAACAAAAAAAACACAAAGATATATAAAAAATAAAAAAAAAAAAAAAAAACATTTAAAAAATAAGAAAAGAAAAAAAAGAGAAAAAAAGGAAAAATAATTATATTAATGAAATATATATATTTGCTATTATAGTCCATATTTAATAGCCTTTTTTCAGAAAGAAGTTACGCCGAGCAGGCTCGTCTTTCGAAGAAAGGGGGAATGTAACGAAATTACACCTTTTCATAGCAGCGCCTATCCTCCAACTCAACATCATCAACCCGATCACAATTTCATCACATACCTCAAGGCGCCCATGAGAATTGATGACGAGGTTTGCCGACAACAACAGCGCACGACAGCACAACATAACCAATGCGCACGACAACAATTCAACGACTTATATGAAATTAATAGGTAGTGTTTTTCTACCTCACTCGATTCACACTTCCTTGTTACCGCCGAATCTATAAGCAAGGGTGAAATGGCCACTGCAAATGAGGAAAATTTTATCCTCCGTGGTTCTGCTAATTCAATCCTTTGAACTTAGTGAGTACCAAGAAGCAAGCTGCTGGGTGTGTAATACACCAGTGAGAAGTTTCAATTAATTTTTGGCTTTAAGCCGTAAAAAAAACCCCTCCCCTCCTTATTTTTGCCACAACTTCTTGTTGCGGCTAGGGATTAATCCCAAACCAATTAAATCCGCCTCCAATTCGATAAGGCTAGGGAGCTAATCCCAAATAACATTTTTGCCTTAAGAATCGCTTGGAGGCTAGGGAATTTATTCCACCGTCCGCCTTCGTACCGTGCCTTCACTTCGGTGTTGGCTAGGGAGTTAATCCCACCGCCTGTCGTCGTACCGTGCCTTCACTTCGGTGTTGGCTAGGGAGTTTATCCCACCGCCTGTCGTCGTACCGTGCCTTCAGTTCGGTGTTGGCTAGGGAGTTTATCCCACCGCCTGTCGTCCAACCGTGCCTTCACTTCGGTGTTGGCTAGGGAGTTTATCCCACCGCCTGTCGTCGTACCGTGCCTTCACTTCGGTGCTGGCTAGGGAACCTATCCCACCTTCTGTAGCCGTATACGCAATACCGTGTTATTTATTTAAGTTATTATACAATTGTAAGATTGATACGAAAATCATTCATTTATCTAGTTTTAAGTACAACTGAAATAAAAAGTGTCTAAAGAACTGGAGTTCTGAACTTTCTAAACCCAAGTTTTATTGCTTTCTTTGGTAAGAACCCTGGACCCGCTGACCTACCTAAGCTGGAAACTAAAAAAGCATCACATTTTGGCGCCCGAGCAGGGACCTCTAGAAGGTTCACCCAAACTCCGACCGACCGACCCGTTAATCTTTCGAAGAGGATACCGACCGCCGCCGTAACCAATTTTTTTTTATTTTTCCCTTCGAAAGAGATTTTGCTGTAACCGAATTTCTTCGAAGAAGTACTACCGAACCGCCAGCAACCACCACAACCGAACCGCCGCCGACATGTCCGACTCCGATGACCCACCGCCAGGAAGCGAATACAACCCGTATAAAAGTTTGGGGTTCATTTACTTCCTCAAAAAGTAGGAACTCATCCAAGTATTAAACAACCGAAAGTTAGATACGAGTGGCACTTTACAAACGCTCCGTAAACGGCTAAGCCAGCATTTAAAGGAACTTCGTACACATAAGTCCACCCAAAATCTTTGTGAAGAATGGGAGGACGTTGTGGAGAAGAGGAATGACGCAGAACCTTCCGAAGATATACTGCCTCCCGATCCGCAGCTATTCAAAGATTTTCAGAACATTTTTGTTCCTTCCGCCCCACCGACAGGAGCACCTATATTCTTTAACGTGCCCGAAGTAAAGAAAACGACTCTACCCGCACCGACATACCAGCCTACCTATCATCCGCCGCCATCCAGAATAGAGCCACCTCCCACATCAAGCCGACTTTAAGCTACGAAGCTGAAATGATGAATACAGTCCGCAAGTGGTGACTAAGGTTCGACTCTACGGGGAATCCATTGGAATTTCTGGAACGCTTAACAGAATTAACGCGATGTAATAACATCCTGCACAAGGATATGTTACGGACATTACCAGAAATGTTCCGCGGCAGCGCTCTTTAGGTGGTTGCGCATAAAAGGAGATACTTTCAGCACTTGGGACGGTTTTCGCGAAGCATTCATCCGACATTTCTTGCCAGCCAGGTATTTACATAAGCTGGAAGAAGAAATATTTCGCAAGCGTCAAGGCCCCCGCAAAAAAGCGAAGGATTATATATTATCTGCCCAGTACCTTATCAGGCAGCATCCTCGCATATCTTTGGCCGACAATATCGACCGCATTTTCGACCACATGCGAACCGAGTACCGGTATTACATTCGCCGCCGAGATTTTACTACATTGGACGAGCTCGCATACCTAGCGGAGGAATTTGAGGCTATTAAAAATGAGGAACGTAATATACGCCCTCCACCGATGGCTACCCCTTTCACTCCTACAATTCTCCGTGGCCCATCAGCAGAAGTTCCATATGACCGGAATACGCATTGCTGGAACTGTAAGCAGAGGGGCCACCGAAAAGAGACATGTCGTAGACCATATCGACTGTTTTGCTCCCTCTGCGGATTAGATGGCAGACTACCAGAAGACTGTTCGTGCCATAGAAATCCCGTCGCCGTTGTAACTACGCCACCCACACCAGGCCTTCGTTACTTTGTCTCGACCCAAGTTGAAGGAGAAGACTACCAAGCTTTACTTGGCACCAGTTCTACGAAAACGTTCGTGGGCCGGTCACTTAGGAATAAATTTAAGCAACTGGACCTTCCCATGAACACACAACGCTGGCCGATCCATTTAGCAAATGGATACCCAATTATGACTTGCGAACATTATACCGCAACATTCACCTTAGGGGCTAAAACCCTGACGGGCGAAGTGACGTACTTGCCTGACTTAGAGGAAGATGTCATACTCGGGATGGATTTATTGCACCAAGCCGGTTTGCAAATATTTTCGGACAGCAAACCTTTGACTAACCAAAAGCCTGGCGAAAGTAGCCACGCTTGTTCAGTCATGCAACATCCGTCAAGCAATCACCAAGAAAAAATGGATCAGTTCCGAAAAACTGTACTACCGACGTTTGAAGAAATAAATTTTGTATCAAAAGTACCACCGCACCATAAGTCTAAGAAGGAACAAGAACCCGTGGAGCCAAGACGCAGTCCTAGGGGACATGATATGCAACCCCCCAGTTCTCGCTTTCATCGGCTTTCAGCCCCCGAACGAGTAGCGATTCATAATCCTCCGCCGAACCAATCCGTGGCAATCACAAAGTCTTCAACCCAGCCGCCGATCCGCACCAGCCGAACGCCCCGCTCCGCTAACAAAAGGAAGCTGCCATTATGCGTAAACCATGCTCCTCGCCCTGTCAAGAAAGTAGAGAAGACAGGACAGCACCCCGATGCATCCCAGGGAAGCAATCGTCAACAAGCCTTACCGGTACCCGACCCTAGCGTTAGGCAACGGACTCTACCGTGCAAGGTAGCAGCCCCTAGTCGAGCAACCGCCAAGCCCTTGTGCCTCACCTTATTGCCCAAGAGCAAAGTGAGCCCAGTCATTCCGCCGCCTCTCGTCCATAATACCGCCGTACCGATTCTACCGCCACCCGAAACCAGGATGAAGGAAGTCCGAGGTCAACGACAGATCGTAGAGGAGAATTGGCTGGTAGGTAACCCGCCGGCCCCCGTAGCCGTTCCCGCCTCGACACCGCTGTATGTTCTGGCAGCCATGACCATGACACCCCCGGGCCGAGTACAACCACCAGAAGACAATGCAGGGCATCCACATTCTGCCAAATAGCCTTCTGGGGCTACAACTTCAGGACGACATGACCCTTTCGTCGGCATTTCACTGAACGGACCACATCATCGGCAGTCCTTCTACATCTACCGACATGGGGTAAAATTTCTGTACGTCTCAATAAAAAAGGGACACAGGCCAGCCTTCGATTCAAAGGTCAAACTAAGACCATCGACATAGAGAACTAAGATTATACCGATTATTAAATTTTTATGTTAACTACCCGATTTTTTTATTGTGATTAATTATTATTTAGATTATAATTATTACGAATTATTTTGAAGTAATTGTTCAATTAAATTGAAAAAAATTTATATACGAAAAAAAAAGAAACAAACAAAAAACACAAAGATATATAAAAAATAAAAAAAAAAACCATTTAAAAAATAAGAAAAGAAAAAATGAAAGAGAAAAAAAGGAAAAATAATTATATTAATGAAATATATATATTTGCTATTATAGTCCATATTTAATAGCCTTTTTTTCAGATAGAAGTTACGACGAGCAGGCTCGTCTTTCGAAGAAAGGGGGGAATGTAACGAAGTTACACCTTTTCATAGCAGCGCCTATCCCCCAACTCAACATCATCAACTCGATCACAATTTCATCACATACCTCAAGGCGCCCACGAGAATTGATGACGAGGTTTGCCGACAACAACAGCGCACGACAGCACAACATAACCAATGCGCACAACAACAATTCAACGACTTATATGAAATTAATGGGTAGTGTTTTTCTACCTCACTCGATTCACACTTCCTTGTTACCGCCGAATCTATAAGCAAGGGTGAAATGGGCACTGCAAATGAGGAAAATTTTATCCTCCGTGGTTCTGCTAATTCAATTCTTTGAACTTAGTGAGTACCAAGAAGCAAGCTGCTGGGTGTGTAGTACACCAGTGAGAAGTTTCAATTAATTTTTGGCTTTAAGCCGTAAAAAAAACCCCCTCCCCTCCTTATTTTTGCCACAACTTCTTGTTGTGGCTAGGGATTAATCCCAAACCAATTAAATCCGCCTCCAATTCGATAAGGCTAGGGAGCTAATCCCAAATAAGAATCGCTAATCCCATAAGAATCGCTTGGAGGCTAGGGAATTTATTCCACCGTCCGCCTTCGTACCGTGCCTTCACTTCGGTGTTGGCTAGGGAGTTTATCCCACCGCCTGCCGTCGTACCGTGCCTTCACTTCGGTGTTGGCTAGGGAGTTTATCCCACCACCTGTCGTCGTACCGTGCCTTCACTTCGGTGTCGGCTAGGGAACCTATCCCACCTTCTGTAGCCGTATATGCAATACCGTGTTATTTATTTAAGTAATAATACAATTGTAAGATTTATACGAAAATAATCCGTTAATATAGTTTTAAGTACAACTGAAATAAAAAGTGTCTAAAGAACTGGAGTTCTGAACTTTCTAAACCCGAGTTTTATTGCTTTCTTTGGTAAGAACCCTGGACCCGCTGACCTACCTCAGCTGGAAACTAAAAAAGCATCACAGCCTCCTTTTTCAGCTGGCTCAAAGGCATTAGCGGTGTTAACTTCTATTTCCAAAGTCAAATTGATCTTTTCGAGCAGCCGACTTTGAATCTTTTGGTTTATCAAGCCGAATATAAATTGGTTTCGTAGTGCTGTATTTCAGTAGTTTCCAAAATTGCAATTTGCAGAGAGACGTTTCAGCGCAACTAAGAAATGAGCACATGTTTCACCTTCTTTTTGCTTAATTAAATGAAATCGATAATTTTCGGGGATCTCATTCGGTTTCGGGCCGAAATGCTCTTTTAGAATGTTTATAATTTCAGAGTATTCAGAATCTTCAGGCAGTTTTGGCAGGAGCTTATCACACAGTACGTCATAAGTAGGTGCTCCCATGTAGTGCAGCAAATATTGTTTCTTTTTAGAAGGATCGCGATTGAATATATCCAACGCTGTCTCAAACCGTTTCAACCAACGTGACCACGTGGTGACACCGACTTCGAAACCCTCGAAATTAAATTGTATAGTTGTAGGCCCGGCTCCTCTGGCAATGGGTGGCTTCATTTTGGTGTAAGATTTATACGCTATGCCACTTGAACAAAGTTAAGTCCGTATTTTATAATTTGTTTAACTTTTTTTTTTTTATATTCTGTGGTGCGTTCTAAAGTTGACTATAGTTGACTTTTATCGTTCCTTTAATTCAGAAAAGTAACTTTGTGACGTCGAAAAGTCATTCCTAAACTCAAGGTTAAAGTGTAAGAAAGTTACTTTCATGGCGAATTCCTTTCAACAAAGAAATCGTTTTTTTTCTAAACGGAATCGAATTTTTTCTAAACAGAATCGATTTTTTTTCTGTCAATTGAAAGGAATTCGTATTTCGTAAAAGAATCGATTTTTTTGTGTGATTGTGTTTGTGTTACTTGTTAGCTGCAATTGAAGCAAAACGTCAAGAAATTATTCAAAAACTATTAAGTTTGTTTGTTTTTTTTTTTGTGAGAAAAATATTTTACCAATAGGATTAAATTAATAACTATAATAATTCTATTTTGACAACAAAAGATTTTAGCCAGCTTATACGGGGGAAATTTGTTGGTGCATTTTATTTGTTTGAACTTCTACTTGCACATATCTTTTTAAAGAAGATTGTTATTGAAATGTTTTCACTAGCACTGAAAGTTTTTATCACGTCTTGCACTCGCGAAAGCTATTTTTTTTTGTCAAATTTTTGTTTGATAATGAACAACGGACAATAAATTATTTTTATAGCTATATTGACTGAATATATTGTTGAATATTTTGTTAAATTATGCAGAATTCGTTGCAACCAAAAATAAACAACTCGTCTTCCAAAAATTCCGCGACTTTCAATTTGACGTATTATAAATGTCAAGTATTCATAGTGTGTGCAAATCAGTTTGAAATCTTGCTAAAAACTCAACATCATCAACTCGATCACAATTTCATCACATACCTCAAGGCGCCCACGAGAATTGATGACAGCGCACGACAGCACAACATAACCAATGCGCACGACAACAATTCAACGACTTATATGAAATTAATGGGTAGTGTTTTTCTACCTCACTCGATTCACACTTCCTTGTTACCGCCGAATCTATAAGCAAGGGTGAAATGGGCACTGCAAATGAGGAAAATTTTATCCTCCGTGGTTCTGCTAATTCAATTCTTTGAACTTAGTGAGTACCAAGAAGCAAGCTGATGGGTGTGTAGTACACCAGTGAGAAGTTTCAATTAATTTTTGGCTTTAAGCCGTAAAAAAAACCCCCTCCCCTCCTTATTTTTGCCACAACTTCTTGTTGTGGCTAGGGATTAATCCCCAACCAATTAAATCCGCCTCCAATTCGATAAGGCTAGGGAGCTAATCCCAAATAAGAATCGCTAATCCCATAAGAATCGCTTGGAGGCTAGGGAATTTATTCCACCGTCCGCCTTCGTACCGTGCCTTCACTTCGGTGTTGGCTAGGGAGTTTATCCCACCGCCTGTCGTCGTACCGTGCCTTCACTTCGGTGTTGGCTAGGGAGTTTATCCCACCACCTGTCGTCGTACCGTGCCTTCACTTCGCTAGGGAACCTATCCCACCTTCTGTAGCCGTATATGCAATACCGTGTTATTTATTTAAGTAATAATACAATTGTAAGATTTATACGAAAATAATCCGTTAATATAGTTTTAAGTACAACTGAAATAAAAAGTGTCTAAAGAACTGGAGTTCTGAACTTTCTAAACCCGAGTTTTATTGCTTTCTTTGGTAAGAACCCTGGACCCGCTGACCTACCTCAGCTGGAAACTAAGAAAGCATCACAGCCTCCTTTTTCAGCTGGCTCAAAGGCATTAGCGGTGTTAACTTCTATTTCCAAAGTCAAATTGATCTTTTCGAGCAGCCGACTTTGAATCTTTTGGTTTATCAAGCCGAATATAAATTGGTTTCGTAGTGCTGTATTTAAGTAGTTTCCAAAATTGCAATTTGCAGAGAGACGTTTCAGCGCAACTAAGAAATTAGCACATGTTTCACCTTCTTTTTGCTTAATTAAATGAAATCGATAATTTTCGGGGATCTCATTCGGTTTCGGGTCGAAATGCTCTTTTAGAATGTTTATAATTTCAGAGTATTCAGAATCTTCAGGCAGTTTTGGCAGGAGCTTATCACACAGTACGTCATAAGTAGGTGCTCCCATGTAGTGCAGCAAATATTGTTTCTTTTTAGAAGGATCGCGATTGAATATATCCAACGCTGTCTCAAACCGTTTCAACCAACGTGACCACGTGGTGACACCGACTTCGAAACCCTCGAAATTAAATTGTATAGTTGTAGGCCCGGCTCCTCTGGCAATGGGTGGCTTCATTTTGGTGTAAGATTTATACGCTATGCCACTTGAACAAAGTTAAGTCCGTATTTTATAATTTGTTTAACTTTTTTTTTTTTATATTCTGTGGTGCGTTCTACAGTTGACTATAGTTGACTTTTATCGTTCCTTTAATTCAGAAAAGTAACTTTATGACGTCGAAAAGTCATTCCTAAACTCAAGGTTAAAGTGTAAGAAAGTTACTTTCATGGCGAATTCCTTTCAACAAAGAAATCGGTTTTTTTCTAAACGGAATCGAATTTTTTCTAAACAGAATCGATTTTTTTTCTGTCAATTGAAAGGAATTCGTATTTCGTAAAAGAATCGATTTTTTTGTGTGATTGTGTTTGTGTTACTTGTTAGCTGCAATTGAAGCAAAACGTCAAGAAATTATTCAAAAACTATTAAGTTTGTTTGTTTTTTTTTTTGTGAGAAAAATATTTTACCAATAGGATTAAATTAATAACTATAATAATTCTATTTTGACAACAAAAGATTTTAGCCAGCTTATACGGGGGAAATTTGTTGGTGCATTTTATTTGTTTGAACTTCTACTTGCACATATCTTTTTAAAGAAGATTGTTATTGAAATGTTTTCACTAGCACTGAAAGTTTTTATCACGTCTTGCACTCGCGAAAGCTATTTTTTTTTGTCAAATTTTTGTTTGATAATGAACAACGGACAATAAATTATTTTTATAGCTATATTGACTGAATATATTGTTGAATATTTTGTTAAATTATGCAGAATTCGTTGCAACCAAAAATAAACAACTCGTCTTCCAAAAATTCCGCGACTTTCAATTTGACGTATTATAAATGTCAAGTATTCATAGTGTGTGCAAATCAGTTTGAAATCTTGCTAAAAACTCAACATCATCAACTCGATCACAATTTCATCACATACCTCAAGGCGCCCACGAGAATTGATGACAGCGCACGACAGCACAACATAACCAATGCGCACGACAACAATTCAACGACTTATATGAAATTAATGGGTAGTGTTTTTCTACCTCACTCGATTCACACTTCCTTGTTACCGCCGAATCTATAAGCAAGGGTGAAATGGGCACTGCAAATGAGGAAAATTTTATCCTCCGTGGTTCTGCTAATTCAATTCTTTGAACTTAGTGAGTACCAAGAAGCAAGCTGCTGGGTGTGTAGTACACCAGTGAGAAGTTTCAATTAATTTTTGGCTTTAAGCCGTAAAAAAAACCCCCTCCCCTCCTTATTTTTGCCACAACTTCTTGTTGTGGCTAGGGATTAATCCCAAACCAATTAAATCCGCCTCCAATTCGATAAGGCTAGGGAGCTAATCCCAAATAAGAATCGCTAATCCCATAAGAATCGCTTGGAGGCTAGGGAATTTATTCCACCGTCCGCCTTCGTACCGTGCCTTCACTTCGGTGTTGGCTAGGGAGTTTATCCCACCGCCTGTCGTCGTACCGTGCCTTCACTTCGGTGTTGGCTAGGGAGTTTATCCCACCACCTGTCGTCGTACCGTGCCTTCACTTCGCTAGGGAACCTATCCCACCTTCTGTAGCCGTATATGCAATACCGTGTTATTTATTTAAGTAATAATACAATTGTAAGATTTATACGAAAATAATCCGTTAATATAGTTTTAAGTACAACTGAAATAAAAAGTGTCTAAAGAACTGGAGTTCTGAACTTTCTAAACCCGAGTTTTATTGCTTTCTTTGGTAAGAACCCTGGACCCGCTGACCTACCTCAGCTGGAAACTAAAAAAGCATCACAGCCTCCTTTTTCAGCTGGCTCAAAGGCATTAGCGGTGTTAACTTCTATTTCCAAAGTCAAATTGATCTTTTCGAGCAGCCGACTTTGAATCTTTTGGTTTATCAAGCCGAATATAAATTGGTTTCGTAGTGCTGTATTTAAGTAGTTTCCAAAATTGCAATTTGCAGAGAGACGTTTCAGCGCAACTAAGAAATTAGCACATGTTTCACCTTCTTTTTGCTTAATTAAATGAAATCGATAATTTTCGGGGATCTCATTCGGTTTCGGGTCGAAATGCTCTTTTAGAATGTTTATAATTTCAGAGTATTCAGAATCTTCAGGCAGTTTTGGCAGGAGCTTATCACACAGTACGTCATAAGTAGGTGCTCCCATGTAGTGCAGCAAATATTGTTTCTTTTTAGAAGGATCGCGATTGAATATATCCAACGCTGTCTCAAACCGTTTCAACCAACGTGACCACGTGGTGACACCGACTTCGAAACCCTCGAAATTAAATTGTATAGTTGTAGGCCCGGCTCCTCTGACAATGGGTGGCTTCATTTTGGTGTAAGATTTATACGCTATGCCACTTGAACAAAGTTAAGTCCGTATTTTATAATTTGTTTAACTTTTTTTTTTTTATATTCTGTGGTGCGTTCTAAAGTTGACTATAGTTGACTTTTATCGTTCCTTTAATTCAGAAAAGTAACTTTATGACGTCGAAAAGTCATTCCTAAACTCAAGGTTAAAGTGTAAGAAAGTTACTTTCATGGCGAATTCCTTTCAACAAAGAAATCGGTTTTTTTCTAAACGGAATCGAATTTTTTCTAAACAGAATCGATTTTTTTTCTGTCAATTGAAAGGAATTCGTATTTCGTAAAAGAATCGATTTTTTTGTGTGATTGTGTTTGTGTTACTTGTTAGCTGCAATTGAAGCAAAACGTCAAGAAATTATTCAAAAACTATTAAGGTTGTTTGTTTTTTTTTGTGAGAAAAATATTTTACCAATAGGATTAAATTAATAACTATAATAATTCTATTTTGACAACAAAAGATTTTAGCCAGCTTATACGGGGGAAATTTGTTGGTGCATTTTATTTGTTTGAACTTCTACTTGCACATATCTTTTTAAAGAAGATTGTTATTGAAATGTTTTCACTAGCACTGAAAGTTTTCATCACGTCTTGCACTCGCGAAAGCTATTTTTTTTTGTCAAATTTTTGTTTGATAATGAACAACGGACAATAAATTATTTTTATAGCTATATTGACTGAATATATTGTTGAATATTTTGTTAAATTATGCAGAATTCGTTGCAACCAAAAATAAACAACTCGTCTTCCAAAAATTCCGCGACTTTCAATTTGACGTATTATAAATGTCAAGTATTCATAGTGTGTGCAAATCAGTTTGAAATCTTGCTAAAAACGCAAGATTTGTTTTGACAGGAAAGAATCCATTTTGTTTAGGAAAAATTCTGAACAGAATCGATTCTTTTGTTGAAAGGAATTCGGCATAACTTTTTCCAACTCAACTCATTGATATGAGTTGCAATGGTTAATCTGTCAAACACAGCTGAAACTGCAATGTTTTCATTAAGTGGTTATCTTTTGTTTATTTTTCGTTCTTTTGATCTGAAATTGCATTCATTTTTGTAAATGTGTTTTCAATTTAACTAATTTTTTTGACGATTTAGTTTTTTTATAAATGTTTTCTGTTGTTATCTGTTAAATTTTCCTTTTTTGTCGACATTTTATTCTTTCGGTTTGGTCAATTTTGTATTACGAAATTTGTGCATTGTGGCCAAAATGAATGAACAACAATGTACACATTATTGATTCGATTTTGTCCAAAAATTAAGTATACAGAAATTTAATTAACAAATTGTTAACAGTTTTGAAGTGCAAATAATAATTTTGGCAATAAATGTAATGCAAACACGAAAGTTATAAACATAATTTCTTATTAATCTAACTATTTAACAATTATTTTGATTTTACTCAGTAAGTTAATTTCGATTTGTTTCGATTTATTTTATCTGGCATAAGCCTCCACCATAGTAGTCCATATATTTCGGTTTTTGTACCAGTTTCGGTTAAATTGGTTAAGGTCACCTATCTATGTTTTTGTCGGACGTCCTCTGGGTCTTCTCTCGTCAATAAAAGTCCATTTAGTCATAATTTTTGTCCATCTTTGGTCTTCAATTCTGGATATGTGGCCCGCCCAGCTCCATTTTAATTGTTTTATTCGTTGTATCACGTCAACTATGCTTGTTCTAATTTTTATTTTATTGTTACTAATTCTTTGTATTTGTCGTATTTTTAAAAGTTTACGTTCCATTTTTACTTGGCAGATTCTCAATTTATCCTGTTATTTGAAGTTAATCCTAGGGTTTGTAGCCCGTACGTCAAAACTCGTAATATTTTCGAGTCAAATACGTATTTCCTTGTGTCATTGCTCAAGTTCGAGTTCATAATTTCGTTTAAGCTCCAGTATTGTTTCCATCCGTTAGTTACTCGTTTATTTATTTCCTTTTCTTCTTGGTTTACGAAAGATTTTATTTGTCCTAAGTAAACGTAATCTTCAACATAATCTATTTTATTATTTTCTAACAAAATGTCCTCTTGTGTATGATTAGTCATTACTTTTGTTTTTGTCAAATTTAAACATAGTCCATCTTTCTTAAAAGTTGATGAGAGTTGATTTAACATAGTCTGTATCTGTGTTGCCGAGTTTGACAGCAGAACAACGTCGTCTGCAAACCTCAAATTGTTTAAATATTCCATCCGAACTTGTATACCGTATTTATTTTTCCATTTCAGTCTTTCGAAAATATCCTCCAGTACGGCAAAAAACAATGGCGGTGACATGGAGTTACCTTGTCGTACTCCTCTTCTCAAATTGAATTCTCTTAATATTTTGTCGGTTTTTACTCTGACGGTGTTATTTCTGTATATAATTATTTATAAACGCCTCGATGAGGGTGGGATGCATGTTTTGATGTCTTTTGCGAAGTCAATAAAACAAAGGTAAAGTGGTTTTTGGAATTCGTTATGTTTTTCAATGAGCTGGTTTATTGTCTGCAGATGTAGTTGAAAAACCTTCTCTAAATCCTGCTTGTTCTCTTGGTTGCTTGTCTAGTTTTATTATATATTGTCTTTGAAAAAAGTTTGTAGATTGTAGAAATAAGGCTTATAGGTATAGTTGTTCATGTCCTCCTTATCTCCTTTTTTATGTAAAAGAATTATTGTGCTCTGTTGCCATTGTCTAGGTATTCTTTGATTTGTCAAAATCGCATTGAACATTTTCGTTATTACTGATGTCAAAGTGTCTATACCATACTTCAGCATTTCAGCTTCAATCCCGTCGCTGCCTGGGCTTTTATCGCATTTTAAACTGTCAACCGAGGATGAAATGTGAAGTTCGTTGAGCAAGAATATATTGTCATTTCCAAAGCTGTCAAAGAGAACGTTTGAATTTGTGTCAGAAGCTGGGTCACTTGTCGATTTGAACAGTGATTCAAAGAAACTCGTAGCTGTTTCGTTAATGTCTTTTCTTATTGTTGTAGATTTGGATCTGTGATTCAGAGAACTATCCATTCCTTTTCACTACTTAAGATGTGTTTTGTTTTCTTGATTGATTTTGTATTTCTTAAAATCTCTTTTATTTTTGTTTCGTTAAATTTTTGAAAATCTTCTTTTGTCTTCTTCTTAATATTTTTTTTTATGTTTGTTAATTCATGTCTTTTAATTTCTGTTAGATTATTCGTTTTCCTCAAAACTTCACGTTGTTTGATAGTTTCTTAGTCTCCATTGATAGTTTGTCAGTTTTTTGGGTCCTTGGTATCATTAATGTATCCTTTGCTGTAGTCTTTATTGTTTACTCTAAACTGTTATATGTGTTTTGGAGATCATCGTTAAAGTCGTTTGCATTAAAAGCCTCTATTTTTCTTGATAACAATTCATTATACTTAAATATGTTTTCAGAAGAGATTGAATTCCGAATAAATAACTCTTGGTGGTTTCTTCTTAATGTAATATGGTTATTTTTTATTTTTATTCTTAACATTCTGTGGTCACTATCAAATTTCAAATTATTAATTACGGATACATCTGTCAATGTAGTAATTTTATTTGTCAAAGCGTATGACCTCATTTTTGTGTTGTCTATCAGGTGATTACCAAGTCCATTTGTTTTTATCTTTGTTCTTAAAAAAGGAGTTTCCAAAAGTCAAGTTTATTTCCTGCAACTATGTCATAAGTTTTTTTCCACGATTGTTTCTTCCTCCGTATCCAAAATTTCCGAATAGCTGCTGTTCTCCATCTTCCATTGTCCCTAGTTTTGCGTTAAAGTCCTATTACATACATAACTTCTGTTTTTGTTTCTTTATAAGCATGTTCTAAATTTTCGTAAAATGCTTCGTCAGTTGCGTTTTTTGTTGGTGCATATACCTGGATGATGGTCATTTTAGTGTTTTGTATGTCAAGACTTATTGAGCAAATTCTCTACTTGAACAATCTTATATCTAAAATGTGTCTTTTCAAACGTTTTTCATTAGGAATCCCACTCCATATCTTATTTCAGATAATCCTATGATATCCCGTTTATGTTGGTTACTGCAAGTCTCAACTCCTCTTGTCGTTCCTCTGTCATTAAATTTATTACGTTAAGTGTTTAAATGTTAGTATTATTTAAGTTTGTTGGTATCTTTCTTGTCATTGGTTTCGTTAATCGTTTTGGGGGTTTGAGCCTACATTTCTAACGGTGGCTAACCGGTTTGAGAAAGGAATAATTCGGTTTTTTTATTTGTTTCGATGTTATTATAATTTCTGGTCGGAGTATGGTTCAGTTGTTGCTACTTATTGGTTTGTTGTATATCTTGTATTGGTGTTTCTTTTTGAATATTTTTAAAAAATTGGTCAATGCGGTTTTTTTGAGGTAAGTCGTCTGTTTTTTGTGTTTCTTGCTTACTTCAGGCTCGGAACGTTGTAGGTCATCTAGTGGCAAAACACTTTTAAAAGTTCTTTTTGTTGTTTTTGTAGAATTGGCAATGTTTTTATTTGCTGTTTCCTTCTTGTCTATGCGTATTTTGCTTCGTTTCTTTTACTTTGTTTGTAAAGTTGAGGTCCTCTTTTATTTGATCGTCTTTTATATAAATAATTGCGTCCTTAAAATGTTTTAACATTGATTTTTTTTTCATTATGGTTTCCTTTTTAATTTGTGTCGTGAAACTAACTAACTAACGCTAAAAGAACAACACTTAAACAATACCGATTCTATTGAAATGCTGGATGCTAAAAACAAAACACATTTCCTATTTAATTTTGGAATTACAACGCTTTGCGTTCCACTAAACGCAAAAGCACAGTCAACATAAGTTTTGTTCAGTGACAAAATAGTTAGATTAGAACAGAACATAACAAAACAGAACAGAAAAGAACACACAGAACAGCACAGTCAGAACAACTTAGAACAGGAAATATTTTTTAAGTTGTTCTACCTAAAAAGCTGGTGCAGAAAATTCTGTTCGAAACTGTACCAAAGTGTTCTAGACAGACGCATTGAACAGCAAGGCAGAACAGTTTAGAACAGAAAATTCCTCATTGAACAGCAAAAAGTTGTACTTTGTTTGTTCAGTGACAAAATAGTGACAAACAGATTAGAACAGCACAGCACCTCAGAACAAGTTACAACAGGAAATCTGTTCGAAGTTATTCTACATAAAAAGCTAGTACAGAAAATCCTGCTCGAAACTGTCCCAAAGTGTTCTAGACAGCCTCATTAACAGCAAACCAGAACAGTTTATAACAGAAAATTCCTCATTGAACAGCAAAAAGTTGTACTTTTCTGTTCGAAACTGTTCCGACCAGCTTCGCTGAACAAACCTATAGTAAACGTGGTTGAGACATCAACATCTTTGGAAATTTCCTCAAAAAATCAGATCCCTATCTCTAAGACTAATTAACCACCATCCAAGCCATCCAGGATATCGCAAATTCCATTCTTCTAAATTTTCTGTATCTGAATTTTAAGTGGGGAAGCGTTAACACCACACGTGCCGGAATAAAAAAGTTCTCGGAATCACACAAGCGGCTGCAACAACATGATTCCAGATTCCATTCTCACAGCGATGAAACAACATAATGCTGACTAGGGACGCCCATAGAAAATATGTATCGATGCTTTATTCGATGTATTGTATCGCAACGTTATATCGATGTTTAACGATATATCGAATAAAAACATCGATGTTTTCCGATATATCGAATGAGAACATCCATGCATTAGTATTCTATGAGTTGAATAATATGTTAAAAATTTAGGATACGGAAAATGGAACACAAAAATGAGATATTATTCAAGGTAATACAATTGAGTTTTACTAAAATAAAAACTTAAAATTAATTATTCATACATGTACATATGTATGTATATAGAATTTACTTTTTTTTATATAAGATATCCCAATACTTCCTTTCCAAGCTTTGTATAAATATTATTTTACAGACCCGCTTTGCTTGGATTCTCTTACGTTGCTGATTCAACACTTGTCAAGCTTTTGAAAAAAGTCTTTCTGATGGGACTGACCTGCCTACCATAATAAAATATTATATATATATAATAAAAACTTTTTTTTTAAACAAAATTACATACCTAGATATATTTAAACTTATATGCCAGTACAATTGCTCTTATCTCATTTTAATGATATTTTAATGCTCGCAACAATTCTAATACTCCTATACTATTAACCACAGATTAGCTACATTTGGTTAATCTGTGCTAGTAACTATGAAAAACATAGCGCTCTCGCTCTATAAAATGAAACAAACAAGGAAAGAAAAAAGCAATACAAAGTGTAATAGCCAAACCACAATCATAGCCAAACCACAATCACGCGTTCGCTCGCTCCGACTTTGACATATTGAATAGAAACAATGGACTCTTATGTGGCAATAGGTTTGTTCAGTGACAAAATAGTTAGATTAGAACAGAACAGAAAAGCACAGCACGTCAGAACAAGTTAGAACAGGAAATCTGTTCTAAGTGTTCTACCTAAAAAGCTAGTACAGAAAATCCTGTTCGAAACTGTTCCAAAGTGTTCTAGACAGCCTCATTGAACAGCAAACCAGAACAGTTTAGAACAGAAAATTCCTCATTGAACAGCAAAAAGTTGTACTTTTCTGTTCGAAACTGTTGTAAACTGTTCCGAACAGCCTCGCTGAACGAACCTTATCTAATAGTAACTGAGATATTTACCAGTAGTAACTGAGATTCTTACCGGACTTGTCCGCGATATTTACCAGTAGTAACTGAGATATTTACCAGTAGTAACTGAGATTCTTACCGGATTTGTCCGCGATATTTACCAGTAGTAACTGAGATCTTACCGGATTCGTCCGCGATATTTACCAGTAGTAACTGAGATATTTACCAGTAGTAACTGAGATCTTACCGGATTTGTCCGCGATATTTACCAGTAGTAACTGAGATTTTCACCAGTAGTAACTGAGATTCTTACCGGATTTGTCCGCGATATTTACCAGCTTAACTGTGGTATTCGCTGGTATTAATCCAAGCCGAAACCAACAGTATCAGGAGAGCGGACCGCCGGAAAACTAACCCAGACGCAGGAGCGTGACCAGAACCCGAGCCAGGAGTATAAGGAGTATAGAACCAACATTAGAATATATTTAAATATTTAAGTTATTTAAGTTTTATGTTAAGCGAGTTTGGATTTTAATAAAAGGAAATAAAGACTTAACTCTAAAGTTTGTACTACTTTGGAACAAACCCAGGCAAACCGACGAGCAAAACCTCAGCCTCAGACAAAAGGTACATCACAATAGCCAAACCACAATCACGCATTCGCTCGCTCCGAATTCGACATATTGAATAGAAACAATGGACTCTTATGTGGCAATCTTGAATGTCACCTCAGGCGTTGCGCAGCTTTAGATCGTAAATAACGTAAGCTGGAACCCAACGCCCGAATAGATCTATTTTCTATTTTGCTCACAATAAATCTCCTTTTTGTGTAGGTTAGACCCTGTTTAGATTTTGACTGCCCACTACGTAGTGAAAAGTCAATGCGTATATACACTTGTAATTTTCACTCATGCGCATCTCTGAACTATATGTGAATTGGACCATTTGATTGTGAGCAACAAGAACCCTGACTTCAAAGATTAAATAATTAAATAGTTGCAAAATACAGAATATATAGCAACTAAATCTGCTTCAGCATCTTTGCAATTATCAAACCAATTAATCAAAAAGCATTTACCGCTTCTACCCTCGACCCACTACGCATTTTTAACTTTTATTCTTTTCTACCTCACCGTTCAACCAAAGATAATATAATACCAAGATGTCGCATCCAGTACAAGCAAAGTGAACCCAAAATAAAACCGTCCGTATCTGATATTGGATACGACTACATGTTGCGAAATGTTGCATTGGTCAATTTAAGGAGCGAGAGCGAAAAATCTCTGGAAACAATTTAAAATTTGAAATCTCTTCAAAATGCTTCCTTCGCTTTTTTTTTTTTAGTTTTTTTGCTTATTATTTTTTGTGATGATGATGATGGTGGGTATCTGTATAGATAGACATGCACTATGCAGTAACATTTTTGTTCTTTCGTTGCAAATCGCGATCTTCGTAAAAGGTATCAAGGATTTTCTTTGGGTGTTATTTATTTTTGTGAGGTTGTTTTGTATTCCTTGAGATATTAAAAAAATCATTTTCATGAATTTATTTAGGTACAGGTGAATTTCTTTTTATTCGTTCTGAGAATTTTTGTAGGGCAGAGAAATTCATGTACATATTTTGATATGAAGAACGGTTTCAAGGAATTATTTTTTAAGGATTTCTTTTTTTTCACATTTGGGGCTGGCGAATATATATACTTATATGTATATCCGAACGGCAATCTAAAAGCAGCTTTTACTACTAAACAAAGGTACCTACTTACATAGGAGCCTTTTCTCAGGGTGGATGGGGGTATATATATATGTATATACAAAATATTTTGATAACATTTTTAAGGCGATGTTATATTTCCTTGAGTAGATATTGATTTAATTTTTTTTATGGTAGGTACTTACATTTATTCTTTTATGTTAATAATTAATACTTTAGGTAATAATGGTTATTTCAAAAAACCAAACATATTTTTTTGGTCTTTTTAATTGTTTGAAAACTGGAATTGCAATTTTCGTTGTTGTTTACCAAAACGGTATAGGTACCTAGGTATATTTTGATTATAAAAGACTCCGTATCTTCTTTTAATAGATTTTTGTGAATATCGACGAGTAATGAGCCACTCATTATAAACAAGCAGACTAAAAAAGCCGAATTCGAAGACGAGGAATAAAGTTGAAGGGCTCGTTATGTTTTGTAACATGGTATCCCGCCTCCCCCAGTTTCTGTAGTTCTTAAATTCGCTCAGAAAAAAAATTTCGAGATAACAGTCAAACATGACATTAGGAAGATAGAGAACACGAAAAAAAGTGGGTGTCACAATTCTGTCTGTCTCTACCTCGACCTACAGCCTATACAATTTGAACTTAAGGTTTTGTTTATAAATCCCAAGAGGAGAAATTGATTTTTTTTTTGCTCAAAAATAACGGTATGTACTAAAAAAAACTTAGGGTGTAGATATAAACAGGTAGGTAGGTACCCACCTACGTATATACTTTTCGAGCAGATCACCCGCCAAATGATATATAACTTGAATATTATGGAACTAAAATACAACCACAGATAGTCGAGTTACAAAGATATCGCACCCAGTACAAATAAAAATGACAATAATATGTGCTTGCAAGCTCTTTTCCTTTCTGCTTTAAAAATAGAGTCGGTTGACCAAACTATCTACTGATGACTGTTACGTTTCGTTTTGTATTTATGTCTATGTGTGTAAATGTATCTTTTTTAGCATCATACAATAGTATACTGCTCACAAAATTGATCAAAGTTGGACCTATATAGCTCTACGTCCCACGTTAAAAAAGTTATAATTTTTCTTTGCTCTGCATGCTTATTCTGCTATAAAAATCTGAAATAAAAAACCAACCTCAATTGAACTTAAAATATAAAAATGTGTTTTTGAAAAATTCGTATATTAAAAACCTGTTAAATTGATATTTCGACCACGATTAGCAAATGGTTTCAATTTTTCAACAAGTCCTGGAAAACGTCTTGATATAGAAATCATTGCTGTACATTGTTCACAAGCTTCTCAATTTAATTTCAATTTATTAATCGATTGCAAGTCAATTCACATTTTTATCATTTCAAGGTGCCAACAAAATAAATAGCTAGCTGCATCAAATTGGCTATAAGTCGAGAAATACTGTTTTTTTTTTCAAAAATAAAGTATTTATGGAAATTATCTTAAATTTTTAAAGCTTACTTCAATATTGTGGTGTTTGGGAGGAACATGATAACTCCATTTAAAGATTTGCGTCTTTACGTCCATTTTACATCGAGCTAAAGCCTATAAACAGATGCACCGATTTCTTTCAAATTTAAAACGTAATTTGACAAACGTTCATAACTATTCCAAATTTGAAGGAAATAGGTAATTTCGTTTCGCTTCTAGCTCGATAAAAAGTGGACGTGAAGACGCAAATTTTAAAATGGAGTTAACATGTTTCTCCCAAACACCACATAATTATATTTGCATTAATTTTGAGCAGCTGAGAGCCTTCAAAACGCTATACAGAAAGTTTTGCACTACATTTATAATTAAGTTCTCATTTTTGAAACTACTATTTTCAAATTTGTATTTATAATAATTTTGACTAATGAACATTACTTTACGCAACATTTTTCAAAATTACAAACTGCCTATTTGGTCGATAAAATTCAGGATTTGGTTGATCATGTATAACTCTCCGGAAATGGCTTATACCTTTGGTAATTCTTTTTTATCTTCAAGGATGAATTATTAAATAAAAGATAATATAACAAAGATTAAATTTTTATAGAATGAATGATTGGAATGAACATTCAATTATTATAAGAGGTGCAAATCTTCAATGTTTAAAGGAATCATGATACCTAAATTGTAATGTAAATGCAAAGACACAGTTAAATTTTTTGAGTATAACAGTACCTATTCAGTATCCTAAAAATAAATATCTATACTAAAACTCTTGTCTAAGAACAAACCTAGTAAATCTGTCTGCAAATAAATTAATCTTTCTACCAATATCAAGATCAGGTACGTAGGCATCTATTTTGTTTTAAACAAGTAGGTATGTACATTGGTGGGTATAAACTTTTATTTTTTTTTAATTGTCGAAGAATAAAAAAGTAGTTTGAGTAGGTATAAGTATATTCGCAAATGATGTGTAGCATATCTTTGCATCGAATAAAGTTATAGTATGGCTAATATGCTATTTATTGTATATTTAAAGCATAAACTAAGAGTCACTAGACCATAGTAATGATACCTTTTATTTCTTAATGTTTACGTTTTTTATTGATTTTCTAGGCAAATTTGCTCGAAAGTAGCGATATTTTTTCTCTGCATCAATTTTATTTATTTTTTGATCAATTTAAAATCAAGATTGTGACGCTTTTATACCTCGTAGGTCGTAGGATAATAAAGGTGTCAAAATAACCGTTATTTTATGTAGGTATATTCGAAATTAATAAAAACTAAATGAATCCATTCATGCACTCAAGAAATATTAGTTCATATGTTATAAAGCACTCAAATATTGCCGTTATCTCTGTTCAACAGGATTCCAGGATTCTAATTTGCTGTAGGTAGGTATTCATATTTAAATCAATATTTTCTATCATCTGTCAAAATGGCTCACTTTTAAAAAGATAAAAATAAAATACAGTGTAACTTCCAAACTCTCAAAATGTGAGAAAAAAAATGGAATTATAGAAACTTCGATTTAAAGAAATGAGAAGTTTTACTGTTTTATTTTATGAAATGTAATGTTAAAAAAAGAATGATTTTTAATTAACGGAAGTTTAAAAAAAAATCAGTACATATTACACAAATTCAAAAAGCGATTGCATACTTTTCAAATTTTAACGAGCTGTTTCTTTTAACCGGGTACATATTCTTCAATGAAAACATTATTTTTGGAAACTAAAAGAATAAAAAAATATAGGTGTAGGTAGGTACCTAACTTTGAAGATACTAATTTGCAAGAGGAAAATAATCCTTCTTAACGAAATAAATATACATAATTACATTTATATAAGGATAAAGATTAGGAAGGTAACTAGGTAGGTATGGATTTTTGATATGTAACTGCTTAGTAATCGGTTTAGGGGGTACATTGTCGTGAAAGCCAATTTTCGTGATACCTACCTATCATTTATACATATTTCTAAGCATTTGTTTTTATTTACCGAATAAATAAATAAAAAACACAAACAAAATAGGTAGCTAATAGCCACGTTTTATTATCTACGTACCTGGATCAGGATAATTTTTTAACAAGTAATACAACAACAACTTGGGATCTTGCTCTCGATCTGGATCTATTTTGAAGATCCGAAAATTAGTTGGGTAGATGTCTTCTAGTGGTAAAGTAGTATGAAATGCAGTGTAAGGAAAAAAGACAACGAATTCATGAAAATGAACCAACGTAAGCAAAATAGAGATAGGTATACAACACAGCTGTCATCAAGATCCGTATCGTTTTATTTTTATGGGATAATCGGTATGGATCCACCTACATTTTGTATCCCAACCAAAATTCCTCGAAACTAGCAAAAACAAAAATTCTTGCCATTATTAAAAGATCGAGACGGACGCAAGAATGCAATTAAGTCTACCTGTTTCAAAACAGTCGTCCATAAAAATAATATACTCTCCACCCTCAAACATGAAAACAGAGAAATTCTTAAAAAAAAACTTTTCCTTGAAATTTTCCTTCACACATGTAGGTATCTCTCTGCCCTACAAAAATTCTCAGAAGGAATAAAAACAAAAATTCTTGCCAACGATCGAGACGAATGAAAAATTAAAAAAAAAACCAGAAGTACCTAGCTACCTACCTACATATAAAACCATTGCAAAAATGTATCTTGTTACGACGGACGTATTCATTAAATCGGTGCATACACATTTCACACCAAGCTATCTATACCTACCTAACTAATAAATCAGCTTTCCTCACAAGTTATGAATTCACTTGTACCTAAATAAATTAACGAAAATGATTTTTAATTTCTCAAGGAATAAGTTAACACGTCGCATTTACATGCGCTCTGTTATGATTTGCCAGCTCAGCAAATCATGCTTGAGCAAGTTATGGTTTCCCACGATTGGCGAATATCATAAAGGGTGATTTTTTAAGAGGTTTAGAACTTTTTTAAAAAAAAAAACACACAAAATTCAAAAAATGAATGAAATATTTATTTGAATCGATAGTTTGAACCTTGCAATTTAATGTTTAAAGATAATTTCATGCAAATGTTGACCGCGGCTGCGTCTCAGGTAGCCCATCCGCTGAGTCCAATTTTGGCATACTCTTTCACACATATCGGCCGGTATCTCACGAATGAATGCATGGATGTTGGCTTCCAGTGCGTCAATCGAAGCGGGCTTGTCCCTATAGACATTAGCCTTGACATACCCCCACAAAAAATAATCTAATGGTGTCAAATCGCACGATCTAGGCGGCCAATTGACCGGCCCGAAACGTGAAATTAACTGTTCACCAAACTCGCCTCGCAATTGCGCCATTGTTTCGCGTGCTGTGTGGCATGTGGCACCGTCTTGTTGAAACCACATATCATGCAAGTCAAGAACTTCCATTTCGGGCAAAAAAAAGTTTGTTATCATCGCTCGGTAGCGTTCACCATTGACAGTAACGCTGCGATTCGCATCATCTTTGAAGAAATATGGCCCAATAATGCCGCCGGCCCATAAACCGCACCAAACAGTGGTTTTTTCGGGATGCATTGGTAGCTGTTGCAATGCTTCTGGCTGATCTTCACTCCAAATGCGGCAATTTTGCTTATTTACGTACCCATTCAACCGAAAATGAGCCTCATCGCTGAACACAAGCAGCGCGCGATCAACATTTCGAACCGAGCACGAATTTTGATAGTAAAATTCAATAATTTGCAAGCGTTGTTCATTTGTAAGACGATCCATGGTTAAATTGCAAACCAAACTGAAGCTGTTTGACAGTGACACAAGGTACTAAACACACGTCAGCTGTCAAAACCAGTGTTGCCAAAACCAAACCAGCTTAAAAATCACCCGTTATATCGTCGCATTGGGGTAAATGCACGGGAACGTTCAAGGTAGCTGAATCAGCGAATCATCGTGGGATATGGCATATGGTTAAGCTTAGGTTTAGGAAATATATTGTAATTAGGTTTAGTCTTATCGTGAGGAGCGTAGACAATAGTCGCATTAAACTTTAAATAATTAATATTATAAAATACCCGTTTTTTATTTCAGTAAGTCGAACCGTTGGGCCAACCCCTTGGTTGGGGTTCACGTTTTTTTTTGGAATAACGGATCGGCAATCCGTTTATTGGCGGCCGAGCAGGGACTGGCAAACTGCATTATTTTCGCCCGAGGATCAATGCCAAGTTTAATACGCTTCCTTGAAGTGGACGTAAACCATGGGAACATAATTACCATTCTAAGCTTAAGCATAGTCTTTCACATACCCATGGGAACATGTGATTATTCCAAAAGGCTTAAGGATGTTGTGTGAAGTTCATCGTGCCAATAGTAGGACACTTTAAACGTCCAAACGGGATAACACGACACTTCCATGCCAGTTTCCCTTTTTGAAACCCAATACGCGACGCCACGCTACGCGACGCGACGCGACGAGACGTGGAATTAAAATTTCTTTTCGTTCCCTCTTTTTACAGATCATAATCTACAAAAGAACTTTACAAAATAAAACCATAAAAAAAGAAAAACGCTCATAGGGTGAGTGAATGAAAAAAAAGAAAAAAATAATACTTTGAGTATAAAGCTTTTGAAAATAAATTTTTTTCATACAAAATTCACAAAGCTTGATAAAATTTCAAAATAAAATATAAAGAATTGTGCAAAAAAAATCAAAAATTTAAAGCTTTTGAAAATAATTAAAAAAAAAAATTTTACAAGCTTGACAAAATAAAATATAAAAAATCGAGCAAAAGAAAAAAAAATCAAAAATTTAAAGCTTTTGAAAATAAAATTTTTCATTAAAAAATTCACAAAGCTTTGTAAGATTATAAATTGCAAAATAAAATATAAATAATTGTGCAAAAAAAGATCAAAAATTTCTGTATAATAAAATTATAGAATCAAAAAAAAAAATATATAAAAAATTGTGTGAGAATTGTGCAAAAAGAAAGTAAAAATTTTATAAAATTAAATAAATTAAAATTAGTTTAGTGCAAGGAAATTAAGTTAAAAAGCAAAAAGAAAAATATCGAAAGCTTCTGAAGAAAGGATCTATAAAGCTTGTGTCTGGAACAAGGTATCTAAAACTTTTGAAGAAAGAATCCATAAAGATTGTGCCTTTTGTTCGTTCAAAAAAAAAGGAAATTTTTCCTCTTATTAAAAATGGATCAAGTTGCTCAACAAATTGTTGAATTGACTGGAGCAGTCAGCAACTTAATAATTCAACTGAAGGGTTTTGAAAGGAGGCTCGGGCAGTAATCGTGGTTTTGACCTCAGTCCTCCACAAACAGGGGCTGACCTGAGAGAAATTAGTAAACTGCCCGATTGCGTGAAAGAGCTGCAGGTCTTTAATGGGAATCCTACGCAGTATGTATCGTGGATACATGCTGTGGAAGGAATTCTTAAAGACTATGAAATAGTCAAGTCGAAGCCCATCTACCGTGCTTCAACATATCCGGGGTAAAATTAGGGGCCCTGCTGACGCTGCTCTAGTGAGCTATAATATATTCGACGGTGACTGGCTCGAGATGAAAACTTGCTTGTCGCTGCATTACGCGGCTAAGCGAGATTTGCGGACTCTCGAGCACCAGTTGAACCAGCTTGCTCAGAAAAGCAGCAAGTTGGGCGAATTTTATGCGGCCGTTAACCACCAATTATCGTTGATGGTTAACAAAATAAGAACTGAATCGTACAGTGAAGAGCTCTGGTAGAAACATACCGGAATAGGACTCTGGATGTATTCGTGCGCGGCCTTAACGGCGAAATTTCACGAATGCTAATGATACAAAGACCCAGAACCCTCCCGGAAGCATATTCTGCCTGCTTAGAGATACAAAATCTCAACTACCGTAACAATTCAGTTCATTCCTCTTCCTTCACCAACACGATTACGGCCCCAATATACCAAAATTTTAAGAACCTAGAGTTTAAACCCCATTTACCTCCGAGAAAGCCTCAACAGAATCCTGCAGGAAGAAATAATCGGTTCACCTGGAGCTCTCCTCGCGAAAATGGCCCACCACCAAGGCCTGGACCAAAGTCTTTAGAGAAAATGGACTATGACCGATCTGTTCAAAGCAAACAGGTCAATTATGTGAATCGCCCGAAATCCCAAAACCCATTTAAACGTAGGGCAACTTCTGACAACTCAAAAATCGACTAGCCTTCCATTTTACTTAAAAAACCTTTTGACGTACAGTCCGCCGCAGGAAAAATAAAAATATCTCAATATGTCGAGGGAAGATTCTTTGCTTTAGCCGGTAACGATACTGTTATCAAATTCTTTGTCCTACCAGCACTTGATTCTTTCGATGGGATCATTGGCGATGACACGCTGAAGGAGCTTGAGGCTGTCATCGATAGGAAGAATAATTTGCTAACAATAAAATCCGACATCAAAATTCCTTTGAAAGAAAAAATATCACGGCAGATAAATGTTGCCTTTAGCGAGGATCTTTCCTACGAGGTTAGACAGAGATTACAGTCATTGGTTGAGAAACACAGATCGCTCCTTGGACCAATTAATGTGAACGAGGTAATTGACACTTCTATTCAGGCAGAAATTAGAACGAATACAGGCGAGCCTATATATACAAAGAGCTATCCATACCCAGCATGCCTAAGAGAAGTGGTTCAGGATGAAATAGCTAATCTCCTAGAGGAAGGGATAATAAGGCCATCGAAAAGTCCTTATAATTCACCAATCTGGGTCGTGCCCAAAAAAACCCAAGGCTAATGGTGAAAAACAATATAGGATGGTCATCGACTACAAAAGACTTAACAGCGTGATAATATCGGACGCATATCCGATACCGGATATCAACGCCACGCTTGCTAGCCTAGGGAACGCTAAATATTTCACGACTTTAGATTTGACTTCGGGATTTCATCAAATCCCAATGAAACCCTCAGACGTACCAAAAACAGCATTTTCCACAATGAATGGCAAATATGAGTTTTTGAGATTGCCATTTGGCCTCAAAAATGCACCAGCCATTTTTCAACGCAGAATTGACGATGTGCTCAAGCCATTTATTGGGAAAACATGCTACGTTTATATCGACGATATGATCGTCTTTAGTGAGAACGAAGAAAAGCACCTACAAAATCTTGACATTGTCCTGAAAAGGCTGGGGGAAGCGCATTTAAAGATTAACCTTGAGAAAACCCATTTTATGGATACGAACGTAGAGTTCCTTGGCTATGTCATAACACCTGATGGTGTAAGACCAGATAGGAAGAAAGTCGAGGCAATTGAAAATATACTGCCTCCTGTAAACCTGAAGGAACTTAAATCATTCCTCAGACTTACATCCTATTATAGGAAATTCATTCGGGACTACGCCAAGGTCGCCAAGCCTTTGACTAACTTAACAAGGGGAGAAAATGCCCAAGTTAAGGCCAACCAGTCTAGGAAAATCCCCGTCAGATTGGATGAGTGTGCTTTGAAGGCGTTCAATGATCTAAAAGTACTCCTTACTTCTGCCGAGGTCCTGGCGTTCCCAGACTTCAGTAAGCCATTCATTCTCACGACTGATGCTTCAAACACAGCGATTGGGGCGGTTCTGTCGCAAGGATAAACGGGCAAGGAAAAACCCGTGGCCTTCATTTCAAGATCTCTGAATGGGAGTGAAGAAAACTACGCCACAAATGAGAAAGAAATGTTGGCTATAGTCTGGGCCTTAGACAACCTCAGATCTTACCTTTACGGAGCAAAAAAAATCAGAATTTTCACCGACCATCAACCACTGACTTACGCCCTAGTCAACCGCAACTACAACGCGAAGCTGAAGCGTTGGAAGGCCAGGATAGAGGAGTACAACTGCGAGCTGACTTACAAACCCGGTAAATCAAATGTTGTAGCAGATGCGCTCTCAAGACTCCGAATTGATAACGGGCACTCAACCGTCTCATTGAAAGCTGAACCGGAATGTCAAGTGAATGCGTTACATAATGACTCCTCAACGGAATCTGCCTCTGAAAGAAATTCTTTCATAGACGATAACAGATCCCAAACTGACACAGCCTTAGAGCAAGTCTCCTCTACGGAACCTCCCAATGACGAAGCTGCTTCCACTGAATCTGCCAATGATACAAAGCACAGTGCAGAACAAGACGCGACAGATCTGATCCCGCATGTTGAGGTAACTCTTAACGTTTTTCGGAATCAAATAATAATAAATGTAGCCAAACCTGCTAATTCTAATGAGGAACCGCATCCCGGTTACTCTAGACACTTTGCTGCAACTCCATACTTGGATAAAGACGCCTTGACGGATATTCTGAAGGCAAGACTCCAGCCCACCATTGTCAACGGCATTAAGATTCCGGAACTTTGTATGGAGTTGTTACAGAAAGTCTACTTGGAAACCTTTTCGAACTATAAAATTAGACTGACACAAAGATTGGTAGAGGATGTTAAGGACGAGAATCAAGTGTGGGAACTCATAAGTAAGGAACACAAGCGGGCACATAGAAATGCTCGAGAAAATAAGGAACAACTTTTTGAAAAATATTATTTCCCAAAAATGAATAGCTTGATAACGCACTATGTAAAGTGCTGTGACATCTGTCTAATATCTTTTATTTATTAATTTAATTCTATTTATAAAACATTTTTCTCACAACAAAAACAAACAACCTTATAGTTTTTTGAATAATTTCTTGACGTTTTGCGTCAATTGCAGCCATAAAGTAACACAATCACACCAAATAAAATCGATTCTTTTAAGAAATACGAGTTCCTTTCAATTGACAGACAAAATTCGATTCTGCTCAGAAAAAAATCGATTTCTTTTTTGAAAGGAATTCGCCATTACTTATTCTTCGAATTGTCAAAATAAGAGAGAGACAGAGCTAACCTCTGACAGCATCCTAAAATGTTCAAATAAAATTTATGGAATTAAATCCACTTGTAGGAATTATAATAGTTTATCCATATGTCCTAGTATTAAGCTTGTAGATTTAAGCTTAGATAATTGCATAGCCAACCTTCTTCAAAGCACATCATCTAATTGCACAAAATGGAATAGTCAACATACGCCATCCATAGAAGAAATAGCCCCAGGAGTTATATTCCTTAATCAATACAATGGAACAATTTTTACAAACGAACTTATGAATATGTCGGGAACATTCCTCATAAAAATTGACAATAACGCAAAAGTGGTAATTGGAGATAAGACATATGCTGCCGATATCGTTTCCAGATTCAAACCCCTACCCACAGTTGGCAACCATCTTCAGTTCCAGAAAGTTTTCAAAAAGTGTTATCATTGGAAATGCTAAACTAACTTATTGTTATTATTATTATTTAAAGCTTTATTCGCCAATATGAAGTTTTTACAAATATATATATAGCAATTAATAAAATGAAAAAGTTATAAACATAATTTCTTATTAATCTAACTATTTAACAATTATTTTGATTTTACTCAGTAAGTTAATTTCGATTTGTTTCGATTTATTTTATCTGGCATAAGCCTCCCCCATAGTAGTCCATATATTTCGGTTTTTGTACCAGTTTCGTTTAAATTGGTTAAGGTCACCTATCCATCTTTTTTTCGGACGTCCTCTGGGTCTTCTCTCGTCAATAAAAGTCCATTTAGTCATAATTTTTGTCCATCTTTGGTCTTCAATTCTGGATATGTGGCCCGCCCAGCTCCATTTTAATTGTTTTATTCGTTGTATCACGTCAACTATGCTTGTTCTACTTCTTATTTTATTGTTACTAATTCTTTGTATTTGTCGTATTTTTAAAAGTTTACGTTCCATTTTTACTTGGCAGATTCTCAATTTATCCTGTTATTTGAAGTTAATCCTAGGGTTTGTAACCCGTACGTCAAAACTCGTAATATTTTCGAGTCAAATACGTATTTCCTTGTGTCATTGCTCAAGTTCGAGTTCATAATTTCGTTTAAGCTCCAGTATTGTTTCAATCCGTTAGTTACTCGTTTGTTTATTTCCTTTTCTTCTTGGTTTACGAAAGATTTTATTTGTCCTAAGTAAACGTAATCTTCAACATAATCTATTTTATTATTTTCTAACAAAATGTCCTCTTGTGTATGATTAGTCATTACTTTTGTTTTTGTCAAATTTAAACATAGTCCATCTTTCTTAAAAGTTGATGAGAGTTGATTTAACATAGTCTGTATCTGTGTTGCCGAGTTTGACAGCAGAACAACGTCGTCTGCAAACCTCAAATTGTTTAAATATTCCATCCGAACTTGTATACCGTATTTATTTTTCCATTTCAGTCTTTCGAAAATATCCTCCAGTACGGCAAAAAACAATGGCGGTGACATGGAGTTACCTTGTCGTACTCCTCTTCTCAAATTAAATTCTCTTAATATTTTGTCGGTTTTTACTCTGACGGTGTTATTTCTGTATATAATTATTTATAAACGCCTCGATGAGGGTGGGATGCATGTTTTGATGTCTTTTGCGAAGTCAATAAAACAAAGGTAAAGTGGTTTTTGGAATTCGTTATGTTTTTCAATGAGCTGGTTTATTGTCTGCAGATGTAGTTGAAAAACCTTCTCTAAATCCTGCTTGTTCTCTTGGTTGCTTGTCTAGTTTTATTATATATTGTCTTTGAAAAAAGTTTGTAGATTGTAGAAATAAGGCTTATAGGTATAGTTGTTCATGTCCTCTTTATCTCCTTTTTTATGTAAAAGAATTATTGTGCTCTGTTGCCATTGTCTAGGTATTCTTTGATTTGTCAAAATCGCATTGAACATTTTCGTTATTACTGATGTCAAAGTGTCTATACCATACTTCAGCATTTCAGCTTCAATCCCGTCGCTGCCTGGGCTTTTATCGCATTTTAAACTGTCAACCGAGGATGAAATGTGAAGTTCGTTGAGCAAGAATATATTGTCATTTCCAAAGCTGTCAAAGAGAACGTTTGAATTTGTGTCAGAAGCTGGGTCACTTGTCGATTTGAACAGTGATTCAAAGAAACTCGTAGCTGTTTCGTTAATGTCTTTTCTTATTGTTGTAGATTTGGATCTGTGATTCAGAGAACTATCCATTCCTTTTCACTACTTAAGAAGTGTTTTGTTTTCTTGATTGATTTTGTATTTCTTAAAATCTCTTTTATTTTTGTTTCGTTAAATTTTTGAAAATCTTCTTTTGTCTTCTTCTTAATATTTTTTTTTATGTTTGTTAATTCATGTCTTTTAATTTCTGTTAGATTATTCGTTTTCCTCAAAACTTCACGTTGTTTGATAGTTTCTTAGTCTCCATTGATAGTTTGTCAGTTTTTTGGGTCCTTGGTATCATTAATGTATCTTTTGCTGTAGTCTTTATTGTTTACTCTAAACTGTTATATGTGTTTTGGAGATCATCGTTAAAGTCGTTTGCATTAAAAGCCTCTATTTTTCTTGATAACAATTCATTATACTTAAATATGTTTTCAGAAGAGATTGAATTCCGAATAAATAACTCTTGGTGGTTTCTTCTTAATGTAATATGGTTATTTTTTATTTTTATTCTGAACATTCTGTGGTCACTATCAAATTTCAAATTATTAATTACGGATACATCTGTCAATGTAGTAATTTTATTTGTCAAAGCGTATGACCTCATTTTTGTGTTGTCTATCAGGTGATTACCAAGTCCATTTGTTTTTATCTTTGTTCTTAAAAAAGGAGTTTCCAAAAGTCAAGTTTATTTCCTGCAACTATGTCATAAGTTTTTTTCCACGATTGTTTCTTCCTCCGTATCCAAAATTTCCGAATAGCTGCTGTTCTCCATCTTCCATTGTCCCTAGTTTTGCGTTAAAGTCCTATTACATACATAACTTCTGTTTTTGTTTCTTTATAAGCATGTTCTAAATTTTCGTAAAATGCTTCGTCAGTTGCGTTTTTTGTTGGTGCATAT
This sequence comes from Leucozona laternaria, assembly GCA_932273885.2. Classification (NCBI taxonomy): domain Eukaryota; kingdom Metazoa; phylum Arthropoda; class Insecta; order Diptera; family Syrphidae; genus Leucozona; species Leucozona laternaria. Next base: position 147,172,624 of record OW026366.1, read on the forward strand.
ACCTGGATGATGGTCATTTTAGTGTTTTGTATGTCAAGACTTATTGAGCAAATTCTCTACTTGAACAATCTTATATCTAAAATGTGTCTTTTCAAACGTTTTTCATTAGGAATCCCACTCCATATCTTATTTCAGATAATCCTATGATATCCCGTTTATGTTGGTTACTGCAAGTCTCAACTCCTCTTGTCGTTCCTCTGTCATTAAATTTATTACGTTAAGTGTTTAAATGTTAGTATTATTTAAGTTTGTTGGTATCTTTCTTGTCATTGGTTTCGTTAATCGTTTTGGGGGTTTGAGCCTACATTTCTCACGGTGGCTAACCGGTTTGAGAAAGGAATAATTCGGTTTTTTTATTTGTTTCGATGTTATTATAATTTCTGGTCGGAGTATGGTTCAGTTGTTGCTACTTATTGGTTTGTTGTATATCTTGTATTGGTGTTTCTTTTTGAATATTTTTAAAAAATTGGTCAATGCGGTTTTTTTGAGGTAAGTCGTCTGTTTTTTGTGTTTCTTGCTTACTTCAGGCTCGGAACGTTGTAGGTCATCTAGTGGCAAAACACTTTTAAAAGTTCTTTTTGTTGTTTTTGTAGAATTGGCAATGTTCTTATTTGCTGTTTCCTTCTTGTCTATGCGTATTTTGCTTCGTTTCTTTTACTTTGTTTGTAAAGTTGAGGTCCTCTTTTATTTGATCGTCTTTTATATAAATAATTGCGTCCTTAAAATGTTTTAACATTGATTTTTTTTTTCATTATGGTTTCCTTTTTAATTTGTGTCGTGAAACTAACTAACTAACGCTAAAAGAACAACACTTAAACAATACCGATTCTATTGAAATGCTGGATGCTAAAAACAAAACACATTTCCTATTTAATTTTGGAATTACAACGCTTTGCGTTCCACTAAACGCAAAAGCACAGTCAACATAGGTTTTGTTCAGTGACAAAATAGTTAGATTAGAACAGAACATAACAAAACAGAACAGAAAAGAACACACAGAACAGCACAGTCAGAACAACTTAGAACAGGAAATATTTTTTAAGTTGTTCTACCTAAAAAGCTGGTGCAGAAAATTCTGTTCGAAACTGTACCAAAGTGTTCTAGACAGCCTCATTAACAGCAAACCAGAACAGTTTATAACAGAAAATTCCTCATTGAACAGCAAAAAGTTGTACTTTTCTGTTCGAAACTGTTCCGACCAGCTTCGCTGAACAAACCTATAGTAAACGTGGTTGAGACATCAACATCTTTGGAAATTTCCTCAAAAAATCAGATCCCTATCTCTAAGACTAATTAACCACCATCCAAGCCATCCAGGATATCGCAAATTCTATTCTTCTAAATTTTCTGTATCTGAATTTTAAGTGGGGAAGCGTTAACACCACACGTGCCGGAATAAAAAAGTTCTCGGAATCACACATGCGGCTGCAACAACATGATTCCAGATTCCATTCTCACAGCGATGAAACAACATAATGCTGACTAGGGACGCCCATAGAAAATATGTATCGATGCTTTATTCGATGTATTGTATCGCAACGTTATATCGATGTTTAACAATATATCGAATAAAAACATCGATGTTTTCCGATATATCGAATGAGAACATCCATGCATTAGTATTCTATGAGTTGAATAATATGTTAAAAATTTAGGATACGGAAAATGGAACACAAAAATGAGATATTATTCAAGGTAATACAATTGAGTTTTACTAAAATAAAAACTTAAAATTAATTATTCATACATGTACATATGTATGTATATAGAATTTACTTTTTTTTATATAAGATATCCCAATACTTCCTTTCCAAGCTTTGTATAAATATTATTTTACTGACCCGCTTTGCTTGGATTCTCTTACGTTGCTGATTCAACACTTGTCAAGCTTTTGAAAAAAGTCTTTCTGATGGGACTGAGCTGCCTACCATAATCAAATATTATATATATATAATAAAAACTTTTTTTTTAAACAAAATTACATACCTAGATATATTTAAACTTATATGCCAGTACAATTGCTCTTATCTCATTTTAATGATATTTTAATGCTCGCAACAATTCTAATACTCCTATACTATTAACCACAGATTAGCTACATTTGGTTAATCTGTGCTAGTAACTATGAAAAACATAGCGCTCTCGCTCTATAAAATGAAACAAACAAGGAAAGAAAAAAGCAATACAAAGTGTAATAGCCAAACCACAATCATAGCCAAACCACAATCACGCGTTCGCTCGCTCCGACTTTGACATATTGAATAGAAACAATGGACTCTTATGTGGCAATAGGTTTGTTCAGTGACAAAATAGTTAGATTAGAACAGAACAGAAAAGCACAGCAATTCAGAACAAGTTAGAACAGGAAATCTGTTCTAAGTGTTCTACCTAAAAAGCTAGTACAGAAAATCCTGTTCGAAACTGTTCCAAAGTGTTCTAGACAGCCTCATTGAATAGCAAACCAGAACAGTTTAGAACAGAAAATTCCTCATTGAACAGCAAAAAGTTGTACTTTTCTGTTCGAAACTGTTCTAAACTGTTCCGAACAGCCTCGCTGAACGAACCTTATCTAATAGTAACTGAGATATTTACCAGTAGTAACTGAGATTCTTACCGGACTTGTCCGCGATATTTACCAGTAGTAACTGAGATATTTACCAGTAGTAACTGAGATTCTTACCGGATTTGTCCGCGATATTTACCAGTAGTAACTGAGATCTTACCGGATTCGCCCGCGATATTTACCAGTAGTAACTGAGATATTTACCAGTAGTAACTGAGATCTTACCGGATTTGTCCGCGATATTTACCAGTAGTAACTGAGATTTTCACCAGTAGTAACTGAGATTCTTACCGGATTTGTCCGCGATATTTACCAGCTTAACTGTGGTATTCGCTGGTATTAATCCAAGCCGAAACCAACAGTATCAGGAGAGCGGACCGCCGGAAAACTAACCCAGACGCAGGAGCGTGACCAGAACCCGAGCCAGGAGTATAAGGAGTATAGAACCAACATTAGAATATATTTAAATATTTAAGTTATTAAAGTTTTATGTTAAGCGAGTTTGGATTTTAATAAAAGGAAATAAAGACTTAACTCTAAAGTTTGTACTACTTTGGAACGAACCCAGGCAAACCGACGAGCAAAACCTCAGCCTCAGACAAAAGGTACATCACAATAGCCAAACCACAATCACGCATTCGCTCGCTCCGAATTCGACATATTGAATAGAAACAATGGACTCTTATGTGGCAATCTTGAATGTCACCTCAGGCGTTGCGCAGCTTTAGATCGTAAATAACGTAAGCTGGAACCCAACGCCCGAATAGATCTATTTTCTATTTTGCTCACAATAAATCTCCTTTTTGTGTAGGTTAGACCCTGTTGAGATTTTGACTGCCCACTACGTAGTGAAAAGTCAATGCGTATATACACTTGTAATTTTCACTCATGCGCATCTCTGAACTATATGTGAATTGGACCATTTGATTGTGAGCAACAAGAACCCTGACTTCAAAGATTAAATAATTAAATAGTTGCAAAATACAGAATATATAGCAACTAAATCTGCTTCAGCATCTTTGCAATTATCAAACCAATTAATCAAAAAGCATTTACCGCTTCTACCCTCGACCCACTACGCATTTTTAACTTTTATTCTTTTCTACCTCACCGTTCAACCAAAGATAATATAATACCAAGATGTCGCATCCAGTACAAGCAAAGTGAACCCAAAATAAAACCGTCCGTATCTGATATTGGATACGACAACATGTTGCGAAATGTTGCATTGGTCAATTTAAAGAGCGAGAGCGAAAAATCTCTGGAAACAATTTAAAATTTGAAATCTCTTCAAAATGCTTCCTTCGCTTTTTTTTTTTTAGTTTTTTGCTTATTATTTTTTGTGATGATGATGATGGTGGGTATCTGTATAGATAGACATGCACTATGCAGTAACATTTTTGTTCTTTCGTCGCAAATCGCGATCTTCGTAAAAGGTATCAAGGATTTTCTTTGGGTGTTATTTATTTTTGTGAGGTTGTTTTGTATTCCTTGAGATATTAAAAATATCATTTTCATGAATTTATTTAGGTACAGGTGAATTTCTTTTTATTCGTTCTGAGAATTTTTGTAGGGCAGAGAAATTCATGTACATATTTAGATATGAAGAACGGTTTCAAGGAATTATTTTTTAAGGATTTCTTTTTTTTTCACATTTGGGGCTGGCGAATATATATGCTTATATGTATATCCGAACGGCAATCTAAAAGCAGCTTTTACTACTAAACAAAGGTACCTACTTACATAGGAGCCTTTTCTCAGGGTGGATGGGGGTATATATATATGTATATACAAAATATTTTGATAACATTTTTAAGGCGATGTTATATTTCCTTGAGTAGATATTGATTTAATTTTTTTTATGGTAGGCACCAGAGATTAAAATGAGCGTGTTCGAATCAGTTCGAACAAAATCCAATTTTTGTTTATGATCGTTCATACTCGATCGTTCCGCCTCTATACTCGTAAGTCATTTTATCCATGAGTAAAAATACTCATAAGTAAAGTCAAACAAATTGGTCGAACTCATGAGTATCGGTTGCCTTCTTTATCCATAACCAAAATTACTCATGAACATTTGCAACAATTTTCGGGTACTCAAAACAAAGCGAGTATACTCGAAAGAAAATGGGTATTCGAAAATATTGTGAACATCATGAATAACCAAAGGCAATGGGATCGTGGATCGGTCATCGGTATTGCATCGTAGTTCGTATGGAAGGGAAGGTAGATTTTGTGTATTTTATCTATTCATTGTTTCTATATGTTCAGTGGTTTCAATTTGCAATAATTTGCAAGAAGTAAAACCTGTTTTTGTTGTTTTTTTTTCCTTTTGCAAGGAATAGATTTATTATTGGGTTGGTAAGAAGATGCAACATATGATCGTCAATATCTGCGACAAGTGTATTTACGTATACCTAATTTATGTATGTAAATAATATACGCAACCCTATAATGAAATTGCATTATAATGTTGTATTTTGGAATTTGTTTTTAAAAAGGATAACTCTTTAGGTTTCTAGGTCTAGGTATATTGCAGCTTAAACGACTTTACAAAAATTAATAAACATATGTATGTACATATCTGTATCTAAATAGCGAAAAATTGTATGCGCATTGCGTAGGTATGTAAGATGTAGGTTAGGTGCATTTATATAGTGATGTCTATACCTACAATGTTTTTTTAAGGAACGGGTTGAATTCGCAGGAAAAAAACTGGTCTGTGTTTTTTGCGATTATATTGAAAAGATTTATGAATGGGTCGATATATGGAAAATATGCAATTATATGACGCATAATCGTCAATATCGCGACAAATGTCCTTTTGTATGTAAGGTATGTATATATATAATATGCACACGAAACGCCATATGAAAGTTTGGGATATTGCGGTTTTTATGTCATTCCTTTTAAAAGGATAGATTCTTTTGTTTTCATGTGGGAGATTTTTAAACGCATTCAAAAAAATATATAATTATATATAACATAGGTATATATGGAAATCTAATAACTGAAAAAAGAACGAGATTGAACCCAGAAACAGTCAAGAATTCAATGGTCGCGAATTTCAATTTGAAGATAAATCCAATTTCACTGAACGACGCCAGCTTTAGAGAATCAACAATTTAATAATAAAATAAAAATATTATTCAATAAAAAGGTTTCTAAAATACATTATTACCTTTATAAATAGGTATACCTATCTAATTTATTATTTTAAACAATAATTTCATAGCTTTTAAGTTTTTCTTAGTTTTATTTATTTTTTATTAATTTTCTTCTTTTAGACCTAGGTAACTATATATCTTTTTTTTTTCATTTTATTTTGCTTGGATATCATATTATGTATTTATGTTATGTACGTTCTTTATTAATTCATTTGAACAAAGTTGAACAAATTACGTTTCATCTATTGGGACTCGGCAACACGACGCCTAACGGATTTCTCGCGTACTTGATAGAGGCGGTAAAAATAGTTTTGATTTGACAGCCCCATAAGATTAACATTGAAAAGAGAACAAAAATGGTTTTTTTTAAAGTAATTTTTATTCGATATTTCAATGAGAAACCGGTATTAAATAATAATTGAAATCACTTCTATAAACATTAAAATATGTAAAACAAGTAAAAAGTGCTTCAATATGTGAAAATATAATTTTGAAAATTGCAATCAAAAATTGTTAACAAATAGCCTTTGAAGTATTTTGTGAGGTTATGTATCCCACGATTGTAAGCAAACCTCTTTGCAACTAGATTTATTTTCTTACGCGCGCTTTTAAAAGAGAACAATCAATTTGTTAAATTTCGTGTAATCATTAAATTAAATAGTGTAAAATCAGTGGACTTCAATAAATTAATGAACAATAAACTGAAAAGTGAGTTATACGTTTAATTATTCATGAAATCTAAAAATTTATCGTGTCGCGAAACTCCGAGAGTGCTCGTGGAATTTCATATCAAAATAAAATTTCTTAAAAATTACGCAAAATTGTTTTTAGTTTAGAAAAGTGATATATAAATATACTACAGATTCTTTTTATCCATAATGTGCGGTTTTATAAGAATCTGTTGTGTATTTTTTGAGAAAATCGTGAAAAAAATAGTTTCCAATGAAAATGCCACCACCGCCGGTCATTGAAATTGAAAAATTATTGTAAATTCAGAAATATTTGTTGCGTACTAAAATAAATAGAACTTAAATGAACTGCGGAGGCATTTGCTTCATTGTGTTAAGTTTTATGAGAATCCGTGTACTATTTTCCGCGAAAATCTTGTTTAAGTGTTGCAAAAGTTGCAAAAAAAAAAAATTACATCTAAAGTGATCGGTAGTTCACGTTCAAAAATTGCTAAAATTTTGCAAATTCGTGTTTTTTTTTAAAACAAATGGTACAATCTTGGACAACAGATGCTTCTCGTTCAAATTGCCAAGTTTTATAAAAATCCGTTCGGAATTTCTCAAAAAAGTCTTGTCGAAGTGTTGCTAAAATCGAAGAAAAATTTTTTTTTCATCTAAAAAATACCGAACGGATTTTTATAAAACTTGGCAATTTGAACGAGAAGCATCTGTTGTCCAAGATTGTACCATTTGTTTAAAAAAAAAACACGAATTTTCAAAATTTTAGCAATTTTTGAACGTGAACTACCGATCACTTTAGATGGAATTTTTTTTTTTTTTTTCAACTTTTGCAACACTTAAACACGATTTTCGCGGAAAATAGTACACGGATTTTTATAAAACTTAACACAATGAAGCAAATGCCTCCGCAGTTCATTTAAGTTCTATTTATTTTAGTACGCAACAAATATTTCTGAATTTACAATAATTTTTCAATTTCAATGACCGGCGGTGGTGGCATTTTCATTGGAAACTATTTTTTTCACGATTTTCTCAAAAACTACACAACAGATTCTTATAAAACCGCACATTATGGATAAAAAGAATCTGTAGTATATTTATATATCACTTTTCTAAACTAAAAACAATTTTGCGTAATTTTTAAGAAATTTTATTTTGATATGAAATTCCACGAGCACTCTCGGAGTTTCGCGACACGATAAATTTTTAGATTTCATGAATAATTAAACGTATAACTCACTTTTCAGTTTATTGTTCATTAATTTATTGAAGTCCACTGATTTTAAACTATTTAATTTAATGATTACACGAAATTTAACAAATTGATTGTTCTCTTTTAAAAGCGCGAGTAAGAAAATAAATCTAGTTGCAAAGAGGTTTGTTTACAATCGTGGGATACATAACCTCACAAAATACTTCAAAGGCTATTTGTTTACAATTTTTGATTGCAATTTTCAAAATTATATTTTCACATATTGAAGCACTTTTTACTTGTTTTACATAATTTAATGTTTATAGAAGTGATTTCAATTATTATTTAATACCGGTTTCTTATTGAAATATCGAATAAAAATTACTTTAAAAAAAACCATTTTTGTTCTCTTTTCAATGTTAATCTTATGGGGCTGTCAAAACAAAATATTTTTTACCGCCTCTATCAAGTACGGAAAAAACCCTTCAGAGGGCGCAAAAACTCATTTACCGAGTCCCAATTGGAAAACTCATAATCCGAGAAACAATTATTTCTCACTACTTCCTAGACGTAATACTGAAAAAAGGAATGGAAATGACAGCTCAAAAACCAACCACCATCCACCAATCTACACAAAATAGTTCAGCTACCCATCGTCAACCACCGACCTCGAATACACATCTTCCGCCACGATTCGAGTATATTTGATCATATCGATCGTGGACAATTTGGTTACGAGCGCTTGACTCGTTTTCATTCGAAACCATTTGTACTCGGTTGCAACGTATACTCGTTTGTACTCGCTCGATGTGTGTGCTGACTTACGAGTCATCATACTCATGAACATGAAAACTCGTAAGCATTTTGGTTGTGTTTGACTCTGTTTGTTTGAACTCGCTTTTTTCGAATGAGTATTCGATGTTCATGAACTATACTCGACTCGTTTTATTCTCTGGTAGGTACTCACATTTATTCTTTTATGTTAATAATTAATACTTTAGGTAATAATGCTTATTTCAAGAAACCAAACATATTTTTTTGGTCTTTTTAATTGTTTGCAAACTGGAATTGCAATTTTCGTTGTTGTTTACCAAAACGGTATAGGTACCTAGGTATATTTTGATTATAAAAGACTCCGTATCTTCTTTTAATAGATTTTTGTGAATATCGACGAGTAATGAGCCACTCATTATAAACAAGCAGACTAAAAAAGCCGAATTCGAAGACGAGGAATAAAGTTGAAGGGCTCGTTATGTTTTGTAACATGGTATCCCGCCTCCCCCAGTTTCTGTAGTTCTTAAATTCGCTCAGAAAAAAAATTTCGAGATAACAGTCAAACATGACATTAGGAAGATAGAGAACACGAAAAAAAAGTGGGTGTCACAATTCTGTCTGTCTCTACCTCGACCTACAGCCTATACAATTTGAACTTAAGGTTTTGTTTATAAATCCCAAGAGGAGAAATTGATTTTTTTTTTGCTCAAAAATAACGGTATGTACTTGCCATACAACCGTTCAGAAAAAAAACTTATTTATCTCAAAAACAGCTATAAGGATTTTGATAAAAAAAAACTTAGGGTGTAGATATAAACAGGTAGGTAGGTACCCACCTACGTATATACTTTTCGAGCAGATCACCCGCCAAATGATATATAACTTGAATATTATGAAACTAAAATACAACCACAGATAGTCGAGTTACAAAGATATCGCACCCAGTACAAATAAAAATGACAATAATATGTGCTTGCAAGCTCTTTTCCTTTCTGCTTTAAAAATAGAGTCGGTTGACCAAACTATCTACTGATGACTGTTACGTTTCGTTTTGTATTTATGTCTATGTGTGTAAATGTATCTTTTTTAGCATCATACAATAGTATACTGCTCACAAAATTGATCAAAGTTCGACCTATATAGCTCTACGTCCCACGTTAAAAAAGTTATAATTTTTCTTTGCTCTGCATGCTTATTCTGCTATAAAAATCTGAAATAAAAAACCAACCTCAATTGAACTTAAAATATAAAAATGTGTTTTTGAAAAATTCGTATATTAAAAACCTGTTAAATTGATATTTCGACCACGATAAGCAAATGGTTTCAATTTTTCAACAAGTCCTGGAAAACGTCTTGATATAGAAATCATTGCTGTACATTGTTCACAAGCTTCTCAATTTAATTTCTATTTATTAATCGATTGCAAGTCAATTCACATTTTTATCATTTCAAGGTGCCAACAAAATAAATAGCTAGCTGCATCAAATTGGCTATAAGTCGAGAAATACTGTTTTTTTTTCAAAAATAAAGTATTTATGGAAATTATCTTAAATTTTTAAAGCTTACTTCAATATTGTGGTGTTTGGGAGGAACATGATAACTCCATTTAAAGATTTGCGTCTTTACGTCCATTTTCCATCGAGCTAAAGCCTATAAACAGATGCACCGATTTCTTTCAAATTTAAAACGTAATTTGACAAACGTTCATAACTATTCCAAATTTGAAGGAAATAGGTAATTTCGTTTCGCTTCTAGCTCGATAAAAAGTGGACGTGAAGACGCAAATTTTAAAATGGAGTTAACATGTTTCTCCCAAACACCACATAATTATATTTGCATTAATTTTGAGCAGCTGAGAGCCTTCAAAACGCTTTACAGAAAGTTTTGCACTACATTTATAATTAAGTTCTCATTTTTCAAACTACTATTTTCAAATTTGTATTTATAATAATTTTGACTAATGAACATTACTTTACGCAACATTTTTCAAAATTACAAACTGCCTATTTGGTCGATAAAATTCAGGATTTGGTTGATCATGTATAACTCTCCGGAAATGGCTTATACCTTTGGTAATTCTTTTTTATCTTCAAGGATGAATTATTAAATAAAAGATAATATAACAAAGATTAAATTTTTATAGAATGAATGATTGGAATGAACATTCAATTATTATAAGAGGTGCAAATCTTCAATGTTTAAAGGAATCATGATACCTAAATTGTAATGTAAATGCAAAGACACAGTTAAATTTTTTGAGTATAACAGTACCTATTCAGTATCCTAAAAATAAATATCTATACTAAAACTCTTGTCTAAGAACAAACCTAGTAAATCTGTCTGCAAATAAATTAATCTTTCTACCAATATCAAGATCAGGTACGTAGGCATCTATTTTGTTTTAAACAAGTAGGTATGTACATTGGTGGGTATAAACTTTTATTTTTTTTTAATTGTCGAAGAATAAAAAAGTAGTTTGAGTAGGTATAAGTATATTCGCAAATGATGTGTAGCATATCTTTGCATCGAATAAAGTTATAGTATGGCTAATATGCTATTTATTGTATATTTAAAGCATAAACTAAGAGTCACTAGACCATAGTTATGATACCTTTTATTTCTTAATGTTTACGTTTTTTATTGATTTTCTAGGCAAATTTGCTCGAAAGTAGCGATATTTTTTCTCTGCATCAATTTTATTTATTTTTTGATCAATTTAAAATCAAGATTGTGACGCTTTTATACCTCGTAGGTCGTAGGATAATAAAGGTGTCAAAATAACCGTTATTTTATGTAGGTATATTCGAAATTAATAAAAACTAAATGAATCCATTCATGCACTCAAGAAATATTAGTTCATATGTTATAAAGCACTCAAATATTGCCGTTATCTCTGTTCAACAGGATTCCAGGATTCTAATTTGCTGTAGGTAGGTATTCATATTTAAATCAATATTTTCTATCATCTGTCAAAATGGCTCACTTTTAAAAAGATAAAAATAAAATACAGTGTAACTTCCAAACTCTCAAAATGTGAGAAAAAAAATGGAATTATAGAAACTTCGATTTAAAGAAATGAGAAGTTTTACTGTTTTATTTTATGAAATGTAATGTTAAAAAAAGAATGATTTTTAATTAACGGAAGTTTAAAAAAAAATCAGTACATATTACACAAATTCAAAAAGCGATTGCATACTTTTCAAATTTTAACGAGCTGTTTCTTTTAACCGGGTACATATTCTTCAATGAAAACATTATTTTTGGAAACTAAAAGAATAAAAAAATATAGGTGTAGGTAGGTACCTAACTTTGAAGATACTAATTTGCAAGAGGAAAATAATCCTTCTTAACGAAATAAATATACATAATTACATTTATATAAGGATAAAGATTAGGAAGGTAACTAGGTAGGTATGGATTTTTGATATGTAACTGCTTAGTAATCGGTTTAGGGGGTACATTGTCGTGAAAGCCAATTTTCGTGATACCTACCTATCATTTATACATATTTCTAAGCATTTGTTTTTATTTACCGAATAAATAAATAAAAAACACAAACAAAATAGGTAGCTAATAGCCACGTTTTATTATCTACGTACCTGGATCAGGATAATTTTTTAACAAGTAATACAACAACAACTTGGGATCTTGCTCTCGATCTGGATCTATTTTGAAGATCCGAAAATTAGTTGGGTAGATGTCTTCTAGTGGTAAAGTAGTATGAAATGCAGTGTAAGGAAAAAAGACAACGAATTCATGAAAATGAACCAACGTAAGCAAAATAGAGATAGGTATACAACACAGCTGTCATCAAGATCCGTATCGTTTTATTTTTATGGGATGGTCGGTATGGATCCACCTACATTTTTTATCCCAACCAAAATTCCTCGAAACTAGCAAAAACGAAAATTCTTGTCATTATTAAAAGATCGAGACGGACGCAAGAATGCAATTAAGTCTACCTGTTTCAAAACAGTCGTCCATAAAAAAAATATACTCTCCACCCTCAAACATGAAAACAGAGAAATTCTTAAAAAAAAACTTTTCCTTGAAATTTTCCTTCACACATGTACAAAAGTTCTCAGAAGGAATAAAAACAAAAATTCTTGCCGACGATCGAGACGAATGAAAAATTAAAAAAAAAAAACAGAAGTACCTAGCTACCTACCTACATATAAAACCATTGCAAAAATGTATCTTGTTACGACGCACAGTGGCCCGTTTAGGCAAAAGTGCTTGCGAAATTCATTTTTCGGGTGGGTTTATAATGCAAAACTTTTACTTTTTTTGAATTAACAAATGTTTGGAGCTCTAGTAATCGAAAAAATTATTTAATTTGTATGAATGGTTTGACTTGTAGAGCGAGTCAAAGTTGACAATTTTTTATGGTTAGAAAAAAAGAATTGTTTTAAAATTTTTTTTTTTAATTTTGAGTGTAAAAACTAGGAAAAAGGTGTAAATAAAACTTTTGTTTGTTATTTTTACTTAATATTTGTGTTGATTGCTATAATCAGAAATGAAAAAAAAAAATGATACATTTTTTTAAACTGCTAAAATTAATGTTTTTTGAAACACCCATTTTTGCACGCTTTTTCGACTTTACACTGAGTAGAAAAAAAAGGTTCAAACATAATCAAGCCAAGCTCGACGGATAGTAAATCCTTATATATCTCTTCATATAAAACCAAAAACTCAGCTGCATAAAGTTGCATAGAGCTGAGCTAGAGCCATTTGATTTAATGAAGTCAGTAATTTTTTCTGATTTTTTTTTTGTCAGGGGAAAAAAAAATTATGGAAAATATTTTGTCTCTGTTTTGCAGGTATGAGTGTTGGTTTGAAATAAAATGGTTTTGTAATTTATAATTTATAATGGTTATTGTAATTAAAGAAGGAAAACCTACCTAAGTTTTTTAAAACGGTTTTATAGCTTATTTCTTGTGACCTCTAATAAAACTTTTAAGTATGAATGTTTTTGACTTCGGGTATGATTAATTATTGTCAGGTAGTTTGATGGATAAGTTTTTAACTGGATTAGAATTTTGTTTAAAGATTTAAATCTTATAGGTAAGCAGATTACCTTATTAGGATTTCATAAAATTGAATATTTTTAGTGTAGGTTTTTAGTTTAATGGTATAAAAAGATGAAACATTGGGATGAAATTATCATTGAAAACTTGAAGAGTAGCAGTCGTTTAAGGAAAAATTATTTAAAATGGATATAACATCCAATATTTTGTTTCAACTTTTTGTCAAAGATGAGTCTTGAAGAGTTCTTTTTTGCCGTAATAAATGAATAAAAACTATCCGGTGAACATTTACCGGAAAATGAAGCAAAATTAAAAAGCTTTTATTACAACATTAATACAAAATGGGTCGCAGCCCATAGATCGAGATTATATTTCATAAAAAAAATGAGGAATGGCTTTCTTCATCCCTCCATATCAAAACCGGACAAATAAGCTTGGACTTGATGTAGATAAACCAAAGCAAGGATTTGGAAATAGCAATTATGGAAACACTTCAAGGAGATTTTTGATCAATCTGAGGCAACCGCTCGAATTACTGGAGTCAATAAAGAGGTTATAACCAGGATCAAAACAATACTTAATGTTTTGAATAGCAGGGAAGTAGTGAATACAGTTAAATTTGGAGAGTACACCAAAAAAACCGCAGTTATTGAAACAAAAGTACCCTGAAAATCAACTCACACCTACTCTTCATAAAATTTTGGTTCATAGTCAAAATATCATCGAATACCAATCACTACCACTTGGAGAATTGTCAGAAGAAGCCCAGGAGTCCAAAAATACAGACTACAAGAAATACAGATATCAAAATACGTGCAAAGTTAACATGCTAGCAATCTCATTCGATCCACTTATTTCTTCCTTAAGGCATGTAAGAAACCAAAAAGATCTGAAAGCACAATACTCACCGGAAATTATAAGTTTATTACGCATTACCCCGGACTAAGATGATAGTTTCCAAGAAATTTAATGTTTGTATGTAAATTTTTGTTCCTTTTATTTTGTTTTTCTACTTTTTGAATTCTAATCTATCAATAATGTACTTAACAAATTTACTCTCTTATAAAAAAAAATAAAAAATCAGTTAATAAAAAAAAAACAAAAACTGATTTCACTGTTTCACTCAAATTGGTTTGTTTTCTTCTTTCCCCACTGTTTCACTTAGATTACACTCAAATTACATCATAAATTGACTTTCGACCTTTTTAGAATATTATTATTATTATATTATATTATATTATATTATATTAGTTAACCACCTTAACAAAAACTTCTTACTTCAGCAGCAGATTCTGAAACACCCTGTAAATATTTTTTCTTAAAATTTACAAACTATATAGCCTTGGAAATTTCCTTCAAAATGTTGGCGATATCTTTATCCGTTTAAGAGATATGATTTTTGCAACCAAAAAAGTCTATACGGGCCACTGTGCGACGGACGTATTCATTAAATCGGTGCATACACATTTCACACTAACCTATCTATACCTACCTAACTAATAAATCAGCTTTCGTTATGAATTCACTTGTACCTAAATAAATTAATGAAAATGATTTTTAATTTCTCAAGGAATAAGTTAACACGTCGCATTTACATGCGCTCTGTTATGATTTGCCAGCTCAGCAAATCATGCTTGAGCAAGTTATGGTTTCCCACGATTGGCGAATATCATATATCGTCGCATTGGGGTAAATGCACGGGAACGTTCAAGGTCGCTGAATCAGCGAATCATCGTGGGATATGGCAATGGTTAAGCTTAGGTTTAGGAAATATATTGTTGATAAGTTTGGTACGCTTCCTTGAAGTGGACGTAAACCATGGGAACATAATTACCATTCTAAGCTTAAGCATAGTCTTTCACATACCCATGGGAACATGTGATTATTCCAAAAGGCTAAAGGATGTTGTGTGAAGTTCATCGTGCCAATAGTAGGACACTTTAAACGTCAAACGGGATAACACGACACTTCCATGCCACGCGACGCGACGCGACGAGACGTGGAATTAAAATTTCTTTTCGTTCCCTCTTTTTACAGATCATAATCTACAAAAGAACTTTACAAAATAAAACCATAAAAAAAGAAAAACGCTCATAGTGTGAGTGAAAGAAAAAAAAGAAAAAAATAATACTTTGAGTATAAAGCTTTTGAAAATAAATTTTTTTCATACAAAATTCACAAAGCTTGATAAAATTTCAAAATAAAATATAAAGAATTGTGCAAAAAAAATCAAAAATTTAAAGCTTTTGAAAATAATTAAAAAAAAAAATTTACAAGCTTGACAAAATAAAATATAAAAAATCGAGCAAAAGAAAAAAAAATCAAAAATTTAAAGCTTTTGAAAATAAAATTTTTCATTAAAAAATTCACAAAGCTTTGTAAGATTATAAATTGCAAAATAAAATATAAATAATTGTGCAAAAAAAGATCAAAAATTTCTGTATAATAAAATTATAGAATCAAAAAAAAATATATAAAAAATTGTGTGAGAATTGTGCAAAAAGAAAGTAAAAATTTTATAAAATTAAATAAATTAAAATTAGTTTAGTGCAAGGAAATTAAGTTAAAAAGCAAAAAGAAAAATATCGAAAGCTTCTGAAGAAAGGATCTATAAAGCTTGTGTCTGGAACAAGGTATCTAAAACTTTTGAAGAAAGAATCCATAAAGATTGTGCCTTTTGTTCGTTCAAAAAAAAAGGAAATTTTTCCTCTTATTAAAAATGGATCAAGTTGCTCAACAAATTGTTGAATTGACTGGAGCAGTCAGCAACTTAATAATTCAACTGAAGGGTTTTGAAAGGAGGCTCGGGCAGTAATCGTGGTTTTGACCTCAGTCCTCCACAAACAGGGGCTGACCTGAGAGAAATTAGTAAACTGCCCGATTGCGTGAAAGAGCTGCAGGTCTTTAATGGGAATCCTACGCAGTATGTATCGTGGATACATGCTGTGGAAGGAATTCTTAAAGACTATGAAATAGTCAAGTCGAAGCCCATCTACCGTGCTTCAACATATCCGGGGTAAAATTAGGGGCCCTGCTGACGCTGCTCTAGTGAGCTATAATATATTCGACGGTGACTGGCTCGAGATGAAAACTTGCTTGTCGCTGCATTACGCGGCTAAGCGAGATTTGCGGACTCTCGAGCACCAGTTGAACCAGCTTGCTCAGAAAAGCAGCAAGTTGGGCGAATTTTATGCGGCCGTTAACCACCAATTATCGTTGATGGTTAACAAAATAAGAACTGAATCGTACAGTGAAGAGCTCTGGTAGAAACATACCGGAATAGGACTCTGGATGTATTCGTGCGCGGCCTTAACGGCGAAAAATCACGAATGCTAATGATACAAAGACCCAGAACCCTCCCGGAAGCATATTCTGCCTGCTTAGAGATACAAAATCTCAACTACCGTAACAATTCAGTTCATTCCTTTTCCTTCACCAACACGATTACGGCCCCAATATACCAAAATTTTAAGAACCTAGAGTTTAAACCCCATTTACCTCCGAGAAAGCCTCAACAGAATCCTGCAGGAAGAAATAATCGGTTCACCTGGAGCTCTCCTCGCGAAAATGGCCCACCACCAAGGCCTGGACCAAAGCCTTTAGAGAAAATGGACTATGACCGATCTGTTCAAAGCAAACAGGTCAATTATGTGAATCGCCCGAAATCCCAAAACCCATTTAAACGTAGGGCAACTTCTGACAACTTCCCTAACAAGCAACAACGCCTATATAATATTGAAGTGGAAGATGAAGTGGATTTAGAAGAATACTCTACTTCTGCAGAAGAGGCTGTTTGTGAGGAATTTAATTTTATGACAAAATGCCATCCAGCGTACCATACATAGAGTATGCAACAAAGGATGGAGCCTTGTTGAAATTTCTTGTTGATACGGGGGCCAACAAGAATTTTGAAAGCTCAAAAATCGACCAGCCTTCCATTTTACTTAAAAAACCATTTGACGTACAGTCCGCCGCAGGAAAAATAAAAATATCTCAATATGTCGAGGGAAGATTCTTTGCTTTAGCCGGTAACGATACTGTTATCAAATTCTTTGTCCTACCAGCACTTGGTTCTTTCGATGGGATCATTGGCGATGACACGCTGAAGGAGCTTGAGGCTGTCATCGATAGGAAGAATAATTTGCTAACAATAAAATCCAACATCAAAATTCCTTTGAAAGAAAAAATATCACGGCAGATAAATGTTGCCTTTAGCGAGGATCTTTCCTACGAGGTTAGACAGGGATTACAGTCATTGGTTGAGAAACACAGATCGCTCTTTGGACCAATTAATGTGAACGAGGTAATTGACACTTCTATTCAGGCAGAAATTAGAACGAATACAGACGAGCATATATATACAAAGAGCTATCCATACCCAGGATGCCTAAGAGAAGTGGTTCAGGATGAAATAGCTAATCTCCTAGATGAAGGGATAATAAGGCCATCGAAAAGTCCTTATAATTCACCAATCTGGGTCGTGCCCAAAAAAACCCAAGGCTAATGGTGAAAAACAATATAGGATGGTCATCGACTACAAAAGACTGAACAGCGTGATAATATCGGACGCATATCCGATACCGGATATCAACGCCACGCTTGCTAGCCTAGGGAACGCTAAATATTTCACGACTTTAGATTTGACTTCGGGATTTCATCAAATCCCAATGAAACCCTCAGACATACCAAAAACAGCATTTTCCACAATGAATGGCAAATATGAGTTTTTGAGATTGCCATTTGGCCTCAAAAATGCACCAGCCATTTTTCAACGCACAATTGACGATGTGCTCAAGCCATTTATTGGGAAAACATGCTACGTTTATATCGACGATATGATCGTCTTTAGTGAGAACGAAGAAAAGCACCTACAAAATCTTGACATGGTCCTGAAAAGGCTGGGGGAAGCGCATTTAAAGGTTAACCTTGAGAAAACCCATTTTATGGATACGAACGTAGAGTTCCTTGGCTATGTCATAACACCTGATGGTGTAAGACCAGATAGGAAGAAAGTCGAGGCAATTGAAAATATACTGCCTCCTGTAAACCTGAAGGAACTTAAATCATTCCTCGGACTTACATCCTATTATAGGAAATTCATTCGGGACTACGCCAAGGTCGCCAAGCCTTTGACTAACTTAACAAGGGGAGAAAATGCCCAAGTTAAGGCCAACCAGTCTAGGAAAATCCCCGTCAGATTGGATGAGTGTGCTTTGAAGGCGTTCAATGATCTAAAAGTACTCCTTACTTCTGCCGAGGTCCTGGCGTTCCAGACTTCAGTAAGCCATTCATTCTCACGACTGATGCTTCAAACACAGCGAAAAAAAATCAGAATTTTCACCGACCATCAACCACTGACTTACGCCCTAGTCAACCGCAACTACAACGCGAAGCTGAAGCGTTGGAAGGCCAGGATAGAGGAGTACAACTGCGAGCTGATTTACAAACCCGGTAAATCAAATGTTGTAGCAGATGCGCTCTCAAGACTCCGAATTGATAACGGGCACTCAACCGTCTGTGAAAGCTGAACCGGAATGTCAAGTGAATGCGTTACATAATGACTCCTCAACGGAATCTGCCTCTGAAAGAAATTCTTTCATAGACGATAACAGATCCCAAACTGACACAGCCTTAGAGCAAGTCTCCTCTACGGAACCTCCCAATGACGAAGCTGCTTCCACTGAATCTGCCAATGATACAATGCACAGTGCAGAACAAGACGCGACAGATCTGATCCCGCATGTTGAGGTAACTCTTAACGTTTTTCGGAATCAAATAATCATAAATGTAGCCAAACCTGCTAATTCTTATGAGGAACCGCATCCCGGTTACTCTAGACACTTTGCTGCAACTCCATACTTGGATAAAGACGCCTTGACGGATATTCTGAAGGCAAGACTCCAGCCCACCATTGTCAACGGCATTAAGATTCCGGAACTTTGTATGGAGTTGTTACAGAAAGTCTACTTGGAAACCTTTTCGAACTATAAAATTAGACTGACACAAAGATTGGTAGAGGATGTTAAGGACGAGAATCAAGTGTGGGAACTCATAAGTAAGGAACACAAGCGGGCACATAGAAATGCTCGAGAAAATAAGGAACAACTTCTTGAAAAATATTATTTCCCAAAAATGAATAGCTTGATAACGCACTATGTGAAGTCCTGTGACATCTGTCTAGCCAATAAATACGATAGACACCCGGCAACTCCTATGTTTCAGCCTACCCCAGTTCCATCCTATCCATGTGAAATACTTCATATGGACATTATGGAAATCCAAGGGGAGAAATTCATTTCATGTCCAAATTCTCCAAATTTGCAAAACTGTTCCACATAAAGAATAAGTCTTCTCTCCATTTAAGGGATAAAGTGATAAAAATCCTTCACGACTTCACTGTCCCAAAGTTGCTAGTCACTGACAATGAGAGAAGCTTTCTTAATCCAATAATGGTTAACTTTATTAAAATGCTAGATATTCAAATGTTTCAGACTACTGTCAACCGGAGCGAAGTTAACGGACAAGTGGAGAGATTTCATTCAACAATTCTAGAAATCTATCGATGCTTGAAGGCTGAATGCAAAGAACTAAAGCTAAGAGAACTTTTGAACATATCTGTTGACCGCTATAACAACTCGATTCACTCTGTTACTGAAAGAAAACCATCTGATATGTTTTTTAACAGAAGTAACAGAGGGAACTTTCAAAATATGGCAAACTTCAGGATAAAGGTTAACCAAGAGCTGAGGGAAAAAATTCGGCAAAAACAAAAAACCGAAATGCTTGGTACAATAAAAAAAAGACAATTCCCAAAAAAATTCAAAGAGGGGACATAGTTTACACTTCCTTCAAGAGGATTCAGGGCAAGCATAAGCCACTGTATCGGAAGGAAGTTGTGGCCAAGGATAATATTGTAACAGACACAGGCCGAAAGATTCATAAGACACAAGTTAAAAATATATAAAAATAAAAGAATACACATACAAAAAAAGCACAAATACATAAAAGCACAATAGCACATTCAATATATAAAAAAAAAATAATAAAAATGCACTTGCAAAAATGAAAGCACATACATAGATATAAAAATGTAACGTATACTATGTACTGTAATAATCTATGTTTATTCCTTAGAGAATACATACAAAATATACAAAATCCATAAAAAAAAAAAAAAAAAAAAAAGAGGGGAAGGATGCCTTATCCTGTAAAATAAAAACCCCTAACTTATTAATAATTATACTTTTATTTTTTTCTAGCATTAAAATTAATTCTGAAAGGAACATTAAAAATAAATACTTATCAATAATTATTCTCTTATCTTTTCTAGCATTAAAATTACTTCTAAGAAAATATTTTTTATTTTTCGTGTGCAAATTAATTTTACATTCATTTTATTTTATAATGTAACTTATATAATCTAGCCTGTAAGGCTGCAATTACATATATAAATTTAACAATTATCTCTCTCTTACCCACATAAGATTAACCATTATGCTAGCAACAAATGCTGAGGGACTCAACGTCTTCAATTACAAAGCACCGCTCATTTCCCTGAAAGAAGGAAGAGGATGGATAATCGATGGTAACTTCAAGCTGGTGCATGTGATTGACCTTGGACATTTTGAGGAAATGCTTGGGAAGCTCGATGAAATAATAGACAGCATTCTTAAAGAACAGAATCGTAAGCAACTAATCCAATATCACCTCAATCAAACTAGAGAGCGCATAGATCTTTTGAAAGGCAGATTACTTCGCAAAACAAGATCAATAAACTGGATTGGCAATGCCTGGAAGTGAATAGCAGGCAACCCTGATGCAGCAGACTGGGATCAGAACCTTCGGACCGAAGAAAAAATTGCACTCAACAATAATCAACAGTACAAGATAAACAACAAGATCTTTGGCATCACTGCAGAAATAACGGGAAAAATCAATCTTCTCATAAGCAGGGTCAATAATGGTATAGAGGATACGATTTCCGGCAGAATTGAACAAGACATTTTAAATGAGATACTCGTAGTTAAAGGAGAAATAAATGAAATCGTACGCGCTTGCCAGATCGCGAAGAAAGGCCTTATTAACACCAATCTATTGGATAAGATGGAAATTGGTAGGCTTGTCAATGAAATTGAGACTCTGCCTTATGCCAACGAGATCGAGGCAATAGAGTATGGGACACTAGCTGTTTTTACTAACGAGACGATGTTGCTCTACATACTATCTATCCCCAAGGTTGGAAAAGATGAATTCAAACTCCTACAAACAAGAGCATCGATCATAGGGAACAAGCAAATTGATCTTAATTTCAACAGAATGCTAGTCAACCATCAAGAGACGTACGGCATTATAGATAGTTGCCTTTCAATAAGTAACACGACAGTTTGTAGGGAAACCGCATTAGAGAACGTTCCTGAAGAAGATTGTGTGGCAAGATTATTAAAAGGAGGTTCGGCAACCTGTACATACCGTACGAACACAAGAAAGGTTATTGACCTCATCAATTCGGATACGATATTCCTGACTAATTTTAAGGGTGAAGTCAAATATAATAATTTCCAGAGATCTCTTGAGGGCACCTTTATCCTACAGATCCAAAATGAAACAGTACAGTTGAACAACAAAACCTTCAGAAGACACAGCATAACGGCCCTTCAAGCCCTTCCGCCTGTACTGACGAACATTACAAAACAGGATAACAAGATGGACCTGGGTTATGTGCATAACATTGGTCTAACAAACATCGAACGTCTAAGTAACCTCGATGAAAGATTTAAGATCTCCCTAGTTGCAGAAGCTATAATAGTCCTATTTCTCATAATTACTATACATTACCTTTGGCGAAAGATGCATCTGAAAATCAGCTTTCCATCGATTCAATCATCAGCGAATCCATTTCCTATCCAAGGACAGCATCCTACCCACAGAAACGCCTTAACCAGTCATCCAATACGGACCCCAGAGCTGATCTACGGGACGTAGATTTTTGAAGGGGGAGGAGTTAACACGTCGCATTCACATGCGCTCTGTTATGATTTGCCAGCTCAGCAAATCATGCTTGAGCAAGTTATGGTTTCCCACGATTGGCGAAAATCATATATCGTCGCATTGGGGTAAATGCACGGGAACGTTCAAGGTCGCTGAATCAGCGAATCATCGTGGGATATGGCATATGGTAAAGCTTAGGTTTAGGAAATATATTGTAATTAGGTTTAGTCTTATCGTGAGGAGCGTAGACAATAGTCGCATTAAACTTTAAATAATTAATATTATAAAATACCCGTTTTTTATTTCAGTAAGTCGAACCGTTGGGCCAACCCCTTGGTTGGCGTTCGCGTTTTTTTGGAATAACGGATCGGCAATCCGTTTATTGAATACAAAACAACCTCACAAAAATAAATAACACCAAAAGAAAATCCTTGCTATCTACCTTTTATTAAGATCGCGATTTGCGACGAAAGAACAAAAATGTTACTGCATGTCTATCTATACAGATACCCACCATCATCATGATCACAAAAAATAATAAGCAAAAAGCTAAAAAAAAAAGCGAAAGACAAAAACAAAGAAAACATTATCTTTGTCCTTGAGAACTTGAGATATGCATTTTGAAGAGATTTCAAATTTTAAATTGTTTCCATAGAGATTTTTCGCTCTTGCTCTTTAAATTAACCAATGCAACCTTTCGCAACATGTTGTCGTATCCAATATCAGATACGGACGGTTTTATTTTGGGTTCACTTTGCTTGTACTGGATGCTAGAGATGAGCTAAGTCGTGAATATGCATTTACAGGTATAACTGTGAATGCTATTTTTCATTCACTGTGAATGTAAACTGTGAATTTCATTTCGTAGTGCTAACTTTCTGTGGGTACTGAAAAGTAAAAAAAGACATGCGAAACCGCATAAAAATAGAAACGCTGGTTACCTGTAAAAGAGAGTTTTCAAAGACAATGATTTAACGACTTTTCCGCAACAAAATTAATCAAGGGAAATTTTTCAAAAAAAAAAATTACAAGCCAACAAACAGTTAGAAAAACGGGTTGGGTACGAAATCACTTTGGGTGATCTACGAAGCTCTGTTTAGCCGAATATCGCGTTTAAAGATAAAAATTGTTTTTTTCGTAAAAAAAAATGTCGACAGAATTTGTAAAAAACTAAATAAAAGTAAGAAATTTCAAAAAAAAATTGTCGAAAAAAGTTTTTTGAATAATCATGTGATACGTCCATTGACAGGTGACACTCCCTAGATCACCAATATGCAATTTTCAATTCTCTAAGATGCATAGTTTAGTCAAAAATCACGTTTGAAGATGTCAACTTTGGGGGTCTACGAAGCTCTGTTTAGCCGAATATAGCGTTTAAAGATAAAAATAGGTTTTTGTTAAAAAATTGTTGAAAAAAGTTGTAAAAAAAACAAAATAAAAAATTTTAAAAATTTTCGAAAAAAGTTTCAAAAAAGTTTTCGAAAAAAGTTTTCATGTGATACGTAAGGTGGCACTCCCTAGATCACGAATATGCAGTTTTTAATTCTCTAAGATGTCTAGTTTAGCAAGAAATTACGTTTGATGATGTCAACTTTGGGGGGTCTACGAAGCTCCGTTTAGCCGCAAATCGAGTTTAAAGATAAAAATAGTTTTTTCTTATAATGTTGGTTGTCAATTGGTGTGCTTGCAGTTAATGTATAATAAACAGTACTTTGGGTGGCCCGCTCCGCGGGTCTTAAGGATTTTAACCCCTTTTTTCGGGGACACACCCGCTCACGCGACTCCGTCGCTCTGCTTAGGGTATGTTAAGTCGCCAAAAAATATTTTTGACAAATGTCCAGACAAAAATTTATGAAAAATCAAAATTTCTTAAAAAAAAATTTGATGAAAAAAAAATTGTTGAAAAAAAAAAATTACTGAAACAAAAAAATTAGTCAAAAGTCCAAAATATTTTGGTCAAATGTCCAAAATAATTGGCCAAACCAATATAATCTCTCTAAAGATGGAGGAGGTCTTATCCCCTCGTAGTTCTAACAAAACAAGAACTGAATGTTTCCCGAACCAACAGTTCCTTAAATACTTTCCATTTGTTTAAAAATAAATCAAAATAAAATATTTTATTAATAGTTCTAAAATAGTTTTGAAAATCCCGCCACATATTTCCAAAAATATCTATAAGCCCGCCATGAATGTATCATGCAAGTATTGATAACGGGTGATTTTTAAGCTGGTTTGGTTTTGGCAACACTGGTTTTGACAGCTGACGTGTGTTTAGTACCTTGTGTCACTGTCAAACAGCTTCAGTTTGGTTTGCAATTTAACCATGGATCGTCTTACAAATGAACAACGCTTGCAAATTATTGAATTTTACTATCAAAATTCGTGCTCGGTTCGAAATGTTCATCGCGCGCTGCTTGTGTTCAGCGATGAGGCTCATTTTTGGTTGAATGGGTACGTAAATAAGCAAAATTGCCGCATTTGGAGTGAAGATCAGCCAGAAGCATTGCAACAGCTACCAATGCATCCCGAAAAAGCCACTGTTTGGTGCGGTTTATGGGCCGGCGGCATTATTGAGCCATATTTCTTCAAAGATGATGCGAATCGCAGCGTTACTGTCAATGGTGAACGCTACCGAGCGATGATAACAAACTTTTTTTTGCCCGAAATGGAAGTTCTTGACTTGCATGATATGTGGTTTCAACAAGACGGTGCCACATGCCACACAGCACGCGAAACAATGGCGCAATTGCGAGGCGAGTTTGGTGAACAGTTAATTTCACGTTTCGGGCCGGTCAATTGGCCGCCTAGATCGTGCGATTTGACACCATTAGATTATTTTTTGTGGGGGTATGTCAAGGCTAATGTCTATAGGGACAAGCCCGCTTCGATTGACGCACTGGAAGCCAACATCCATGCATTCATTCGTGAGATACCGCCCGATATGTGTGAAAGAGTATGCCAAAATTGGACTCAGCGGATGGGCTACCTGACCGCAGCCGCGGTCAACATTTGCATGAAATTATCTTTAAACATTAAATTGCAAGGTTCAAACTATCGATTCAAATAAATATTTCATTCATTTTTTCGAATTTTTTGTATTTTTTTTTAAAAAAAAGTTCTAAGCCTCTTAAAAAATCACCCGTTACAACAAAATTGGCCCTACAAACACTGCACCTACCGAGCGCATTTTTCTATTTTCCAATCAAACACGTATTTACACATTCTTTTTGCGAGCTTACAACCCTTTCTCTACCTTACCTAATTACTTATCATCTCATCAACCGAATTCCATTCCACTTCAAATTCAAAAAATTGCGTTATGCGATTATGCCTGTATCTCCTGCTTTCACAAGCACACAAACACAAGAAGTGCATCAACTCACAAGGTTGCGAATGTAGCTCTTTTAATTCTTAGATTTGGTTGGATAGCATTAGCAATAGCAACGCAGTAAATCTTGAATAGTAGTGAATAATGAATATTCGTCATGGGAAAATCACATTTCTTGTGCACTGGGTAAAACATATGCTGCATTGCGGGTTCTTCATACTACTGGTAGCTGTCTGCCTACGAACACAAAACTGATAATCGCCAAAACACTTGTTCTTCCCATTTTGCTGTATGGTAGCTTGATTTTCTGCTGTTTAGACAGCAGTAGTAACAGGAAACTAAATGTGGCCTTTAACAATATTGCCCGCTTTGTTTATGGCTTAAATCGTATTGACCATGTATCTAGGTATGCAAATAGTATCTTTAATATGCCCTTGAGTAAATATCGTGATTTCCAAGCTCTAGGTTTTTTATTTAAGCTGAATCAGAATAAAAATCCTGAGTATCTTTTTGAAAAACTTATTTTTCCGACATCACAAAGAAGCAAAATATTCATTACACCTAGCTTTAAATACTCTAACTCTAAACGGCAGTTCTTTGTGCACACGGTGGGTCTCTGGAATTCTCTGCCTGCCAACCTGCGAAGACTTAATAACAGCGAGTCCTTTGAAAAATCCTTAAAGATCTACTTAAGAAGCTAAAATCATTCATTTATAGTAAATTTAACAATTAAAATTTAAATACCTTTTAATTTTTGTTTTTCACTCTTTTTTCTAATGAAATCCTTTTCTTTTTAATTATAATTATTAACCAAAATTGTACAAAGTATAACAAAAAAGACACTATGTTTTAATATACTTATGTTTTGAAATCAATAAATACAAATACAAATACAAAACATGACTGCTCACTACAGTTTTTATATTTTCTTCCTGACTGTTGCCTCCCTTGTCACCTCACCGATTTCACCACTAAACTGTCGTCATTGCGTAGTGAGCAGTCACAATCTAAACAGGGTCTTATTCTATTTCTTTCAAATGTTTAAGTTTTTATGCAATTTATGATTTCTTATTTAGAAAACAGTCTCCGTCTTGCTCTTGATGAGGAAACATCAGCTCGCAATTTTGACAGTGACTTATGGCGAATTCCTTACAACAAAGAAATCGAATATTTTCTAAACAGAATCGAGTTTTTTCTAAACAAAATCGATTCTTTTCTGTCAAAACAAATCTTGCGTTTTTAGCAAGATTTCACACTGATTTGCACACACACTATGAAGACTTGACATTTCTAATACGTCAAATTGAAAGTCGCGGAATTTTTGGAAGACGAGTTGTTTATTTTTTGGTTGCAACGAATTCTGCATAATTTAACAAAATATTCCACAATATATTCAGTCAATACAGCTATAAAAATAATTTATTGTGCGTTGTTCATTATCAACACAAATTTGACAAAAAAATAGCTTTCGCGAGTGAAAGACGTGTTAAAAACTTTCAGTGCAAGTGAAAACTTTTCAATAACAATTTTCTTTAAAAATATATGTGCAAATAGAAGTTCAAACAAATAAAATGCACAAACAAATTGGCACCGTATAAGCTGGCTAATATCTTTTATTTATTGATTTAATTCTATTGGTAAAACATTTTTCTCAGAACAAAAACAAACAACCTTAATAGTTTTGTGAATAATTTCTTGACGTTTTGCGTCAATTGCAGCTATAAAGACACAAACACAATCCAAAAACACTCTATATGAAGATACCAATCTTTCGTACGTATCACCCTCCAAAACCCATTTGTTTACATTGTTGTTTTTGTAATTTCGTTTTGTGTCCATGAATAGATGTGAATTGCAACAACAATTTAACGGGGTGGGATTGTTCTGTTTTGCCAGAACAACCATTTTTTATGTGCAAATAACGCAGCCATCTTTAAAAAAATTTCAACTCACAAGCTTTTCAACATGAAAATGGCGGATGTTAGGTGGGATATCGGGATGTGTTGAAAGAAACACCAATTTAATGGTGCTAAGTCTGCTATTACACTACGAATATCACGTGATGAAACTTCTTTTAATTTTTCTTTGAAAATTCATCCTGTAAGTAGTTCGCTGTTACACAATGATTTTTAAATCTTTGGCATTTAACAGAAAAGTCTGTAATAAAATAAATAACGTGATAAGTTAGAATTTATACATTGAAATTTCGGTCATCGATAGTTTTCTATTGGTTTCGTATATACATAGCATAAAGGCTGTCCCAAACCAACGCGAAACATTCGCGCGAATATGCGACGACTGAATATTGTTCGAAGATTCGCATCGCGCCAGTGTGGGTGCTACCATTAATCTCCATGTAAATAAATTAAGACAGGCGAAAGTTTCGTCGTCGTTCTGAAGTATTCGCTTTGGTTTTGGAGAGCCTTAATGCTCTTAAAAGCCGTGTTTTTTTTGCAAGCCCGGAGGGATTTGGTTAAAAAGAAATGATATTGGGGACTATCTATCGACGCCATCACAGAAAATAATTGAGTTTCCATAAAAACTATTGATTAGAAGTACATATGCAATTCACGCCGTTAGAACAGTTTACCCCCGAAAATTATGTGCTCTTAGCTATGCCTGGAGGGGATTAGTTGTTGTTGCGTTTAACATGTAAATTCCTTAGCCCCGGCGCGACATAGTTTTTTTTCGATCAATTTCCTCTAGGTTTGCAAAAAGGACGAGACATGCCAATTTATAACAGTTATAACAATTTTTGGCCATTAAAAGCGGGCGTACGTTTACGCGCTTCGCACTACTTAAAAAAAAACTTTAGGTGCTTGAATTATGCCCACCGGCGGAGGACCCTGGCTCTGCGGGGCCGCATAAACAGTAATTTTATAAACAAAATCTGTTTTCATTGGCATGTCTAGTCACTTCCTGCAAAAAAACACGCCTAAGGTCTTACAACAGTTGCGTTGATTCGCTGATTTCTCATTCGTTTTTTTTTTTTGTCATGTTCACAGTCTGTTTCAATAATTCGAGAGCGAAATACAATAACAAACAATCGTAGAAAGAAAACAAATAATGACAAAAGACAATCGAATATATGAAGGTTTTTATAATACAAATTCTATATACTACTGAAATACATCAGCCAAGTAGAAGACTTAGCACTATTTAATTGGACTTGTTGAATTATTGATTCAAAATAGCTTTTATCGGCCTTTAGTCCATAAAAATTGGCGTTTCGTCCCGGCGATCTCACTTGGACTCATCAGTTGACTAGTGAGTGCCTTGTCAATACGCAATTTTTATTAAGTTCAGTTCAACTTACATGAACTTTTTGACAAAAATCCAATGTGAACTATATCCAACAAGATTAAAATTCTTAATCATTAAGCTAGAAATTTTGCCCAGGGCCAGGCTTTGTTTTTATATGAAGGTTTTTATAATACAAATTCTATATACTACTGAAATACATCAGCCAAGTAGAAGACTTAGCACTATTTAATTGGACTTGTTGAATTATTGATTCAAAATAGCTTTTATCGGCCTTTAGTCCATAAAAATTGGCGTTTCGTCCCGGCGATCTCACTTGGACTCATCAGTTGACTAGTGAGTGCCTTGTCAATACGCAATTTTTATTAAGTTCAGTTCAACTTACATGAACTTTTTGACAAAAATCCAATGTGAACTATATCCAACAAGATTAAAATTCTTAATCATTAAGCTAGAAATTTTGCCCAGGGCCAGGCTTTGTTTTTATATGAAGGTTTTTATAATACAAATTCTATATACTACTGAAATACATCAGCCAAGTAGAAGACTTAGCACTATTTAATTGGACTTGTTGAATTATTGATTCAAAATAGCTTTTATCGGCCTTTAGTCCATAAAAATTGGCGTTTCGTCCCGGCGATCTCACTTGGACTCATCAGTTGACTAGTGAGTGCCTTGTCAATACGCAATTTTTATTAAGTTCAGTTCAACTTACATGAACTTTTTGACAAAAATCCAATGTGAACTATATCCAACAAGATTAAAATTCTTAATCATTAAGCTAGAAATTTTGCCCAGGGCCAGGCTTTGTTTTTATATGAAGGTTTTTATAATACAAATTCTATATACTACTGAAATACATCAGCCAAGTAGAAGACTTAGCACTATTTAATTGGACTTGTTGAATTATTGATTCAAAATAGCTTTTATCGGCCTTTAGTCCATAAAAATTGGCGTTTCGTCCCGGCGATCTCACTTGGACTCATCAGTTGACTAGTGAGTGCCTTGTCAATACGCAATTTTTATTAAGTTCAGTTCAACTTACATGAACTTTTTGACAAAAATCCAATGTGAACTATATCCAACAAGATTAAAATTCTTAATCATTAAGCTAGAAATTTTGCCCAGGGCCAGGCTTTGTTTTTATATGAAGGTTTTTATAATACAAATTCTATATACTACTGAAATACATCAGCCAAGTAGAAGACTTAGCACTATTTAATTGGACTTGTTGAATTATTGATTCAAAATAGCTTTTATCGGCCTTTAGTCCATAAAAATTGGCGTTTCGTCCCGGCGATCTCACTTGGACTCATCAGTTGACTAGTGAGTGCCTTGTCAATACGCAATTTTTATTAAGTTCAGTTCAACTTACATGAACTTTTTGACAAAAATCCAATGTGAACTATATCCAACAAGATTAAAATTCTTAATCATTAAGCTGGAAATTTTGCCCAGGGCCAGGCTTTGTTTTTATATGAAGGTTTTTATAATACAAATTCTATATACTACTGAAATACATCAGCCAAGTAGAAGACTTAGCACTATTTAATTGGACTTGTTGAATTATTGATTCAAAATAGCTTTTATCGGCCTTTAGTCCATAAAAATTGGCGTTTCGTCCCGGCGATCTCACTTGGACTCATCAGTTGACTAGTGAGTGCCTTGTCAATACGCAATTTTTATTAAGTTCAGTTCAACTTACATGAACTTTTTGACAAAAATCCAATGTGAACTATATCCAACAAGATTAAAATTCTTAATCATTAAGCTAGAAATTTTGCCCAGGGCCAGGCTTTGTTTTTATATGAAGGTTTTTATAATACAAATTCTATATACTACTGAAATACATCAGCCAAGTAGAAGACTTAGCACTATTTAATTGGACTTGTTGAATTATTGATTCAAAATAGCTTTTATCGGCCTTTAGTCCATAAAAATTGGCGTTTCGTCCCGGCGATCTCACTTGGACTCATCAGTTGACTAGTGAGTGCCTTGTCAATACGCAATTTTTATTAAGTTCAGTTCAACTTACATGAACTTTTTGACAAAAATCCAATGTGAACTATATCCAACAAGATTAAAATTCTTAATCATTAAGCTAGAAATTTTGCCCAGGGCCAGGCTTTGTTTTTATATGAAGGTTTTTATAATACAAATTCTATATACTACTGAAATACATCAGCCAAGTAGAAGACTTAGCACTATTTAATTGGACTTGTTGAATTATTGATTCAAAATAGCTTTTATCGGCCTTTAGTCCATAAAAATTGGCGTTTCGTCCCGGCGATCTCACTTGGACTCATCAGTTGACTAGTGAGTGCCTTGTCAATACGCAATTTTTATTAAGTTCAGTTCAACTTACATGAACTTTTTGACAAAAATCCAATGTGAACTATATCCAACAAGATTAAAATTCTTAATCATTAAGCTAGAAATTTTGCCCAGGGCCAGGCTTTGTTTTTATATGAAGGTTTTTATAATACAAATTCTATATACTACTGAAATACATCAGCCAAGTAGAAGACTTAGCACTATTTAATTGGACTTGTTGAATTATTGATTCAAAATAGCTTTTATCGGCCTTTAGTCCATAAAAATTGGCGTTTCGTCCCGGCGATCTCACTTGGACTCATCAGTTGACTAGTGAGTGCCTTGTCAATACGCAATTTTTATTAAGTTCAGTTCAACTTACATGAACTTTTTGACAAAAATCCAATGTGAACTATATCCAACAAGATTAAAATTCTTAATCATTAAGCTGAGTCCAAGTGAGATCGCCGGGACGAAACGCCAATTTTTATGGACTAAAGGCCGATAAAAGCTATTTTGAATCAATAATTCAACAAGTCCAATTAAATAGTGCTAAGTCTTCTACTTGGCTGATGTATTTCAGTAGTATATAGAATTTGTATTATAAAAACCTTCATATAAAAACAAAGCCTGGCCCTGGGCAA
Organism: Leucozona laternaria; assembly: GCA_932273885.2. Classification (NCBI taxonomy): domain Eukaryota; kingdom Metazoa; phylum Arthropoda; class Insecta; order Diptera; family Syrphidae; genus Leucozona; species Leucozona laternaria. The sequence goes on from OW026366.1 coordinate 147,204,570, forward strand.
AATTTCTAGCTTAATGATTAAGAATTTTAATCTTGTTGGATATAGTTCACATTGGATTTTTGTCAAAAAGTTCATGTAAGTTGAACTGAACTTAATAAAAATTGCGTATTGACAAGGCACTCACTAGTCAACTGATGAGTCCAAGTGAGATCGCCGGGACGAAACGCCAATTTTTATGGACTAAAGGCCGATAAAAGCTATTTTGAATCAATAATTCAACAAGTCCAATTAAATAGTGCTAAGTCTTCTACTTGGCTGATGTATTTCAGTAGTATATAGAATTTGTATTATAAAAACCTTCATATAAAAACAAAGCCTGGCCCTGGGCAAAATTTCTAGCTTAATGATTAAGAATTTTAATCTTGTTGGATATAGTTCACATTGGATTTTTGTCAAAAAGTTCATGTAAGTTGAACTGAACTTAATAAAAATTGCGTATTGACAAGGCACTCACTAGTCAACTGATGAGTCCAAGTGAGATCGCCGGGACGAAACGCCAATTTTTATGGACTAAAGGCCGATAAAAGCTATTTTGAATCAATAATTCAACAAGTCCAATTAAATAGTGCTAAGTCTTCTACTTGGCTGATGTATTTCAGTAGTATATAGAATTTGTATTATAAAAACCTTCATATAAAAACAAAGCCTGGCCCTGGGCAAAATTTCTAGCTTAATGATTAAGAATTTTAATCTTGTTGGATATAGTTCACATTGGATTTTTGTCAAAAAGTTCATGTAAGTTGAACTGAACTTAATAAAAATTGCGTATTGACAAGGCACTCACTAGTCAACTGATGAGTCCAAGTGAGATCGCCGGGACGAAACGCCAATTTTTATGGACTAAAGGCCGATAAAAGCTATTTTGAATCAATAATTCAACAAGTCCAATTAAATAGTGCTAAGTCTTCTACTTGGCTGATGTATTTCAGTAGTATATAGAATTTGTATTATAAAAACCTTCATATAAAAACAAAGCCTGGCCCTGGGCAAAATTTCTAGCTTAATGATTAAGAATTTTAATCTTGTTGGATATAGTTCACATTGGATTTTTGTCAAAAAGTTCATGTAAGTTGAACTGAACTTAATAAAAATTGCGTATTGACAAGGCACTCACTAGTCAACTGATGAGTCCAAGTGAGATCGCCGGGACGAAACGCCAATTTTTATGGACTAAAGGCCGATAAAAGCTATTTTGAATCAATAATTCAACAAGTCCAATTAAATAGTGCTAAGTCTTCTACTTGGCTGATGTATTTCAGTAGTATATAGAATTTGTATTATAAAAACCTTCATATAAAAACAAAGCCTGGCCCTGGGCAAAATTTCTAGCTTAATGATTAAGAATTTTAATCTTGTTGGATATAGTTCACATTGGATTTTTGTCAAAAAGTTCATGTAAGTTGAACTGAACTTAATAAAAATTGCGTATTGACAAGGCACTCACTAGTCAACTGATGAGTCCAAGTGAGATCGCCGGGACGAAACGCCAATTTTTATGGACTAAAGGCCGATAAAAGCTATTTTGAATCAATAATTCAACAAGTCCAATTAAATAGTGCTAAGTCTTCTACTTGGCTGATGTATTTCAGTAGTATATAGAATTTGTATTATAAAAACCTTCATATAAAAACAAAGCCTGGCCCTGGGCAAAATTTCTAGCTTAATGATTAAGAATTTTAATCTTGTTGGATATAGTTCACATTGGATTTTTGTCAAAAAGTTCATGTAAGTTGAACTGAACTTAATAAAAATTGCGTATTGACAAGGCACTCACTAGTCAACTGATGAGTCCAAGTGAGATCGCCGGGACGAAACGCCAATTTTTATGGACTAAAGGCCGATAAAAGCTATTTTGAATCAATAATTCAACAAGTCCAATTAAATAGTGCTAAGTCTTCTACTTGGCTGATGTATTTCAGTAGTATATAGAATTTGTATTATAAAAACCTTCATATAAAAACAAAGCCTGGCCCTGGGCAAAATTTCTAGCTTAATGATTAAGAATTTTAATCTTGTTGGATATAGTTCACATTGGATTTTTGTCAAAAAGTTCATGTAAGTTGAACTGAACTTAATAAAAATTGCGTATTGACAAGGCACTCACTAGTCAACTGATGAGTCCAAGTGAGATCGCCGGGACGAAACGCCAATTTTTATGGACTAAAGGCCGATAAAAGCTATTTTGAATCAATAATTCAACAAGTCCAATTAAATAGTGCTAAGTCTTCTACTTGGCTGATGTATTTCAGTAGTATATAGAATTTGTATTATAAAAACCTTCATATAAAAACAAAGCCTGGCCCTGGGCAAAATTTCTAGCTTAATGATTAAGAATTTTAATCTTGTTGGATATAGTTCACATTGGATTTTTGTCAAAAAGTTCATGTAAGTTGAACTGAACTTAATAAAAATTGCGTATTGACAAGGCACTCACTAGTCAACTGATGAGTCCAAGTGAGATCGCCGGGACGAAACGCCAATTTTTATGGACTAAAGGCCGATAAAAGCTATTTTGAATCAATAATTCAACAAGTCCAATTAAATAGTGCTAAGTCTTCTACTTGGCTGATGTATTTCAGTAGTATATAGAATTTGTATTATAAAAACCTTCATATAAAAACAAAGCCTGGCCCTGGGCAAAATTTCTAGCTTAATGATTAAGAATTTTAATCTTGTTGGATATAGTTCACATTGGATTTTTGTCAAAAAGTTCATGTAAGTTGAACTGAACTTAATAAAAATTGCGTATTGACAAGGCACTCACTAGTCAACTGATGAGTCCAAGTGAGATCGCCGGGACGAAACGCCAATTTTTATGGACTAAAGGCCGATAAAAGCTATTTTGAATCAATAATTCAACAAGTCCAATTAAATAGTGCTAAGTCTTCTACTTGGCTGATGTATTTCAGTAGTATATAGAATTTGTATTATAAAAACCTTCATATAAAAACAAAGCCTGGCCCTGGGCAAAATTTCTAGCTTAATGATTAAGAATTTTAATCTTGTTGGATATAGTTCACATTGGATTTTTGTCAAAAAGTTCATGTAAGTTGAACTGAACTTAATAAAAATTGCGTATTGACAAGGCACTCACTAGTCAACTGATGAGTCCAAGTGAGATCGCCGGGACGAAACGCCAATTTTTATGGACTAAAGGCCGATAAAAGCTATTTTGAATCAATAATTCAACAATTCCAATTAAATAGTGCTAAGTCTTCTACTTGGCTGATGTATTTCAGTAGTATATAGAATTTGTATTATAAAAACCTTCATATAAAAACAAAGCCTGGCCCTGGGCAAAATTTCTAGCTTAATGATTAAGAATTTTAATCTTGTTGGATATAGTTCACATTGGATTTTTGTCAAAAAGTTCATGTAAGTTGAACTGAACTTAATAAAAATTGCGTATTGACAAGGCACTCACTAGTCAACTGATGAGTCCAAGTGAGATCGCCGGGACGAAACGCCAATTTTTATGGACTAAAGGCCGATAAAAGCTATTTTGAAACAATCGAATATACTTAAATTGATTATAAATTTTCACGTTCAATTTGTTTCCACAAACTTATCCTTATAAGGTTGGGTTAGCACTTGATAAATCGTTGCTCCTTTTATTATACTTTTTGAACATACCCATTGAAACTCGTAAATAACCGACATTTTGGTGGTGAATGTACGCTTACTGCATGTGTGTGCAAATAAAGCGTGGTGGATGTACGCTTACTGAATATGTGTGCGTGTTTCTCCTGAATTTCCCCTATATGAGCTTGTAGGCAAACTCGGATGACAGCCGAGATTGGTATCTTCATATAGAGTGTTTTTGACACAATCACACCAAAAAAAATCGATTCTTTTACGAAATACGAATTCCTTTCGATTGACAGAAAAAAATCGATTCTGTTTAGAAAAAATTCGATTTCTTTTTTTGAAAGGAATTCGCCATTAAATACCCAATTAACAGAGTCCTATATCTGTCCTTTTCGCCCATAGGTGTTCACTTACCCCGGTATTTTTTTTTCTGGTTGTTCTCGTTTGAAACAAAACCAAACTTTTTGCACGTGCTACATTGGTCTCTTCCTATAGATTTCCCCATTATGGGGTCGAAATCTAAAGGGAACCGATATGCAGGGCTATCGCCTGATACCCTACTATCGAACCCACCAGCAAAAAAAACAAAAAACTATAAATATTGAAGAATTTCTCCCTCTCCCAAGTAAAACCATCCCCAAAAATCCCAAATTTGTGGTTATATCGCAAAAAAGCGATGAGACTCCTATCTCGCCCATCAGTGTATTCGTGTTAAAAAAAGCTATCGACGCAGTAAGTACTGAATACGAAAATATCACACAACTACGTGATGGTAGTATCCTCATTTTAGCAAAAAATAAACAAATTCCCGAAAAACTCATGAAAATTACAAGCATTGCAAATATGTGCCCAGTGCAGGTTAAATATCATAATCTTCTTAACTCTTCAAAAGGCGTAGTGTATGCTCCTTGGCTTAAAAACGTCCCAGAATCAGAAATTGTAGCAGAAATGCAAACACAAAACGTAACCGAAGTTTATAAATTTACCAAACAAACTGAAGGCAATAATCGCACTCCCTCTCGTCTTATGTTATTTACATTTGACCTCTATCAGCCACCTTCCACAGTTGAAATTGGTTGGTACAAAGCCCAGGTCAATGAATATATTCCCAACCCTATGAGGTGTAGGAACTGCCAGTTGCTTGGTCACACAAAGAAACGCTGTGTCAAAGATCCTGCTTGCGCAACATGCAATTTACCACCACACAATGATACCACCTGCACACGTACTATGTGCGCTAATTGCTTTGAGCCCCATCCCTCCTGTTCCCTAGACTGTCCTAAATACAAAATACAAAATAAAGAAATACTCACGATTAAAACAAGAAAATAGTGCACCATGGCTGAAGCTCGACAAATATGTATCCAGCGAAATCCATTATTACCAAATCAATCCAATACAAACACATATTCTCACATAGCCCGTAGAAGCAACACCCCTAAAATTTCAAACCCCACAACTGAACCAACTAAACAAACCGAACAAACAAACAACACAAAAAACCAATATAGTACAAATTTAAATCAAAATTCTATTCAAAATACACCTACTCTTCCACCTCGTCCACCAGCAATCAACAACAATTCAAATCATAACCAAAGCATTTCTTTAAAAGAAAACCTAAATAAAGATTCTATTCCTAACCAAAACATTCCAATCACAAAAAATCTAAATAATCAAAATAATACACCGATAATTTAATTCATAAAAATACTTATTTTATGAACGTATCTGATAATGATGACACAGAATAACCCCAATTTTAACATCGCAAACCTCAGGCCGCGATCCTCACCGATTGCCGGGGGCGCTTGTCTATCCGGCGATCGGAGGGCACCGCGGCCCCATTCACACGATCAACTTAATAAAATACCACCAAAAACCCCTCTCCACAAGCGAACGACAAATCCAAAGAAAAAACAAATAACCCGGGCACTAGTGAACACGTATTCTTTGCTTCAAGCAAAAAAAGGCAGTGCGAACACTGCCAATCCAAAAACATAACTCTCAATATTCTGCAATGGAATATGAAAGGTTTCTTTAATAACCTTGACGACTTAAATGTTTTACTAAAAGAACTCAACCCATATGTTGTATCGCTACAAGAAACACATTTACCTTTCGACTCATCTCCAATCGTACCAAAGAGCTACACTGGCTATTTTATAAATCATGATAGTAACACCACATGTAAACAAGGAATAGGTCTAATCATTAAAAAAAATATCCCGCATAAAATTCGACCCATCAATTTCAATTTGCTCACCATTTGCGTTGAACTTCAACTTCAAACCAAAATTAAATACATACGTATATACATTCATCCACAACAAAACATTGTAAAAAACGACCTAGACAATATTATAATTGGTGGAGACGTCAACGCATGGAGTACGCTTTGGGGGTCACCGGTAACAAACAAAAAAGGCCGAGAAATCGAAGAGTTTCTAATAAACTCAAATCTAATACTTCTGAACGATGGATCACCCACCCACCTTTCAACCCATGGTACCTTCTCACATATAGATGTAACTTGCTGCTCTTCTGAGCTCTTCCCCGCAATCTCGTGGCAAACTCTTCCCGATCTCCATAATAGCGACCACTTCCCTATCACTACCACCATCACAATTTTAAGATCTGTGGAAAAATATCCCCCAATCCCTAGATTAAAAACTGATCTAGCGGAATGGTCTCACTTTCAAAACACAATTCAAAAGTATTTAGTAGACAAACCACCTAGCTTCAACAACAACAAAGAAGCTGCTACTCTCCAAAAAGCCATACGCTCAGCTGCAAATTCCTCAATCCCCCAGACAAGCTCTTCCTACAATCCCAAAATAAACAGAATTGTTCCTTGGTGGAATCCAGAATTAACGAACCTTCGAAAGGTGAAAATGTCTGCTTTAAAAACATTCCAAAAAAGACCTACACAAACACATCTAATACTTTATAAAAAGTCTAACGCAAAGTTTAGAAAAGCTTTTAAAGAAAGTAAAGCTAAAAGCTTTGGCGAATTCACAGCAAAAATAAACCCCAACTGCACTCCTTCAAAAATATGGCAAAATGTAGGACTCCTCACTGGGAACCCTTCATCATCTAAGATTTTTAGTATTCAATCACAGAACGAAATTATATCAAACACAAAACATATGGCCGATTGCTTTGCAAAAACATGGTCCCACTACTCAAACGATACAAATTTTCATTCAAACTTCAGATTGAAAAAAAACGAAGTTATCAATTATATCCCAGAACAAAGTAACAGTGATCACTTCGCTCGTTCAATCGAAAAACATATTTCGCTTGTCGAATTCGAATCGTGTCTCAGCAAAACTAAGGGAAAAACCATAGGGAGGGATAGAATTTCCTACCCAATGGTAAAAAATTTGCTTCAGCCGTGAAATTAAGAGTAATCCAACTCTATAATAACATTCTCGATACCTCAGAGTTACCTCAAAACTGGAAAACTGCCATTTTACTCCCGATCCCTAAACCAAACAAGGACAAAATCCTGATCGAAAGCTATCGCCCTATATCACTAATTTCATGTCTATCAAAAATTTTAGAAAAAATTGTGGCGAAGCGCTTATTTTGGTTCGCTGAATCTAAAAAATGTATATCTCCGAAACAGGTTGCATTCAAACCAAACAAAGGCTGTGTAGACGCCCATCTCCATTTAGATCACTACATTTCAAAAGCCATATCATCAAGGAACCATGTATCCGTACTGTCATTAGACTTCGAGAAGGCTTTTGATCGAATCGGGAAACATGTGATATTAAACAAATTAAAAAAATGGAATGTTGGTTTAAAAATCTTCAAATTCGTCGAATCATTTTTATCAAACAGAAAATTCTCTTCAAGAATTAATAACTGCTTTTCCAAAACATACCCACTAGAAAACGGTATACCTCAGGGGTCTCCCCTATCGGTAATGCTGTTCACTATAGCGTTCGACGACATAAGCAACATACTCGAAAGGCATAACCTACTAGACCACTGTCTTTACGCTGACGATGTATATATTTTAAGTAAAATTTCCGACTTAATTATCTGCAAAAACCTGTTTCTTAATGTAATTGACGATATTCAAACATGGTCTTTAGAATCCGGCTCAAAATTATCATTGGAAAAATGTAAACTACTCAACATCTGCCGAAAACTTAACTGTCCTAATCTAACTTTTAATGTAAATAATATACCTATTTCTAATGTAAATAATTTAAGCTTTTTAGGATTAATTTTTTATAATAAATACTATTGGAAAGAACATTGTTTAGTATTAAGAAAACACCTAGCTGCGAGAACCAATATCATTAAATATTTAAGCAACAGTAAAAGTAACATCCACATTAATACTCTTTCTTATAAAATGTTAATATTAAGCAAAATTGATTTTGGTATATATATATACGGTAAATGCCCTAAATCAACACTTAACATCATTAAACCACCATACCATCAAGCAGTAAGAAGATGCCTTAACGCCTTAACTTAAACTAGTATTGATCAAAACAAATCAACTTCATCTTCCAACAAAACGGGGATATAATTTTAAACCCTCATTTCCTCCTTGGCACATCGAACCCAAATCGATTGATATGACACTATCTCAGTACAGAAAAAATAACACCAATCACTCTGTTTACCGAGCCTTGTTCTCAGATATCAAATCAAAACTATTAAATGTAGGTTGGAAGTTCATTTTCACTGACGGCTCAAAGACTCAAGAAGACACTTCATTCGCAGTAACACGAGAGGACGGTTATATTCTGAACATTGGGATCTTACCAAATTTCACATCAGTTTTTACAGCTGAAGCGTTTGGTATCCTTCAGGCCATTACAACAGCAACAAAACATCGCGGAAATACCATTATCTGCTCTGACAGTATATCCGTTTTACAAGCTATCGCCAATACAAACAACAACGATGACCTAATATGTGAAATAAGGAATTATCTTATTAAAATCCCAATTATCAAATTAATGTGGGTTCCCGGGCATACTGGTATACGTGGCAACGAAGAAGCAGACCGTACTGCCAGGTCAACTAAGGATGCACCTGTATACAACTTTAACATATTCACTAAACGCGACCTGACTAACTCTATACGAAACTCATTGAAAACGAAGCAGTTGAATGATTGGAGCCAATACCATCACCACTACAAGGAAATCAATGTCGACAGATCTCTTCCTCGATACCCTAACGTCCCAAAAACAAAGATAACATTTTGTTCGGCTAAGGCTTGGACACACTACAATCACACACGAACATCTTCTCAACAAACAAAATCCTCCTGTATGCTCCACCTGCAACGTAACACTTAATTTACAACATTTACTAAAAAACTGTACAGAAACAAAAAAAACTATTAAACAATATCAATACCAAAGACTCTATTTATGAAATTCTCAAAATTCCAAATTCAGAAAATATCCAATTAGTAAATGAACTCATATGTAATCTTAAGTATAAAATTTAATTTTCCTTTAAATTTCAGAGCAAATAGTCCTCGCAGCTGGGCTCTATAAAACCAGGTTACTTTTAAGTATCTGTTAATAAATTAAATAAATAAATAAATAAAATAAATAATTATTGAGAGAAAACTATTGATTATCATCTAATTTATATAAAAACCAAGAAAGTTTGTTTGTAATGAAATGAGTGACTTTTTTAGGCAGTAAATGCAACATCAGCAGAAATAAAAGTTATACCTAGGTACATATGTACTAATGGTTTAGTTATGATTCAACACACATATTGAATTGGATATTATAAAGCCTTGAATATTGATTGGCAAATTTTTATTATTACAGCAGATGCATAAATGTATATTTATATTAATTGGTTCTAAACTAAAAACTATCCAATAACAAAAATCCTGTGAAATCAGTTTGTGTTTCATTTATTTAATTTCAAAGTTCCTACATTATTTTTATTTTTTACAGTGGTGCGTTCTTTTTCTAATTAAAGTTAACTATGGTTGATGCGTCAAAAATTAAAGTTTGAATGTCATAGTTAAAAAAGTTACTTTGGGTAACTTTTCATTTAGGAACGATCAAAGTTATAAATATGGTTGATCTGTCAAACGAAATGTGTTGAAAAAAAAATCGAAGTACATTTGGAATGAATAAAAAAGATAAAATCGTCTTTGCATTAAATTTATTGCAAAAAATTATTATTTGCACTTCAAAAATTTGCAAATTAAATTTATGTATACTTAATTTTTGAACAAAATCGAATCAATAATGTGTACATTGTTGTTTCATTGATTATGGGCACAATGCACAAATTTCGTAATAAAAAATTGACCAAATCGAAAGAATAAAATGTCGACAAAAAGGAAAACTAATCAGATAATAGTTTTATTTAATTAATTACCAAAACATATTTATACTACTTCAAATATCAAAAATAATTTCACAACAACTTCCATAGACCAAAAACTGCAAAAAATAGAATACAAATTCCATAAACAAATATTAAACTTAGAAATAAAGCAAACTAACACCAACATTAACTCAGTCAAGAAAAATCTCTTTCACATCGATATTAAAATAAAGTCAGTTCTTAATACTATAGAATATAATAATTTTACATCAAAACAAAAATATAGGTATGACCAAATCAGTCAAGGTATCAGACAAACACATTCATCGAAAATACAGAAATTAAAAGACACACAGCTAGACAAGTTAGGAGTAGTTTTCAATGACACATGGTTTGTAAACAAAACTAACATCTCTTTTCCGAAAGAGGTTAAATGGTTACTCTCTTTAGGAGAAAAGTTTACAATCCCTGTGACACGCGAGAATTTTTCACCGATACATGTAATTGCTGACATCGAGCAAAGCATTAGAACGTTTGAAGATGAGAGGGAAAAGGAAATAACCAGATCTAGAGTTACCAACCGCATTTTACAACACAATAGAAGAATACAAAATACAACAATAGAAAAATTCATACTTAAAATACGTAAAGATACGCAAAAGTTCCTCAGACAGTACAAAAACGAAATTGTTGTCACCAAGGCAGATAAGGTCAATAAAACTGTTATTATGTACAAATCTGATTACTTTAACAAAATGTCAATACTACTCGAAGATAAAAATATTTACAAAACAGTTAGAACCGATCCAACATCAAAACTTCAAAAAACCAATAACAGCTTAGTAAATGAACTTTTCAAAAATAATTACATCGACCAATGGCAAAAGCATAGAATGTACTCTTCATCATCAACAGCACCGAGATTATATGGCTTGCCAAAAATACACAAGCCAGATCTACAACTGAGACCTATTTCCTCTTCGACAAACGTTCCATGCTATCAACTATCAAAACACATAGGACAAATTTTGAAAAACATAGTAAACGAAAATCTTAACATTAAGAACTCATTTCAACTAAAAACTCAATTAGAAGGCATTATTTTAGAGGAAGATGATTTTCTAGTTTCTTTTGACGCTGTTTCACTCTTCACGAACATTCCGACTTACCTCGGTATAAAAATAATAATGAAGAAGTGGGACACAATAAAAAACTTAACAAAAATACCAAAAACACAGTTTTTAAGAATTTTAGAATTTTGTCTGAAAGAGAACAACTGGACGATTTAATAGAAAACTGGACGATTTAATAGAAAAAACAATACAAGAACTTAAAAATGAAAAAAAAAATTAACATCAAATTCATCACCAAGTACGTAGACGACAACACAAAACTTAAATTCATAGTTGAAATAGAACAAAACCAAAGCTTACCCTACCTAGACATCAGAATTTACTGAACAAGAAACAAAATTAAATTTAACTGGTATTCTAACATTACAGCATCTGGCAGGATGATTAATTTCCTCTACTCAACCCTTACAACAAAAAATTAACACTGCAAACAATTTTATCAACAAAATAATAAATATAAGCGATACAGAATTCAAAGAAGAAAACATAAAACAATTAAAACAATTTTACACATGAACAATTTTCCACATTACTTAATAAATAATTTAATAAACAAGAATATCAATAAAACTAACGAAAACAAAAATTCTCTACAAAATCCAGAAGTTGGTAACACTATGCTATGGTATTGCATATATTCCAAATCTTACTGATAAGAGAAACTTTAATAAAATAATAAATAAAGAAAATGTGACATTCGCTCACAAATCAAACTCAACAATAAGATAACTATTCACCAACACAAAAACCAAAATAGAAAAAGAACAACAACATGACATCATTTATAAAATTGGGTGCAGTGGCAAGGAAGGGGAGACGTGCAATCTGATCTACATTGGGACAACTAATGGCGAATTCCTTTCAAAAAAGAAATCGATTTTTTTCTAAACAGAATCGAATTTTTTCTGTCCATTGAAAGGAATTCGTATTTCGTAAAAGAATCGATTTTTTTTTTTGGTGTGATTGTGTTTGTGACTTTATATCTGCAATTGACGCAAAACGTCAAGAAATTATTCACAAAACTATTAAGGTTGTTTGTTTTTGTTGTGAGAAAAATGTTTTACCAATAGAATCAAATTAATAAATAAAAGATATTAGCCAGCTTATACGGTGCATTTTATTTGTTTGAACTTCTATTAGCACATATATTTTTAAAGAAAATTGTTATTGAAAAGTTTTCACTTGCACTGAAAGTTTTTAACACGTCTTTCACTAGCGAAAGCCATTTTTCGTTTGTTAAATTTGCGTTTGATAATGAACAACATACAATAAATTATTTTTATAGCTGTATTGACTGAATATATTGTTGAATATTTTGTTAAATTATGTAGAATTTGTTGTAACCAAAAAATAAACAACTCGTCTTCCAAAAATTCCGCGACTTTCAATTTGACGTATTAGAAATGTCAAGTCTTCATAGTGTGTGTGCAAATCAGTGTGAAATCTTGCTAAAAACGCAAGATTTGTTTTGACAGAAAAGAATCGATTTTGTTTTGAAAAAATTCGATTCTGTTTAGAAAAAATTCGAATTCTTTGTTGAAAGGAATTCGCCATAAGAGATCACTGGAGACGAGACTAATCGAACACAAAGCGGATATTCGGAACAAAAGAGAATCCACTGGGTTATCACAGCACATACTAGAAACTGGACACTCCGCAGACTTTGATAACACAGTAATAATGGACAAGAAAAAGAGAACAAATAATAGGTACACACTTGAAAGTCTACGTATACAACAAAATATAGACAAAACAATGAATACACAGGAAGATAGAGACAACACAATAGCTAGTTATTCTCTTGCATTAAGAGCGGTGTAATTTTTAATTAGATTTAAATTGCTTTACTTTCATTTAGTTTTTCTAAAGTGCTGTGCTGTAGGTTTTTTTTATTTAATTTTGTTTATTTATTTTCAAATAATTTTAAATAATTCATTTTTATTTTAGAAAATTCAAACATTAAGAATTGTCATCGTTCAATAATTATTATTCAATGTAACAAAAGTTTTTTCATGTAAGTTTAATTTATAAAAAAAATTAAAAGTGTAAATTGTTATTCATAAGTTTCTATATACAGATTTAATAAACTACCCCTGATGAAGTCGAGAAATTACGACGAAACGTAGGGAAAAGTATGAAATAAAGTTTTATTTGCATATAAAAGGAAGTGACCAAAAAACCCCGATCTAACTTAACAATCGTAGTTCAAATAATTGGTCAAATTATTATTAATTCAATTAATTCAAGCAGATAATAATAGAAAACAATTCCCAAAATCGAAATCGACAAAAAAAATTAGTTAAATTGTAAACACATTTACAAAAATGAATGCAATTTTAGATCAAAAGAACGAAAAGTAAACAAAAGATATCCATAAAATAAAATCATTGCAGTTTCAGCTGTGTTCGACAGATTAACCATTTCAACTCATATTAATGAGATTACTACGACCACTTCCCTATCACTACCACCATCACAATTGGAAGATCTGTGGAAAAATATCCCCCAATCACTAGATTCAAAACTGATCTAGCGGAATGGTCTCACTTTCAAAACACAATTCAAAAGTATTTAGTAGACAAACCACCTAGCTTCAACAACAACAAAGAAGCTGCTACTCTCCAAAAAGCCATACGCTCAGCTGCAAATTCCTCAATCTCCCAGACAAGCTCTTCCTACAATCCCAAAATAAACAGAATTGTTCCTTGGTGGAATCCAGAATTAACAAACCTTCGAAAGGTGAAAATGTCTGCTTTAAAAACATTCCAAAAAATACCTACACAAACACATCTAATACTTTATACAAAGTCTAACGCAAAGTTTAGAAAAGCTTTTAAAGAAAGTAAAGCTAAAAGCTTTGGCGAATTCACAGCAAAAATAAACCCCAACTCCACTCCTTCAAAAATATGGCAAAATGTAGGACTCCTCACTGGGAACCCTTCATCATCTATGATTTTTAGTATTCAATCACAGAACGAAATTATATCAAACACAAACCATATGGCCGATTGCTTTGCAAAAACATGGTCCGACTACTCAAACGATACAAATTTTCATTCAAACTTCAGATTAAAAAAAAACGAAGTTATCAATTATATCCCAGAACAAAGTAACAGTGATCACTTCGCTCGTTCAATCGAAAAACATATTTCGCTTGTCGAATTCGAATCGTGTCTCAGCAAAACTAAGGGAAAAACCATAGGGAGGGATAGAATTTCCTACCCAATGGTAAAAAATTTGCCTTCGGCCGTGAAATTAAGAGTAATCCAACTCTATAATAACATTCTCGATACCTCAGAGTTACCTCAAAACTGGAAAACTGCCATTTTACTCCCGATCCCTAAACCAAACAAGGACAAAATCCTGATCGAAAGCTATCGCCCTATATCACTAATTTCATGTCTATCAAAAATTTTAGAAAAAATTGTGGCGAAGCGCTTATTTTGGTTCGCTGAATCTAAAAAATGTATATCTCCGAAACAGGTTGCATTCAAACCAATCAAAGGCTGTGTAGACGCCCATCTCCATTTAGATCACTACATTTCAAAAGCCATATCATCAAGGAACCATGTATCCGTACTGTCATTAGACTTCGAGAAGGCTTTTGATCGAATTGGGAAACATGTGATATTAAACAAATTAAAAAAATGAAATGTTGGTTTAAAAATCTTCAAATTCGTCGAATCATTTTTATCAAACAGAAAATTCTCTTCAAGAATTAATAACTGCTTTTCCAAAACATACCCACTAGAAAACGGTATACCTCAGGGGTCTCCCCTATCGGTAATGCTGTTCACTATAGCGTTCGACGACATAAGCAACATACTCGAAAGGCATAACCTACTAGACCACTGTCTTTACGCTGACGATGTATATATTTTAAGTAAAATTTCCGACTTAATTATCTGCAAAAACCTGTTTCTTAATGTAATTGACGATATTCAAACATGGTCTTTAGAATCCGGCTCAAAATTATCATTGGAAAAATGTAAACTACTCAACATCTGCCGAAAACTTAACTGTCCTAATCTAACTTTTAATGTAAATAATATACCTATTTCTAATGTAAATAATTTAAGCATTTTAGGATTAATTTTTAATAATAAATACTATTGGAAAGAACATTGTTTAGTATTAAGAAAAAACCTAGCTGCGAGAACCAATATCATTAAATATTTAAGCAACAGTAAAAGTAACATCCACATTAATACTCTTTCTTATAAAATGTTAATATTAAGCAAAATTGATTTTGGTATATATATATACGGTAAATGCCCTAAATCAACACTTAACATCATTAAACCACCATACCATCAAGCAGTAAGAAGATGCCTTAACGCCTTTCCAACGACACCGATACAAAATTTGCTTGCCGAAGCTGGGCTTCCAACGGTAGAACATCGAATTGAAGAGCTCACATTGAAATTATCCCCAAAACTAGTCTTCTCCAGAAACTCGTTAATTGATGCCGATATTGCACAAGCAATAAATCAAAAATGTGCAAAACGAGTTCCATCGACACTTAAACTAGTATTGATCAAAACAAATCAACTTCATCTTCCAACAAAACGGGGATATAATTTTAAACCCTCATTTCCTCCTTGGCACATCAAACCCAAATCGATTGATATGACACTATCTCAGTACAGAAAAAATAACACCAATCACTCTGTTTACCGAGCCTTGTTCTCAGATATCAAATCAAAACTATTAAATGTAGGTTGGAAGTTCATTTTCACTGACGGCTCAAAGACTCAAGAAGACACTTCATTCGCAGTAACACGAGAGGACGGTTATATTCTGAACATTGGGATCTTACCAAATTTCACATCAGTTTTTACAGCTGAAGCGTTTGGTATCCTTCAGGCCATTACAACTGCAACAAAACATCGCGGAAATACCATTATCTGCTCTGACAGTATATCCGTTTTACAAGCTATCGCCAATACAAACAACAACGATGACCTAATATGTGAAATAAGGAATTATCTTATTAAAATCCCAATCATCAAATTAATGTGGGTTCCCGGGCATACTGGTATACGTGGCAACGAAGAAGCAGACCGTACTGCCAGGTCAACTAAGGATGCACCTGTATACAACTTTAACATATTCACTAAACGCGACCTGACTAACTCTATACGAAACTCATTGAAAACGAAGCAGTTGAATGATTGGAGCCAATACCATCACCACTACAAGGAAATCAATGTCGACAGATCTCTTCCTCGATACCCTAACGTCCCAAAAACAAAGATAACATTTTGTTCGGCTAAGGCTTGGACACACTACAATCACACACGAACATCTTCTCAACAAACAAAATCCTCCTGTATGCTCCACCTGCAACGTAACACTTAATTTACAACATTTACTAAAAAACTGTACAGAAACAAAAAAACTATTAAACAATATCAATACCAAAGACTCTATTTATGAAATTCTCAAAATTCCAAATTCAGAAAATATCCAATTAGTAAATGAACTCATATGTAATCTTAAGTATAAAATTTAATTTTCCTTTAAATTTCAGAGCAAATAGTCCTCGCAGCTGGGCTCTATAAAACCAGGTTACTTTTAAGTATCTGTTAATAAATTAAATAAATAAATAAATAAAATAAATAATTATTTAGAGAAAACAATTGATTATCATCTAATTAATACAAAAACCAAGAAAGTTTGTTTGTAATGAAATGAGTGACTTTTTTAGGTAGTAAATGCAGCATCAGCAGAAATAAAAGTTATACCTATGTACATATGTACTAATGGTTTAGTTATGATTCAACATACATATTGAATTGGATATTATAAAGCCTTGAATATTGATTGGCAAATTTTTATTATTACAGCAGATGCATAAATGTATATTTATATTAATTGGTTCTAAACTAAAAACTATCCAATAACAAAAATCCTGTGAAATCAGTTTGTGTTTCATTTATTTAATTTCAAAGTTCCTACATTATTTTTATTTTTTACAGTGGTGCGTTCTTTTTCTAATTAAAGTTAACTATGGTTGATGCGTCAAAAATTAAAGTTTGAATGTCATAGTTAAAAAAGTTACTTTGGGTAACTTTTCATTTAGGAACGATCAAAGTTATAAATATGGTTGATCTGTCAAACGAAATGTGTTGAAAAAAAAAATCGAAGTACATTTGGAATGAATAAAAAAGATGAAATCGTCTTTGCATTAAATTTATTGCCAAAAATTATTATTTGCACTTCAAAAATGGAAACAATTTGCAAATTAAATTTATGTATACTTAATTTTTGGACAAAATCGAATCAATAATGTGTACATTGTTGTTTCATTGATTATGGGCACAATGCACAAATTTCGTAATAAAAAATTGACCAAATCGAAAGAATAAAATGTCGACAAAAAGGAAAATTAATCAGATAATAGTTTTATTTGATTAATTACCAAAACATATTTATACTACTTCAAATATCAAAAATAATTTCACAACAACTTCCATAAACCAAAAACTGCAAAAAATAGAATACAGATTCCATAAACAAATATTAAACTTAGAAATAAAGCAAACTAACACCAACATTAACTCAGTCAAGAAAAATCTCTTTCACATCGATATTAAAATAAAGTCAGTTCTTAATGCTATAGAATATAATAATTTTACATCAAAACAAAAATATAGGTATGACCAAATCAGTCAAGGTATCAGACAAACACATTCATCGAAAATACAGAAATTAAAAGACACACAGCTAGACAAGTTAGGAGTAGTTTTCAATGACACATGGTTTGTAAACAAAACTAACATCTCTTTTCCGAAAGAGGTTAAATGGTTACTCTCTTTAGGAGAAAAGTTTACAATCCCTGTGACACGCGAGAATTTCTCACCGATACATGTAATTGCTGACATCGAGCAAAGCATTAGAACTTTTGAAGATGAGAGGGAAAAGGAAATAACCAGATCTAGAGTTACCAACCGCATTTTACAACACAATAGAAGAATACAAAATACAACAATAGAAAAATTCATACTTAAAATACGTAAAGATACGCAAAAGTTCCTCAGACAGTACAAAAACGAAATTGTTGTCACCAAGGCAGATAAGGTCAATAAAACTGTTATTATGTACAAATCTGATTACTTTAACAAAATGTCAATACTACTCGAAGATAAAAATATTTACAAAACAGTTAGAACCGATCCAACATCAAAACTTCAAAAAACCAATAACAGCTTAGTAAATGAACTTTTCAAAAATAATTACATCGACCAATGGCAAAAGCATAGAATGTACTCTTCATCATCAACAGCACCGAGATTATATGGCTTGCCAAAAATACACAAGCCAGATCTACAACTGAGACCTATTTCCTCTTCGACAAACGTTTCATGCTATCAACTATCAAAACACATAGGACAAATTTTGAAAAACATAGTAAACGAAAATCTTAACATTAAGAACTCATTTCAACTAAAAACTCAATTAGAAGGCATTATTTTAGAGGAAGATGATTTTCTAGTTTCTTTTGACGCTGTTTCACTCTTCACGAACATTCCGACTTACCTCGCTATAAAAATAATAATGAAGAAGTGGGACACAATAAAAAACTTAACAAAAATACCAAAATCACAGTTTTTAAGAATTTTAGAATTTTGTCTGAAAGAGAACAACTGGACGATTTAATAGAAAACTGGACGATTTAATAGAAAAAACAATACAAGAACTTAAAAATGAAAAAAAAAATTAACATCAAATTCATCACCAAGTACGTAGACGACGTGTTTGCTATCATAAAAGAAAAAGATAAGGACGAGATCTTGAATTACCTGAACCATTACCACACAAAACTTAAATTCACAGTTGAAATAGAACAAAACCAAAGCTTACCCTACCTAGACATCAGAATTTACTGAACAAGAAACAAAATTAAATTTAACTGGTATTCTAACATTACAGCATCTGGCGGAATGATTAATTTCCTCTCTACTCAACCCTTACAACAAAAAATTAACACTGCAAACAATTTTATCAACAAAATAATAAATATTAGCGATACAGAATTCAAAGAAGAAAACATAAAACAATTAAAACAATTTTACACATGAACAATTTTCCACATTACTTAATAAATAATTTAATAAACAAGAATATCAATAAAACTAACGAAAACAAAAATTCTCAACAAAATCCAGAAGTTGGTAACACTATGAGGTACTATGGTATTGCATATATTCCAAATCTTACTGATAAGAGAAACTTAAATAAAATAATAAATAAAGAAAATGTGACATTCGCTCACAAATAAACTCAACAATAAGACAACCATTCACCAACACAAAAACCAAAATAGAAAAAGAACAACAACATGACATCATTTATAAAATTGGGTGCAGTGGCAAGGAAGGGGAGACGTGCAATCTGATCTACTAGATCAGATTGCACGTCTCGTGCAATTAAGAGTAATCCAACTCTATAATAACATTCTCGATACCTCAGAGTTACCTCAAAACTGGAAAACTGCCATTTTACTCCCGATCCCTAAACCAAACAAGGACAAAATCCTGATCGAAAGCTATCGCTCTATATCACTAATTTCATGTCTATCAAAAATTTTAGAAAAAATTGTGGCGAAGCGCTTATTTTGGTTCGCTGAATCTAAAAAATGTATATCTCCGAAACAGGTTGCATTCAAACCAATCAAAGGCTGTGTAGACGCCCATCTCCATTTAGATCACTACATTTCAAAAGCCATATCATCAAGGAACCATGTATCCGTACTGTCATTAGACTTCGAGAAGGCTTTTGATCGAATTGGGAAACATGTGATATTAAACAAATTAAAAAAATGAAATGTTGGTTAAAAAATCTTCAAATTCGTCGAATCATTTTTATCAAACAGAAAATTCTCTTCAAGAATTAATAACTGCTTTTCCAAAACATACCCACTAGAAAACGGTATACCTCAGGGGTCTCCCCTATCGGTAATGCTGTTCACTATAGCGTTCGACGACATAAGCAACATACTCGAAAGGCATAACCTACTAGACCACTGTCTTTACGCTGACGATGTATATATTTTAAGTAAAATTTCCGACTTAATTATCTGCAAAAACCTGTTTCTTAATGTAATTGACGATATTCAAACATGGTCTTTAGAATCCGGCTCAAAATTATCATTGGAAAAATGTAAACTACTCAACATCTGCCGAAAACTTAACTGTCCTAATCTAACTTTTAATGTAAATAATATACCTATTTCTAATGTAAATAATTTAAGCATTTTAGGATTAATTTTTAATAATAAATACTATTGGAAAGAACATTGTTTAGTATTAAGAAAAAACCTAGCTGCGAGAACCAATATCATTAAATATTTAAGCAACAGTAAAAGTAACATCCACATTAATACTCTTTCTTATAAAATGTTAATATTAAGCAAAATTGATTTTGGTATATATATATACGGTAAATGCCCTAAATCAACACTTAACATCATTAAACCACCATACCATCAAGCAGTAAGAAGATGCCTCAACGCCTTTCCAACGACACCGATACAAAATTTGCTTGCCGAAGCTGGGCTTCCAACGGTAGAACATCGAATTGAAGAGCTCACATTGAAATTATCCCCAAAACTAGTCTTCTCCAGAAACTCGTTAATTGATGCCGATATTGCACAAGCAATAAATCAAAAATGTGCAAAACGAGTTCCATCGACACTTAAACTAGTATTGATCAAAACAAATCAACTTATCTTCCAACAAAACGGGGATATAATTTTAAACCCTCATTTCCTCCTTGGCACATCGAACCCAAATCGATTGATATGACACTATCTCAGTACAGAAAAAATAACACCAATCACTCTGTTTACCGAGCCTTGTTCTCAGATATCAAATCAAAACTATTAAATGTAGGTTGGAAGTTCATTTTCACTGACGGCTCAAAGACTCAAGAAGACACTTCATTCGCAGTAACACGAGAGGACGGTTATATTCTGAACATTGGGATCTTACCAAATTTCACATCAGTTTTTACAGCTGAAGCGTTTGGTATCCTTCAGGCCATTACAACAGCAACAAAACATCGCGGAAATACCATTATCTGCTCTGACAGTATATCCGTTTTACAAGCTATCGCCAATACAAACAACAACGATGACCTAATATGTGAAATAAGGAATTATCTTATTAAAATCCCAATCATCAAATTAATGTGGGTTCCCGGGCATACTGGTATACGTGGCAACGAAGAAGCAGACCGTACTGCCAGGTCAACTAAGGATGCACCTGTATACAACTTTAACATATTCACTAAACGCGACCTGACTAACTCTATACGAAACTCATTGAAAACGAAGCAGTTGAATGATTGGAGCCAATACCATCACCACTACAAGGAAATCAATGTCGACAGATCTCTTCCTCGATACCCTAACGTCCCAAAAACAAAGATAACATTTTGTTCGGCTAAGGCTTGGACACACTACAATCACACACGAACATCTTCTCAACAAACAAAATCCTCCTGTATGCTCCACCTGCAACGTAACACTTAATTTACAACATTTACTAAAAAACTGTACAGAAACAAAAAAACTATTAAACAATATCAATACCAAAGACTCTATTTATGAAATTCTCAAAATTCCAAATTCAGAAAATATCCAATTAGTAAATGAACTCATATGTAATCTTAAGTATAAAATTTAATTTTCCTTTAAATTTCAGAGCAAATAGTCCTCGCAGCTGGGCTCTATAAAACCAGGTTACTTTTAAGTATCTGTTAATAAATTAAATAAATAAATAAATAAAATAAATAATTATTTAGAGAAAACAATTGATTATCATCTAATTAATATAAAAACCAAGAAAGTTTGTTTGTAATGAAATGAGTGACTTTTTTAGGTAGTAAATGCAACATCAGCAGAAATAAAAGTTATACCTA